>OY723392.1:25516987-26189787 GCA_963210295.1 Ophion ellenae
TTGCACATGATTTTATACCCGTTACTGTGGCCTAAAGCCTTAACCTAGGTAGTTGCATGCATACGAAAAGAAGAAAGTGAGAAACAACAGTAGAAACATAGGGTAATTCCGGGGGAGTTGGCTATAAGGGAAAGATGGCCAATAGAAATATTTCATAGAACTAGATTTCACCTGTTACTGCTTAATTCGCTTCGCGTCGTGCGTAGGTCTAACAAGGAACATCACTCAGGTGACACCCTTCTATTGTGTTGAAATTTGGATATGTTATGAAGCACCGAAAAATAAGCGATACGTCTTTGTTTTTATCGGCGGAAAAACGGTTTTAAGGGCTGAAACGCACCCTCACAAATGGGGATGTTTTTCGTTTTTCGTCGATACCGTTTTAACGGTATGAGATATTAAAAAATTTCAAATTGCACAATGTTTATTTTTTTGTGCACTATACGTTCAAGATGAGAACGATAACGTTATCGACGAAAAACACCTCTATTTTCGACGGTTCGTTTCACCCCTTAAAACCGTTTTTCCGCCGATAAAAAAAAATACGTATCGCTTACTTTTCGGTGCTTTATAACATATCCAAATTTCAAACAAATCGAAGGGTGTCACCTGAGGGATGTTCCTTGTAAGTGTACAAGCAAAAGTTTGGCAAAAAAATGTTAAGGGGCCAGTCCACTTTGGAGCCACGAAAAAAGGCTATTTTCGCGATTTTTTTTGAGGATTTTATAAAAGATATGAATATAAAAGGTGTTGGGTTTGATGAATAAAGTCTTGAAATACATTAAAAAAATTTTTTAATTCATTTCTATTCATTTTCAAGTACAAAAACTATAGTTTAACGTAACGCCTCAAAAATAGGTGGGCTAGGTGGCTCCATCACAACTCGGCAACGGCTTGTCTGAAACAAAAAAATCAAAGTCCATTAGATTCAGTATGACACCAGCTACAAAATGACCCTCGGATTAAAAGTTTTATCAAGAAATAAAAAAATGGCAGATAAAAAACGAAAAAAACGCGTTTTTTTCGCAGTTTTTCGCAAAAAAAAGGGTAACAATAAAATTTTTTTAACCATTGAGGGTTATTTCGAGAAAAACGCGTTTGAAGTTTATACTATGGAAAACTCCTACCTAAACTCAATCGGCAATTCCTGCACCGTACAAAATCCCTTCTGATTGCTCATCATAGTCGATTTTTCGAATTCGATTTATTTTTATTTTCAAAGTGGACTGGCCCCTCAAGTAAGTAAAATCCTTTTACATTATTCTGGCTACTGCTAATTTTTTTCGAAGGTTTCATGTTTTACATTGCGGTGATGTTATTTTGTTGAAGTAATGGTTACTTTTGCATTTCTCGAATAGTTCTCGAATAGTTGAAAGAAATAAAAAAAATATCTTTGAAACAAATAAGATCGTAGTAGGCCTTGAGACAAGGGAAAAACACATTTTGATTTAAATAGATGATCTATCTAAATTAATTTTTTTTGGCAATGTAGGAACGATTTGTCGAAAATAAATTCACAGTGCGTGGGATATCGAATACAGACGGGCATACGTTGGCTCATGCGGTCTATAGAATTTCTCGATAGGAAAATGATGAATCAGGCGAAAGGATTGGGGACGTAAGCTACCCTATATTGTACAGTGTGCCCATAGGTTTTTGCGTACCATTGTAATATATGTAGCTACTCGATTGTTTCTATTCCAGTGTAATATATATATAAAGGTGTGTGTACATATGTATGCGCATGTATGTATTTAGCTGAATGTATGCGCGCATATGCGCGTCTACAGTCATTATAACGAACTGCCGTGCAATATTTTACGAGTTCCATAAGGAAACGTCACGTTTGCTCTCTCTTTTCTCTCATTCTTCCTCTCTTTTTCACTCTCGTTATTGTTCCGCGTTCGCTGCATGCTGCACAGAAAAACGCTGGAGCAAATGCGCGAAAGAGGTTGTAGACGAACATATGCGAGTCACACGCGTATATAGAGTTATTGAATCTAGGAAAAGTTCACCGTCGCGAGATCGGCGTTTCTCCATGCGTCTCGCCATCCTTGGGAGGTCGTTAAGGAGGTACGGTGATTGGAGCGAGTTCAAGATAAAAGCCCAATTTTTTTATAGCATTGTCGAGACCTTCGTCCATGCGTATGCGGAGTTTCCACGAGATTTACCGTACACTTTCCGAGTTATTAATTGTTAAAGTTGGTGAATTAGTCACACGTAGACGACAAAATGTGCCTGTCCTCTCATACATCGATTTTTTGTGCTACTTGGAGCCAAGAAACACGTAAAAAAAACTAATGGTTGCGTTCGTTGAATCTTTGTAATCGATAAGGCACCTTGAATTGGAAAGCTCACCGCAGAAATAAGCAATAAATTTTGAAATAAAGTCGCAAAAATCGAAGTTTTCGGAGAGCGAGACTTCTCGTGACGTAACAGCAGCCATCTTGCTCGACGTGTGGCAACGCCGGATACCCGCGCAAATTTGATTCGTCTATCGGATATTTTCAACGCGAATTAAAAATATGATTGTGCGAAGCCGTACATTTTTTAATGGATTATTAAGGGCCTTTCGTCGATATTTACTTGAAGTTCTTTTACGTACAGCAAAGGCATCTCAATTTTTCTGGCGACATGTACCTATACAACGCATCTATATATAAATTCAGCATGGGAGAACCGTCATATAAAATAAACGTTCCTTTTTATACCTGTAAATATTGTGAAAATTGGGAAAGGGAAAATATCATAACAATCGATGAAATATGTTTTGACTTTGGACAGATTGGACATTGGACATTGAGGTTAACTTCAACGCGACGTTTTTTATTTGCAATCGCAATATTATCTTTTCATTTTCTAATTCTTGTCCGTCAGAATGTACATTTGTCTCTAAACTGGACTTCAGGTACAATCCCGTTACTCTTTTGATAAACTTCCACAGTATTTTCATTCTCCATGTTAACCGGCTACAAAAAATAATAAGCCGGGCGCGTGTAACCGATGACAGCCACCGAAAATGCGACGATGCTAAACGTCAACGATATGGCGTACTACTGAAGTCGAGTAGTAGATTATTGAGGTTGTTTCCATATTATAAAAATAATAGAAAACTCGAAATTCAATACTTAAGAAAATATTTCTCGAAAAATAGGCCATATACATATATCTAAAACGTGGCGATATTGCGGCGTGAAATAGACTCTAGGTTTACTAGCATGGTCATCACCGTACCTTCTTAAGAGGTAATCAACGTTGCCTTATTCCCAGGACTCAATCTCGTCACTTGAATTCCAGAATCGAAGAGCTCCTGCAAGAATAAAAAAAGAAAATATAATTCCATTTACGAACCGAGAACAATTGGCCAACCATTCCGCAAAATTACCAAAGGATTCGGAGTTCTACTAATCGCCACACAAGCACGAAGGACAAAGGTTTACTAAAAAAGTGAACTTGTCGCAATGGAGAGATAAAAGAAGCCGCAGGAGAAATTTTGGAATAGAATAGATCGAAGCCGCGGTCGAATTTTTGGAAAGTGAAAAATTTGCCTAAAAAATCGTCAGACAATTGTTAATAACAAATGATCTATGCAATATAAAAAAAATCCTACGTACTTCCATAGACAATGTATTTTTCAATATATATTCAACATTTCAACTGCATCGGTTGAAAATTGTCTGAGTTATGTTTCCGGCCAACTTGAAATATGCAGTTTTGAGATAAACACTGCACCGCCGCCATTTTGAAATGAATCGCTTCAAAACAATTATTGTATACAGTCACTGATATGTATGATAAACACCATTTTTGTAATCTCGATTTATTTAGTAGTTTTTCTGAAAAAAAATCCCCAAAAAGCCTATTTGTTCGACCTCTAGAGTGGCCTAACCCCTTAACCTGCAGTAGACTTACCTCTGATCACGATTTTGTCCACGAAGCTCGGGCTCAAAAAACAGCTCGGTTTTGGAATTTTTTTCTAATGCGAGTATTGGGATGATGTGATGGGGATTTTACACACCATTAATACATAATCTTGCCAAGTTCGTTTTTTTTTTTAATTTGAAAATATTCATTACCAATGACGTTATTAATATTTAAACAAAGTGTTATATTGTAAATAATACTGTTATAGTGTAATAATAGTGTAATAATAGTGTTAATATGTAAATATTGCTGCATAGCCATTCGGTTTAGGTGGTTCTGACAACTATCCGTTCAGAAATTTGCTGGGGAGTCCCCGGATCCTACCACATCCCTATAGGGATTTGATAGGATTCCGCACTATTTCCCGATTGACGTCGTTTGACAATTTTTGTTGTTGTAATTCTGAACCAGAATTTGTTGGTTCTCTAAAAAAAATGTCCTTTCGTCATCCCGTGCACAAACGAGTTGAGGACTCCCAAGATGCATCCACAGTTCTATAGAGATTTGTTAGGGATACCACACATAGGGAGTCCTTATTGGGGTCCAATTGGATTCTGCACTGTTCCCCGATAAACGCCCATTGAGAATTCTTACCACGTTCCAATCGAAAATATGTGAAAAGTCACGAGAAAAAACTTGGCGTGTTGAAACATAACCTGCACCTCTAATTAGATTAGATTTTCAGTGATACGATTCAAATCGATTTTTAATATATACTTTTTTAGGCAATTTATACTTTATTAAGGGGGGATTGTCTTGTTTTTCGCAAAATTTACCGCTTTTTGGGAATTTTTTTGTGAAGAAAGTATACAACGGAAAACTTGTGAAACTTGGCATATAGTTTTATTGATCTGTTTACTACATACAAAAAATTTTTTAAACAATTTCATCAAAAAATCCGCCTCCCACCCCCCTCGACGCGCGATGGTCCTTTTTTGATGGTGTGCACGATTACAGCCTTCACGTTCATCCTGCAACAAAAACCCAAAAAGCATTTTACTTTAGACACATATAGCTATCGTTCGATGAAGGGGAAAAAAAATTGACGAATTGGTGACGTTTTGAACTTGAAGTATCGATTTTTCGAAAAAAATTGATCGATTTTTTGTTATAAATAAAAAACTATTAAACGTATTGCTTTTTTGCTTCATCAAACGATAAAAGGAAGTCAGCTGAGCATTCTGTCCAAATTTGAAGGCAATCGGTTGAATAGTTTTTGAGAAATCGTGCACACCAGTTGTGAAAAAGCTGTTTCGAGAAAAACGCGTTTAAGGGGGGATTTTTTGATGAAATTGTTTAAAAAAATTTTTGTATGTAGTAAACAGATCAATAAAACTATATGCCAAGTTTCACAAGTTTTCCGTTGTATACTTTCTTCACAAAAAAATTCCCAAAAAGCGGTAAATTTTGCGAAAAAAAAGACAATCCCCCCTTAAGATAAGTTTTATACTTTTTTAAGACAAGTTTTATAATTTTTAAGACAAACTCATTTTATATATCTATATACTTTGTGTAGACATTTCAACGAATAGACTGCTATCGGATCCACCAAGAATCCTATCGGGTTCCGTTCGATAATCTGGGAATCCTTTAGGATTCACATTGGATTCATACATCGGATTCAAATTAGGAATTTCGCTCAGAATCCAATGTACAATTTCGACGTTTTGGTATAGGGATCCAATGAAAGTGGGGACGAGTATGGAAATCCAATTGGATCCCTACGACAATTCCTACACGGGTAGGGCTGTCTCGAATGAAAAACAAAGAAATGTACTTTTATTATCATAATAAAAGTTTTTTATGACCGCATACGTTTTTTTTTTAATTTTTCCAAATTACAAATCAACGTTAATCATTTGTCATTAACAACTGGATAAACCCATTAAGAGGTCTTCTCACATTAAACGCTAAAAAGGCTATTTTCATGAATTTTTTTGATCGGTTTATATTATAGATATCGTTATAAAAATTGTTACACTTGATAAATACACTTTCAAAATACATTTAAAGAATTATTTTATGTATTTATGTAACCCAAACAAACTTTAAACGCGTTTTTCTCGAAACAACGTTTTTCGACGGCTTGTCGATTAAATCTTCGAAACTACTGAACCGATCCTCATGAAATTTTAACCACATATTCTTTACAACTGTAGCTATATCGCACATCAAGCATTTTTTTAAATTTTGATATTTACTATTTTTTTTTTGCCAAAAGCGGTGAAAATAACACATTTTTTTCGGAAAATGTCCGCCATTTTGTTATCTTTGCATATATAAAAAATAGTCTAATACGCGCTATAGCCATTAACATGCTGAATATAAAACCGTTTGATTTTTTTTTGTTTCGGATGAGCCATTTCCCAGATTTCATCAACAGCGCAGACCTACCATTTTTTTATGACATTTTTTTAACTAACATTTTCGTCTCTAAACAGTGACTTAAATGAATAATTGAAAAAAATGTATTTCGAAAGTGTATTTACTTTTACATCAATATCTACAATGTAGACCTATCAAAAAATTCATGAAAATAGCCTTTTTTAGCATCTAAAGTGAGAAGACCCCTTAAAAAAATCACCCGATCATAAAATAGAGAATGTTATAAGCTACGCTCCGTTGCAATTTAAAATTCATCGGATGAATAGATTTTGCGATACGACTTACACCAAGTTTCGAGAAAAATGAAAAAAAGTGAAATTTTCTTAGTGCAATCCTAAAAATCGCCATTGACACATTATTTTCCGGTTTAACTCGTTAGCTTATGTTTTTTGTTTAATATTCTAACGGTACGTGCGCACTATAGGAATGCATGGAACAATGCACGTAACTGGGTTACGCTTTCGTTTTGTTCCTTTTTTCCGCCGGTACGAGTATAAGAGAACGAGCGTGAGCTTTGCCGCCCTTTACGGGCCACGTTTGTTGACCAGGTTGCGATCATCAAGCGGTTTCACGTTCATACACTCTATGCGTGCTCGAGGGAATGTGCACATTGGTCGTGCCGAAGCTCGTGCTCGACGTATATACCACACCGATACTAACAATTATCATAATGCACGTGTAAAATATCGGTTTATGTACATAGACGCATATACATTTATACATGTACCTATACATGTATGCATATTACAGACGGCGATTCTGCGAGCTCATGCCATCTGTGGTTCCCGCTAAGAACTTTACCCACTTCCTTCCCTGCCTCGACCCGCACTAAACCTGACGCGGATTGCGCAATTGCTGAATGTTTAATTAACTCGTCGATATACGCCCATCTCTCCGTCTCCAGTGCTTTCGTCGAAGCGATTATCGTTTCTGCGATCGCGTTCTTAAGAGGTTAGGCCTCTCTAGAGGCCGAAAAAATTGGTTTTTGGGGATTTTTTTTCAGGAAAACTACAAAATAAATCGAGATTACAAAAAAGGGTGTTTATCATACATATCAGTGACTGTATACAATAATGTTTTTGAAGCGATTAATTTCAAAATGGCGGCTGTGCAGCGTTTATCGCAAAACTGCATTTTCAAGATGGCCGGAAATATAACTCAGACTGTTTTCAACCGATTCACTTGAAATGGTGAATATATCTTGAAAAATACATTGTTTATGGAAGTACGTAGGATTTTTTTTTGTTTTGCATACTTCATTTGTTATTAACAATTATCTGACGAAATTTGTCACTTTCCAAAAATTTGCCTAAAAAATCGTCAGATTATTGTTAATAACAAATGAACTATGCAATATAAAGAAAATCCTACGTACTTCCATAGACAATGTATTTTTCAAGATATATTGAATATTTCAAGTGCATCGGTTGAAAATTGTCTGAGTTATGTTTACGGCCAACTTTAAAAATGCATTTTCGAGATAAACGCTGCACAGCCGCCATTTTGAAATTAATCGCTTAGAAAAATTATTGTATACAGTCACTGATATGTATGACAAACACTCTTTTTTGTGATCTCGATTTATTTTGTAGTTTTTATGAGAAATAACATCCCCAAAAAGCCTATTTTTTCGGCCTCTAGAGTGGCCTAAGGCCTTAAGGGCAGATATACACCTAGGAGCCGGAAAAAAGGTAATTTTTGTGAATTTTTTCAAGGAAAACTATTTGAAATTTCGGATTGGGGTTTTAATTATCTAAAAGTATATACATTGAAAAATATGTTTAAGGGATTACCCCCACTTGCGGTTTTGAAAAAATCGTTTTATTGCATTTTTTTGAAGTATAAGTATCTGAGAATATGGCCTGAAAATTTCAAGTCGATCCGAACAAAATTGACTGAGATATGAGCGTTGAAAGAGAAGAATCCGCGGTGAAAGAGCGTTGAAAGAGAAACTTTAAACGCGTTTTTCTCAAAATGGCATTTCTGAAGTCGGTGACCAAGATTACTCGAACACTAATGAACCGATCTTCTTGAACTTTTGCAGGCTCATTTAATACATAAAAATGTAGTCTTGAATCGTTCGATTTTTTTTTTCGAAAAAAATGGCCGTTTTATAGCCAAAAAACGGCCGTTTTTTTTCGTTAAAATCGAACCATTAACTTTGACTGTCCGCCATTTTGTGAAAAACGAATATTTTTTAAAATCCTTCGATTAAAGACTAGTTGATACTTATATTTGACTAAATCCATCCGCATTTTTTTCTTCAGATGATCCACTTCGCCGCAATGTTGGTCACCGCAAACCGTGTATATAAAAACATTATTTCATTGACGGCCATTTGCCACTAAACAATGTAATATTTTTCAATAAAAAAATTACTGAAAGTTCTTCAAGATGTGTTCTTTAAGATGGTATATTGATCGATTAAAAAAGATTTGTAGTTTTCTTTAAAAAAATTCATGAAAAAGGCCTTTTTTGCGCTACAAGTGGGGGTAACGCCTTAATTTTCTTTATTTAAAAATATCAAAAATATAGAAGGATATTGTATGATCCTTGGAGCGTCGTAAAAAAATCTGCGTATACGGTACCCACTGGCGTTTCTTCAAAAATCATCTGAAAAAAAACCCAGAAGATTATTAAATTAGATACTATAATCTAGTACTTGTCATAGCCGATTTTGAAAATATCGATTTATGACAAAATGACGGACGTTTGAACATAAATAGTGATTTTTAGGCCAAAAATTAGTTATTATTTTGCCTATAAAACAAAAACTAAGTAACGGGAAAAAAAATCCTATGACAAGTACTAGATAATGGTTCATAGAATAACCACAAAAAACCTCAAGGCAATCGGTTCATTGGTTTTCGAGAAATTTTGGGTACCGATTTGAAAAACGTGGTTTTGAGAAAAACGCGTTTGAAAATTTGGGAATGAATAAATCATGAAATTTGTCAACTTACATGGAATCATCGATACCAGGCCCATAGTGTAGGTCTTCTACGGTCGACGGAATGTAGGTGTAAATGTAGGTGAATCTAGGTGTATATCTCCCCTTAAGGCGGGAGCCTGAATTAGAAGGTCCAAAAAACCGTTTTTTCGGGAATTTTTTTCAGAAGGGAAAAAAACAAGTGAGCCCAGTAAACATTGAGGTATCTTTTCATGCATATTTGAAATGCATAAAAAAATGTTTCAACATGAAACAACAAATGACTTCAGATTTATCAGCCTATTACATGTGCGTCTTGCCACTGCAGTCCTCAATCGGCGGGAAAGATGCAGCTTAAAATTCTTGACTGAAACAAAAAAAAAACAATAAAATGTTCAGTCGTCATATATTTTTCTTCTGGGTGGATTAAGAAAAAGCTGAAAAAATCGTGAAATTATAACTTTTCTCAGGTTTGAAAAAAATGTGTTCAAAAAAAGACTTTAACGTGCTATAAAATTGATTTACGAAGACTTTTTCAACGACTTTTTAAATTCACTTAGAAGAGATTTTCATATGGAAGAAAGTAAACTTTGGTTTGATTCAATAGGTCGTTTAGTTTTTTTCCTATCACGACCGCCAATTTGAAAAAATCGTGAAAAAAAAACAGGAGAAAACGTACTTCAAAGTTTTCAATAGGAGGAAATATCGATATCAATTATCAATCGCTTCTCTGCTTTTGGCCTTGTATCTTCGAAAATATTTACAGTTGGCCTCTGTAACTTTGTAAATATATTCTTGGATAGTTTATCTATCGATTTAAGCAATAAAAAAAAAACGATTTTTCGGACCTTCTCGTTTAGGCCTCCGGTCGTAAGGCCAGATATACATTTAGACGAGTAAAAATTAAGCAATTTGGAGGGATTTTTTAAAAGTAACAAATAATTATTCTACATTTACCAAACTGTAGGTATACTTTAATAGTACATTTAAGTATACAAAACAATTTTTTGACATTTATTTATCATGAAAATGGCGGCGCTGTGGCAGAGTATAGAGTATTCGACAGTACGTGCTCTTTTGAAGTGGCTCTTACGGAGCTTCAAACGTTTCACCAACAAATGTTAACGCGGGATGCTGTTTTTCAAATTATTAGACGTACATAAGCCCAATCAAGGTCTTTGGAATGTCGAAAAAATTAATTCTTATAAAAAAATGAGGAATTTAATCGTTAAAAACATTAAAAAATGGTTGACTTTATTGTAGGTTTTAAGGTATTCCTTTCACGAACCCGAATATTTAACAATTAACTCATTTTCGTCTATTATCAGGTGAAAACAATCCCAGTATACTCGTAAAGTTTCAAGCCAAGTTACCGAATTTTTATCGAAAAATACACTGAGAAAAGAAAATCGTTGAATGTGCAAAATGCATTTTGTTGTCTCGAAATTTTATTGTTTTAACAGTTGCTCAGACATGCTTAATAAGCTACAGTTCACAACACTAAAACTATCAGTTAGATTGACAAAATGTGTTTTATGCCAATCAAATATCAAGTTGAACGTATTTAAAGATACATTTTATTAAACGAACGGAATTTTGTATGGATGAACGTTTTTTTTTCGATGAAGGATTTTTTCACATTTGATATTTACTATTTTTATTGCCAAAAATTGTGAAAAAACCGTTTTTGGTTTTTTTTTCGAAATATGTCCGCCATTTTTTTTTTTGCGTATATCAAAAATTGTATAGTATGCGCTATAGCTATTAACATACTGAATCTAAAACCGTTCGATTTTTTTTTGTTTCGGATGATCCATCTCCGAGATTTCATCAACGGCCCAGACCCACATTTTTTAGAACATTTTTAGAACATTTATTTAGAACATTTTTTAGAACATTTTTTTAACTACCATTTTCGTCTAATAGTGACTTAAATAAATACATTTAGAAAAAATGTATTTCGAAAGTGTATTTATTAAGTGTAACAATTTTTATATCAATATCTATAATATAAACCTATCGAAAAAATTCATGAAAATAGCCTTTTCAGCGTCTGAAGTGAGTGGACCCCTTAAATGAATACCTTAATAAATTAAAAAGCACGTATTATTTAGTTTTGAAACCCTTAATCACGAGGCTAGTTATACAGCAATAAAGGGAGCGAGACAGATACGATACATTGTGTGGTAACATACCTTTATAATGTATGAAATGCTTTAAAGCAGTCGTTATGATTGTTGTAGCACAAAGTCGTGTCACATTTTTCACCCACCGTTTGTCTTTGATATTTTTTTTCGATTTTCTCCAACTTTACGCACATTCGAAACGTGGAATCTCACGATAAGTGAACTTCGAGCAAATTTTTAATCCAAATAACGCCATCTCGTTTGGATGAATTGCAGTACGGAAAAACCATGGAACTATTTATAGCCGCCGTGTGCCATCGATTTAAAAAAGGATTGAATGTCAATATGGATTTTTATGATTTTTGTTAGCATTTATTTATAATTATAAGCTGTTATGTACAATAACAATAAATAATTTCGTTGGGGCAATTACAAAAGAAATCAAGTAGAGGTAGTAGTTGCATCCATCGATGCACATTACTAGTGATTTATGCGTGGTTTGATTTTTATTATTGTTACATTTTGATTTTTATGATGACTTAGATAGTTTGCTACAGAACTGCCACACGGTGATATAAAGGGTTAACTGGAGCTTCTTAGATAGATTTCTAAATAAGTACATATGATTTTTATGATTGATCAATAATTCTCGTTTGTATGAACAAATTAAGACCGATTTTTCTATCAGTAAAGAAAACAATCTATTCAAAATAATTCCATTTTGCGAAAAAAAAAAAACATTTTTTTTCGATAACTGCTTCATAAAGCAGTGCCGATTCATAAAAGTTCCGCGTCCTCCCGCAGAGCGCCTAAAAAACGCTTTTAGTGCAGCTACCAGAAAGGCGCGACTTTGACATTTTTTCCAAAAAATTTTTTTTGTACGCAACAGCATTCCTTCAAACCTGATTTTGCGTGCTTTAAGTATTCAAACAAAAATCCCAAAAAAGTTTCCGTGACCCGCCATAAATTTTCTACATTCTCCTTCCACATTAAAAAAAAGGAATCAATTTACTATTAAGCCCGGTCACCTTCGTGAGAACGATTTCACAACAACGACAAAAACGCGGGGTAAAAAAAATTCCAACGAGCTCGCAGCATCAAAAAAAACTAATGAGGTCGGAAAAATGTACGCACATTTTCGGCCAAAGTATTGCGTGTGCAAGCTTTAGATCGTTTCGTAACGCTGCAATATTTCGGACAGATGGTGCGGTTTAATGAATCCGGAAGAACAAGAGGAGAAAAGGGAATGCAAATCCTCGGAGTATCGCCGGAACGCGATGGCCAAAAAAAATTTATGGTCGAACTGTCGTTTCGTTTTGAATGTCTCTCTGTATACCTATGGATATATGTTTTTTTTCGTACCCATATACACATAGGAAAGAGACCATCCTCGATTTTCGGACAGTCTTTCCTCGTCTGGCCACACGCACACACGAAAAAATCGGTGGGTTCGGAGTTTCGTGTACAGAGTTGTAATAGCGAAAGATCGCTTTCTCTCTCTTTCTCTCCTACGGTGCTCCCTTGGGCACGGGTCATAAACTCGTAATCCCATGCAACACAAAGCAACCGCCGTAAAATAATAACGAGGCAAATATTTGGCGTCGTCCTTTGGCGGAAAGTGTGGCGCGTCTCTATTCTTGTTGCGTGGGCCTGCAACTCCCGATGGCCCTCAGTTACTCCATCCTCTTATTTTCGTCTTCATTTTACGTATACCGGCCTCACGCGAGCCCCCGAAAAGCCTCACACTCGTACCGGTCTCGTCGGGATCGAAAAAACGGACGAACGAGGAAATGTGGGGCAATATGGCCCCCTGTAAGGAAACAACTTTTCGTGATAATTATTATGTGCCGGGCATTATACGTGCGTCAGCAAAATTGAGCAAAAATAATTGCGAATTGAATCTAATTATGCCGCAACGATTGAAAATTGTGACAGCTGTCAATGGCTTGAAATGACAAAAAAAGCGTTTGCGCCGATCAAACAAAAACTAAAAATTGTGACAGGTGTCAACGGTCGTAGAAGAAAAAAAGAGCTTGCGCCGGTAAAGTCTCGCCGGACAAATTACGAATTAAAAATAATTACGTGTAAATACGCGGTACGTTCGCAAAAATAAAGTAACATTGCTATATTTTTTTCACTGTGATACTCTGATTCACTCTGAGATACAGCTGCATACTAGAAGATTATTCCCATTGATCAACGACCACATTACCGAACCCTGAGACCCAAGGTCGAGAGTACATCAGATTGATGCAATCGAGCAAATTCGACTAGATTTATATTATATTTTTTTCCGAAATGCATGCCGCGAAACTGTAAAATCGTTGGACTTGAGACTGCAATGAAATTTACGAAGTGGTCCATTTTACCCCACATTTCAGTTATGTCTCACTTTACAGAGCGAGGAAAGAGGTCTCCTCCGTCGTTACGGATTCGAGATTTATTTCACGCCTCTGTGTTCGTTCGTCCGTTGCGGTTCGGGCTCAATGAAATTCCGGCGAAACGATCTCTCATTCCGTATACCCGAAAACCGTTTTAATCCCGCCCTACGGGAATCCCCCGATCGGACGTGCCAATTAGGTTTGCCGAGGCTGAAGTACCTACTCATCTCTCTCCCTCCCACACTCTCTTTCGCTCTCTCTCTCTTTCTATATATATATATATATATATATATATATATATATCCCATAGATACACACGCATCTACTCGTAAATACACGAGAATCGGCATGTGTGTGCGGAAAATCTCCAAGTTTGAAACCTTCACCTTTTTGGGCAATTCCTAACGAACTGTGTGATCGGTATTTTCTTTCGAAAATTATAACGTAAAGCCTCGTCTGTATAACGACAACAAACTGAGCGGATTACGTTGCATTAAAACAAGAAGGTTTAAGGGGAGGACACCACTGTGACGGGCCGAAAAAGGGTCGTTTTTTCCGATTTTTTTTGTCTACTAGATTATTTATTTGGGATTTGGAAAAAATGTATGTTGTTGAGCATATATTAAACTTATTTCGTGTAAACTTTTATTTAAAAAAGAAATTTAAGACAACGTTATTGAGGTATAATAGAGCCTCTGTGTAAAGAATGTGGTGCAACCGCCGGATCCATAGCTTCACAATGGTTGGTCTGACAAATAAAAAGATTTTTTTTGCAATCTATATAAATGTAGTTCTCGTTGTGCATATCCGTTTTTCGTAAAAAAAAGTTGACAAAATGGCGGGTGTTAAAAAAAAGGTGAAAATGCGGCGTCATTTTTTCTCATATTCAAGGGCTAAACAAATACGAAATTAAAAAAAAACGGTTGCATACAACGATAACTACGGCCATTACGGAAAATTAGGATTTTTAGAATTTGAAAATCGTTATGATTCCGGCCAGGTGGAGAAAAATCGTTTCGAGAAAAATGCAATTGAATGTTTTCGTTTACATCAATCGTACGCTACCTGTTCTCTGTAAATCGTCTGTAACTTGGTCAATTTTCAATATTTTAACTTGACATTTTTTCACATTCTTGAATATGTACACTGAGGAAATGAAAAAAATGTGTCCCGCCTTAAACATTCGAGGCTTATTTTTTATCTGACATACCCAGCGGCATTACCACCCCTTTTCGACCCGATATTTTGATACTCAACAATCCCCAATAAAAAAAACCCCAAATAACTCTCGATAAGTTGGCTATATTTTTGGGAGCATGATTTTTGTCACGAGCAAAGCCGAGCGCCTATATAGAAGAAATATTTATCTTCAGCCTTAAGGCGGGATATACATTTAGACGGGGAAAAATTAAGCAATATTGAGGGATTTTTTAAACTAAGAAATCATTATTCTACAAATATCAAACTTTAGGTATACTTTAATAGTATATTAAAGTATACAAAATATATTTTTTTAATTCATTGGAGCTGGCGGACAGAACCGGACTTGTGCAGGAATTACTTTTTTACAGGAGAGGTCAAAAACCAAAATAACCAAGTTTTAATATATGAAAACTCTATCAAAAAGTAAGCCTGGGCTGGGCTTTAGTTGAATGGAAACAATAACTACCATGTGTTTATTTTTATTTTTATTTTGGAGAAGTCCGATTTTCAATGAGGATGGTGGACAACTCCGCTTTTGAATGAAAGTCTTATGGATATATCCGGTTATGGAATGAAACAGATTCTTTGAATTGAATATGAATTTGTTTTTCATTATCAATTTAATAATCCTACATAAACTCTTCAATGTCAGGTTCATAACAATCGTATTCAATGTCATCATATCGTCATCACTGTGGTCATCTGTTACTAATTTTTTATCCACCCAGCTATGGACAAGTCCTCTTCTGCTTGAAAAGGCAATTTTAACAAATGTTAAGGTGTTCAGAGCTCGAAGAACACGCAAACAAAATTGACGTAATTTGGACAAGTCCGGTTTTGTTCGCCAGCTCTTCATTTATTAAAGGCAAGTTACAGCAAGGTTGCCGCGGAAGTTGCAAATTGGCGTGCAATCTAGCTTCCCGTAGACTTTGATTTGCAAAAAAATTCAAACAACTTTTCAGTTAGAACATGTAGGTTTCTACGTGCCGGTAATTAATATGAAAAAAATGGAAATTCAAGAGAATGGCACGCATTTACGAAAAATCAAAACTTTTGTAAAATGTGGATTCAAAAAGTACTTTTTTTCTAATTTTTCAAAAACAATTCCCGTCAGGTTGAAGGTAGCAAAATTCTCAATATTTCTACCATGTTTCAACATAATTGGCTTAATAGTTTTGGAGCAATCTTGCACGCCAATTTCGATGATGCAGTTTTGAGAAAAACGCGAAGTTTACGCCCGCTCCGAATTCGAGCGGTGAGGCACAGCGTAGACGGGCTGTAACGTTCAAAGTTTTTCGAATTTCGCTTTGAAACTTTGGGAAAATGTGGTACATATATATATATATATATATATATATATATATATATATATACATATATATATATATATATATATATATATATATATATATATATATATATATATATATATATATATATATATATATATATGTATATATATACATATATATATATATATATATATCTCCATCGTTAAACAAAAAAAGAAATCGATTTTTTATCGTTGTAAATGTATATCGCGCCTTAAGGCCTTAGGTCACAGTAACGGGTATAAAATCATGTGCGAATTTAACAATTTTTTTCGAATGAAAAAGTGATGAACTCATAAAATTAATTACACATCTATTTAGTATGAATATCAAGCTGTTAGAATTTTTTTTTCTACGTACAAAATGGCCTACTACTAATATTTTCTTTTGTTATTTTTTTTGGCGTTCCGCGGCGTGACATTTAGCATCCACAATTTTTTACCCAGAACAAAAAACGAAAATTCTCGTCAATCTACATCAGAATACCTAGAGAAGTACGTACGGAATGTAAAAAATATTGTTTTATTCCAAAGTTGTAGGTATTTGAACTTAAGAAATGAATTTTCAGTGAAAAATTTCATTATAACTGCTCGTACACTACTTATAAAATGAAAAGTTTCCGATTAATCAGAAATTCCGTACGTACTTCTCTGCGAAATGCAATTAGGAACATAACTTTTTAATTCGAAGTAAATCGAGTGAAAATAGTTGAAGTTATTTGTCATGTCAATTGGAAAAAAGCTGTTTAGAGAAATTTCGAGTAGTCGGCGATTTTGTACATAAAAAAATGCTAACAGCTTGATATTCATACTAAATAGATGTGTATTTAATTTTATGAGTGAATCCCTTTTTCATACGAAAAAAATGGTTAAATTCGCACATGATTTTATACGCATTACTGTGGCCTACGGTCTTAAGGTAGTACGAGCGCGCAATCTTGATTTCTATAGATTTTGTTCAAATTTTAACCAGACATTGTTCATATCATTATGCATGTTTGAGTGAAATTTCAGAACAGTCGACTATTTAGATTGGGAGATAATGGGTTTTAAAATTTCAAATTTTAACACTGCAGGGTCAGCATTAATATTTAAACAGAATAATTTCCCGTAAAAAATATTTGTCCCCTATAATAAGAAGATATATGGCAACACCGCATCGTTCCACGTATCCAATGATGTGAGTTTGCGCGGCATATTTGAAATAATCCTACAAAACAAATTTTTATTCGGAAGTCATTTTTAATCGAACAAAGTTTTTAATTAGTTATGAATGAACCAACACTTTTATTTGTTAATGAAGATAACATAAACAATATGAAATATTAATATTTATAATACAAATATTTTTTTATGACAACATTTTTAACTTTAGAAACGCGATAATTATTTTTTTCCTCGAAATATTGAACAATACTGTTCTGCGGTGTTGGCATATGTCTTCTTATTACAGGGGACAAATACTTTTTACGGAAAATTATTGTGTCCAAATTTCAATGCAGACCCTGCAGTGTTAAATGGTGCAATTTAAAAACCCATTATCTCCCAATCTAAATAGTCGACTATTCTGAAATTTCACTCAAACATGCATAATGATATGAACAATGTTTGGTTAAAATTTGAACAAAAACTATAGAAATCAAGATTGCGCGCTCGTATTACCTGAAGCGATGACACCGTACACAATTGTTTCTTTTTTTTTATGTGGTCATTATTTTTCCATTTTGCTTCCGCTGGGAAGCTTTCAGACCGCCTCGTCCAAGTCTTATCGGAGAATTTTCGTGGGGAAAGCACGTACCGAGGGCCACGTGGCGTACGGGTATTCGCGCAGAGCATGAAGCGGATAGGCGTCGCAAAACACCTGAATGATAAAACCCACGACACGCGGAAAACACAGAGATTCGAGAGAAACTTGATTACACGCGCTTTTCACGATTTCAAGATCGCTTGCACATCTGCGCCGACCAAGTGACCGGTTCCAAATTGCGCGCTCTAAAAAATCGTTCATCCAATAATGTAACAGTTCGTAAAGAGTCGGTAGGACCGAAATGTCGGAAGCAAATCATTGACGCACAACGTGAATTCCCGAATCTCTCTTCGGGCCCGATTTTCGTTTGCTTTTGACGGTGGTTTTTAAAAAAGTCGTACGTAATGTGTCTCGGATCTCCGAAGGGGTTGGAGGGGCTCGAGAGTTGGGGGGAGGGGGGGCACAGTGGTGAAGAGCGTAGATTTGTCGTTATCGCGCTCGACCAGGAGTCCGGTCGTCCCAGCAGCGAGACCGGATGTCCGCCTCCCCAGGATGTGACGTCACTCGATGGCGAGCCAAACGGGAGAACATGAGAGAATGAAGGAGCCGTGCGCCGAGAGACTTGTGAAGCCGGCGAGCTGGATGTTTGTTATAACCGTAGAAAAAATCCGTAGCCATACGAGACTTTCGATCTCACTCGAACGAGTTGCAAACATTATGTGACAGCCTCACTCTCGTTACGTGACGCACCAGAGGCCTCCAACACTGCTGTATTCTCTCTCTCTCTCTCTCTCTCTCTCTCTCTCTCTCACTCTCTCTCCTCTCCTCTCTCTCTTTTTCCCTTCTTCTTTCTATGCCTTTTTTCTCCATTCTCAGAGCGATCCTTTCAGGTACGGGGTAACCAGATCAGGAGCGCGCAAGCCCGCGGCGTTATTTCATTCCAATGAAAAGAAATTGGAGAGTTTTAATAACAGGAAGAGCATTCTAGAACGGTACTGAATTTCGCATCGACTGATATACCCAGTGTATCGTTTCTGGGAGCTTGAAGTCTCTATACCAAACGGTCCGGGGAGGCACACACGAAGATGCAGGAATTCATTAACTAGTCCAGTTCGGAAATGTAGCTGGGATTTTGGCTGGCATATATTTTGCGTCACTTTATCAGGATTCTAATTTGGAAGCCCCGTATGGACCATTGACGTGCGGTTACCGTTCTTGACTGTGGGCTCTTAACGAGAGCTTGTTAAGAACCCGCAGTCAGTAAGGTTAACCGCACTGCAATGGTCCATTCGAGGCTTCCAAATCAGAGTGCGGGCGCATTAGCTTGGCGCACAAAAGCACGTCAATTGTCGAGATTTTTTTGTGGTGAGAGCGTTGGGATGCAGAGGTTGGGATTTTACACACAATTGATACATAGTCTTGTCGAGTTTGAGTTTTTGTTCTGTTGGAAGATATTGATAAACAATGAAGTTATTACTTTTTTTTAAGCTTCGCTATTGCTCTGCTACATGGATTATCAGTGTAGATGATGCTGGAAACTCGGGTGATCTGAAATGAAAAATAAAAAAATGTACTTTTAGTTTAATAAGAGAACTTTCATATGACCGGATACATTTTCGGATTTTTAATTTTGGGAACTGGCAAGCTATAGAAGAAGAGTTGGACCAAAAAATCCATCCATCCATCCATCCATCCATCCATCCATCCATCCATCCATCCATCCATCCATCCATCCATCCATCCATCCATCCATCCATCCATCCATCCATCCATCCATCCATCCATCCATCCATCCATCCATCCATCCATCCATCCATCCATCCATCCATCCATCCATCCATCCATCCATCCATCCATCCATCCATCCATCCATCCATCCATCCATCCATCCATCCATCCATCCATCCATCCATCCATCCATCCATCCATCCATCCATCCATCCATCCATCCATCCATCCATCCATCCATCCATCCATCCATCCATCCATCCATCCATCCATCCATCCATCCATCCATCCATCCATCCATCCATCCATCCATCCATCCATCCATCCATCCATCCATCCATCCATCCATCCATCCATCCATCCATCCATCCATCCATCCATCCATCCATCCATCCATCCATCCATCCATCCATCCATCCATCCATCCATCCATCCATCCATCCATCCATCCATCCATCCATCCATCCATCCATCCATCCATCCATCCATCCATCCATCCATCCATCCATCCATCCATCCATCCATCCATCCATCCATCCATCCATCCATCCATCCATCCATCCATCCATCCATCCATCCATCCATCCATCCATCCATCCATCCATCCATCCATCCATCCATCCATCCATCCATCCATCCATCCATCCATCCATCCATCCATCCATCCATCCATCCATCCATCCATCCATCCATCCATCCATCCATCCATCCATCCATCCATCCATCCATCCATCCATCCATCCATCCATCCATCCATCCATCCATCCATCCATCCATCCATCCATCCATCCATCCATCCATCCATCCATCCATCCATCCATCCATCCATCCATCCATCCATCCATCCATCCATCCATCCATCCATCCATCCATCCATCCATCCATCCATCCATCCATCCATCCATCCATCCATCCATCCATCCATCCATCCATCCATCCATCCATCCATCCATCCATCCATCCATCCATCCATCCATCCATCCATCCATCCATCCATCCATCCATCCATCCATCCATCCATCCATCCATCCATCCATCCATCCATCCATCCATCCATCCATCCATCCATCCATCCATCCATCCATCCATCCATCCATCCATCCATCCATCCATCCATCCATCCATCCATCCATCCATCCATCCATCCATCCATCCATCCATCCATCCATCCATCCATCCATCCATCCATCCATCCATCCATCCATCCATCCATCCATCCATCCATCCATCCATCCATCCATCCATCCATCCATCCATCCATCCATCCATCCATCCATCCATCCATCCATCCATCCATCCATCCATCCATCCATCCATCCATCCATCCATCCATCCATCCATCCATCCATCCATCCATCCATCCATCCATCCATCCATCCATCCATCCATCCATCCATCCATCCATCCATCCATCCATCCATCCATCCATCCATCCATCCATCCATCCATCCATCCATCCATCCATCCATCCATCCATCCATCCATCCATCCATCCATCCATCCATCCATCCATCCATCCATCCATCCATCCATCCATCCATCCATCCATCCATCCATCCATCCATCCATCCATCCATCCATCCATCCATCCATCCATCCATCCATCCATCCATCCATCCATCCATCCATCCATCCATCCATCCATCCATCCATCCATCCATCCATCCATCCATCCATCCATCCATCCATCCATCCATCCATCCATCCATCCATCCATCCATCCATCCATCCATCCATCCATCCATCCATCCATCCATCCATCCATCCATCCATCCATCCATCCATCCATCCATCCATCCATCCATCCATCCATCCATCCATCCATCCATCCATCCATCCATCCATCCATCCATCCATCCATCCATCCATCCATCCATCCATCCATCCATCCATCCATCCATCCATCCATCCATCCATCCATCCATCCATCCATCCATCCATCCATCCATCCATCCATCCATCCATCCATCCATCCATCCATCCATCCATCCATCCATCCATCCATCCATCCATCCATCCATCCATCCATCCATCCATCCATCCATCCATCCATCCATCCATCCATCCATCCATCCATCCATCCATCCATCCATCCATCCATCCATCCATCCATCCATCCATCCATCCATCCATCCATCCATCCAACCATCCATCTCATCCTCTCTCATCCTCTCCCTCTCCACATGTAATTTACATGTAATTTACACTACATTACATGTTTTAACCGCAGATGTACACGACCTGTCATTCGGCATTTTTTCATCAATCACAGGCATGCAGCAGTCGCAGCTTCCCCCACTCTACTACAACACAGCGGCAGCGCAGTGAGGGTAGCGCTAGTTTCGTGCGACATCCAGTTAACTCAGACCCCTATACGCAGCCAACCTCAAGAAACATATACATTTTTGAAAGCATTTTCAATGGTAAAATTATCCGGTCATACGATAGGAAATGTTATAAATTTTGCTTTGTTCGATTTTAAAGAAGATCGGACGATTAGATTTAATAACTATTAACTATTAACTATTAACTATTAACTATTAACTATTAACTATTAACTATTAACTATTAACTATTAACTATTAACTATTAACTATTAACTATTAACTATTAACTATTAACTATTAACTATTAACTATTAACTATTAACTATTAACTATTAACTATTAACTATTAACTATTAACTATTAACTATTAACTATTAACTATTAACTAAGGACTATTAACACAGTTTCATGAAACATCGTTTTGAGAAAAACGCGAAAGGAAAAAAGGTAAACCGCAGGGGGGCGGTTCGCCGTAGCGCAGTGGGCGATATGACCCTTCACAAAAGTCGTCATAGCTCGGTCAATTTTTGGAGTTGAAAAACTCTTCATTCCAAATCAAAGTCAAGATCCTAGGTTATAAAACTATGCAATAAACAATCGAATTTTTCAAAGCTTTTGCAGAGCATTCACAGGCTTCGTAAGATGGCCCTGTTACGAAATCATTTAATCGGAATAGTTTGAGTAGAGTTCGGGCTCAGTATTTGAATTTCGAGAAACTGAACAGTCTACTCCATGTGCGTCTTGCCACTGCAGTCCCCAGTCGGCGGGAAAGATGCAGCTCGTAATTCTTTACTGAAACAAAAAAAGCAATCCAATTTTCAATTGTCATATATTGTTCTTCTGGGTGAATTAAGAAAAGACTGAAATCGTGAAAAAATAACTTTTGTCTGGTTAAAAAAAACATTTTTTAAGGAAAAACACTTTAACGTGCTATAAAAATGATTTGAAAATACTTTTTCAACGATTTTTCAAATTCACTTAGAAGAGATTTTCATACTGAAGATAATAAACTTTGGTTTGATTCAATAGGTCGTTTAGTTTTTTTGCTATCACGCCCACCAATTTGGAAAAATCGTGAAAATGAAAACGGGAGAAACCGCGCTTCAAAGTTTTCAATAGGAGGAAATATCAATATCAAATATCAATTGCTTCTCTGCTTTCGGCCTTGTATCTTCGAAAATATTTACAATTGGCCTCTGCAACTTTGTCCATATATTCTTGGATAGTTTATTTGTCGATTTGAGCAATTAAAAAAAAACGATTTTTCGGACCTTCTCATTCAAGCTCCGGCCTTAAAGGCGCCCTGAAGGGCTTTTTGGCCCAGAGATTCGGACCTCCGATCGTCCTTGTTGAAGAACAACGAGAATATCGATCCCCGAAGATACATCAATGTCTCGGATGGTTGAGAAGGGTTGCTGAGCCCCTTAAATACCCAAACATTGGCCATGGTCGAATCTTCACTGAGATTGTTTAGTCCGAGGAAAGCCAGGATTCACGAGGATCAAAGTCCTCGACCCGAGGCCGCGTGATCCCCGACTTAAGTTGGCCCAGAATTTTGCTCCGGTTTCGACTTCGTTTTCGGTCGTAAAGTTTTTGTTTGCAATGACAGCTCGTACCGAGGCCATGTTTGCGAACACTTTTGCAACCCTTTCACGCCATATTGTTTTTTCTTCCTACACGTCTTCACGTATTTCCCGTGGACTTTTCGACTTTTCAACTTCCGATATACACGAGTTTAACACTCTTGGCCTTATTTCGAGTTTCCCCAAGTGTCAAAAGTCGCCGGAACGAAACAGCTAAACGTCGAGTAGGTCAAACAACTCAGAGATCGCGGCTTTGATGGCGTGAATCCCAAACCAAACAATTGGCGTATTGTCGACTCGTTCAAGCCGAGCCGAGTCAAAAAGTCACTTCGGAAGATGTTGATCCGAAATACGGGGACGGAACACCTCAAACTCCTTTCTTTCGTTCATTGCCTATCTACTGACCTGCTCATGTCAGTGAAACTTTTTAGCCTCACTTTGTACCTCTGACGCTCGATTGAATTTTTTTTTAATTATCTCGAAATCACTGAAAAATGTCGGTGTAGATGACGTAGGGTAAAGCCAGCAAAGAGCCACTCTATAAACTTTTATTTCTAGAAAAAATCAATTTTGGTAATACACTTGGTACTTCTTTTTTAAATTAAGCTTTGGTAATTTAGGAACATTATTTTAAATATAAATCTTGAGTAACAATCTCGAAAAATATTTTTTAAAGGCTAAGGCCTTAGGCCACATTAACGGGTATAAAATCATGTGTGAATTTAAGCATTTTTTATCGTATGAAAAAGTTATTCACTCATAAAATTAATTACACATCCATTTAGTATGAATATCAAGCTATTAGAATTTTTTTTTCCTCCAATGTACAAAATGACCAACTACTCGAAATTTCTCGGAACAGCTTTTTTCCAATTGCCGTGACAGATAACTTCAACAATTTTCACTCGATTTACTTCAAATTAAAAATTTATGTTCCTAATTGCATTTCGCAGGGAAGTATGTACGGAATTTCCGATTAATCGAAAACTTTTCATTTTATGAGCAGTTTATGAGCAGTTATAACGAAATTTTTCACTGAAAATTCATTTCTTATGTTCAAATACCTTCAACTTTTGAATACAACAATAGTTTATAAATTCAGCACGTACTTCTCTAGGTATTCTAATGTATATTTTTGTATAATGTATATTTTTGTATAATGTATTTGTATATTTTTGTATAATGTATATAATGTATATTTTTGTATAATGTATATGTATAATGTATATTTTTGTTTTTTGTTGTAGGTAAAAAATTGTGAATGCTAAATTTCACGCCGCGGAGCGCCCAAAAAAAGATAACAAAGGAAAATATTAGTAGTCGGCCATTTTGTACATAAAAAAAAAATATATATTTTCTAACAGCTTGATATTCATACGAAATAGATGTGCAATTAATTTTATGAGTGAATCACTTTTCCATACGAAAAAAAAATGTTAAATTTGCACATGATTTTATACCCGTTACTGTGGCGTGAGGCCTTAAAACTCAGAGCTCGTCCAGTGCACACTCTTAGGGTGCACTGCTGTGTTGCAAAGAGTACGCAGTGACAACCTTTCATAGAAGGTAAGAGTGCATACTTTTTGGGTGCGTACTCTTACCAAATACGTGTTTTTAGTTTACGGCCACTATAACATTCGTAAGCAAGCAAAACGGCGACATAACCTCTCAATAAAAACACAATTTAGATCACATTCGGCGAGTGCAAATTAATCGCAAACTTTACAAAACGTGTTTAAAATTGTTAAAAAATAAGATCAAACATATCGAAAATCTATTATTAGTCATAAAATTTGAAATGAATACCTTAAGGCAATCCTATTGCTTCACACTAGTCATACCACTGATCATACTTAAGACTTGTACAATTTATATTTTTAAAATATACAAAAAAAATAATTTGTAATAAATAAAATATTCCGTGTGAAAACTGTTGAATGAATGTTCAACATTTATTTAGAAAACTGAAAAAATAGTTATTCTAACGATTCGCGCAGTATTTGTAGGTTTGATATTTGGCAACATTGGTTCTATCTCTGTCCCTTTTTACTCAACCAGGCGAGTTTAACCTCCATGCCTTTCAACGTCGATCTGTCAAAACAATGTCAGGTGCGGGAAATATAAAGCATTGTATTCGGGCCACGACTGGTAAAAAGCGTGGAAAATTTGTGTCGGCGAAATATGTCGGTTAAAAATGAAATATGTGTGGAAATTCGAATGAGTGAGATGAGGTTAGAACTACAGTCAGCTGTTGCCTTGCTTTCACGACTCTCTATCGTACCAAGTGGTAATCAATCCAATACCGGAAGTTCAAATTAAACTTGATATTGCATAAAAATTAGGTCAATAAGCGTATTTTTTTCTGAGAGGATTGGTTTGTTACAAGTGTTAAGTATGTAAATCTAATTATTTTTAAGAATCCGATGGATTCCCACTATTATATACACTTTTGTAGCGACCGGAAATTGCGTTTTCGTATGTCGTCTCGGAATTCCTTTACAAAAATACGCAATTTGAATATTTTTTTTCTCTTTAATGAGGTTGCCCCCGTGGAAATTTATGTATGTAAAATATATGCTACATATATATATATATATATATATATATATATATATATATATATATATATATCGGTCGCTTATATAGTGACGAAAAATAGAATAATACGTATATATTCAGTATATATGCACCAAATATATGACGCATATATGCTAAATATATGTGGTATATACGCAGGGTAAATGCTACATATATCATTGATATATGATACGGTGATATACAGTAATACCACGCATATACATCTCATATATAAAAACGTTACGAAAATTAGAATTTGGCACATATATGCAACATATATATTCAATATATGGCATACATTTCACATATATTACAATTATTAATAAAATAAATTTGCAGTATATTTTTGCGTATATAAATATCCATGGGGGTGTTAACCGATCCGGAAATTTTATAGAGACGATTATTAATATATTTAGGGAAGCTCAACAAAAATGAAAAACCTATGGATTGAAGCCTGGCGATAGGATCACCTCAATGAAGCAAGTTGTTATCCAACACCTTGACATTACATATGCCACTGGCATATGGTGGGGTTGCCAACACAAGAAAAAACATACAATTAAAAGCACTGCGTACTTTTTGGTGGAGCGCACTCTTCAGTGGCTCTACCCTCTGCAAGATGTTCTTCCGAATTGCAAAGTTCTTCGATAAAATGTTACGTTCAATGACCAATGTAAATTACCAGATTTTTTATTTCAATTCGCAACCGTATCTCATTTGCACAAGGGCACAGGGAAACTGAGAAAATCCTCAGTTTCCCCGTGCCAATACTGCCCCCTTCTTTTTACTGCGTTTCTGTTGTGCTCTCAGCCCCTCGGTAAAATTGCCCTCCGCTCGATGGTCGGCGCGCAAGTCAGCGAGCGGCTAAACGGTCACCGATCCGTGTATTGGCCCGAGCCTGCATCCGCTGTCCTCAGGTGGGCAACAAGGATTTTTTATGCGTGAGGGAAGAAGATCGAGGTCAACGGGCGAAATATCTGTGGGAACCCCGATCCCACGTCGCTGCGGAATGTCAGTAAAAAATATCCATAAGCTCCAAAGAGATTTTTGCTTTTTTTTTCAATGACATTAAACGGGTCGTGTCAAATATTTCCTCGTAAATATTGAAGATAATTGAGGGATGAATTTCAGGGCTGGAGATGAAACATGCATCAGGGAGTTGGATGTGTTTATTAGTTTTACATTTCTTATTCCATGCTTTCGGTTTTAGCGACAAAAAATGGTTTATTACGTTCAATGGTGGCTTTTCTTATAGTGAACTAATGGGGTCGTCAACCGGCTGTAGTTTTTCGAATCTTCAGGTCGTTGGAAAAAATGTCCCGGCTTAATAGGTCCTATTACTTTCGGGGGAACGAAAGAATATCGGTGCATATCACAATTTTCCTCTTAAGGTTCCTTTCTCGTCCGTCTCTCTCTCTCTCTCTCTCTCTCTCTCTCTCTCTCTCTCTCTCTATCTTGCTTTTTCTAACCCTGCAGTGACTCTTTTTCGACCCTTGACCCACGGTCTGCATCTGATTTATTGCGCCCTCCCTTCTCACTTTTTTCTTCTTCGCTCATTTCTCCTTCTTACTCTTCCACTTCTTCTTTGATTTTTCCTGCTCGTCTAGCAATGCCGTCCCGCAGTCTTGAATTACCCATTTTCGTTTTTCAAATGAGAGTTACGCACGATTTACGATATATCGTTTTTTAAATTCCCACTTGGCGCAATCTCCATGCTTTTGGGGATGAGGACGGGGGAGGGGGATGAGAATCTCGGAGCCCAGCAGGACCAACACGAAAAATCTCACGATCGAATTTGTGGTCAACGAACCGTCCGAAATAAATCAATGAAACGATTTGCGGTTTTGAAAAATACAACGAAAAATGGAAAAAAATG
Organism: Ophion ellenae; assembly: GCA_963210295.1. Lineage (NCBI taxonomy): Eukaryota > Metazoa > Arthropoda > Insecta > Hymenoptera > Ichneumonidae > Ophion > Ophion ellenae. The sequence continues at coordinate 25,545,107 of OY723392.1, forward strand.
GAAACGAAATGATAAATAAAAATAAATGTCAAATTCTCCCTATTGATAATGATGATCAATAGGGATAATTTTACATTTATTTTTATTTATCATTTCGTTTCCATTTTTTCTATATTTCGTTGTTACTTTTTCATTGATGGTGGCTCATGGTGGTTACATGATGGTTACTCATGGTGGGCAAACGATTCACAGTTTTGAAAAATACAACGAAATACGGAAAAAATGGAAACGAAATGATAAATGAAAATAAATGTTAAATCCTCGTTATTGATAATGATGATCAATAGGGATAATTTAACGTTTATTTTTATTTGTCATTTCGTTTCCCTTTTTCCATACTTCGTTGTTACTTTTCCATTGATGGTTACTCATGGTGGTTGCATGATGGTTACTCCTCAAATGATGATCCGTTTCGAGTGTTCGTGATCGACAATCACGTGGATCATAATTTTTCGTTCGTTCAGTGCCTATGGGGCTGATAACGTTCCATTTGATTCCGACAAAGCCAAATACGCCCCTTCGTGTCGAAAAATCTTGAAAAAAAAACCCAAATTAGGCGGTTGGCGACGGGCGGATCTGCGATCTGGCACTCATAGCTCAACAGCAGCTCGTTAATAATCCACCCCCTAGGAGGGTGGCTTCGGAGAGCGGCGGTTGCTTTCTGTGGTGGCGCTAAAGTTGTGGAAGATTCGGCGATGAAAGTCCAAAAAAGATAAAACGAAAGTTATGAACAGGAAATATGAAGGGCCACGCTTGTTGTTCGAGGTTTAAACGGACAGCCAGAAAGAGAGAGGTTGCACCCCGCTGAGGGTTTCACATCTCAATACTTCGTCGCCCATGGTGAACCGCCGCCCGGCATCATCTCGAATTACGCCACGCAGTCTGGGTTGCGTTGTTCGCGAGTCGAGGAAAAAAAAAGCGTAAGAGAAAACACGTATGGGACCTGGAGTATTGTACCGAAACCCCAATGGCACTAAATCCATCTTGCCTTGTCGGCAAACACTTGGCGTATCTGAATAATTACGAGATGCTCTGGAATACTATGATTCATTCCGAGCCCATCACTTTCGTGCCTGTTGAAAGTTATCGAAAGGTTCAGGCCGCCGGAATCTTTATCTTTCTACAATTTCCAGAGCTCTAGATCAACATTCGGATATGTGAATCTTTTTTCAATTGCGGAACATTCAGTGGATACTGTTCTTGTCTATGCATATATAATTTCAAAAATATTAATGTTGCGGAAACTGATAACATGTAGTATTTATTTCCCGAGTTCGATGGTATACCCTTGCCGATTTTTACGTATTGGCTTTCTCAATGGAACCCTTTCCTATCTCCCTAGCCGCGCTTCGCTAATCTAAACTAACTCTCGCTGCGTCCACAGCCGTCTAAGGGGTCTTCTCACTTTGGACGCTAAAAAGGCTATTTTCATGAATTTTGTTGATAGGTTTATATTATAGATATTGATATAAAAGTTGTTACACTTTATGGGAGATATACCTGGGAGCCGGAAAAAGGTCATTTTCGTGAATTTTTTCAAGGAAAACTATTTGAAATTTCGGATTGGGTTTTAATTATCTAAAAGTATATGCATTCAAAAATATGTTTAATTTTTTTTTATTTAAAAATATAAAAAATATACAAGGATATTGTATGATCCTTGGAGCGTCGTAGAAAAATCTGCGTATATGGTACCCACTGGCGTTTCTTCAAAAATCATCTGAAAGAAAAAACCAAAAAGATTATTAAATAAGATACTATAATCTAGTATTTGTCATAGCCGATTTTGAAAATATCGATTTATGACAAAATGGCGGACGTTTGGACATAAATAGTGATTTTTGGGCCAAAAATTAGTCATTATTTTGCCTATAAAACAAAAACTAAGTAACGGAAAAAAAATCCTATGACGAGTACTAGATAATGGTGTATAGAATAACCACAAAAAACCCTTAAGGCAATCGGTTCATTGGTTTTCGAGAAATTTTGGGTACCGATTTGAAAAACGTGGTTTCGAGAAAAACGCGTTTAAAAATTTGGGAATAAATAAATCACGGAATTTGTCAACTCACATAGAATCATCGATACCAGGCCCACAGTGTAGGTCTTCTACAGTCGACGGAATGTTCATAGATTCTAAATCCTCGACCTCGACCATCTCGGTGTATATCTCTCCTTAAAGAATAGACTTTCGGAGTACATTTTAAAAAATCATGTATTTATTGAAGTCACTATTTATAGACGAAAATGGTAGTTAAAAAAATGTCGTAAAAAAATTGTAGGTCTGCGCTGTTAATGAAATCTGGGAGATGAATAATCTGAACAAAAAAAAAAGAAACGATTTTATATATGCAAAAATAACAAAATGGCGAACATTTTTTCGAAAACACGAACAAACGTGTTTTTCACCGTTTTGGCAAAAAATAGTAAATATAAAAATTTAAAAAAAATCCTTGATATGCGCTGTAGCTATAGATGTAAAGAATATGTGGTAAAAATTTCATAAGCATCGGTTCAGTAGTTTCGAAGATTTTATTAACAATCCGTCTTAAAACGTCGTTTCGAGAAAGACGCGTTTGAAGTTTGTGTGCATTACATAATTAAATTTTTTTATTTAATAATTTTTATAAAAAAATAGCCTTTTTCAGCGTCTAAAGTGAGAAGACCCCTTAAAGGATCATCACAATGTAACGGGTCGAAAAATAGCTGATTTTCGCGATATTTTTTTCGATGGTTAAAATAAGCTCATCAGTCTAATTTTTCAATGTCAAATCAAAGTACTCATGAAGAACAGAAAATAAATTTTTAAATGTTTATTTTTTTGTTTAAATTTTTTTTCAACGGTTGAAAATGTCTTCGAAAAAAGGAGTCCTCACGGTATACACGGTTGTAATCGTAAATATTATCCGAAACAAAATTTGGAAAAAGATTATTTATCAGTATGAAATCTATCATGCTATAGAGGTTTTTTAAAATCAAAATTGACATAATGGTGGTGGTTTGAAAAAAAAGTAGCGATTTAGCCTAATTTTTCAACAGTTTTTCGTTAAAAAAATATGGAGACTAAAAAAAGCTTCCATAGCAAAATAGAGAATGGCGTGAAGAATGTTATGTCAAATTTTGAGACGGATAGCTCGAAAACTCTTCCTTTGAGAATGTACACCGTTTTGAAAAACGACATTTCGAGAAAACCGCGTTTTAAGTTTCGAGTGCGGAATTTTCATATAAATTGTCTATTTATGATCCATCGTCGATCCAGGTCTTCATTTATAACCGTCTATACTATCGGATAATGATAGTATACTTTTAATAGCACTTTAAAGTGTTTTTTTAAAACACATTTCTTTCAAACCTGAGAAGAGTTATTATTCCACGATTTTTTCAGCTTTCTCTCAATTCACTTTTTCACTGACATTCATTTCACTCTATTCATTAATTCAATGAGAAGAGTTTTTCATACTGAAGAAAATGAACTTTGGTTTGATTCAATAGGTCGTTCAGTTTTTATTGCTATCACGCCCGCCAATGTGGAAAAATCCTGAAAATGAAAACTGGAGAAAACGCGCTTCAAAGTTTTCATTAGGAGGAAATATCAATATCAAATATCAATCGCTTCTCTGCTTTTGGCCTTGTATCTTCGAAAATATTTACAATTGGCCTCTGTAACTTTGTAAATATATTCTTGGATACTTTATCTATCGATTTAAGCAATTAAAAAAAAACGATCTTTTTTTAATTGCTAAAAACGAAAAAACCGAAAAACGGTTACTGATTGTATATATAAATAATCAGTCGATGCCGTTTCAATATTTTCAATACTACAAATATATTTATACGAACATTTGAAACGGGTATAACTTTTTTTCGTCCGGGTACTATCCTGTGGGAAGTGAAAGAAGGCTCGTCACAAGAGGCCACTGCGCATGGGAATCATGGAACTAAACCCTGACGTTACCGGATTGCAGCAAAAAATATTGAGACCGTGCTCGAAAAATAATACGCCCTTGAAGCGTCACAGAAGAAATGGTGTAAGAAACGCAATAAAGTGACGGAGAATCAGTTCTTAATAGGCGATTTGGGACTACGTTTTCTCAAGTTAAATTACTCTCCTGTGAAGGGCCAGTAGTCCATGCTTATCGATTCTTCATAGCTCGTATATTACTCGATAAAAATCGGGCAACGCTCTGAGTTGGACGAATATATCTTCTTGAGTGTGCAAGAGAGCGAGAGCGAAAGAGAGAGAGAGAGAGAGAGAGAGAGAGAGAGGGGGGAGAAACGAGTCTCGATAATAACTAGTATTTGGGATATTCATGGCTTTTTTTTCTCTGCACGTTCACCCTCTCTTTTGCTTCGAGACTGCGTCTCGTTCGGCGGGATATATAACGTGAAGAAATGAGAACTGGAGGCCCGGGAGGAACTAATGGGCCACGACGGATACGTGAAAAGGCCCAGCGAGTGCATATATTTCCTCGAGCTTTGCCACAAGTCATTGAGAGAAAAAAAAATCGTAATCCGAAACCCCAGCTCGAAGCTCTCGCCACTCGTCGTCTCGAGTAGAGACCGCGTGCACATATTGAGATATGTGTGTGTGTGAGTGTGTGTGTGCATCAATTTCTGTCGTCCTCGATAACTCATTCACCACTTTCATCCTAAGAGAGTGTCGGCCCTTTGCAGTTTTTTTTTCTAGAGTAATTTATATGGCGTTTCGTTGATGAACAACGGATATTTTCGAAAGTTACACTTGGTGTAATAGCCCTACCGAAAATCCCCGTAACGACCCGAAAAAGCCATCGGTCTATCGCGCATAAAGAGATTTACCTTATTTTGATCTAGATCCAATCTGAAACTATTTCGTACTCTCTCTCAATTTTATCATGTAAGTCGACACAACGAAATTATTTGTTTGGATCAAATTGATTTTTCGTTTGAATCGCGACCGACTAGATTTCTGTTTCATGTGCAATAAAATGCCACGTTTGAATAATAAAATGTCATATTCATTCGAATTTAATGTTTCGATCGACTACGACTCTCTCTGAGAGGAACGGCGTATTTGACCCCAAAATATTGTTTATTCAAGTTGAATAGAATTGTTTACTTGATACACTGCTCTGATAGTTAAGGCGTTACCCCCACTTGTAGCGCAAAAAAGGCCTTTTTCATGAATTTTTTTAAAGAAAACTACAAAACCTTTTTAATCGATCAATATACCATCTTAAAGAACACATCTTGAAGAACTTTCAGTAATTTTTTTATTGAAAAATATTACATTGTTTAGTGGCAAATGGCCGTCAATGAAATAATGTTTTTATATACGCGGTTTGCGGTGGCCAACATTGCGGCGAAGTGGATCATCTGAAAAAAAAAATGCGGATGGATTTAGTCAAATATAAGTATAAACTAGTCTTTAATCGAAGGATTTTAAAAAATATTCATTTTTCACAAAATGGCAGACAGTCAAAGTTAATGGTTCGATTTTAACGAAAAAAAACGGCCGTTTTTTGGCTACAAAACGGCCATTTTTTTCGAAAAAAAAAATCGAACGATTAAAGACTACATTATTATGTATTAAATAAGCCTGCAAAATTTCAAGAAGATCGGTTCATTAGTGTTTGAGTAATCTTGGTCTCCGACTTCAGAAATGCCATTTTGAGAAAAACGCGTTTAAAGTTTCTCTTTCAACGCGGATTCTTCTCTTTCAACGCTCATATCTCAGTCAATTTTGTTTGGAGCGACTTGAAATTTTCAGGACATATTCTCAGATACTTATACTTAAAAAAAACGCAATAAAAAAATCGATTTTTTCAAAATCGCAAGCGGGGGTAACCCCTTAAATGTATGCTCGACTCTAGTAGTATTTTATTCAAGTTTTTTTGGGTTTGTTTGTTTAAATTAAGGTAAGTTTAAATTAAATTCTCGGATCTTGGCAGTGTAAATGGCGAATCTGACATGAAGACTCAAGATTCGAGTCATTGGATTTATGTAAAAAGTGACAAGGCTTAAATCTCGAGGTCTATCGGAACCAAACTGATCGTTTCCGTGCAGAAATTGTCGTAGGGATCCAATTGAATTCCCATACTTGTCCCCACTTGCTGAAAGGGATAGAAAGGGTCATCGCATTGGGCGCCTGTGCCAAAGCGTCACGATCGTACATTGGATTTTAATCGGGATTCACCATTGGAATCCAATGTACGAATCCAATTTGAGTCCTAAATGATTTCCACATTATCGAACACAATCCGATACGATTCGTGGTGGATCCTATGGCATTCTGTACGGTGAATTTTCGGAACGGGAAATATACATTTTCTAAACAAAATATATATCTGTAGGATTGTTCAAGAGTATAAATCTTATTTAAAAAAGCATAAATGTATTGAAAAAGTATATCTCTAAAATCGATTCGAATCACAGCATTTTACTGCCCTTTGACATATCACTACACACGTACATGCTCACGAAGTGTGCAGGTTATGTTTCGACACGCCGAGTTTTTTTTCGCGACTTTTTACATATTTTCGATTCGAAATTGGTCAGGATTCTAAAACGGTGTTCATCAAGGAACAGTGCAGAATCCAATTCTATCCCAGTGACTTTGTGCGGTGTCCCTGACAAATCCCTATAGAGATGTGGGTCCATCTTGGGACTCCCCAACAAATTTGTGCACGGAATCGAGGAAGGATATTTTTCGTTGCGAGATCCAACCAATTGTGGTCGAAAATTTGTAATAAAAAAGTCTCAAACGACGTCAATCGAGAAATAGACCGGAATCCACATGGATTCCAATGTGGACTCCCCACGTGCGTCCCTATCAAATCCCTATAGGGATATGGTAGGATTAAGGAGTTCTCCAACAAATTTCTGGACGTATTTATTTGAATCGAATGAATGATTTCATTGAAGTTGGCGCTCAATGAAAAGTTCATTCGAGTATACGGGGCCGGGTTGAAATTCCGAACTTTGAATGATCAGAACGCTCAAAACTCCGAAAGAATACTACCCCGAAAGATCAAAATTCCGAAAGAATTTTACACGAAAGACAAAAACTCCGAAAATCTGAACACCGTCAAAATAATTCGGCTATGGAAGTATCAAAAGTTTCAAAATTTTCAATAAATCGACGAATTATTTCAAGAATTTTATTTTCTTGAGAAGTGATTTTGCGTCTATTTAAAAATTTGTAAAGACAATGGCATAGACGCTGGCATGATCTTGACGAACCTTGTAATTTCGAAATATTAAAATTCGGAATTTTAAATCGTCGGCGCATTCAAAGTTCAGAATTTCAACCCGGCCCCCATGTCAAGATCATGCCAGCGAAAGCACAGTTGACTGTAAATGATGTAGAACGTATAACATTGTCTAGACAAATTTCAAAATTGACGCAAAATCACTTCTTATGAAAAAAAAATAAAACAAAAATGATTCGTTGATTCATTGAAAATTTTGAAGCTTTTAAGGAGTTAGGCCACAGTAACGGGTATAAAATCATGTGCGGAATTAACCATTCTGAAAAATGAATTATGAAAAAGTGATTCACTCATGAAATTAATTACACATCTATTTCGTATGAATATCAAGCTGATAGAAAATATATATATTTTTTCCTATGTACAAAATAGCCGACCACTAATATTTTCTTTTGTTATCCTTTTTTAGGCGCTCCGCGGCGTGACATTTAGCATCCACAGTTTTTTACCTAGAACCAAAAACAAAAATTCTCGTCAATCTACATAAGAATACCTACAGAAGTACGTACGGAATTTAAAAAATATTGTTTTATTCAAAAGTTGTAGGTATTTGAACTTGAGAAATGAATTATCAATGAAAAATTTCGTTATAACTGCTCATAAAATGCTCATAAAATGAAAAGTTTTCGATAAATCATAAATTCCGTACGCGCTTCTCTGCAAAATGCAATTAGGAATATAACTTTTAAATTTGAAGTAAATCGAGTGAAAATTGTTGTAGTTATTTGTCACGCCAATTGGAAAATTCATACTAAATAGATGTGTATTTAATTTTATGAGTGAATCACTTTTTCAAACGAAAAAAATGTCAAATTCGCACATGATTTTATACCCGTTACTGTGGCCTAACGCCCTAAAACTTCCATAGCCGAATTATTTCGACTGTTCAGATTTTCGGAGTTTTGGTCTTTCGTGTAAAATCCTTTCGTAGTATTGATCTTTCGGGGTAGTATTCTTTCGGAGTTTTGAGCGTTCTGATCATTCGAAGTTCGGAATTTCAACCCGGCCCCATCTTGAATTTCGGAATATTAAAATTCGGAATTTTAAACTGTCGGAGCATTCGAAGCTCGTAATTTCAACCCGGTCCCGAGTTTACAGGTACCCTTCATACTTCAACTTTAGTGATTATTTTGTTTGATACAAATAAAAATGTAGTTTCTCCCTACAAAAACGCATCCAGTGTAGGTCATTTGATTCATTCCCACAAATCGTTTCCGTGATGCACCTAATTATCCCGCGCGTACACCCAATTTTTTTTAACCGGAGCAATTCTTCTGCTTTTTTCGTATTGGGATGGTAGTTTAGTGAAATCACGAGTGGCTACACCACAACAGGTTCTTTGGATTTTACGATGCAAGGTTGATGGGAAAGGACTTTTGCCCGAATAGAAAGCTCTTTCCTTCAAGAACAAAGGTAAAAGACGATCCACCGCGATCAAATGAAAACCCCCAACCAAGAATTCTCCACTTTCGTCGAGATTTCTGAAAAGGGGTGTGTGAAGGTAAACGAGTAAATGCCTGGTTCATGAGAAGTCGAGAAAAAGGGAGAGCAAGGTGAAAGATTTCGGAACCTTTTCATTTTTTTTTCTCCATTCGCTGCGCCGTTGCTTCCTTGATCCGTACACACAACGCGCTCGCCTACTTCCGGCATAAATCTTCGCCGTTCTCTCATTTTATTTATATTTGCACCCTTTCGTTTTCGGGCCCCTCGCTAATGATCCCTTCACCGTTTCCCTTTCATTCCGGAGACTTTTGATGTTTGCTTTTTCACTCAAATTCAACGAATTGAAATTTTTCCACGCTATTCGTGCACGACACGCGCTTGTATAAAAGAGAACTTTCTCGTTCGTGAAGCTGCCACACTGTAGGCGCCGACACGGCAAACACGAGCGGAAAAAATAATTTCTCGGTCCGCTCATATCAGCCTCGCGAGGAATTTTTAATTCATCTTTTGAGGATTACATTTCGCCCTACATTACTGTGAAGATTTTTGCAATATGTCCAGCTTGCTGCACGCATGATGATTGCGAAGCCAAAAATGACATCGCCGATTGCTCCGAGTCAAATTTCAGACGTTGCGCTTCAAGGCGTTGCATGAGATCGCGCAGATGCGTTTTGGCAGCAGAAAATAATGGGAGATCTGCAAATACGATCAGTTCGCGTTTCCCAGCGAACTCATTTGTTTATAATCAAGTCGGGGATGAAGCGCGCAATGCAAAAACAGAAAGGGAGAAAGGGAGAGAGTGCGAGCCTCGATGATAAATAGGGTATAGTGAACCTCACTTCGGTGGCTTCAGCTTGTATTACTTCGGGACGAAACGAGACTGGTCTATGAGTGATCATAAATCGATCGCTTCCGGTCTCGAAGCAGTATATAGAACGGTATATGAATCGATAGCGCTTCATATATCGTTCGGTTCTTGGGGTCCTCATTATTTTACAGCGATTCTAACAAGTGCACAAATACAGCCTATCAAACAAACTCAATCTCGATAACGATCGAGTTAAATCGTCAAACTAGCTGGTAATTCCAAAACCTTATCGTGGTTCTTTAGAAAAGAGGGAATCAAAGGGTGTCTCAAAATGACGTGAGGTTTCAATTTATTAGTGAAACGTGATATTTATTTGAAAAGTACGCTGGGAGAAAAGTCCATGGCATTTACAACAAACGCCCATGGTAAAGAAGGGATAGTAAAATTCGTTGTAGTTTATTGACACCGCAATCATAATATGGTTAAGGGGCCAGTTCACTTTGAAAATTTCAAAAAATCGAAAGCAAGCAAGACTTGAAGAAATCGACGATGATGAGCAATCAGAAGAAATTTTGTACGGTGTAGGAATTGCCGATTGAGTTTAGGTAAGAGTTTTTCATAGTATAAACTTCAAACGCGTTTTTCTCGAAACAACGTTTTCAAAATCTAGCTCCATCGTATCTCAAACTAATGAACCGATTCTCTTGAAATTTGAACCACATATTGTAAACATGATTCGCAACAATATGACCCTCGATGGTTAAAAAATGTTGATTTTTACTCTTTTTTAGCGGAAAAACTGCGAAAAAAACGCATCATTTTTCGTTTTTCATCTTCCATTTTTATATTTTTCGATAAAACTTTATATTCGAGGGTCATTTTGTAGCTGGTGTCGCACTGAATCTGACGGACTTTGATTTTTTTTGTTTCAATCAAGCCGTTGCCGAGTTGTGATGGAGTTACCTAGTCCACCTATTTTTGTGGCGTTACTTTAAACTATAGTTTTTGTACTTAAAAATGAATAAATAAATTTTTGTTAAATGAATAAATTTTATATGAATAAATGAATACATTTTTTTGAAATTTATTTCAAGACTTTATTTATCAAGCCCAACAACTTTGATCTTCATATCTTTTGTAAAATCCTCAAAAAAATCGGGAAAATAGTTTTTTTCGTGGCTCCAAAGTGGACTGGCCCCTTAACACGACTATACACGAAAATTATACCTGACCATGCGATTTGAATGGCGTGTTTGACTATCTATTATCTCCGAAACGATTATTTACTATTGTAAAAGGCTTGACAATATAGATATGGTTAATTCAATGTTGTATACTGTACGTTAGGTTTTGTTCAGTCAAACTTCTACTATTCTGTTCAAGTTTGTACAATTCATATAGTTGACATCAACCATTTTCGAGTATAATCTATTAGAAAACCTTATGAAAAGTGACTATTCGAAAACAGTTTTAGTAAAAATTACTTATAGCGAAGAGCAGTTCATTTGCAGTTCGAGCAACCGCAGTTTGATAGTTTTAAGAACTACGCATGTCACGCAAACTGTTACATAGTATGTTTGTTGCATTGCAAAAATAGGATATCAATTCAACACTTTTTCTTGTAGTTCACCCTCTGTTCGTGTAGGACAGACATTACTATGCATTTAGCAGATCGTACCATACAATATGGTATAAATCACTATTATATGGTACAAAACTATTTCGAAGCGCCAAAAATCCATTTAAGCCGTGACTTATATTATAAAACGACAGATCTGAGCAAAATTTCACCTAAATCACAGGTAACAGCTATTTGGAAGTACAGCCGGAATTACTTTTGTATCCTATGCCATATCCCCGTGAAAAATTTGCCGGCGCTTAAGATGCGGCCGACGCTTAGTACGATATTCAGCACCAACCACTAATACCCAGTGTTGGTCCTTTACACGGGCCAATGATTCGGCCATGATTCTGCCAGTGCTCATTTGAAGCATGGCAAACCAACGAACACCCAACCTTGGGCCAAATATCGATTACCAACTGTCAACCAACTATCGGGTCCCAGTGTTGGCCCCGAACATGGGCCAATCGGTTGATCATGGGTTTGCCAGTCTCGAATTGAAGCTCGGCACACCGTCGAAGAGCCAACGCTGGGTCAGTACTAATTAATGACCGTTGGCCAATTGTCGGGGCGAGCGCAGGCCCTGAGTCTCAGCCCATCGTTTGACCGTGGCTTTGCCAATGCTTATTCATTTTCTACGTCCTGTGATAATAAAAACTCATAATTACTGTTATCTGAAATTCACTTTATTAAAAATAAAATTGACTTATACTAAAGTTTTGTGGTGTATTAAAAAAATGCCGAGTTATTATGATAGTATTAAGAAGAGTCGAGTGTTAAAACGACGACAAAAATTAGAAGACTCTTTACAGCAGCTTAGGATCAGAGGCAACGAAACAAAAAGTCAAGTAGATAGTGAAACAAATTTGGAAACATTCCACGAACAAGTGATTGTGCATAACGATGTTAGTGAATCTAATAATTATTTCGATGAGCAATCATCGAGCACAGAAACTTGTGAATCTGATCCATTGTTGGCTAAGCATTGGGTTGTTTTGACAGCCCTACACTGGGCAAACACTAGCCCGAATATTGCGCCAACAATATGAAGCCGACCTTAGCCCTACTATGGGCCGGTGATCACGCCAACCGTCAGCCAATGATCGTGATCTCTTTAGCCCAATGTTGGGCCAATACCCGGCCAACTGTTAGGATTTCCGGTAAGCCTACTATTGGCCAACCGTACATGCCAGCGTTGGGCCGAAGAGATCACTCCTACCGTAGCGCAACACTAAGCCGGTAGTGCTGCCGTTCATCGGCCAGTGGTAGGATGTGATTGGCGTGACGCTGGCTCGAGGTTGGGTCGGTTGCGTCGTTTTCACGGGTCTGTGCTCAAGAAGCCAAAAGTACTTGGTGGCGTAATGGCAGCGTGCGTAGGATAAGCAGCTAGGTTCTAGGTTTCATTCCGATTAGGCGAAATATTTTCTTCGAAATAAATCAACGCAGGAGGTCAGGAAATCGCGAATCATAATAAAAAATCATGGAGGTAGAATAACACACCAAACACGCATATAGCAGGTCGTATCTTATAATATGGTACAAATCACTATAAACACCGTCGCAAATCACAGGGAACATTTTTAATCTATATATATATATATATATATATATATATATATATTATAGATAATAGATAGAGAATATTATTGATCCTAATAGTTCACTATTAGAATCTTGGGGAAGGAAATTTTTTCATAGCATCAGGGAATATCCATTTTATGAAAACCTACTATATTATACAGCATTGAAGAATAAAAGTATGTTTGTAAGATTGGTGGCGGTAAACATATGTGCATAATTCATGCAACTGCTGAAATATCAATAAGCGGTACTATAACTTTCTCAGTAACTATGGCTATAAAATATTATTGTCCAAATAGTTGTCAATGATTAGTACTCTATGATCGCCACAAAACAAAATGGCGCGCAATTTAAAATATCACGTCACTTTGGGACACCCTTTAGTTTTTCTCGTGATTGGTAGTAAAATATAGGGACAGTTCGTGTTTTCGTGCTTTCAACTTTTGATTTAGTCTATACTCGTTTCGCTGCGACACGCGAAAGAACTGTCTATGGAAAATCATTGCGCAAAGTATACAGCTCCCGTGCAGAAGTTTTGGGATCCAATCGGATTCCTGTACTTTGTTACCACTTCCTGATAAGGGTTCCATGGGTCATGGCATTGATCCCTATACTAAGACGTCACGCTCGCCTTAGTATAGTTCATTTAATCTTCAATTTTTGCAAAAAAAAATCGACAAATTCGTAAGAATACGTCAGAATTAGACACGCTTATTTACAGCTGCCGTATTCTAACCTCTTTCCAGTGAATGGAATTTTTGGTAGCTACAGCAATTGAACATTTTGTTTTAATAATATTTCACAGTGTCATTATTCGTCTATTGACTGGTCGGTTCACCTTATTATTCATCCCTGAGAAGTCTCTGTCCTAAAATTTCACTTATGTCTCGCGCACTCACACGTCACGTGGTGCTTTGACTTCGCCTTACCGCGCCCTTCATTCGAGAAACTACAATATTAAAAAAAGATCTTCCACTTCCCCCCGTTTTTTTAGATCAACAGACTACCGCCTCCACGAAACAAAGTAAAAAAACCATTTGACCCACTTATATATCACTTCAAACCAGAAAGAAAAACAAGACAAACCATTCGAATTGTATCGGTCGTTTGAAAATGTTCACACAGAACCCCTTCAACACTAAACATCGCGTACAAAGTAAGAGAGTTTTGGAAGGTCCCCGCGTTAAAAAAATGTCGTCAAACTCGGTCAAGCGATTTTTATTTCCCAGCGATTTTGTTATACTTTGTACGTAAACTCTTTCGTGGTATCCTCATCGGTGCAGCAGCTAGAACGTAAAACGCCCAAAATCTTTTTTAAATATCCCGCCATAGCCTTTTTTGTTCGTTTCTCGTCTTTTATTGCTTTTTCGAGAGTCAGCTTTTTTTTTACACTCGTGGCAATAAACGTTCGATCGGAGCTATGAATCATGAGTAATGTCGTATATAAATTCGAGGAGGAGGTGACACACGCACGTTCAAGGGGCCACGGTATACGCGCGTTGGAGTTGCCGAGCAGCGAAGAGGCGCATAAAAAGGGGAAGGGACGAAAGAAATCGTCAAAATTTGGAGTGGTAAGGCAGGAGAATTGTCACACACGTAATGGGTAACATTCTTGATCCTTGCGACATGACTCCGATCTGTCTCTTTTGGATTTTAACTCTCTCTCTCTCTCTCTCTCTCTCTCTCTCTCTCTCTCTCTCTCTCTCTCTCTCTCTTCCCCTCCCCCCCCTCCCTCCCTCCCTCCCTCTCTCTCTCTCTCTCTCATCTCTCTCTCTCTCTCTCTCTCTCTCTCTCTCTCCTCTCTCTCTCTCTCTTCCTCTCTCTCTCTCTCTCTCCCTCCCCTCCCTCCTCCCCTCCCTCCCTCCCTCCCTCCCCTCCTCCTCTCTCTCTCTCTCTCTCTCTCTCTCTCCTCTCTCTCTCTCTCTCTCTCTCTCTCTCTCGCGCCCCCCTCAAAAAAAAAAACGTTTCCCTCATTTTTCGTACTCACACGCACACGTCCACATTCGAAACGAGCACCCTCACGTGAAGAGGGTTAAGATCTCCAGCTATTCATCGCCATATGGGGAATATCCTCTCGTGATGCGAAGTATGCCAAAGGGCATTAGGAAGAAAAAAATGTTGGGCCAGAGCCGAATCCGGTCGACGTGAAATCTGTCTTCGTTCTTCTCGATACTTTGCACATTGGCAAGGAACGTTTCCTTTTTTAACGCCATCGAAATCCCACGTTATTCGAGGGACACCTTCGGTTTCGGATTTCGTAAAAATGTCAGTTTTGCGTTTTTCGCTCATTGCGTAGGATGAAATACGTATTATTTCTTGTTGAGTCTTCAAAGAAAGGGCAAAAAATTACATTTGGAGAAACAATCTTGAAAATTATCGACGACTAATTTTGTTAACGCATATATGTTTCTCAAGGATATTCTCGTATGCTGTGCTAATCATATTAAGGGTTTAACTTTATTTATTGCTATAATATAATAGACAGGAATGATTATATGATTAAATTTTATCCATAGGTATAATTTCAAAGTTTCTAGTAGTTTTATTATTAGTATTAGAAATTATCATTAGCAGAAAAAAAACATTTATATGTTACCAACACGAGTAAAAAATCTCGTAATGTTATAATAAGTAAGGTAAAAAATGTAGTAGTAGTAGTAGTATATTTATTTAATGTATTCTTTAGCGGATTTTCACATTTCCCTCCTTCTTTCTCATACTTTCTTATCGCTAGTTGCTTACATTAAATTATTAATCGAAGAAAATAATAATAACAATCATTATTATTATAGTAATAGTTCTTATTACTATCATGCTAATAATCTTATTATAGAACGAGCCTTAAAATCGTATTCAAATAATGCAATTACTATTATAATGAGATTATTAGGATAATAATAATAATCATTGTCACTGTGTTAAATTATATATTATTCAAATATATAGATATAAGAAAACCAATATAAAATGATTCGTGTGATGAGAAGGGAGGAGCATTTATGGAACCACCCTTAAAAAGGGTATACCTGAAATGAAATACTACTATGTATATTCTTAAAATATAATAATAATAACTATATTTTGAAAATATATAATTTAATATGATTATGATTATGATTATCCTAATAATCTTATTATAATAGTAATTTTATTATTTGACTACGATTTTTCGATTCGTTATTACAAAATAACTAGTTCTATACGTTGCGTTATTCGTGACGAATACTCGTTCTTTACAACAATTCTCAACATTTCCTCAGCGGTTTAATTGACGGACGTGAAGACTCTTGGAGCCGAAGAAAATGTAACGTTTCGTTCCTTTTTTGTATAACGTTACGCAAAAATGTGGAGGCTCGAGGAATTCTTGCCACGATGATTCGTTAGTGTATCTTTATATATGTCGTCGAGTGATCATTCCATCTAGCTATGAAGCTGAACAATAATAAAACTGAAATTAAAATTAAAAATACAAGGGGAATATACGGCGGAGGGACCGACGATTGGGGTTCATAGGTCCCGACGGGTCAGCGTGGCCGTGACGGTAAACGCAGCTCGACAGTAAATATCTTCGTTATATATACATATATATGTATATACCGGGCAAGTATACTCAGTAAAATGAATATTTTATAATTAACGTTGAATCCACATTTTTTTTTCGCAATTCTTTAAAACTTCGCCTCTGACTCGAGAAGTTTGTACCGTCATAAAAGTTCCACTGCCACGCAAACTTTTTCTCCCCTCATTTTGCTTCTCCGTCTCGCTCGAATTCGGCTTGTCGCATCAGCCATTTTAATTATGTCTGTGATTTGTCTTGATCTGCCTTATCGCACTTGGGTACGCATATTCCTCGATTTTTATCGATAATTTTCATTACCATCGCGGCTCGGTTGTCATTGAAAAATTATAATTTCTCGTGAATAATATTCCGTTAAAAAATTACGCAAAACAGCACATGCTAGCGTGTAAAACGAAATGATAATGAAGTTTGCATCGTTGGAACGCAATGAGAATGATTTTTCTTAAGGCGGAATATACATTTACAACGGTCAAAAAATCAATTTCTTTTTTTTTCGCAACTCCCGCGGCTACCTTGCTGTAACACTCTGCCACAGCTCCGTTATTTTGACGATGAAATCATTTTTAAAAATTGTTTTGTATACTTAAATATACTATTAAAGTACACCTAAAGTTTGATAATTGTAGAAAAATTATTTCTTAGTTTAAAATATCCCTCAATATTGTTTATTTTTTTCCTGTCTAAATGTATATCCCGCCTCAAATTGCCAATTTTTTTGCCAGCCCAAACCTACGGCAACGCTTGTTTAAGATCCTCATTGCAGCCATACCCAAATCTATCGAGGATGATTTTCGATGACAATAAAAATAAAGAAAAAAGGGAAACAAAAAAAATTCGTTGTATTCCAACGATGCAAACTTCGACAACATAAAACGAAGCTCTTTTGTCGGAATGTTGTGTATTATAAAAAACGAAAATGTAAATTCACATAGATTTTTCTCTACTTTTTTGTGATATTCGTATTAAATTATTTGTCTACATTTTTCGGTGAGTCGTGCTTTCACAGTTTTCAGCTTGAAATTATTTTATCGATTCGTTCTCGATTACGACGATCGAGGGAGAATAAAAAATCAAACTGTTCCTCGTCCCATTTTACCAATGGCTATCGCATGGATAGAGGACTGGGAAAGAATCTATCGATGCTAAATGAGGGAATACGAATGTGAATACGTCTATATATATATATATATATATATATATACACATATATATACACAACTGCTCAAAAATTTGGATACACCAGTCGATATTTTTTGCCGCACTAAAAGTTAGATAGCTCCGTCAAAAAAAAGATAACCAAATTTAATGAACGGGGTTATGAAGGGAACAAATTTAGCTTTGTTTTGCTTTTGGAAATATTTTTTATGATTTTTTTTCTACCCGGTACGCACTTTTGTACGTGATTGTTTTTCGGCTATTTTTCGGCCATCGACAATTGGGCGGATAACTCATGGAAAAATTTGTCGTCAATTTTATCCATGATAAACTTGAAAGAGGTAGCAGAAGCTCCTTTTTCGGTTTTTTTAAGTTTCCTACGATTTTTTTTCGCAAAGTTATTTCATTTTTGGCAAAAAAAAACAATTTTGGAAAATGCAACGTAACTCAAGAACTATAGGGCTTAAGAGGAAATGTCAGAGATCTAAAAAGTTGCGTGAATTCATACTGGATCGCCAGGAATTTTTTCAGAATTTTCCTTCGACATTTTTTTAAAACTATTTTCGCTTGAAACTCTGATGAGTACGATGGCTCAACTCGGAAAATATGGCGATTACGACAAAATATCAAGAGAGGAAAACTTTTTAATTTTCGAATTTAAATTTGCTTGAATTTTTTCAGGATTTTTCCTGCAATTCTTTTCGAATTTGTTTTGGCCGAACCTCGAAGAATCGTCCAAACAATTGATTAGCGTATGTCGAAAACTAATGAGTTAGTAACAAAATATCAAGAAGCGAAAATGTTGCAGTGTTTCGTTTCGAATACATTGACATTTTTGCGATCTTTTTAAAACAAATTTCTTAAAAATCTGGAAAAATTCAACGCAGTTACTCAAAACGAAATACTGCAACATTTTTCCCTTTTGATATTTTGTCTCTAATTCAATAGTTTTCGAAATACGCCAATAATTTTTTTTTTTAATTGAAAAAAAAAAATTTTAATCTAAAAATCTATGCAAATTCAAAATCGAAAATTAAAAGAGTTTCTCCTGATATTTTGTCCTAAACGCCTTACTTTTCGAGTTTAGCCCTCCCACTCATCAGAGTTTCGAGCGAAAATATAAGAAAAAAAACTCACAGGAAAATACTTTTAAAAAATTCAGGCGATCCAGTATAAACTTACACAACTTTTTACCTTTCTGACATTTCCTCTTAAACTCTATAGCTCTTGAGCTACGTTGCATTCTCCAAAATTTGTCTTTTTTTACCAAAAATGAAATAACTTTGCGAAAAAAATCGTACGAAACTTTTCAAAATTCGAAAATGGCGCTGCTGCTACCCTTTTCAAGTTTATCATGAATAAAAATGACAAAAAATGTTTCATAAGTTATGCGTCCAATTCTCGATGGTCGAAAAAAAGCCGAAAAACGGTCACGTACCGGGTGTACCGGGTCGAAAAAAAAAATCATAAAAAATATTTTAAAAAATAAGCAAAACAAAGCTGAATTTATTCCCTTTAAAACGCCGTTCGTTAAGTTTGGTTATCTTCCTTTTTTGACGTAGCTATCTAACTTTTAGTGCGGCAAGAAATATCGACTGGTGTATCCATACTTTTGAGCAGTAGTGTGTATATATGTGTATATATATATATATATATATATATATATATATAAGTGTGTATATATATAGGGAGAGAGAGAGAGAGAGAGAGACCGCCGTACCAAACATTTAGACGATAAGAGTCGAATCGTTCGAGAATTTTAACAGTCGTCCAAAGCCGACTTATATGAAGAAATATCTTCGTTGACCTGCGCCGGGGTTGCAAGTCGTTGTGCTTGAGGAGCACTTTGTGGCAATGTCACGATGAAAAAAAAACGGGGATCGTTGCTTTCGAAGCGTAACGCACGAGGCGGAGATCATTTTTCATACATAACAATATTTTTTTCTTTCGTTTTCTACCTCTTTCTCGTACTTTATTGCGAAATCATTCGTTCGCTTGGGCAAAATAAGTCCTTTATTCACTCCATAATTCACTATTGTAAATCGACATTTAATTACAGCCCTGTCCTTCACTGCCTCGAAAACTAGCAACAATCAATTATCACTTGTGTTTGGATAAGATGTAGCTATTAATGTTTGATCCACCACGAGCGAACAACGAGCACATACAATATAATCGAGGAATGTATCATGAGACTGCGGTCGCGTGCCAAGTTCCCAACCTTATTATCGTTCACACACCTTATCGTCGTATACAATTATTATCACGAGCTAATCAGCTTAGGATGACTCTCGTGAAGTTTTCACGAGCGATATACCAAGACCGCATCTCTTTCGGAATGTTTATTTCCCCCTTTTTTTTTTCAAGTCGCTCAATTCCCTCTTCCTTTCAGCCAAATGTAAACGTACAACGAAAAATGTCCATGCTCTAAATTCCAAAATAACGATAACGGCAGCGGCAATTATAATAAAATATAGTAATATCATCATAATAATAATATCATACAAATCACGATAATACTATATGTAATATTATATATAGTATTTAATAATAATATTACAAATAGCAATAAGGAAAAAAATGTTCATGCTGTGAATTGCAAAATAATAAATGAACCGCAGCGACAATAATAACAAAATGTAGTAATACGATAATAATAATCGTTATTATTATAATAGACTAATTGATAAGTCTAGAGTAAGATTGGGCCAAAGAAAAACTGAGGAAGTGCGTTGCTTGAGCAATAAAATATATTATCATAATAATAATAATTAACATGACATAATAGATGATAAAATATAAGGACATGATAAATATAACAATATAACAAAATCAAAATCAAAATAATAATAATATGAGAGGTGAAATATGATGGGAATGTTATGAGGGGGAAGACAATGAAATCTACGATATTATAATGACATGATAAATGATAAAATGTAATCATAATATAATAAAATCACAAAACCATCGAGCCCGACCCCCGGGGGTCGGTGAATGTTTCCCACTGTAAATTGAGGAAGTGCGTTGTCTGCAGCAATAACGTTTCCAACAATAATAATAATAATAATATAATAAAAATACAAATAATAACAATACTATCTATAATATAATATATAGTATACAATAATATATAATAAGATAACAATTATAATAATACCAACACGATTACAAAATGTTTTTTTTCAACATGCACACGTGCTTACATTTTCGACAAGTATATTAGGTAAAAAGAGCGCCGTGTGTGACACACTCAACGGTCCGTCTGGGCCAAACGCGGGTGGAGGCGCGAGAGTCTTTGCAGCCGTCTGTCGCGAACACATGCGAGAAAAGCCCTCGAACGAAAGGGGGTGTTTGCACGTTTTACGACCCAGCCGTGTCTCGTGAGCCGAACACAACGGAAGATCTCAGCAGGGGAATTGCGGCGAGGGCAGAGAGACACCTAAAGCTCGTGCCTCTTCGAGCACTCCTACTTACCTCAAAACACCAAAAAACGACGGTCGAAAACATACAAAGTGAGGGAGAAAAAACGAACGTACCAAAAGGCGAGCCCCGCTCTGAGCGCCTGAAGCAACGCGTGCTTTGAATTATTCGAACAAAAGAAATGATAATTGATAATGGTAAATCAACAACAGACCCGAAATAGCTAATCAAACGGTTGTCGCAGTATTTTAAAAGTTTTACGATGCTGCAATTGCGTGAAGTCAATGGGGAAGAGATAAACGATAAAAGAAGAATGCAAAGATAGGTTGAGAAATGTGCGAGAATGCCTAGATAAGGCCTGGATAAGATAAATTTCATTTGTGCCAATGGCACACCGATAATTTAAAGTGGCTAATTAATTATTCGCGATAATGTGAAATAAGGTGGGAAAAAATGATATATGTGATTGGGTACGTGTGTGTGTACATATATATATTATATGGGATATTCCACGCCATTTCAGCTAGCCCGCGACCCCGATCATTTTTGGCTTTCCTGATTTTTTGTTGTACAATAGGACCCCATGAAAGGAACATCCACACCAATTTTTAGCTTTTTCTCTCTTCTCGTTTAGGAGTTATAATTTTCCGAAAAATGTCGATTTCAGAAGTGTTGGAAACGTTCAAACGCTGATAACTCCTGAACTAATTGACATATCAACAAATGGCACTATATAATTTGTTTTCATTTTTAAGCATACTTTCGTTATAAAATATGAAAAACATAATCAGTCATCAATGTCAACGTTTTTTTTTGCTTCTAAATTAAAAACTCGTTTTTAAAGATGATCGACTTTTTTTAATATTTTCAAAAAATTCTCTAAAATAGAGTGACCTATTCTATGATTTTTAAGACTAGTCTCATCGTGGGCCAATTTTTTCTTCTATTTTTTTTCAAATTAATCATATATTTTCTAAACGATTTTTATCATTTTAATGTCCAATAATGCTATTAATGATTTACTGATTTCCAATTCGGCGACGACAGGCCTGAAACGGTTTATTTTACATTCGTACTGGATTTAACAGCAACAAAAAAGTGATTTCGACTAAAACATTTTTTTTTTTCGTTAAATTCAGCATGTGACAGTCACGGGCTAGCTGAAATGGCGTGGAATACCCCAAATATGTATACATATGGATATTAGTGACAGAGTAAGAGCAGCGAGATGACAAAAATGACCAAAAAGAAGATCGAAGCGTGCGCGATGACCATAAGAGTCGAATAGCCACAGATTAGCCTATCATTTCTGGCCTGCACGCGGTCACCGCGATACACAATACGATATAGCAGAGACGAGTGGGATGAATGGACTCGTCGACTGCACATGCTCGTATGGCCGTATACATATTCATGTACATATATCTATTTCTATACTTCGAGATACAGCTATCATAGCTACCGAGCACGCGGTGGCTTTGTAGTAAAATTTCTGATACACAAGCCCGTCTGATCCTACGCGAGTCGCGCTATTATCTCAAAGTGCTCTTATTCACTCCTCGTTACTATACGCGATTTTATGAACTTTCTACAATCAGCTGAGCACCAGCTCACGGGTGAACGTTCCGCGCATATACACATCGGCCTAATCTCGTCTCGCGTACCGGACAAAAATCAAGGCGACTGTTTGCAATAAACGCTATTCGCCCGAATCGCGGTGAGCGTTTGGATGAACAATTTGACGAAAATTCAATGTTCCAAGGGGTAACAAGGAGTTGGAGTGGGATTAGGCGCCGAAACTTTGATGGTTCTACGACGATACTCTTTGGGTTGTTTCATTCTGAAGATTATCTCGGTCAGAAATTGCCGCAGGTTCCCATATTTGTCGTTATAACACTTCATGCTCGTACATTAGATTCTCATCGAGATTCGTACAGTGGAGGACAATGTACGAATCCAATTTGAATCCTAAGAGATTTCCACAACATCGAACAGAATCCGATCAGATTCTTTATGGATCCCATCGCATTCTGTACGCTGAATTTTGTTAACAAAATATATAGACAGACGAAATTAACAGATCTTAAAAAAGTATAAATATTATCTTGAAAAAGTATAAATCGCTTGAGTTAGAAAGAGCGCGCGCACTTGATTTCTATAGATTTCGTTCAAATTTTAATCAGACATTGTTCATATCATTATGCATGTTTGAGTGAAATTCCAGAACAGTCGACTATTTAGATTGAGAGATAATAGGTTTTAAAATTGCAACTCCTAACACTGCAGGGTCTGCACTGAAATTTAGACAGAATAATTTACCGCTTAAAATATGTGTCCTCTATAATAAAAAGACATATGGCAACGCCGCATCGTTTCACGTATTCGGTGACGTAAGGTTGCGCGGGATATTTAAAGGCTTAGGCCACAGTAACGGGTATAAAATCATGTACGAATTTAACCATTTTTTTTTGCAGGAAAAAGTGATTCACTCATAAAATTAATCACACATCTATTTAGTATGAATATCAAGCTATTAGAAAACGGATATATATTTTTTTTCGATGTATAAAATGGCCGACTACTAATATTTTGGTTTGTTTTTTAGGCGCTCCGCGGCGTGACATTTAGCATCCACAATTTTTTGTTTGTTTTTTGTTCTAGGTATAAATTGTGGATGCTAAATCCACAATTTTTTACCTAGAACAAAAAACAAAAATTCTCGTCAATCTACATTAGAATACCTAGAGAAGTACGTGTGGAATTGAAAAAATATTGTTTTATTCAAAAGTTGTAGGTATTTGAACTTGAGAAATGAATTTTCAGTGAAAAATTTCGTTATAACTGCTCATAAACTGCTCATAAAATGAAAAGTTTTCGATTAATCAGAAATTCCGTACCTACTTCTTTGCGAAATGCAGTTAGGAACATAACTTTTAAATTAGAAGTAAATCGAGTGAAAATTGTTGAAGTTATTTGTCACGCCAATTGGAAAAGAGCTGTTTCGAGAAGTTTCGAGTAGTCGGCCATTTTGTACATCGAAAAAAAAAAATTCTGACAGCTTGATATTCATACTAAATGGATGGGTAATCAATTTTATGAGTGAATCACTTTTTCATACGAAAAAAAATGTTACATTCGCACATGATTTTCTACCCGTTACTGTGGCCTAAGGCCTTAAAATAATACTGCAACACAAATTTTTATTTGGAAGTAATTTTCAATCGAAGAAAGTTTTCAATTAGTTATGAATTAACTAACACTTTTATTTGTTAATGAAGATACATAAACACTATAAAATTTTAATATTTATAACGCAAATATTTGTTTTATGATAAAAGTTTTTAACTTTAGGAACACGATAATTGTTTTTTTTGTCGAAATATTGAACAATACTGTTCTGCGGTGTTGCCATATGTCTTCTTCCCTTCCCATGTGCGAATGTCGGTATTCCGCCAGAGTTGCCAATACGGCCCAGAGTTGTGCAAGTTCTGGCGACCGACTCTCAGTTGGCGGTACTGCCCCAGTATTGGAAACCGAACGTATCAGCACCGTCCCAGTCTGGGTTACTGAGTCTTGGGTGAAGTACTGGCCCAGTAATGGTAAACTATTTTATCAGTAGGGTGCCAGTCCTGGTTACCACGTATGGTTGAGTCTCGGCTAGAGGTACTACGCCAGTACTGACAACTGAACGTATCAGTGCCATGCCCGTCTTAGCTACCCAGTCTTGGGTGTAGTACTGCCCCAGTATTGGTAAACAATTTTATCAGTGCGGCGCCAGTCTTGGTAACCAAGGTTGGTTCAGTCTCGGCTGAAGGTACTGCGCTAGCATTGGCAACAGTACCACGCCAGTCTTAGTTACCGAGTCTTGGGTTAAGTACTTCCCCAGTATTGGTAAACAATTTTATTAGTTCAGTGCCAGTCTTGGTAACCAAGGTTGGTTCAGTCTCGGCTGGAGGTACTGCGCTAGCATTGGCAACAGTACCATGCCAGTCTTGGTTACCGAGTCTTGGGTTAAGCACTGCCCCAGTATTGGTAAACAATTTTATTAGTTCGGTGCCAGTCTTGGTAACCAAGGTTGATTCAGTCTCGGCTGGAGGTACTGCGCTAGCATTGGCAACAGTACCACGCCAGTCTTGGTTACCGAGTCTTGGGTTAAGTACTGCCCCAGTATTGGTAAACAATTTTATTAGTTCGGTGTCAGTCTTGGTAACCAAGGTTGGTTGAGTCTCGGCTGAAGGTACTGCCCTAGCATTGGCAACAGTACCATGCCAGTCTTGGTAACCGAGGTTGGTTCAGTCTCGGCTGGAGGTACTGCGCTAGCATTGGCAACAGTACCATGCCAGTCTTGGTTACCGAGTCTTGGGTTAAGTACTTCCCCAGTATTGGTAAACAATTTTATTAGTTCAGTGCCAGTCTTAGTAACCAAGGTTGGTTCAGTCTCGGCTGGAAGTACTGCCCCAGCATTGGCAACAGTACCATGCCAGTGATAGTCACCGAGTCTTGGGTTAAATACTGTCCTAGTATTGATAAACAATTTTATTAGTACAGTGCCAGTCTTAGTAAGCAAGGTTGGTTGCGTCTCGGCTGGAAGTAGTCCCCCGGCATTGGCAACAGTACCATGCCAGTCTTAGTTACCGAGTCTTCGGTTAAGCACTGCCCCAGTATTAGTAAACAATGTTATTAGTACAGTGCCAGTCATGGTAACGAAGGTTGGGTGGGTCTTGGCTGGAAGTACTGCCCCAGCAGTGGCAACATTACCATTCCAGTCTTGGTTAACGAGTCTTCGGTTTAGTACTGCCTCGGTATTGGCAGAAAATTTTATCAGTACGGTGCCAGTCCAAAAAATATGGATTGAATGAAAAATGTAAGTTTTGCTTCCTCATAGAGAAACTTTGTGACGATGAAAACATTTTTTTTCAGTTTTCAATATCAACGTGCTCAAAATATCCCAAAACCTCGAAAAATCAAATTCACAAACAATGTCTGCATGCATGTGCGCCTGTGTGCGTATGCGCACGCATGTACGTTCTGGCACTGTAAAATTAAAACGTCTGTAACTCGAGAACGGTTTGGGTTGAAGGGCTCCTGTGTCGCTCAGATGTTAATCTGTACAATCTCTTTATTCCCTGCAAATTTTGTCGAGAGAACTAAAAAATTACAAATTTAACAGCATTTTTTAATTTAAAAGAAATGTCTGTGACCACGTTAATTTGCAAAAAATTTCAGAATTTTGTAAATTTTTTTTTTTACAAATAGAGTATCATGAAATGACGGCTGGTATTGAATTTAGGGAATTTAGGGAATGAATTTTGGACACTTTCGAAATATGTCAAACTGCTCTAATTTTTGCATATATCAAGATACTGTGGTGATTTTTTTACACAAAGTATTGTAAAAGTAAAGTTGCTATAACATTTGGAGAGAATCCCGAACCATTACAGACTCCTCTGGACTCTTCTGTCTCCTTACGGATATCCATAAATTGGCTAAGTAGACGATGTAATTTTATTTCACTATTTCGCGTGTTCGTTCTGAACGTACGCCGCGACTCTGGCGGCTCTCGCGCCTTCTTGCGTCGAGGCAGACATTGTTATGCCTCGACACAATGCGTGTGTGTCAGTGGTCATTCGCTACGTCGGGCGCACACTTTGAAGATTGTTTTCTTCCCGCATACTGTCCCTCCGCGGCAAGTATACACTTCGTGTGAGTATATGCACCTATATACCCACACGCTGATCCACGCTCAGCGTCAACAAAGAATTAGGATTTCTTTGGCAGCGTTGGGCATCAGTCTTTCTCGTGCCGTCTACGTGTGAACTTGTTTCAATCCCCAAGTGCTTTTCATCTATTCCCATTCGTTTTTATACAGTACACTTTTTCTATTATTATAAATTAATTTTTCTCGTCTTAACACGAATTCGAGTGCTCTAAGTGTGCTATAAAAATTCGAACGTTCTATAAGGTGAACCAGGTAAGATATACAAAGAATTTTTCTTTTACTTGTTTTTTCATTTTATTTTGTATTTTTTGTCTACTGCATGTTAAGGCATAATAAACAATTCATTTATTTTCTCTCCGTTCCTTACTTGCTGTGGGACTGCGCTATCTTTCTGTCTCTCTCTCTCTCTCTCTCTCTCTCTCTCTCTCTCTCTCTCTCTGTCTCTTATATTTTCTTTACTTATTCTATCATTTATTTTAAAGAATTTGTTCAATTTGATCAGGGAGTCTCGGAGGACAAGGGGAAAGAAAACGCTTTGGTAAATACAATGTTATTTACTTTGACCGAAATTATGTATGCTGATGTAAAATTACAGAAGAGCATCTTAATTCATACTAAATACTCTGGAAGTGGCTATATTTTTCAATTCTGTTTAGATGGAGGTGATGAGATCCTTGGTGGGTTCACCGACCGACGGAAAAGGTGTTATCCGCAATGTGATCGCTGGCCTGATATCAAAGGCGGTGCAGGAAAAATACTCGGCCACGGGGAAACCAGGCGCGAACGGTATAACGAAAAAATCCTTCAGTGCGACAATAACGTACATACGTATGAATGGTAAATATTTTTCAAATTTTTACTAATATAATTTTTAGAACTGGGTGCAATGAAATAATTTTTTTTATTTCAGATATTTTTTAGATACGATCGGGAAAAAAAAACTACTGCGGTGGAAATATTTTCGACAACCAGCCGATGTTTATCTGATGCCGGTGACCGGGAACACGCCGCAACTCTGGCCCAATATTGGCAGCCGGTACTAGTCACCAATACTATGCCAACGCTTGCCAAGCGGAGGACCGGTGTTATCATTTCGGAATTGGGCCAGTATTGTTTACACGATCTGACCCAATATTAGCATTCAGTATCCGGCCAGTACTAGCGTCAGTACTGAGCCAAGTTTCCAGTCTATACATGGGCATATACCAGCAAAGTACTGATTTACTGTTTGTCTCAAGACTGGCTACAATATCTGGCCCAAAACTGGGCACTTATTCTGAGCCAATACCCGTAAACAGTGTCGGGCCGATTCACGCCGCCATAACTTGGACCGGTGTTAACAAACCAATTTTGTCTCAATAGTGATTCCGACTTGGGCAAGGCTTGGCCCTTGGGAGCCTGCCCGTATTAGCAGCCCTGGCATCAGTACTGAGCCAAGACTAAGCCAAGTCCTCAGTCTATACACGGGCATGTACCGGCAAAGTACTGATTTAGGGTTTGTCTCAAGACTGGCAATGATATCTGGCCCAAAACTGGGCACTTATTCTGAGCCAATACCCGTAAACAGTGTCGGGCCGACTCACGCCGCCATAACTTGGACCGGTGTTAACAAACCAACGTTGTCTCAATACTCATTCCGACTTGGGCAAGGCTTGGCTCTCGTCCAAGTACCAGATGCCTGCCAGTATTGGCAGCTCTGGCACCAGTACAGTGCCAATACCAAGCCAGTTTGCAATACGTACATGGGTTAGGGGATAAATATGTTTTATGGATAATTATTCTGAACTGAATACTGACTTCTTATAGGGGATAAATATTTTTCATGGAGCATTATTCTGAACTGATTCTGAAATCAAGAGAACGCGCTCGTTCTACCTTAAGGCAGCGGACCACTGTAAATGCCCATTTTCGACCGTTTTCTTTGGAATTTTTAAAAAAGAAATGGATAAAATACATCCTCCAAAATTGTTTAGGCTCTATTAGGTATGTAGTATAAGGTAGAAGTAGGTAAAAAAAATTATTTATCAAAAAAATGCAAAATGGCGGCGCTCGAGTCGCTATAGCACGACTGGTTTTCAGCCAACCCTCTCCGCGGCACGCAGTGGAATCATCGTAAATTGAATCCTGTAGCTAAGAGTGAAATATTTTCGTTAATTACATTAGTTTCGCAGTCAAGTACGGGAGGAAATTAAAAAGCAATGAAAAAAAATAAAGAAGACTTTGAAAAAAAGTTTGTTTTTTCGACCATAATTTTGATATAAAGAGTGATATATTTTTTACAATTTTCAATTAATCGAAAAAAAGCGCTCGTACTTGACTGTTAAAACAATCTGAGAAGCTACAGTTAAAATTTCAAGTCGATTGGGCGAAAGCTGTACGAGTTCTGCTGTGTGCCGATTTCAAAAACATGGTTTTGATAGAAACGTACTTGAAGTTTTCGGTACCCAGTAGGAAATAAATGCACGAGTGAATTTGCAGAAGCGTTGGAGCTTCTTGAGCGCTGGGAGACTCCCCTTAAAAAGAGCTCGAAAACCACTTTAAAATTGTTTTTTCGGCTATGCACGAATATACATCATATTTTTGAAGGTTCGAGGAATTTTTTTTAAAGTGTTTCCAAAAAAACGCATTTCAAATAAAAGCTTCTAAAATGACATCATTCGGTAAATACCACGGAATCCACTTGAATTCCAAAGTGAATATTCTACGTGCGTCCCTATCAAATCCCTACAGAGACGTGGTAGGTTCTGGGGACTCCTCAACAAATTTCTACACGGGATGTCTTTGCATGCATGGTAGGAGAAAGGTAGTAGGGAATTTATTTATTCAATTATGTTGAGTCTATGCACAATTCCGTAGCGAAGTTCGAGTAAGTTTCAAACGCATAATATTTACCAAAACAAGCGATTTTTTATCCACTGAATATCTTCCATCCTGTTCAATGAGTTTCCCCCATTTTTCCACAAGCTTTATTGTCCCTCTTTCATAGAAGTCCTGAGATCTTCCGGCAAAGAAGTATATAATCCAAGTGGTTTTGAGGAAGTCCAGGGAACTGAAAGTTTCATCATTCAAATTGGTCTGTAACGCCCGGAACGAGTGATAGTTTGAAGGTGCAAGGTCCGGGCTATATGATGGATGCACCAAAACAACCCACCCAAGCTGCAATAACTTTTTCCGGGTCACCAAAGAAACGTGTGGTCCAGCGTTGCATTGGTGGAACAAAGCGCTCTTTAAGGGGTTACCCCCACTTGCGATTTTGAAAAAATCGATTTTTTTAATTGCATTTTTTTGAACTATAAGTATCTGAGAATATGTCCTGAAAATTTCAAGTCGATCCGAACAAAATTGACTGAGATGTGAGCGTTGAAAGAGCAGAATCCGCGTTGAAAGAGAAACTTTAAACGCGTTTATCTCAAAATGGCATTTCTGAAGTCGGTGACCAAGATTACTCGAACACTCATGAACCGATCTTCTTGAAATTTTGCAGGCTTATTTAATACATAAAAATGTAGTCTTTAATCGTTCGATTTTTTTTTTCGAAAAAAATGGCCGTTTTATAGCCAAAAAACGGCTGTTTTTTTTCGTTAAAATCGAACCATTAACTTTGACTGTCCGTCATTTTGTGAAAAATGAATATTCTTTAAAATCCTTCGATTAAAGACTAGTTTATACTTATATTTGACTAAATCCATCCGCATTTTTTTTTAGATGATTCACTTCGCCGCAATGTTGGTCACCGCAAACCGTGTATATAAAAACATTATTTCATTGACGGCCATTTGCCACTAAACAATGTAATATTTTTCAATAAGAAAATTACTGAAAGTTCTTCAAGATGTGTTCTTTAAGATGGTATATTGATCGATTAAAAAAGTTTTGTAGTTTTCTTTAAAAAAAATTCATGAAAAAGGCTTTTTTTTGCGCTACAAGTGGGGGTAACGCCTTAAGGCCTTATATACGCGATTTCGCCGATTTTCGGAGGTACTTATCTAGACGCGGTTAAAAAAAATGACGCATATATTCACAACATATTTTTTACAGATCACTTATGCACATGATTAAGTATATGTAAAAAAAATCAGAAATATTAACAAATGGCGGAGATACAACATACTAAAGCAATGTATTTTTTTTGCGCGCGCGTTGATTGTGAAAGTTGTCGGCATCGATGTGGGTGTCTGAAAAAAATGAACATATTTATAATTGCATAATGAATGTATCTTCAGTGTGAACCAACAATATTATTTTTAAAAAATTATGATAAAAATTCGAAACTTAAAATTTTTTACTCAATTTTCTGTCGGTATTTTAATTTTTATATTTTTTTGTGTCATTAAAATTTTCGTTTCCGTGCTTCACACGATAGGTGATGATACTGAGAATATGTTGTAAAAATTTCAAAGCGATCTGAACCTTCGTTTAAGAGTTAGAACTTTCACAAGGTTCAAAAAAGTGAATCGTGGAAAAACGGCTTTGAAGGTGGCGGTCGGGCGCGCCGCGCAGTATCTATTATAAATGCAATCTAACGTTATTTTTGGAATTTTTCAATTCTGCAAAGCTTAAAATATTCCTAACCGAAATGGAATCAAACATTTTAAAAATTGAAAATTTTTGATATTTTTCGCGTGTATAACGCCTTAATTTGGCCGATTATGAGCAGTACTTTGTCGAATCAATCGTTTCGTTGGGTGGCACCAGCTCATAATAGATGATTCCTCTCCAATCCCACCAGATACAGAGCATGGCCTTCTTCAGCTTTAATGCAGCCTTTGCGACCATCTGAGCAGCCTCCCCGAGCTTCGACCATGATCTTTTTCGCCTCACATTTTTGTAGACAGTCCACTTGACATCGCCAGTAATCACTCGCTTTAAAAATGGTCATTTTGATGGCGTTTTAGCAGCAAATCGTCAGCAGAAATTCGGTTCATTGAGGCATTTTCTCACTTTAGACGATAAAAAACGGCTATTTTCATGAATTTTTTTGATAGGTTTATATTATAGATATTGATATAGAAGTTGTTACACTTAATAAATACACTTTTGAAATACATTAAAAAATTGTTTTTTTAATTTAATTAAGTCACTATTTATAGACGAAAATGGGAGTTAAAATAATGCCCTAAAAACATTGCGAGCCGATTTTTTTCGGTGCAAATGACGCCACGAGAGCTCGGGAGCGCCGAAGCCTTATAGTCATTTGGATGGAGTGGTCTGCCGGCGAGAGCGAGCCCGCCAGGCGCGATCTAGCGGCGCGCAGCGGAAGCTCTGCACTTTACGGGAATTCCGTTAACTTTGGTTCGGGTTTTGGTTAACGACGGGATAGCTGCTAGCACCGAAATTCAAGTTCTTTGGATGGTGGTGCTCCATTTCTAGCAGCTAGATTGTATTGAAACGACCTTTTGTGTATTCGAAGTACATACGTTGCGAAAGAGAAAAAAAGGCAAACATTCCTTCTCGCACGAACTTTGACGATGCGATGCGGACGTACGAATGCGTGTATATACATATAACACGGTTAAAGAAACACACCTGGCCTCCACCTTATCGGGAATAGCCAGAACACTCGCAACTATACGCGTCAGTTCATAAATGTACGAGGACTGGAAACGAGGAGACCTTCCCTGGTGCATATGCCTCGTGGGTTCAACCGTAATAATACTAAAATATCGTGTACAGTGTGCTAGTGTTGTACATACGATCACTGCGCTTATGTGTAACACGCAACTTGCGCTACGCATTTCTCTCTCTCTCTCTCTCTCTCTCTCTCTCTCTCTCTCTCTCTCTCTCTCTCTCTCTCTCTCTCTCTCTTCCTCTTCCTCCCTTTTTATTCATTTTCATGTCGTCTATCCAACATGCAACACAATGCCCGCACTGTTTCAGAACTTCGCTTCCACATTGCTACGACGAATTGCTCGTTTCCAAATCTTCCTCACGATCAAAAAATAATCTCAGCTGGATATTAATACACCTGTTTTATTCTTGTATTGTTCATTATGATCATCTTCGTCATTCGTATGGGTAATTTTTTCATTCCGCTTTTCAAATTCAAATAAAATTTGCGCCTTCGTTTCTCCCTCTCTGGGTCGCGACTATAAAAATTGCGAAATATTTAAGGGGTTAGGCGACTCTGGAGGCCGAGAAAAAAGGCTTTTTGGGGTTGTTTTTTCTCAGAAAAACTACAAAATAAATCGAGATTACAAAAAAAGGTGTTCATCATACATATCAGTGACTGTATACAATAATTTTTTTGAAGCGTTTAATTTCCAAATGGGGAATATATCTTAAAAAATACATTGTCAATGGAAGTACGTAGAATTTTTTTTTTATATTGCATAGTTCATTTGTTATTAACAATTATCTGACGACATTTTTCACTTTCCAAAAACTTGCCTCAAAAATTGTCAAATAATTGTTAATAACAAATGAACTATGCTAAAAAAAAAATCCTACGTACTTCCATGGACAATGTATTTTTCAAGATATATTCAACATTTCAAGTGAATCGGATTGAAAATTGTCTGAGTTATGTTTCCGGCCAACTTAAAAAATGCAGTTTTGACATAAACGCTGCACAGCCGCCATTTTGAAATGAATCGCTTCACAAAAATTGCTGTATACAGTCACTGATATGTATGATAAACACCCTTTTTTGTAATCTCGATATATTTTGTAGTTTTTCTGAAAAAAAAAAATCCCCAAAAAGCGTATTTTTCGGCCTCCACAGTGGCTTAGGCCTCAATTAGCTCGTAAATACTTAAGTAATTTATTTGCCCTGGCCAATGGGAAAATCTCCTCGAGTACGCGGACTTCACGCTATTACATAAAGAGCGAGGCGGTCTTCTTAGTTATTTAGATAGTGGAAATAATGAATGTGGTTTACACATTACAATTCGCGATAACCCAATGTTTGGTCTTTCGCGCCTTTCTTTACATTCGCTCGCTGTTTCTCCATCTTCCTCCCAAGATAATTGGCAATTTAACGAATTTCATTAATCGAGTCGAGTAAAAGAATTAAAAAAAAACATAATAACAACAATAATAATAATACTGTAAAGTAAACAAAATGTGAAATTTATTAATTGTAAAGATTGAAAGTAGATGATGGAGAGATTGTTGCAGCGACAAAACTCGAACCGATTATCAGGCGGAAAATCATTTTTATGTTTGCTCCGTGAGATGGGCGGTTAGAATATTGTTTCTTGTACACTGTCACATGTTTTCTCGCTGCGTCTTAACCCTTATCGACGTTATTAATGATGCTTTGGGGTCGAAGCGTACAATCCTTTCCCTCTTTCTCTCTCTCTCTCTCTCCCCCGCGTACTACAATATTGTTCAAAGACCGATAATAAGTACGTTCGATCGATATTTTCGCCGTTTTGTTTGGGCTTCGGTACAACTGAAAAGAAATGTAATCACGGGATTTCGAGCGAGCCCGAAGGAGATGGGGGAGAAATTAACCACAATAATTACAGAAAGTTGGATCGTTGTTTGCAAGAAAGAGAAAACATAATCCAATGAGCAAAAAAAAAATGGCGTCCCCGTGGATTGGGCGAGCAATCGCTGGCAAATGAAACCGTGCATGACATAAAGTCCCACCACAATTAAAATACCGAAGAACCGCGTACTCCGACGTTTTTGAGAACGCGTTGATTTTTCCCTCTCCATTCGAAGTAAAAAAAAAATCCGGTTGCAATTTTATATCTCGCTCTTTCTACGTTGGTCGTGCGATATTCTTGGTTGCGAAAATATTTACAAAAATAATTTGAACGAGGGCAAGTGCGAACGGAGCCAGAACGCTGCCGTTCCGTTTTCACTGATAATTTCGGTGGTCCTGACCTCTCCAATTCGATTAGGTAACGTCAATAAGGTCGCACCAATGTCACACTCCCGATAATGCTAATGAACGCGAAAAACGCTTGAGTACTGTCAATCATATTTTGCATATCAAAGTGTGTACTTCGTACTCGGCCGCAAGAAAGAAGAAGAAATCTGGATATGTCTCCTCGATGAGATGTTGCCTCTTTATCGTTTCTCGTAAGAGGACATTTTTGATGCTTCGAACTGGGCCAACATCCGTCTCGTAATAATTTCTAATAATCACATTAAGGGGTTACGTGGGTTTCGAAGCCAAAAAAGCATATTTTTTCTATTAAAAAAAAATATAATATATCAATTATTTTATTCAAAATGTTAAGCACATAAAAGAGGAACGTTTCAAAGATATTGAACAAAATTTCATCCAAAAATTTGGGAAATTCAGCAGGGATCTGGCTTCCGCCGACCTCTCAAAAAAATTGTCCTCGTGGTGGTCAGGATAACTCATGATAGTTTTATCTGAAATTAAAACACCAATTTTTTCTGTTAATAGATAAGTATAGCTTGGGATTGAAAGAAGAATTTTCAAAAAAATTGAAATTTGAATTTTTGGCACAGTTGTATGCAAAATAGTTCCATTTTTGGTACAATTTACATTACGTATAGCCTTGTAAAATTAGTTGTAATCGAAAAAAAAAAATTCGTGAGGTAAATTTTGAAAATCTGTTCTTAAAGAAAAAAGGATTGTTTTGAAGATTTTACAAAGCGTCGAATTTATGAGTGAGAAGAGTAAAAAATTGACGAAAATTGAAAATTTCGAAGCTCTTGAGCGACCACTAAATATTCATAGGCCGGGTAGAGTTTCGCGAGGGTAATTTAAAAGGATAAAGCGTAAAATTCATGGGTGAAAAGTGGACGAAAAACAAACAAAAAAAAACTATTTTTTTCAATAAAAATTTGCATTTTTGGGAGGCTTGAGCGACCTTTAAACATGTTTCGACCGCTCGAAGCTTTCGCGACATTTTTTTTGTTTAAAGAGAATAATTGGATAGTGAGAAAAAGGAAAAAAAATAGAGCTCAAATTAATGACACCCTAGTATGTACATTAACAAAGCTGAGTACCGAATTTGATTGAAAAATATTAATAATTAAAGAAGTTATGAACAACCCCGTGAAGGACCTTCGACCGTGAGGGGTACTTAACGGTGTGCTTGTTTTTCGTCACCCGGTTGATCCGAAAGAGAAAAACCAGTTTTTTCTTTGAATTAATAATATTGGCTAAGACTAAGAAAAAAACGTTTGAATTTCTTTCCCGATATTTAAAAAAATCGACATAATTAATGTTAATAACATATTAAAAAAATGTTAAAAAGAAAAACGTCGGTCAAGACTAAACTACTATTACACTGATTGAGTGTTTTAAATTTCAAGTCAATTCGTTCATTAGATGTCGAGAAATGGTGTTCACAGTTAAAAAAAAAATAGTTTCGAGAAAAACGCGTTTAATACCAGTGTGAACGCTGAACATTTGGGTGATTTTCGGGAATTTTTTGGAAGAAACGTACTCAATTAAATGTTTCGGAAAATTAAGAATATGATTGGCTATATTTGACCTATATTACACAATTTTTTCATCGAAAAATATTGAGATCCTAGCGACTTATGCGCTGCTTTCGGAGGCGCAAAAAAAATCGTTCCTCCACTGCTGACATGATTCCGGCCGATTGAGTAGGTGAAACCGGAAAAGGAAAAAAATGTCGTTAAACTGGAAGGTATTTCCTGTACAATGATGTAGGATTTTCGAAAAGTAACAAAATCTAACAAAATGGCGTAGTTATGAAAAAAGTCTGTTTTCTTGCCTATAAAATGGTCGTTTTTTTCAATGCCAAATCGTCAATTCTCATCCAATCAAAAATATCCTACGCCAGTGTAGAGTAAATGTATTCAAGAGTACTCCGTTCAAATTTAAAGTCAATCGGATAATTGCTCTTTGAGTTACAATGTCAGCAAATTTGAAAAATTCCGTTTCATATTCTTGAAAGTATAAAAATCTTGAAAGTGTATAAATTTCATCTCATGTTCTCGAAGCTATGAACTGTCGAAAAAGGTAAAAAAAATCGATTTCTTTTAAGTGTCACACTGGTAGAGCCCCTTAAAGTTTTACTAGCAGTTCTACCGTTGTAATCATAAGTTTACCTTCAATCCGCGATGTCTGCACCACATGTTGGATCTTCCTCTTCAATTCGAATTGCCTCAAGCGACAAACGAGTGTTCTTCATTTTCACAGTAGCTTAACCCCTTAAGTACATAACGCGAATTTCGATTAAAAACGTTACAAATATGATTTTTGGTTGGATTTGACGTGCCTGTTATTGGTTCGGAAATTACGAGAACGATGAAGATTGCAACGATGAAGATCGTATAACGTCGGACCTGCCATCAGCTCTGACCCTCGACGATCAAAAATAAATTTTTTATCTACTCCGTGCGAGCACGAGTTACATGTGCACATGTACGTAGAGATGGGGAGTTCGCCAGTTTCTCATCTCTCCCTCACGCCGCCGCAGCCTACTCGATCTCTCTCTCTTTTTTTCACGCATGTTCTCCCTTTTTTCCACACATAATCCATCGCCATACACTCACGGATTTGCCGCGTCCATGTAGAAATTGATGCTTGCGTGTCGGTGCCCACGCGCACACGCACATACACTTACGTGCAAGAGCGAATGAGAGATAAGGGCCCCCAGTTATTTTTGTAACATACCCAGCTAGCAACAGTTCTCCGTGTTCATCTTTCTGCCGGGATGTTTCGTCTAAACGAATCTCCGTGCGATGATTATCGACCCCCCCCCCAGATGCGGCCATTTTTGTCGCAGCTTTTTCACTTCAATGCTACCAACGTGACGAAAAAAAAACCTCAACATCATAGAATCATAAGTCAATCCAATGGACAACGATGACATCCCATGCGGATGTGATCACAGGATCAGAGTGCCCGAGGGTATCTGATGTTGAGCTTCCTGACACTGCTGGTCCATTTCCACCTCCACTTTGAACGACATTGCAATGACAGCTCGCCAAAGCCATATTAGTCCATAGGTTTTGACGACTTGGCGTCCATACCAGCGTACCTAAAGCCCATATTACTTCTCGTTCTTCAGGAGTTCTCACGGAGTATTCGGAGGGCGAACAGGAAGAGCAAGCTCCGGATTTCGGGGGAGAAACGTTGGAGGGCGTCGTCGATGACAACGCGGAGAGAGAGTTCACGATAAAAAGTGAGAAGAACGTTGAGCACGAAGCGGTTCTCGGGCATCAGCATCATCCGCACGACGGGGCAACCGGGTACGCGAGTAGCGTCGAGGAAGGCGGGGATGGCGTGGGCGTTCTGGAGGCGGGTCGACCGGAAATGGAAAATGGCGTCCTCGTTGAAAGCAACGTTAACGAAGCGGTCGAACTTAATGTCCCTGTTGACCACGAGGACGATCCAAACGCTACTTATACGCTTCATCAGCTCGGCTATTCCACCCACCACATAATACACGACAGGTATTTATTCTACCGCCTTCAGCATTCCGCTGTAGGAATAAAGTACTCTTCTTCCAACCACTGAGGATTGGTCAGGTAGCCTTGATCTCCGATTGAATGTTGAACTCGCCGAGAGCCTGCGAATCCAATGTCGCGAGGCTGGAACTTTCCAAAAAGAGTCGAGTTTCGATGTGCTGGACTCGTCCAGCTGGACCTGCATGTTGCGATAGCTGTTCGATAATCAGGTCCGAAATCAAAGGCAACTTGGACCAATCTCTTGGACCTCATTTAAATCGATGACACACCAACTTTCTCGGCAATCCGATAAGTTCAGATTACTCGTAGACACAAAGCCATTCTGCTTGATTTGGATCGCTTAGCGAGGCTAGGCTGCTTCAATTCAAGCAGCGGCAGTCAACTGACGAAGCGATTCATCATTCAAAATTGACATATAAATGATTGACGTATCGGATATTGTATTTGGAGTCGCCAACTGCATTTGGTAGATGTTTTTACTCCGTGGATATCCATTACCCGCCTTACTATCCAAAGAGATCGTAAAATCATGCTCTGTATCAAACACACTAAAGATTGCTTCTTATTGCCGTATTTTCGTTGGCTGCTTCAATAAACGAGTGTAATTCATAAATGCACAGAGCCAACCTATCCAAACAGCAATATAGATTGGAACGACCCGAGCCGTTTTTCGTTATCACGAAAAAGACCTGTAGCAGGTGGTAAAATGTCATCATCGAGCATCATCGAATATCTACGATCCCGTATCCGATCTTCGATGCTAGTTCCATCAAAAAGTTCAGATTTCTCAGGGAAGAAGATGCGATAGGTGAGATGTCTCGGAAAAAGACGGCCCTCTTTGATCGCAGGGATTACTTGGCCTCGGGATCGCCGCGTTACGAGGGTGGCCCGACGGAGCTAAGGGAGGATCACGAGCAACAGGTCACGAGCGAACAGCAGCAGCAGCACTCCCTCCACGGGGTACACCATCACCAAGCCAACCACCACCACCATCATCATCAACAGCCGGAGCAGCAGTACGGTCAACTCGGGGCGGGAGAGATCCCGGTTCCCGAGGGAGGGGATAGCCGCCACCGTCTCGACGCGGCTTCGCTTCCGTCCGAGGGAAATCGAGTCGTCAGTCACATGCCTCACTCCACGATGCTCCGGTACGGCACTGAGACGCTCTCACCACCGACGGACCATCACAGTCAGCATCATCAGCATCATCATCTGTCCGAGCAGCATCAGCAGCACGAATCGCTGTTGGGCCCGAGGCATCTCGACGAACAACAACAGCAACATCATCAGGAGGCTGTCGAACGTGTGAGTGGTATCGTAGCAGCGATGAGAAGTGCCAGAAGTGATTTCACACTTGGACAGTTCCTACCACATTTGACGAGTGCCGGCTCCGCGGGACAGGGGCCCATAGACGTCAGTGCCAGTCCCCATCATCAGTCCCAGCCCCATCATCACATCCATCACCATCATCATCATCATCAGCAGCAGCAACAACAACTCGACGACGTTCTCACCGAGGAAGCTTACATCCAACATCAAATGAGGTCTTCGAGCGATGGTGGCGGTAGTGGTGTGGGTGACAATGGTGGTGCCAGTGGGACCAACGGTGCGATATCTCCACCCCTCAGAACTGGAAGCTCACCCGGCTCCAGCAGAAGTCCTCGCGACGATCAAACGAGGAATCTCTCCTCCCCCAACCATCGTCATTCCGAACAAACTGACGGCCACTACAGTCCCAACGATCAAGGGAGACTGCAGTCATTCACGAATCTCACCGCTATGCAGCCACCACCATCGGTGCAATCCAATCACAATATGCAAGACAGTGAGAGGGTCCACGATCAGATGTACATGGAGACTATGTATACCCACGGTAACGGACCTGGCACGCCTCATCATCATCATCATCACCATCAGGAACACGATCAACAATCCTCGTCACCGCACTCGCCCACTGGCACTCTCAACAGGTTAGTTTCTCCAATCTCCTGTCTCGTGATTTCTTCATTTTCGTTTTGTGTGTTTGTGAATTTCGATCGATGTTCCCTTCCATCGATCTCCCGCCTACGTCTCGCTGCCATCTTACGTTACACATCAGGTGTTGCAGAGTTAACGAGAACATTGCCCAGTTGAACGTTGAGTACTCAAAGTTCTTGTTGAGTTGATACATTGTAGAGTTGATGCATATTGCAAATCCCTCATTGTGCAGTTGATACAAATCCGAATGAATACGTTGTAGGGATAATCATAAGGCTAGATCATCGTAGAAGTTCAACATTGCAAACTTGAGACTCTTGTACTGTTGGTGGATTTCCGGTTTGCACAGATGAGAGATAAGTCATTGTTAAGCTGAAAAACGGACTTGCAGCGTTGTAGAGATAAACATTGTGGAAACGAGACCCTCCCGATAGCAGCCTTTTTTTCGTACGAAAAAATCATCTCGCTCCCAGGAAACGAACATGGGTGTCTTGTTATCCGAAACGCCGGTTAGCTCATTTTCCTTCGATCACTGTCACATTCGGGGACGTTGGCCTAGTCATGGAACAATGCAGTGGCTGAGTTAATTGCTATGACTTTCGAATGTCGAGACCCGATTTAGAAACGTCACCGGACCACGGATCATCCGATAAGAATAATACTGGGCCGAAGAGAGGATCGTTAAAAAGTGAAATAAACACCCCCATTGGTTTCTACTCCCTGAGTCACTTTATAGCGTAGTAGGAATCCAACAGGACGTTCTATTCGCTAAAACATTAGGGACATTCGTGAGATTGTCGTTCCTGCTGTGACTTCATTGAGTATTGTTCGGATCCGATCGTATAAACGCGTCTTGACCAACATTTGTGAAAAATATGAAAGCGCCGCTTCACCAAAACTCACGTTTACCGTATAACACAGAGGTATTCATTCGTCAGCTGACAAATGGTTTCGCCCAAAGTCCTCCCGACAAATTAGTCATTCGTCGTGACTTTCTTCCACACGGCTGCACAATGACTCACGTCAGTGTGCAATTGATTTTCTCTGTATGAGTAATGATAATCATAGTAATAACTACTATCATTGTTATAAGTCTTGAAAATCAGTAAATGTTTTGTCTCCCGCGCGCACGTGTTAGGGTATATTAGAACTCAATACGATTTTAAGGGGCTGTACCAGTGTGAACGCTGAACATTTGGGTGATTTTCGGGAATTTTTTGGAAGAAAAGTACTCAATCAAATGTTTCGGAAAATGGAGAATATATTTGGCTATATTTGACCTATATTACATATTTTTTTCATAGAATAATATTGAGATCCAAGCGACTTATGCGCTGCCTTCGGAGGCGCAAAAAAAAGTTCCTCCACTGCTGACATGATTCCGGCCGATTGAGTAGCTGAAACCTAAAAAGGAAAAAAATGTCGTTAGACTGGAAGGTATTTCCTGTACAATGACGTAGGATTTTCGAAAAATATCAAAATCTAACAAAATGGCGTAGTTATGAAAAAAAAAGTCTGTTTTCTTGCCTATAAAATGGTCGTGTTTTTTCAATGCCAAATCGTCAATTTTCATCCAATCAAAAATAGCCTACGTCATTGTAGAGTAAATATATTCAAGAGTACTTAATTCAAATTTCAAGTCAATCGGATAATTGCTCTTTGAGTTACAATGTCAGCAAATTGAAAAAATCTCATTTCGAGAAAAAACGCGTTTGAATATTTAACTATAGATTTTTGCAAGATGAAATCGTTAAAGATACGGCCTTGAAATTTTTACAGGATATTCTTGAAAGTATAAACTGTCGAAAAAGGCAAAAAAAATCGATTTTTTGAAAGTGTCATACTGGTACAGCCCCTTAATGCACCGAGGAAAAAATCGTTCAGCGCTGCATTTACGGATTTTAGTACAGAATAACAAAAAATACGATCTTAGATGATATTCAACAATATTGAAGATATTGAAATAACCATAAAGCTCCGACTATGTGCGTATATGTGTAGAAAGCGGTGGAGGGGGGGGGGGGGGGGCGACTCGTCACCTTTCCTCGAGCACGTCGAATATCCCGCAAAAATATTTGTTCGACAGCTTAAGGGTAGTTACACACGGTTTTCACGGGTTTTCGTGTATACGCAAGCGAGAGTGAGAAAGAGAGAGAACCCTGCGGTACTTTCATGGAGGGATGAAAACGATGCGTCCACTCGTATTTTGCTCCGAGGTAGTCTTTTTCGGCGACGTCTGGATTTCGCTTTTGGCCTATGCTAACAAAGCGCCGGTTCTCTCTCCCCCTCCTCGGGCCGGCGAAAGCGAGAAAACCGAAAGTTTGTGTTTTCCCGTGTTTGTTGTTTCTCGGTTTTAAAAACGACGCGCCCAACGCTATGAAACAATCGGAATTACGGAGCGCAACTAATTCACTCTGCAATGGAATCGTGCGACGGGAGAATTGCGGGAAAAAAATGAATTTCTTTTTTTTACAAACGATCGTATGATTGATAATTTTTTTTTCGCGATGTTCCGAACGATAAAATTCATTCAGAAATTCATTATCATTGGATGAGGAGGATGTTTTTTGGATTCGTGGAATTTACGTCGCGCCGGGTAATTCTACTTGACAATTAATAAGATTAGATTACCATTGATTGGATGGAAAAATCACGTGGATGCGCAGACAATGTACATTGTTATCTTATCGAGTGATGCGGGCATTTTCCCTCCCCTGAGTGTACACAAACTACTCACGCGACTTATTGATGGCCTTTGAATTTTGCGGAATATTGCTCGCCCGAGAATTTTCGAGATACATTTTTTTTGATCATTTTGATTCCGATGATTTTTGGAAAATGTTGCCGATCTTTTTTGTCGAGGCTTTTGACGAG
Source organism: Ophion ellenae (assembly GCA_963210295.1). NCBI lineage: Eukaryota > Metazoa > Arthropoda > Insecta > Hymenoptera > Ichneumonidae > Ophion > Ophion ellenae. The sequence goes on from OY723392.1 coordinate 25,587,911, forward strand.
TTTTTCTCTGGGTCTGGTTGGGTTAAAGACATACCTTGAACATCCCGCGGACTTTTTTCCTCTCCTGAGTGTGCACAAAATACTCGGGCGAACTATCAATGCCCTTTGCATTTTACGGAAAAGCGTTTACTAGGCAATTTGAAAGCTAAACATTTTTATTTCGATGATTTTTTTAAAAAGACTTTGTCGATCAATTTTCTGAAGGCTTTTGATGAATTTTTCTCTGGGTTTAGTTAAGGCGGGATATACATTTACAACGATAAAAAAATCGATTTCTTTTTTTCTTCTTTAAACGATAGAACTATGTATGTAGAATATTTTCCCAAAGTTTCAAAGCGAAATTCGAAAAACATCAAACGTTACAGCCCGTCAACGCTGTGCCTCACCGCTCGGATTCGGAGCGGGCGTAAACTTCACATTGGCGTGCAGGATTACTCAAAAACTATTAAGCCGATTGAGTTGAAACTTGGTAGAAATATTGATAATATCGCTACCTTCCACTTGACGGGAACTGTTTTTGAAATAAAAAAAGTAACCACTTTTTTAATCCACATTTTACAGAAATGTTGCGTGAAATGTTGGTTTTTTTGTAAACGCGTGGCACTTTCTTAAATTTGCATTTTCTTCATTTTAATTATCGTCAAATAGATATTATACGTGTTCTAATTGAAAAAATGTTTGAACTTTTTTGCAAATCAAAGTCTACGGGAAGCTAGACTGCACGCCGCTTCGCAACTCCCGCGGCGACCTTGCTGTAACACTCTGCCGCAGCTCCGTCATTTTGATGATGAATGAATTAAAAAAAAAAAAATTCTATACTTAAGGGGAGATATACACCTAGGAGCCGGAAAAAGGTGATTTTTGTGAATTTTTTCAAGGAAAACTATTTGAAATTTCGGATTGGGATTTTAATTATCTAAAAGTTCAAAAATATGTTTAATTTTCTTTATTTAAAAATATCAAAAATATACAAGGATATTGTATGATCCTCGGAGCGTCGTAAAAAAATCTGCGTATACGGTACCCACTGGCGTTTCTTCAAAAATCATCTAAAAAAAAACCAAAAAGATTGTTAAATTAGATACTATCATCTAGTACTTGTCATAGCCGATTTTGAAAATATCGATTTATGACAAAATGGCGGACGTTTGAACATAAATAGTGATTTTTGGGCCAAAAATTAGTTATTATTTTGCCTATAAAACAAAAACTGAGTAACGGAAAAAAAAATCCTAAGACAAGTACTGGATAATGGTGTATAGAATAATCACAAAAAACCTCAAGGCAATCGGTTCATTGGTTTTCGAGAAATTTCGGGTACCGATTTGAAAAACGTGGTTTTGAGAAAAACGCGTTTGAAAATTTGGGAATGAATAAATCATGAAATTTGTCAACTTACATGGAATCATCGATACCAGGCCCATAGTGTAGGTCTTCCACGGTCGACGGAATGTTCATAGCTTCTAAATCGTCGACCTCGACCATCTAGGTGTATATCTCCCCTTAAATATACCATTAAAGTATACCTAAAGTTTGATAATTGTAGAATAATTATTTCTTGGTTTAAAAAATCCCTCAATATTGCTTTTTTCCTGTCTAAATGTATACCCCGCCTCAAGCCAGACATACTTCGGGTCTAATGATTTGGAGCAGAATCATTGTTTTCTCATTTGTAGACCTAAATGTGCATGGATTTTTTAAATTCCTGACGGTGGCAAGGAGAATTTTAGAGCTAAACATTTTTTAAACGTCATTTTTATAAAAGTCGTTGCGAATAATTTTTCGGAAGACTGATGAACTTTTCTCTGCGCTTGGTTGGATCAAAGACATACCTAGGTTCTAATGCTCAGGAACAGGATCGTTTTTTTCAAATTCAGGTCTGCGAGTGCATGGATTTTGAAAAACTGCTGACGGTGGCAAGGATAAGAAGCAAGCAGATCATTGTCGACTGAAGATCAGTTGCCATGTGATCTTTAACCCTTGGCCAGTTTGTTTTGCTACATTTATATATGAATGTACGATAGTACGCTATACAACCAAAGAATCGCTGCGGACAGCATCCCGTTTGAGTTCCGAGAACCCTTTCGTCAAATGTCCATTGTGTATCGCGTTGTCGTCGACGCACACTCGATGAAAGGATACTCTATATCCCGCAGCGTCCCTCACTCATGTCACGAGCGATCGCATCCTCTCGACTTAGGTCCGTATCGACTTTCCCTGCGACATTAATCTGCGCCGTAAAAGCTCCCGAGACATCCCAGGGTACTCTTCGCGTCGCACGATAATTTGCGGAATAATGTTCGCCACGGAATACGAGATGACGTTGTGAAAAAATTAGCGAAGCATTCTTTCGAGTTGACCCACTCGGGGCTGCCGAGCTGTCTGGGCCAGAAGTTGACGGCGGCCCGGATTTGACTTTGATTGGGCCCGGATTAATTTTTTCGCAAGTTTGTCAGGGCAAGTCTGGAAGCTTAACGTGGAAATTTTGATATTTAAAAGTTATCGAATCTGAATTTGCTGTTACATGTCCGTAATTCGAAATGGTAGATTATGATCATATTAACGGAGACTTTGTCCTTGGAGTGCCATATTTCAGGTGTTTACATTTTATTTTTTTTAAAGCAAACGAGTAAAGCTTTTTGAGGGCGGTTTTTTTCTTGCTTTTATTCATGATATACAGAACGTTAAAAAAAAATTTTTTTGAAAAAAAAACCAAAATGGCGGCTGTTGCAGCTCCGCGAAAACAGGTCCTCAAATCGCGGGAGGTAAACGGCTGACATCACTGCCCCCTCTTTGTTGATCTGAAACACAAATTCAAAGCATATTATCAATCTGTGACCCTTTGGTCATGGAATGACGGATGGGTTTTTCGTTTAGTACAAATTTCGGAAAATGGCGGCAATTAAAAAAAATCGAATTTTCGCGTTTTTTTTCGCATAAAAAGATAAATAATAAATGCAAAAATGTATCTATCGAAAAAACGATCCGTCATTCCGTGAAGACATATTTTCTGAGTATGCTCGCCAAATTTCAGGTCGATATGTTAATTACAGCGGTCAGGAGAATGTCAGCCATTTTTAAAAACGTGTTTTCGAGAAAAACGCGTTTAAAGTTTTGTAATGTGTTTACACAAATGTGTTTATAATTACCGCTAATCGGCAATGCCTGGTCCATAGAGGCATCCCTCCTCTTCTTCTAGCTGCTCATGTTGAGCCGCTAACATCTCCCGCCGATTTCAAGGACAAAGTCTCCCTTAATCATAATCTACCATTTCGGATTTTTGTGCATATGCATGCATGCGTATTTTTTGGGCTCTCACTTGGAGATTTTGAGTTGGGATTCGGTGTCGGTTAGAGCCCAAAATATGCATTGTCGTACAGGGAGCGAACGTCCTTCTTTGACGTTCAATGTCCAAAATTGTTCAACTTTATTTCGGGCTGTATTGATAATACACGACTAGACCTTTGAGTTTGTTTGGGTTCTCTAGCTGCATCTAGCTTGTTCCGGGAAATAGATTTTTTTCTGACAAAACGTGCGCAGGCTCGATTTTTTTTTATTGTCCCAAGAGTATGGTTTTAAGTATCTTTTACAATATTTGTATCGACAATCATTTATTAACGTAGTAGATAGAATGGTTCGTGCAAAATGCTGTTTGAAAAACGCTGCTCACGGTGATCGATGTTGCTCGGAAACAAATAATCAAAAATACAAAAATCAAACGCATTTAGTTTTGCATAAAACTGTCCAATGCTTGGACGAAGGATTGAGTAAAAATTGATTTTTGTTCAAATAGCTGCAGTCCAAAGTGAAAGTATCGATTTTCTGTTTAAAAAAACGGTCTATTTTCGTTGATAAAAATATAGAATAGAATAGATGTATGAAAAAAAAACCAAAAAGTAAAATTTAAAGTTGGTCGGTGCAGCGATTTGTGAGATATCGTGGATTTTGAAAAAGTAATTTTGCGAAAAACGCGTTTAAAGTTCGCCGGTTCGCGGAATCTACCAATAAGCGCTCTCGTAACTCCCTCAATTAGGAACCGATCGAAATTTTCAGAGAATATTGTTGAAATTGTTTCGACAATCCAACGAAGACTATAAATTGATATTTGAAAGAAAATTCAATTTGGTATAAGCCTTTAAAGCGGGAGCCTGAATTAGAAGGTCCGAAAAATCGTTTTTTTAATTGCTTCAATCGATAGATAAACTATCCAAGAATATATTTACAAAGTTATGATTGATATTGATATTTCCTCCCATTGAAAACTCTGAAGCGCGTTTTCTCCAGTTTTTATTTTCACGATTTTCCCAAATTGGCAGGCGTGATGGCAAAAAAACTAAACGATCTATTGGGTCAAACCAAAGTTTATTTTCTTTAGTATGAAAATCTCTTCTAAGTGAATTGAAAAAGTATTTTTCAATAATTTTTATAGCACGTTCAAGTGTTTTTTTCCAAACCTGAGAAAAGTTATAATTTTACCATTTTTCAGCTTATTCTTAATTCACCCAGAAGAAAAATATATGACAATTGAAAATTTTATTGGTTCATTTGGTTCAGTCAAGAGTTACGAGCTGCATCTTTCCCGCCGATTGGGGACTGCAGTGGCAAGACGCACATGGAATAGGCTGATAAATCTGCAGTCATTTATTGTTTCATGTTGAACTTTTTTTTTTATACATGATGTATGAAAAAAATGTAAATGTATACAAACGTATACAAAATGTAAATGTATACAATGTACAAATGCATACAAAATGTAAATGTATACAATGTACAAATGCATACAAAATGTAAATGTATACAATGTACAAATGCATACAAAATGTAAATGTATACAATGTATAGTTTACAATAAATGTAAATCATGTAAATGTATACATTTTTAAAACATTTTATACATTTTTTATACATTTCAAATATACATGAAAGATACCTCAATGTTTACTGGGCTCACTTGTTTTTTCCCTTAAAAAAAAAATTGCCGAAAAAACGTTTTTTTTTCGACCTTCCAATTCAGGCTCCCTTAACTGTAAGCCTCTTTTAATTTTGCTGCCCAAACCCGACCAATTTCGCCATCGTCACGGCGATCCATATTGGGACAACTGAGGCGCCGAATTTTATCGGAGCTCGGCGTCAAATTTTCCGTACCGCATCTAATAAAAACGATAATGTAGCTCAACAATACGACCGGCTTCCAACAACGTTTCCCTCGCCCGGTAAATTTGAAGTACATTCTCAGACCCACGGACTTCCAAAAAGATCGGTGAAAAAAAAAAGAATCGCCGATGGTCATCAAAATCTCCATTAAATTCCCCGTCGACAGTCATATCGAAGATGCGCCAAAAAAGTAGTCCATTAGGCGAGTAATGCGAAATGTGACAAAAATGGAAGAAAATTGGAGAGTGGTTCAAAAAGGTTGCAGTTTTGGAGAAAAAAAAAGTCCCCGTATACAAATCGGTGGCGTTCGGCTGGCGCGTGTGCGCCACGGTAGGAGATCAGATTGTCAGCGCGGGTGGGGAAGCCGTTCGAGCTCTGGGAGAGGGGAGGGAGTTGAGTCCTGGTTAATGCCACCTTCGAGGATCACCGCCACGTTATTCGTCTTGCAACGTTTCGTCAACTCTCGCCACATACACTCGACTCCATAGCTTCAGTTCTTGCTCGTCCGTGGTGACAGATACGGAACCCTGGCAATCACGCTTCCATTTGCTTTCGCGCTTCCTTGTTGTTCCATTCTCGGGCATTTTATTTGTTCCTCCTGACGCCCACGCAATCCCCGTTCGTGCGATCGGTGTGGGAGGAGAGAAAAAAAAGAAGACGAAAGAGAGCGGTGACATTTTTCGTATTCGGATCGACCAAATTTTCGAATGTCGAGCCTCCGGAGCGAGCAAATGAAGTGAGTTGATATTTTTACTAACGACCGTGTGGCCGGCACTCGTTTTCCAATTTGTTGGACAAAGAGAGAGAGAGAGAGAGAAAGAGAGAGAGAGAGAGAGAGAGAGAGAGAGAGAGAGAGAGAGCGCGAGAGGGGGTGGGGGAGTCTATTAGTGCATTCCATCTGTTATAATGGACATGTGTGTATCTACACGAGCCTGTCATGTCACTCTCTTCGGGTGATTTTGAAGACCAACTTGAACGAGGTGCACACTGCGTTGCATTTGCAACTTTGCACGTGATCTGATTTTCTCGCAGGGAAATAGAACATCATACAAATAAATACTACAGTCCGACCTCCGAATAAGAAACCCGGCAATAAGAAACTTTCCCCAGTTTCTCACTCGAGCGCTTCCCCCACCCTGACTCGAGCTCAGAGCTCGAGAATTTTGTGCGCGGAACCTCTGATTAAGAAACCAGCCTGGGAGAGATTATTCGGGCAAAATAGAGTGAACGTTGTACTGTAAATTGATGTGTGCATGATTGCGTGAGTATGTGTGTGTGCGTGTGTGAATGTAACAAAAAATCTACAAGTTTATTAGAAATTTCGTTGTATTCATTAAAAAGATACATACATGTGTTGACAAGATTTCATATAAAATAAAAACAAAGAAGGGCGTTTGAGGATTTTCATATAAAGCAGCAAAAGTTTCCGAGACGTAATGAAAAGCGTTTTCGTCTTGTTGCGTATTATTTTGATCCGCAACGCACTCAACTGACGGTGGAATATTTTCGAGAGAGTCGAACTCTGCCATTGAAGATGAATCCTCAGAGATATTGACTTCTTCTTTTATATAAATGGGATAAAACAATATGGACATAAGGCTCTTTGTCTAAATTACCACCTTGTGGCGCAGATTCTGTAATATTTTCTTCGATTTGTATACTACAGTCTGATCTCTAACGCTTCTTTACAGTTTCGGCCATTTTATGACAGTTAATAGTAATTCATATACAGTAGTACACAATAATATTCAATAGTATGTATATTAGCGTGAAACAAAAATTCGCTAAATAGATGTCCACGCGCAGTCGAAAACGTTTTTGCATGGGCGATGTGAATACTAAGTTGCAACTCGTTCGAGCGAGTTTCTTGTTGAGAGGATCGCATGCGGAAAAGAGTGAGAGAGACAGAGAGAGGTAGTGAGCGCGGAGCGCGCGCCTGGTGGGGGTATGCGACATATAATAAAAACTCTTCCCCTTGGGGGCTTTTGGTTTCTTATTCGGAGGTCGGACTGTAAATGAGAACGAAAAATGAATTCTTACGTTGGCTTGCAGTGAAATATATGCAGGGGATATTATTATTTTTTTGCATTCACGTAAAAAGTTGACATTTCAATGTCTTCATATTCGTTACCGTAAAACGGGGGCTACTTTGACATTCAGGGTAACTTTGACACCTTTTGGGGCTACTTTGACAGAGTGCCAAAATATGTTCTAAATGTGTGCGCAGCCCGCTTGACCTTCTGTGGCGGGCGGCGGGTGCGGGGAATAAAATTGAACAACAATTTGTTGTTCAAGTTTGTTATAATGTTGCTAAAGTTGATTGTAATGTTGCTCAAGTTGATTTTGATATCAATGACAATTATAAGAGTCATCAAGTGCCTATAATAGCACCCCAGGTACTTGACATTTTTATGTAAAATGTTTCCTTAAGGGGACCACCTCTGTAATTGCCCATTTTCGACCGTTTTCTTTGGATTTAAAAAAAGGTATAAAATACATGGTCAAAAGAGCTTTTAGGTTTTATAAGGTATATATCGAAGTGTATAAAAAAAATTATTTGTCAAAAGTATCCAAAATGGCGGCGCACGAGTCTGTCGCAAATTTAGTCCCGGAACTGAGAGTGAAATATTTTCGTTAATTATATTATTTTTAGCAGTCGAGTACGGGGTGAGTTAAAAAATAATTAAAAGAAAAATAGAGACGAGTTTTTAAAAAAGTTCGTTTTTTCGACCATAATTTTCATCTCAAAAGTGATATATTTTTTACAATTTTCGATTCATCGGAAAAAAAAGCGCTCGTACTTGACTGTTAAAGCAATCTAAGAAGCTACAGTTAAAATTTCAAGTCGATTGGACGAAAATTGTTCGAGTTCTGCTGCCTCAGAAACGATGACAATTTGGTTATAAAAAAATCGTTGTTTTTAATTTAATTCCGTGTATAAAGCATAAAATATTACATTTTATCAAAATAATTCCAAAGTAACGCTTAATCTTTGACACAAGTTGCATTTCAATGCTCTGCCAAAGAAGCCCCACACTCGGGGAGACTTTGACACTTTAAAAATGTAGATATCAAATTGTGAGGGGGTGGTGAAGCTCGACTTTCTCATACATTCGACAGCCAAAAGACACTATTCTATTGGAGCGAGAAAATTTGGTATCTAGGATGTTAAAAAAAAGTTACCTACAAAAAACTTCCAAAATCTGTTCAAAGTAGCCCCGTTTTACGGTAGTTACCATTTATTCAATTGATTTACAATCGATCAAATTCCAGCTGGCGAGTTCAATTTAAAACAATAATAATAAAATTTATATTAAAGTTCGGTAGAATTTGGTCGATTTAAAAACAAGTGCCTGGCGAAGTGGAATATGGTCGGAATGTAATAAGGTGGAAGATCCCATACAATGAAATCGGTGATAAAAAAATTATAAAAATAAACAATGCTCGCATATTTGCATCCTACTTGAAAAATTTGTTCTCCGACGTTAGGAAAACTTCGTATATGGATTGCACTTCAATTTTGAACTTCCTCTCTCTTATCTCGCCGGCTTCCAGCTTCTAGTTCTTACGTTGCCCACCTTTTTTTTCATCATTTGTATTGGCTTTGAATTAATAGCTGTCGCATCGCCACGGCTATCAGGATCTCTCGAAATTTCCGTTCAAACGTGAAAGTAGCGGAGCAGTAAATCATCTAATCTGTCGATCTCGTAAATAACTTGAATAAATATTGAAAGATCTTTCGGGATGCTCGTCAATCCCAAAGATCGAGTCCCCTTGTGGCCAATACCCGCAATCGTCCTCGTGAATCGAAACGTACACCGTGTTTGTCGTGAGACGTGCCCTGTGAACGTATTCGAAAAAAAAAAAGAAATATCGTCCTCACCCTGAGCATCGATAATCGCCGGACAGCTCTCGATGCCCGACCGAGCAAACATGGAACAGCGCCCCATTTTATCGCGTGTGTACTACGCACGAAACCCTGATAAGTTCGCTTTGGGCTTTCGAGAAATCTTGAAATCCCGGAAAATCTTATTTTGTATCTTGAGCGAGACGAAATATGGATTTTTGAGAAGAACTCATTTTTTTACTCGATTATTGGAAATGCTCGGACAAAATGGGCACCTCGACGATCATTTTTAAGGCGTTCGATACCTTTGGATGGTCGGAAAACGAAACTTTTTTGGGTTTTTTTTTTGTCAAATACTTCTAAACCCCTCAAAATAAGGTATGGAGGGTTTACTTTACGTATCTGTAGGTACGCAAATCAATTTTTTATTTTGCCAAAAAATTCAAAATGGCGGCCCAGAGACAGGTAGAAAAGAACGCCTCTTTTGAGGCCCTCCACGGGCGGACTCGTTGGAGACACACATGAGCACCTAGAACGGAAAATATTTTTTCTTCATAATCTACATGTGTTTTGCTAGCGAAGTACACGCGATTATTAGAAAATATAGATTTTTGCAGTTACCACTATTTTTAAAAAAGCCGCATTTTTTAATAAAAACCGCGATTGTCGATCGATTGTAAAAATTATGGGTACTTCACGGAAATCTATTCAAGAAGCTGCAGTTGAAATTTCAAATCAATCGGTTGAAAATTGTAAAGTTATAATGCCATTTTTCTTCGGAACACATCATCTTGGGATGTTAATACATCATTTGAGCCAATAAAAAAAACACGACACATATTTTTTTTCAAATGTATATAAGGCCTCAAGGGATCATCGCAGTGTAAGGAGTCGAAAAATAGCTGATTTTTGTTTCGACGGTTAAAATACGCTAATCAGTCTGATTTTTTGTATGTCAAATCAAAGCACTCACGAAGAACAGAAAACAATTTTTTTAACGTTCATTTTTATTTTTTTGGACATTTTTTAACGGTTGAAAATGTCTTCGAAAAAGAAGAGTGCTCACGGTGTACACGGTTGAGGCCGTAAATATTATTTGAGACAAAATTGGTAGATTATTAACCCGATCAGTGTAGCGCTCGAGATAATGAAGTGTAGGGGGGGGGGGGGGTCAAATTGCCCCCTACACTGATCGGATTAATCGGTATCAAAACCGCTATCTTGATATGGAGGTTTTTTCAAAATCAAAATTGACTGAATGGCGGCGGTTTGAAAAAAAGTATCGAATTTAAAAATATGAAAATTAAAAAATAAAGCTTCCTTGGCAAGATAAAGAATGGCGTGAAATGTTGTGTCAAAATTTAAATGGATAGCTTGAATCGGCGATGCCAGGTCCATGTTCATAACCGTCTATACTATCGGATAATTCAACGAAAAATCGATTTTTCGAAAATTTTACACTGCGATGGTCCCTTAATGACTGATGAAATTGATTTAAAATGATATACGATCGACGTATTGTTTATCGAGGCTTTTCTCTCAATTTCCTATTTGATTTGCCTCTGAAATGAAGAACCAGAAGACACGAGGTCATCCCGAAGACGCGGTTGGCAGGTTCGTCGCGCGATCTCGACTTTGAGAAAATGATTTTTTCTTCTTCGATTTACTTGTTGGTTCCTTCTTGGACGTCGGGGTCCATGGCACCCGTGAGAAAATTCACGGGACGTTGTCGTACGAGAATTTATACAATATTCTACATAGACGCGCATGTGTGTATACGCGAGGGACCTATAACCCAAGGTGGCTGGGTGCAAGCCACGAGAAGCGTTGCATTTCGCTAATTGTGCACATTATTTATCTCGCGTAAAAAAAAAATGGCGAGGTATTTTGTGCTACTTGTTTTTTCTCGTCTCCGTAGCCAGCATCTTCTCTTCTGACGTCCGCGAGGACATTTGATGCTGGAAAAAACATCAGCGAGAGGGCCAGAGGAGGGAGCGGGTGTCCGATGAAGCTGCGGAGTACAAACGCCCGTGAAGACTCGAGATCTTTGACCGTTTTGGAATTTTCTTACTGTGACATTTCTCAAGTTTGGAATTATTGTTTTATTCTACTGGCAACATTAAATTATCTTTTTTTGATTTTTCAAATCTGGAGATCAATTTGATAGCGTAATTTTTTGAATAATGCCTTGTGTGCATGGCCAATCGTATTTTTCGTAAATCTTTGCCAGCTCGCTGAATCCGGTTGATTTTAGGATTTATATACCTTGGATGGTCGGAAAACGAGGCTTTTTTCGATTTTTTTTTCTTCAAAAATACTAATAAAGCCATCAATATGAGGTTTACAGAGTTTATTGTACATATCTGTAAGTACTCAAATCAATTTTTTAATTTTTTTTATAAAATACAAAATGGTCGCTCAGTGGCCAGTAGAAAGAGAATGCTCTTTAGGCCATCCACGGGTGGACCCGTTGGAGACGCTCATGGTCACCTAAAACAGAAAATTATTTTTCTTTCCACAATTTACATGAATTTTGCTAGCGAAGTACACGCAATCGTTACAAAATATTGATTTTTGCAAATTTGGCACCATTTTGAAAAGTTGCATTTTCGATTTATAAACTGCTTGAATTTGTTCATAAAAACCGCAATTGTTAATCAACCATAAAATTCTCGTGCACTTCGCTAGAAAATCTATCTAATCAGCTGCAGTTGAGATTTTACCTCGATCTGTTGAAAATTGATTTTGAAAACATGGTTTCAAGAAAATCGGGTTCAAAGTTTGAAAACTATTTTTCTCCGGACCCTATAACTCGTGGGATGATTATACGCATAAACCACATCATTCTTGGAATGTTTATACATAATTTGAGGCAATAAAAAAAAATACTTTTTTTTAAAGGTATATAACATTTTAATAAATCGGTCTCGCGTAGATAATTGAATATCGCTATTTCAATAATATTGTTAACGAACAACCTCAAGGGGAGGTTTTGTACGTTCAATGATCGGGGAGGTGCACGAGGGAAGACATTACGTTTCGTTCATGGACATAGTACGGTGTTAAGATTCTCGGAAGAAATACGAGACACGCGTTATTCAGTCCGTGGTCTGGTGTGTTATAGAAATAGTATATCGGATCACCCACACAATAACAATTCACGCACTCTTGGGCAATTAACACCGATGATATATTATATACGTCACCTTGCCGCGCTCAATTCTCGTTAATGGTCTACTCCATTCATATGTAGTGCACTTATATATATATATATATATATATATATATATATATATATGAACATATACATACTGGAGACATAATACCAACAACAAGTATCATAATAACGATTATATTAAAAATATTTCCAACGAAACCAACAAGCAATTGCATTTCTACTGTCCTCTGAAACTTTCGATGTTAATGACTATTTTTACGAAAAAAGAACAGTGGAATAGTCTTGCAGTTCTACGTAAAAAAAAATAACGAAGTGGCCGTTTGAACGGCAGGCAATTGAGTACCGGACTAGAATGGATCCATGTCAATTGTTCTTCACTTTTATACTTTTTCGCCAACGTACGAGTACATTTTTTTAACTATTTTTTTTTCGCAACGTGTAAGGTATCGTGAAACTACTTTGACATTCAGGGTAACTTTGACAGTTTTTGGGGCTACTTTGACAGAGCGCCAAAATACGTTTTAAATGTGTGCGCGGCGAACAACAATTTGTTGTTCAAGTTTATTATAATGTGGCCAAAGTTGATTGGATTTATTTATTTGGTTTCATTTAATTCCATGTAGTATGCATAAAATATTACATTTTTTATCAAAATTATTCCAAAGTAGCCCATAATCTTTGACGTAAGTTGCATTTCAATGCCCTGTCAAAGAAGCCCCACACTCGGGGCTACTTTGACACTTTAAAAAATGTAGATATCAAATTGTGAGTATAATGACTTCCTTATACATTTGATAGCCAAAGGACACACTGTTCTATTGGAGCAGGAGAAGCTGGTATAGAGGATGTTAAAAAAAAGTTGCCCACAAAACACTTCCAAAATCTTTTCAAAGTAGCCCCGTTTTACAGTACTCAATAAATATTAAAAGTAATCCAATAATAATTAATCTCAGTAACTGATAATGAAGTAAATGGACAATCCAGATGGCAGAGTTGAATGATCCTGAAAGTACCGTAAGGGTCAAAGGGGTTTTGAATGGCTGAGAAAAAGTGCTTGCATAGCTGACTTAAGGATGCACTTTGCCACGTGCTCAGGCCGGAATTCCGGAAGAACGGTTCGCACCACGTATTACAACTACTCGTCCGGTTTCCTTCAATTCTTCCCCCCCCCCTCTCACTCTCTCTCGCTCTCGTGGTCTTCTCTCTTGCTCGGTTGTATTACTATACAAAGTACTTTAGCAGCGGGCTAGACGAAGGCCCGTGCCACAGACTGGGCGAGACTCTCGTAGGATTTCCCGAACAACTTGACTAAGCGTGTCGTACATTTACAGCGGTCGCACTTAGGCTTGTGGAACTTGCCCTCATCCTGGAACAGAGGAAAAGATACCAATGCGCGCACAGACTTCGATTCTTTTCCTGCACAAGCGACACACTATTTTTGGTGAAAAAAAAAAAATCATCTTTAGTCACGTGAAAAATAATTATTTCACGATTTTTCATTCGGTGACTTTCGTCGGTGGAATAGCGCGCGAAAAATGGAAATTAATCCATTCCGCCGATGGATCATTCATTGCTGATTAGTCAGGAAAAATGCCGGCGAACAAAACCGGACTTGTTCACACGACGTCGAATTTTTTTTATTTTAAGTTTTTCAAGCACAAATTTATTAACTCCCGAAATATTTTGAATCAAATCCAGTCCTAAATACCGCTAAATTTGTCGAAAACTGCCTTTTCGCTTAGGCACAGAAAGTAATGAAATAAGAAAATTTAGGAAAAATTAACGTAGTGGTGGACAAATACGTTTTTATTTCCCAGCTGCTCAAATATGAAATTGTATTTTTTCAATTAATTTTTTATTTTCAATTATAAATATAAATAAAAATATATTTTATTTTAAAATTAAATTGTTCTTTACAATATGGACAAAAAAGAATGTTTATTAAGATTTCTTTTTTAATACGAGATGGTGGCACGGTAGCAGTTCGTGCGAAATCGTCTTTTCCAATTTGTTTCACGCGGCAGCGATTTTTTTTCAATTTTCGGAATTGAAGCTGGATCAAGAGAGCCCAGCGTTCTTTAGTGGAGATTTAAAATATTAGAAAAGTACAAGAAATTTCTAATAATATTGCTTTTTGGAGAAAAACATCGCATTTGCGGTAAGAACTGTTTTTAAATTAATTTTTAAATAAAAATTAACATTCAGATTAAAAAAATGTATTAAAAAGTTTTTGGAGTGAACGCAAATAATTTAAAAAATCCATGATAATTCTCCAGTTTTTTATGTCTGCGTTTAGAGACGCATTGGTATGTATCTCAGGTTGAATCCTAAAAATTGGAGACATTCTGTCGCGGCAATGTTGGGCGTTAATCATTTAAATTTGCACGAGTTCCTTAATTGACTAAAAAAGTAATTGCGTTTAATTGAATTGCAATTAACATTATTTGCAATTACACTATTAATTGCATGTTGCAATTAATTTATTTCGATTAGTCCATGTTAATTGCAACGCGCAATTGAAACCATTGCAATTGACGTATTCAATTGTTCTAAAAAACAATTAAAACTTACAATTGACCTCATACACGTATTTCAATAAAAATTAATTAATATCAACAGAATGGTTCGATGTTGATGTTTTTTTTGAGTGTCCAAGTGATTTTGGTTTTTTTGAAACTCCAACTCAGCAAAAATAAAACTCGCTTTTCGACAAATGCGAAGTTTGCTCAACTCGCTGGGCCTCAAAGCTCAAATTCAATCGTTTGATTCGTTCATGCGACCAAGCGCAAATATTTGGAAGATAAATAATTAAATAGCTCAGCAGAAATGAAAGAATTTTTTTTTTCCGTCAATGGGAGTCAGAAGTTATATTTTCCATCTTGATTTCGCAGGAAGGAAAAAACACGCTTGATCTGAGAAAAATGGAAAAAGTGTAGACTCCTTATCTTAAACTGCGTTAAAACATTAGAAAGAAAAAAAAATGCAGTGCATAGATTAGCCAAGTGCGCTGACAGTAGTCGGAGGACGCGTTCGCGACTTCGCGTTCTCGCACGTGCTGCATCCACAAATAAGCCGACGAGCACGTACCTGAACGACAGAACGTGCCAGATCGTCGTAAGCTTCAAGGACACATCCGTATTGACATTTGGCAGATTTGTTAGCATTGCTTATTTTTCCCGAAGTACAATCACGCTCGGTGTTTTTCTTTAACTCCTCGGATAAGCCAACTTGCCTTTCCTCCGATAAAGCAAACGATATTTCCGATTTTTTTCAAAGAAAGGAAATCTTTGTTCGCTCAATTTGAATGTGAAATATGGATCTTTCGACTTCTATTGCACGAGAATTTTCCGGAGTATGCATGAATTACGTTTCTGTGTTATGGAGGCTATTTTATCGGCTGCAAAACTTCATCGGATCCCATGGGCGATTCGAGTTGGGACGTTTTTCACATCCGCACAAATTTCAGTCCCAGGCCTGATAAGGGCCTCTAAAAGGCGGGAGCCTGATTTAGAAGGTCCAAAAAGAGAATTTTTTCGGGAATTTTTTTATCAGGGAAAAAATCAAATGAGCCCTGTAAACATTGAGGTTTCTTTTAATGTATATTTGAAATGTATAAACAAAAATTTCAATATGAAACTATAAATGACTGCAGATTCATCAGCCTATTCCATGTGCGTCTTGCCACTGCAATCCCAAATCGGCGGGAAAGATGCAACGCGTAATTCTTGACTGAAACAAAAAAATCAATAACATTTTCAATTGTCATATATTTTTCTTTTGGGTGAATTGAAAGAAAGCTTAAAAAATCGTAAAATTATAACTTTTCTCAGGTTAAAAAAAATCTGTTTAGAAAAAACACTTTAACGTGCTATAAAAATTATTTAAAAATACTTTTTCACTGACTTTTTTAATTCACTTAGGAGAGATGTTCATACTGAAGAAAATAAACTTCGGTTTGATTCCAATAGGTCGTTTAGTTTTTTTTTACTATCACGCCCGCCAATTTGGACAAATCGTGAAAATGAAAACTGGAGCAATAATAAGCAATTAAAAAAAAAACGATTTTCCGGACCTCTTAATTCAGGCTCCGGCCTTAAAGCACAGCTACACTTTATTAGAGGTCCAAATTAGCGATCCTTCCTAAAAACAATTAAACAGGGTTGTTTGAGGTCGAGAAATCATGGATTTAGTGAAAGTGCCCAGCCCTGTATAATATTAAGGGCCCGAGGCCCTTAGAGGCTCGAAAAAATGGCCAATTTCCGATTTTTTATCTGGGCAATGGTTGGTGAAATAAACGCATTTTTTAAACACAAAGTTACATATATTGCGGGCCTTTAAAAAAGCATCGCCAAAAATACAGAAAAACATCGCCGCCGGCAGATGATAAAAAATGTTCGCGACGTTTGGCGGTGGACACTCTCCAGCTTGAACGGTCCATCTGAAATCAGAAAACCGAACGGGTTATTCAAGTGAACAATAAATACGAGTCGTTGACGATCGTCGAATATTAAAATAATTTTTTTTTGACAACGTGGCGACGAATTCAAACTTGAGCATACAAAATTAACGAAAAAAGTCGTCATTTTCCGTAACTGTTATAAAATCAAGATTGATTTTCGAATAGTGAGATCGTCAACGACCTTTAAATGTTTCTTGTCGTATCTCCCGTAAATTTGGAAACAATCTATTAAGTCGTTCTTGAGATATCGTGTCCACCGACTTTGAAAACGGTGTTTTCAAAGTCGGCTCGCTCGGCCGACTATTAGAAGCTGTAGCTCATTCGATTTTAGGAATATTTCAATGACATTGTCAGGGAATATAGTTAAAAGGTGATACTGTCGAATAAAAATATTTTTGGACAATGCATTTCTTCCACCCATGCAGGTAGATGTAGCCCGTTAAAAGAAAGTGTAATTCAGGCGAAATTATTACTAATATTCGGGGGCTTGAAACATACTAAATATTTTTAAAAATCCATTTCGACCCTTTTGTTGGGGTTGTGCAAATAATACGCAACTAGGGCCCTTAATTTGTCCTTTTATTCAAGCTTTTATGAATTTCAGTCACGTTCGCCTCGAATTTTATCGGACCTGCCTTGACAATATCACGAGATGATTTTTTAATTGATCAAGAATAAGAACTCAGACTCGAGCGTGTTTCCATTTCGAAAAATATCATTTTTTCGACGAAAAAAAGCGCGCGTTTCTATTTCGAATGACGTGCAACTGGAAAGAAAATTCGAATACCTGAAAAACCTCTCGAATGAGTCACCGTGCATTGTTCCGGCCGATTTCCTCCGGTCGCTTTAACGACGAAAAATTTCACGGGGTCTATTACGTCCACTCTCGTGTTTTCCTCGGCTGATCTTTGCTATGGGTTCTCCCATTACAGTAGTTCCTATACCTACGATCACCGGACCGCCAGCTTCGAGAGATAAAGAAGTTAAGAGACGCGACACTGTCCCGACAGTCAATTAGGGCCAAAAAGTGCACGGTGCATACTTGCATTATCTCAAATAATTATCCAAGGCAAAATTGAAATCCACCATTGAACCGCAAAGAATGAAAAAGAGCACTGGCCACTCAGCAGTTAGAGCACAAATTTTGAACAAAAAAACATCACAAATAATTTGTTTAAAAAATAGTGCATGCTTTTTCAAACTGGATAGTTCAATCTAAAACAATCGGTATGCCGATACTTTGTGTTTTTGTGCGAATATGTTAAGGCCTTAGGCCACAGTAACGGGCATAAAATCATGTGCAATTTGTTTTCGTATGAAAAAGTGATTCGTTCATAAAATTAATTACGCATCTATTTAGTATGAATATCAAGCTGTCAGAAAAAATATATATTTTTTTCGATGTACAAAATGGCCTACTACTAATATTTTCTTTTGTTATCTTTTTTTTAAGGCGCTCCGCGGCGTGACATTTAGCATCCACAATTTTTTACCTAGAACAAAAAACGAAAATTCTCGTCAATCTACATTAGAATACCTAGAGAAGTACTTACGGAATTTAAAAAATATTGTATTATTCAAAAGTTCTAGGTATTTGAACTTAAGGCGGTTGGAGCGATTCAGTTGAGTCAAATAACGGTTTATTCATTTTTTTTTATGAACCTCAAAAAAATGTATACGAGGTACAGATTTATTCTATATATGCTAATTTTTTTAAATATATAATTAAAGGGCAAACATATGCATTTTAACATTTTTATTACGTAAAGTAGAAAAAGTTTTGTGTTACTACCAATTTGAAAAAGCATAACATTATCGATGATTATTATGAAAAAACTACGACATGGAATGTTTTATATAATTCACAATGAAATTTTGAGTAATTCATAATTATGCCTATTCATATTTACGTCACGAGATTATTGGCCCATGGTTTACGACGGGCAAGATGAGGATTTTTTTTTCTAAATGTTCACAAAGGTTCAGTTTGCGTTAATCCGTTGTTAGAAATGGTTTATCTTGGTGCTAAATAACAATAAAAATTACATAACATTTAGTGTGAAAGTCTTGCCCATCTAACCGCACGTTAAATTACATACATTAAACTATTTTTTAACTCTGGTGTTTGGTGGTGAAAAAAGTTCAAAAAATTCGTAAAGACTCAGAATAGTGTAAACAATAACATGTATTTTTTATTAAATTTAACCTTGGATCGTGGCTAACGCTCCAACCTCTTTGAGAAATGAATTTTCAGTGAAAAATTTCGTTGTAACTGCTCATAAACTGCTCATAAAATGAAAAGTTCTCGATTAATAAGAAATTCCGTAAATCGAGTGAAAATTGTCGAAGTTATTTGTCACGCCAATTGGAAAAAGCTGTTTCGAGAAGTTTCGAGTAATCGGACATTTTGTACATGGAAAAAAAAAATTTCTATCAGCTTGATAATCATACTAAATAGATATGTCATCAATTTTATGAGTGAATGACTTTTTCACACGAAAAAAAATTGTTAAATTCGCACATGATTTTATACCCGTTACTGTGGCCTAAGGCTTTCATTTTTATAGTCGTTTGCATCGGAGAGTGCCATGGCGTATATGAAATTGTAGCATAATCCGGAGTGCGGGTCGCCCGCATCGAGTGAACGAGTGTCGAGACTTTCCACGCTCTTACCGATCCCCGAAGCAGGTAAGAAGAGCCAGACGTTCGGGTCTATGCGATGGCGTTTTCACAGGCGAGAATAGAGCCCGGTGAAAAGTTTGTTCGCAAGACCCCCCACTCCTTGCGTGAGTTGGTGGGGGGCGGATCGATTCGGGCAATGCTCTTGAAAATCGACGCAAAATATTGCAACCGCCGAGACGTACGTTGGGTCTCTTTTTACCGTTTTCATTTCGTGTTTCTTTCTTTTCTTTTTTCCCTCACCCCATTTGCGGCCGCTCCCGGGCCTTAATGGCCGATCCAGTAATGGATTACTCGTGTTGTCCCGGATGTCGAATGTCCGGCGTGTACGTAGTCGCTGCAAAAGCAGAAGGCTCGAAACTCGAGGAGGACAAATCTTGGCTCGCGGGCACGCGCCCGCATTTGCGACGCGGCCTCCGCAGTTCCGGTCCCCAGCAGAACGAAGGGTTACTTCCGGTCTTCGGAACCGTTCGATAGTACACGGTTCTTCGTTGTGTTCCTCTTTTTACTTTACCCCCCAGGTGCTTTTGGGTTTCACCTCTATGATCACGTGGCGCGTGAAACCAACCCCCCCCCCTCCCCTATCGCTCCGTCGTTCGGCGGAAGTAGCAAAGTTGTCAGGTACGCGTGCACCGTTAGATTTTAGCAGCCTCGTCAGCTCGTGTCGCAGTTGTGCGTGAAATGCGGGATCGTTGCATCGAAACGATTTCTTTCGATCTTTTTATTATACTTAAGGCGGGAGCATGAATTAGATGGTTCGGAAAATCGTTTTTTTTTATTGCTTAAATCGATAGATAGACTATCCAAGAATATATTTACAAAGTTACAGAGGCCAATTGTAAATATTTTCGAAGATACAAGGCCAAAAGCAGAGAAGCAATTGATATTTGATATTGATTTTCATTTTCACGATTTTTCCAAATTGGCGGGCGTGATAGCAAAAAAACTAAACGACCTATTGAATCAAACCAAAGTTTATTTTCTTCAGTATGAACATCTCTTATGAGTGAATGAAAAAAGTAGTTAAAAAAGTATTTTTAAGTAATTTTCATAGCACGTTAAAGTGTTTTTTTTAAACACATTTTTTTCAAACCTGAGAATAGTTTTAATTTCACGATTTTTCACCTTTTTTTAAATTCACCCAGAAGAAAAATAAATGACAATTGAAAATTTTATTGGTTTATTTGGTTCAGTCAAGAATTACGAGCTGCATCTTTTCCACCGATTGGGGACTGCAGTGGCAAGACGCACATGGAGTAGGCTGATAAATCTGTAGTCATTTATTGTTTCATGTTGACATTTTTTTAAATAAATTTTAAATACACATGAAAAGCTACCTAAATGTTTACTGGGCTCACTTGTTTTTTCCCTTCTAAAAATATTCCCGAAAAACGCTTTTTTGGACCTTCTAATTCAGGCTCCCGCGTTGAGGGAGGACACCACTGCGACGGACCGAAAAAGTCGTTAATGCCCATTTTTTTTGTGTACTAGATTACTTATTTGGGATTTGGAAAAAAAAGTATGTTATTAAGCATAGGTTGAATTCATTTCGTGTAAATTTTTATGTAAAAAAAGTGTTAAAAAAGAGTAATTTTGGCGAAATTTTATTTATACTGGGGGGCTTAAAAACCAAATTTCAAGAAGAACGGCAACGTCCAACGATAGCTACTGCAATTACGAAAAATTTGAGTTTTTTTTTAAATTGAAAATCAGATAATTATAGCTAGAGTTATGATTCTGGCCAGGTCGAGAAAAGCCGTTTCGAAAAAAAAAACGCGATTGAAAGTTTTAGTAGTATAAGTTAATCGTTTCGCTACCTGCTCTCACTAAATCGTCTGTACCTATGACAATTTTCAATATTTTAACTTGAATTTTTTTTCACCTGTTCTTGCATATGTATACTTCGAGAAAATGCAAAAAAATCTATACTTTTACCCATTACAGTAGTATCCCGCCTCAATGAATTGACTTAAATGAACAATTATTTATTAGACTTGATGAAGTGGTAACCTGAAAGGAAGTTTTTATTCAACGACAACTTCGAAGAAATCATATATTCAAGCCAAACAAATGTTTACTCGAGTTACATTTTGTTTTTTAGCAAACGATTTTTTGTTTTACTCAAAACCAATTTAACTTGACCAAAACCTTGGTGAAGTTAAATTAATAATTTCGTTTCAGTAAATACGAGTGTGCGGGTTATCTCGCAGTCAGACGTAATCAATTGAAACATTCAGTTGGAGTAAATTCGATCGAAAACAAATGTCTATTCTATTGAAGTTTGCATCGTTGGGATGCAAGGCAAATCTTTTTTTTTCGTACTGCTTAATTTTTTTCGACAGATTTCGAATTGAAAAATTGCCAAAGTCTGACGGGGTACGGGGTCAGTTATACGATAAGTTGTTTTGAATAATAAAATAGTTTCGTATAATTGGAATTTTCTAATCATTTTTGTGCCGCTATTTTCAAAGATAGGGGGTTGGACGTCAGCTAACTTTATACGTATTTTATTATTCCAAACAACTTTTATTGGAAGCATTTTTTGATCGGGCTATTAATTATCGAGATACGACGATTTTTAAGTTTTCAACCCCTATTTCTTAGGGTAGGGTCGAGTTGAGGGGCACCATTTCATTGGGGTTACTTTCAGTATGCAGCCATCTAGCTTCAGTCAAAAATTCTAATTCTACGCTAAAAGTGCTCGGTTTTCGTCTCTTTTACTGGACTAAAAGTGACACAGGGGAACGAAGGTTTCACATGGCCCGGGACTCGACCGATCTTGACAGTTATTTTTGCCGGTTCTGGCCTCCGCGTATGTGCACGTGACGAGTTACCGAATATGCCTATTCCCATGGGGAGAGGCGTGTTTCGCACCAGCAGATGTATTCAGCGCATATTCAACGACGTCCTCTCGGAGAATCGTCTATTAGCTCGAATACGCATTTTTTGCTCCACCCGCAAACACAACCGTGATCGCGCTGTTCAATCGTTAATCAAGCTTTTTTTCCCTTCGAATTTTGTTACAGTTCGCCTTTGTACAGATCTATAAACGGTGTCGGTAGGATGACCGCTGTAACCGCGGGCGGTGGCTCCTACGGACTGTCTTACATGACGGGAAGTCCCACGGAACTCGCCGGTTCGACTCAACAGCTCTGGAGCTCGCAGGGTGAGTTTACGATTTCAATATAAATCGCCATCGCAATGTTGGTCTCTTTTTTTTCCTCTAACGTGACGTGTAGTACTCAAAAATGGCACCGTCTTTTTTTAAAGTCATGTTACGCGACAATTTGTGACCCGTAATTATCCTGCTAAGAGAGAGGCACTCCCATTTTGGGCAATACTTTTTATTTTAAGGATTTTTTTATTTAATTTCGTTCCTTTCAGACTTCGAGAAGCATTTTTTAATTTTTTGTGCAAGTACCTTCTAAGGGATTTTTCTTTACTTGTGTCATCGTTGTAAAGTGCACTGTTAAGCAATAAATAAATGACCAACTAACGTAAATGCCTTAGATTTGATTAAAAGTGTAAAAATAGGTTTGAGAGGATCAGTCGCTAAAGTTCAGATTATAAAAAAATATATATAGCAGTCTATATGACTCCCATGCTTTTAAAAACTTCTCAGGGAAAAGATCGTATGCAAAAGAAAAAAAAAGTAAAATCTATGGTATAGGAAACTGGAAAAAAATTAAAAAGTGCTTCTTTCTCGATAAATAAAAAAGATCGTAGTACATATGAGGGTGATTAGGATTGATACAAGGCATCGATATTTTCCTTTTAAGGAGGTACGGTGATTGGAGCGAGTTCAAGATAAAAGGCCGATTTTTTTTTATAGCATTGTCGAGACCTTCGTCCATGCGTATGCGGAGTTTCCACGAGATTTACCGTACACTTTCCGAGTTATTAATTGTTAAAGTTGGTGAATTAGTCACACGTAGACGACAAAATGTGCCTGTCCTCTCATATATCGATTTTTTGTGCTACTTGGAGCCAAGAAACACGTAAAAAAAAACTGATGGTTGCGTTCGTTGAATCTTTGTGATCGATAAGGCACCTTGAATTGGAAAGCTCACCGCAGAAATAAGCAATAAATTTAGAAATAAAGTCACAAAAACCCAAGTTTTCGGAGAACGAGACTTCTCGTGACGTAACAGCAGCCATCTTGCTCGACGTGTGGCAACGCCGGATACCCGCGCAAATTTCATTCGTCTATCGGATATTTTCAACGCGAATTAAAAATATGATTGTGCGAAGCCGTACATTTTTTAATGGATTATAAAGGGCCTTTCGTCGATATTTACTCGAAGCTCTTTTACGTACAGCAAAGGCATCTCAATTTTTCTGGCGACATGTACCTATACAACGCATCTATATATAAATTCAGCATGGGAGAACCGACATATAAAATAAACGTTCCTTTTTATACCTGCAAATATTGTGAAAATTGGGAAATGGAAAAATAACATAACAATCGATGAAATATGTTTTGACTTTGGACAGATTGGACATTGGACATTGAGGTTAACTTCAACGCGACGTTTTTCATTTGCAATCGCAATATTATCTTTTCATTTTCTAATTCTTGTCCGTCAGAATCTACATTTGTCTCTAAACTGGACTTCAGGTACAATCCCGTTACGCTTTTGATAAACTTCCACAGTATTTTTATTCTCCATGTTAACCGGCTACAAAAAATAATAAGCCGGGCGCATGTAACCGATGACAGCCACCGAAAATGCGACGATGCTAAACGTCAACGATATGGCGTACTACTGAAGTCGAGTAGTAGATTATTAAGGTTGTTTCCATAGTATAAAAATAATAGGAAACTCAAAATTCAATACTTAAAAAATATTCCTCGAAAAATAGGCCATATACATATATCTAAAACGTGGCGGTATTGCGGCGTGAAATAGACTCTAAGTTTACTAGCATCGTCATCACCGTACCTCCTTAAACGTTACTTGTTTTACCAGCCTGCATAATGAGGGTGGCTCTCAGCATCGAAAGGCTGTAAGAAAGGTTTATTGCAGCAACATTTTTTAAACGTTCATATAAAAAAATCCCCCCTTTATTTTTCACTACTAAAAGACCACTTTATTTTTCGATTCGATTTTATCGTGACGAATACGAATGTTTTATTGACTTTTTTGTCCGCGCTTTTGCCGAGAGACGGAGAGAGAGAGAGAAGGAGAGGCGGAGAGAGAGAGAGAGTTTTTGACCCATTGGAAATGTTGCTCAATGGAGTTCCATTTTACGGGATGAATGAATTATCTTCTGAATTAGGTCTCAGTGGCACACTTCCACCCCTCACGGAGGATTATGGCTCCACGAAGTCCCTACCGAACGTTTCTCATCAGACGCTACCGGCGTTTTCACAACCGTTCGGCAGAAACGCGATTTTCCCGAATTGCAGTCCACCGTACTTGTCGCAACAACAGAGCACCGGGACAACCGGTAGCGACGGGGCTGCCTGGTCCTATGCGCCGCAGGTCAGCGAGGCCCTCTCGAATGCGCCCTACACCGTCGTCGTACCCTCGCGGCGACAAACGTCAAACCCGACTTCGCAGCATCAAATAAACGGAATGACTACCCAGTCGACTCGTAAGTATTTTCGAAAATTATTCCTCGCTATTTGAGCCACGCGCGATTTTCCAAAGCTTGGGTACGGCGAGGTAAAAATAAAAACGCAAGTGAATATAACCCTATGCGGCGTGCGGAATGATTTGGTGGAATTTCGGCCTACTAGTCTGCTGCTTATTATTCGATCAGATAACGTACGCACGTCGACTCAAGGAGGTTGGAGTGTTAGCCACAATCCAAGATTATGGTTAAACAATATATATGTTATCGTGTAGACTGAGGCTTTACGAATTTTTTGGGCAGTATTACGATATCTGTGGCCCCCGATTCTGACCACGCAGTCTTCATATTTCGACCAAAATAATACTTTTTTCAACAGTTGTAAAAATCGGAATTCGACCCGTCAAGGGGTGAAATGGGGGTTTTAAAGTTTATACGAAACATATTTTTTGGTCAGGTTTGCTTGAAACTTGGTATAAATACACTCCAATACAAATAACTAAACATGTATTTCAACAATTTCCAAAATGTAACCTTTAAGGGGGTCAAACTGGAGTGTTGAGGTTTTTATGGAAAAACCTATTTTTTCACTAGATTTACTTGAAACTTGCCAAATTTATTTTATATATAACACTATACCATGTTTTTCCCGGTGTTCGGTGCGTGTCGACAGTTAAGTAGTAATTTAACACCTTAATTGTGTATGCTACACATATGTGAACATGAGAAAAAAACATCCAAACAAACCCAAACTTTCATACCCCTGTTTCATCCCCTTAAGGGTCGAATTTCGATTGGTACCACTCTTGAAAAAAGCCTCCTTTTGAGTCAAATATGATGGGTGTGCGGTCCGAATTGGGCGCCACAGATATCGTAATATCTCCATATTCTTATTTTATTCACCACAAAACACCGGAGATAAAAAATAGTTCAGTGTATCCCCCGTGGAAATTTATATACGCAAAAATATACTGCAAATTTATTTTATTAATAATTGTAATACATGTGATTATGTATGCCATATATTGAAAATATATGTTGCATGTATGTGTCAAATTCTAATTTTCGTAACGTTTTTATATATGAGATGTATATGCGTGGTATTACTGTATATCAATGTATCATATATCAATGATGTATGTAGCATTTACCCTGCATATATACCACATATATTTAGCATATATGTTGCATATGCACTGCGTACATACCACATATATACTGCATAAATGGTACATATATGCCACATATATACAGATATGCGTAGCATATCTGTATATAGTGTTTACATGTAATAGCGTACTTTAACTGTAAGTTAAGTTTTTTAAAGTTTAGGTTTTAAGTTTTATTAAGTTTAACTGTAATAATGTTTATACACAGCATATATTTTTTTGTCAGGAATATGTATCAAAAATGTATGCGTCATATATGACGCATAAATGACACATATATGAGTCATATATGACGCATACATTTTTGATATATTTTTCTGACAAAAAAATAGATTGAAAATATATCGAAAATATATGCGTCGTGTATGCCTCATATATGCATCATATATAGTGTTTATACGTAGCATATATGTTTTGGTCAGAAAAATATATCGAAAATATATGGGTCATATATGCGCCATATATTTGGTGCATATATACTGAATATATACGTATTATTCTATTTTTCGTCACTATATACGCGACCGATATATATATATATGTAGCATATATTTTCTGCATATATTTTACATACATAAATTTCCATGGGGGACGTAATTTTACGTGCGGTCAGATATGCAGGACGTTTACGCTACAGGTGATGTAATTTTTTTTTGCCATTCGGCACCAAGATGAACCATTTTTAACAACGGATCAACGCAAACCTTTGTAAACATTTAGAAAGAACCCTATGTTGCACGTCGTAAACCATATACATTCAATATTGAACCATCAGGGTTTGATGAAAGATTGCGAATCTTGGCTGACGAATGAAGAGCATTGGTGCCAACGTCCGCGAAATTACCGTATGTTGGCAATACTTAATATTAATCAATGGTAATAATAAACAATCTCGTGACATAAATATGAATATGCATAATTATAAATGACTGAAAATTTCTTTCTGAGTTGCATAAAACATTGGCTGACGCAGTTTCTTTATAATAATTATCGACAATGTTATACTTTATAAAGTTGGTTGACAAAGTTTTTCTTATTTACGTAATACAAATATAAATATGCATAATTTGGGCTTTTAATTATATCTTTTATGAAAAATTAGCGTCTATAGAATAAATGTATACCTCGTATGCATTTTTTTTGAGGTCCAGTGGAAAAAAAGATCCTTAACCGTAATTTGGCTCCAACCTCCAGCCGCTTCAATCTCCTTAAGGCGGAAGATCCCTTTAAGTAGCCGGAGATAAGCGAATTTTAAAGATTTCTTCGTGTCGAAACTATTTATTCCACGTAATTAGAATTGGATGTACGTATTTTTACATCTTTTGGTTTCGAAAAAAAAAAACATTCTTTTTTTATTCGAAAATGACCGTAGGACACTTGCTATAGAGATGGTATCCGCCTGAGTTGTTACACGCCGTACAACCTAGCGTCGGGTGCATTCATCTGACACATCAGAGCCGAAAATTTTTATATTTCTAACACCCACTCGCTCTATGTGAACCTAAAAAATCTTAAGAAAAGTGACAATTCGACAAATGGTACGCGTTTTAAAAAACCTTCTATTTTTCATGACATTTTTTACTATAGTATTTGTTAATGAAAAAGGAGTCTAAAAAAATAATTTCCAAGGATCTTTAGGTTCACATAGACGTTAATTATAATGTCTCAAATTGTGCGAAATTTCAAAATGATCGATCGAATAGTGTTTGAGTTATTTAGCACGAGGTTCACGAAAATGCCATAAGCACTTCTTTACGTTATAGAGGGATTTTCCTAATTAATGTTTCATTTGATCACAACGGGCTTCTGAGAAAAATTCGTTTGACTCTAACATTTATCTGTGTCAATTAATATTTTTTTTATTCACTGCAACAAAATTGTACAGTCACTTTTGAAGAAATATTTTATTCCTTCGTAAAGGGCTACTGCCAATGGAAAAATCTTTTATTTTATTTTAATAGTATTTCACTCGACTCCGATAACCTTCCTTCTGTGAATCAAATATTTGTTGCTTTTAGTGGTATTTCAATTCGGGTTTGTTTGGAAAAAAGTTTCCCAATGACAAGTAAAAGAAGCGCGTTTAGGAGACTCGGAAAATTATTTCTCTCAATTTTTTTCGAAGTAAGAAATAAGACGAAAGTAAGAAAATGTCATCTCTCAAAATTGATTGCAATTTCAAAAAAACTACAAGAAAACTCCATAATTATTGATTTCTTCGACAAAATCACAAAATTGCCATTTTTCCATTGTTAACTTTCCTTCCCGGCGTAATGTTGTTTTAAGCCGCGGCGATCGAAACGTAAAAAAAATAAATAAGCCACGTCTTGTTACAGTTCCCAAGATATCAGTGAGATTTCCGCTTATCGAAAAAAAAAAACGATCGCATACTCTCACGTTTTGCGACATTACCGAATCACGATATTCGTGACTCTTGCGCTCGTTGATAGCTCGTTACTTGGGAGGTCTCCCCCAAGTTGCACGCATACGGTTCTTCCGAATAAACGTCAATTTTTTCCTCTCCCTATTTTTCCGCCAATTTTTTTTGTACGTCAATTTTGTTACGGAGAGAAAAAAAAATCGAAATCGAGCCAAGCAGTGGCGCTTGCCAGGACCTCGGGGTGGTCCCCAGCAGGTTCGGGACCTGGCGCTAAAGTACACGAAAGAAAAAAAAACGACAACGTGCGCGCCCGCGCGTGGAAATTGTCAAGATGCGAGCCCGGTGGGCGTGCGCTCCATGTCCGATGAGCTCTTTTCTCGTTTTCCCGAGGCTGTGTCCCGATCCTCGGAGCTCTCGCGTGTACCGCGAGGTTGAAGGATCGCAGACCACCGCACATGAGGCCCCATGCTCCGGGACATTAGGGACGGTGGTCTGTTTGCGCTCACGGGCCTATATACGCTTTCAAAGAGAAGCCGCGATCATTCAACAAGGAGAAACAAAAATTTCGTCGCTTCGAGTGTTTTGACTGCTTGGATCCGATCGTTTCAAATTTAATTGATGCATAGAACAACTTGCTAGAATTATTGTTTTTACTTCGGCAATATTTGATGATATATATATATATATATATATATATAATTTAAATGATAAAATTTAATTAAACCGCAAGGTGGGGGTATAAACTGGAATATGGGGTATGTATCAAGGGGGAAGAACCCTGTACAGATGGAAGTTGAAATTTATATATATATATATATATATATATATATATATATATATATATGTGTGTGTGTGTATATAATTAAAATTATATAATTTAAAAGTTATAAAGCGTAAAATTCATGGGTGAGAAGTGGACGAAAAAAATCGATTTTGTAATGAAAATTAGAATTTTTGGGAGGCTTGAGCGACCTCCCAATATTTTTTGACGGCTTGCAGCTTTCGCTACGATTTTTTTTTCCTTAAGAAGATAATGGGATGGTGAGAAAAAGGAAAAAAATAGAGCTCAAATTTGTGCCACCCTAATATATATATATATATAAATCGACACTACCGGCTAAGAGTTTCCGGACACTTCAGATAATTGCGAAACTTTTGATCACTCTGGATAATTGCATAATTATATTAGAATAATGTAATTAATTATACAGACCTATATCATATTTTCGTAAAATAATAAACGAAATTAAATATATTATTCTAACATTATTTGGCAATTATTGAGTGATCGGAAGTTTTGCAATTGTCCAAAAGAAATATCTCGATGCCTCGTATCTACGCATTTTTCAAGAAAAACAATTTTTTTCTTTTGTGCATGCGCTCGCGATTTTTAAAAACTCATGTTAGTCACTCAGTCACTAAAGTTAAGATAATGAAAAAAAATAATTATACCAGTATAAATGACTCTTAATTGCTTTAAAAAATTCCAAGAGTCAAGCACCTGCCCAAAAGAGAAGAAAGTAACCTATGGTACAGGAAACTCGATAAAAATTAACAAATTCTTTCTCGAAAACTAAAAAAGATCGTAGATCTTATCATACTACGTCGACGATCTATCATTACATATGTGGGTGATTCAGATTGATACGAGGCACCTAGATATTTCTTTTCGACGTCACTTTTCTCGCCAGCCCGTATAATGAGAGTGTCTTTCAAGATTGAAAGTCTGGAAAGAAATTGACCGATCTCAATAATGCGGAGAAACATTTTTGAAACATTCCTATAGAAAATCCCATCGATTTAAATTCGCTCAACAAAGTCATGTCGATCTTTTAAAACGGATGTGAAATTTGAGAGGAAAAAATGAAAATGAAGGTCTCGCGTGCGAGAAAAGAGTCAGAGAAAAGCTGAGAAAATCCTCTCGAGGTGGTCTCCCTCGATAAGGTAACGCGAAGGAAAAAAATGCTTGTAACCAATTCGACCACACCAGCATGGAATTAGCCGGAGCAGGCTCGTGAGGGAAAATATGTTTTGGGGTGAGGTCCGGTTACGGTACAAGCTTTTTTTTCCCCGAGCTGAGACACTCCGCATCTTCTTTTTTTCACGTGTTCCCGAAGTCACACGAATAACGAACCTTTTTTCACGAAAAAAAAAACGAGATGAAATAAATATTGCACCGAATTGGAAGGAACAAAATTAAGTAGGGATGAAGTTTTGCGTTGGGAAACGCTCGGATTGTCAGGGCAAAAGAATTTATCCAATAGATAAGACGAGTTACCTGCTCTTTTTCGATGCTTCGGAGTTCTCTCTCTCTCTCTCTCTCTCTCTCTCTCTCTCTCTCTCCCCCCCCCCTTCTTTCTCACTTTCTCCGGCTCGTATCAAAATCCTTGGCGAGCATACCACAGAGAGCAGCCGTGAAAAGAGATAGGAGTATTTCCAATGGGAGAACTGAAAAGCGAGACGAGAGGGATTCTCCCGCGGTATTTTGTCGCGAATGCGGTCGAGAAAAAGCAACGCGCCGCGTATGCTCCAAGAGACGTGAAATTTATCTCTCGGTCGGGTCAACCCGGTGGCCGCTCGCTACGATATATCAACACTCCCCGAAGCAGAAACCACTCGGATTGATAACGAGGGTTCAAGACTTTTCGTTGAAATATTTCTTTCTCCACATTTACTTTATATCGTTACGCAGTGGAAATACCGAAAAAGAATCCGTGACGACGAAAAAAAAACGGTATTGAACATTGTTTCAAACATGATGATTGTAATTTTTTCGGGTACTCACATGTTGCTTTAAGGGGTTAGGCCACTCTAGAGGCCGAAAAGATAGGCTTTTTGGGGATCTTTTTTTCTTCATAAAAACTACTAAATAAATTGAGATTACAAAAAAAAGCGTTCATCACACATATCAGTGACTGTATACAATAATTTTTTTGAAACGATTAATTTAAAAATGGCGGCTGTGCAGCGTTTATCTCAAAACTGGATTTTTTAAGTTGGCCGGAAACATAACTCAGACAATTGTCAACCGATTCACTTGAAATGTTGAATATATCTTGAAAAATACATTGTCTATGGAAGTACGTAGGATTTTTTCTTTTATATTGCATAGTTCATTTGTTGTTAACAATTATCAGACGATTTTTCAACAAAATTTTCAATTCCCAAAAATTTGCCTAAAAAATCGTCAGATAATTGTTAAAAACAAATGAATTGATCTGAAAAAAAAACCAATAAAGATTTTTCTTTTATTAACACTCATACACGGAATATGAACCAAGAAAAATGTCGAAAATCGATGAAATAGTACGCTTTGAAACGAAAATATTGAATGTAAAGAAAAATGGGCAAATTTTGCAATTGAAATAAAATTTTCTTTTATTTTCAAAAACATTTAGGGTTGTGTTTTGGACAATAAGGTCAAACGGATTTACACCTACTTTAATCAGAATCGGTCGATTAGTTTTTTAGCTACACGTCACACCAGTTTTGAAAATGCAGTTCAGAAGACCGTGTCATACATCCGCCATATTCAAAGAATAATAAAAAAAAATACCGTGCAACTAAGTCTCAAAATGGGGAAGAAAATTCTTTTAAAAAAATCCTGATAATCAGCAAACTTTTTCCTCACCTACAGGCATCTCGCTCCTTTATTGCGAAGGGTAATTGGTGGAACTTAGGAAATGAACCAAGTCTACTCACCCACGCATGAATATATACACTGAAAAAAAATTACTTGAGCTGACTAGATCCGTAATTAGGGGGTGCTAAAAATGATTTATCGAAATAATCGAATATTAGGTTATTTAAAAAATTCTTTATTCCATCGAAGTAAAGAATCCTCGGAAAAATCATTTTTTTACTGCCACATCTCGATGTTGCGTTAGCCACTTATGAATGAACAATTTTGCTGATCCACGAGTGATTTTATTTTTATTTCTACAGTGCCTGAAAGCACGCAAAAGTTTGCGATTTATGATACAGGAATCCGCGGTGGCGCGATATTTAACGTGTTTTATTGATAACGGAATCGTTCATTACGGAGCATAAAGTTTTCGCCGATACGACCATGACCTAGACATCGTGACTTGTTGTAGGTGTAACCGAGTTGTGTCTACAAGCGATAGCACGCGAGACCGCGAGCTCGCGCAGGTTCTATAAAAACGATAGGGCTGTATCTATAAACGAGACTTCGTATATGTACGACTATTTTGATAATTTTCCAACTCAGCGCGCTCGGGAAGCCTCCACTTGTATATCTAATCGATCCCAGGCCCGCTCCCGCATAAACACAGTAATCTGTATTTCACGATAGACGTAACTGCATTGTCCAAGAATCATTAGAAAAAGAAGAAAAAATACGAACATTCGTATCGCGTGTCAAGAATCAATGGCAGCATCACCGATTTGCCAAATAATATTGACGATAAAATAAATCTAACACGCGACGTCGTGTACGTTCGCACTTTTATGAATGAATACGAGTATTTTATTTTTCGCATCTCAGATCAAAATTCGGATAAGTTTCCGAGAAATTACAAACCCCCCCCCCCCGATCGAGCTGAAAATTTTGCACGAACCTCCGTTTTGATATTTCAAGACAACCCCTTAAGGGATTTTCAATTACTCGCAATAGTTTTCGAGATATTGAATTTTTGTTTTTTTTTAAGGGTTGAAGGTTCCGACCCCCCCCCCCACCCTCTGATCGCGCTGAAATTTTTCTCAAACCTTCCTTTTGATATTTCATGACAACCCCTGAAGGGATTTTTAGCGACACGCTATAGTTTTCGAGATATTGAATTACATTTTTTTAACGCGCGCCGATTATTATTATTATTATTATCGTTATTATTATTATATCTAATATATATATATATATATATATATATATGCTACGTCTCTGTTCATACCTATATATGTTATCGCGTTCTCCGTTTTGACCAAACAAAAATACCCAAATGAACCCTATATATTTTCCTATTTACAATATTTATTTTCTTCAAGAAATGTCGAATGAGTCTTGCGTCCCATTCATGAGTTGCTTTTTCTCTCCCGTTAAGAGACGGATTCGCGGTTTGGGATTTTAACCTCGTTGAACTGCGGGGGGGGGGGTAAAACGGGTTGAAAAAAGTCGTTTTGCCGATCTTTTTGTCTGTTAGATTATTTATTTGGGATTTGGGAAAAAGGTATATTATTAAGCAAAAATTAAACTTATTTTGTGTACATTTTTATTTAATAAAATTAACAATTAACAACGTTATTGAGGTTTAATAGAGTTTCTGTATAAAAAATGTGGCCCAACGGCCGGATCGATAACTTGACAACGGTCGGTTTGAAAAATAAAAATAAAAAGCTGTATAATCTAAATGAATGTAGTTCTCGTTGTACATAGCTGTTTTTCGAGAAAAACAAACGAAATTTCACACAAAGCGTGTTAAAAAAAAGCGCAATTTTGGCGAAATTTTTAACTGATATTCAGGGTTTCCAAAAATACTAAATTCCAAACGAAAAAGATGAATACGTACAACGATAACTACTGCAATCGTGGAGATTTTGGTTTATTTTTTAATTGAAAATCGGACGATTATAGCTAGAGTCGTGATTCCGACGAGGTCGACAAAAGTCGTATCGAGAAAAACGCAATTGAAAGTTTTAGTATACGTAAATCGTTGCGCTACCTGCTTCTACTGAATCGTCTGTAACTTTGTCAATTT
Source organism: Ophion ellenae (assembly GCA_963210295.1). NCBI lineage: Eukaryota > Metazoa > Arthropoda > Insecta > Hymenoptera > Ichneumonidae > Ophion > Ophion ellenae. Next base: position 25,622,068 of record OY723392.1, read on the forward strand.
TCAATAAGTTAACTCGAACATTTTTTCACCTATTCTTGCACATGCATACTTCGAGAAAATGCAAAAGAAAACGATTTTTTCACTCGTGTTGTCACCAAACAGTGGTGTCCCACCTTAAGCCGAGAAGTATTTTTTTAATCGAGTAATTTATTACGTAGCCTTGTTATTTTTTACATTCTCTCATTTGAGAAATCGAACAATTGTTTTATTATACGCCTTCCGGTCGGTATTCTAACCATTGGTAATTCGTAAAATTCCATAAATTAATAAGCAATAATAATAAATAAAATGTTAAAATAATGCGGTGCTGAATAGAAGCTTTGATTTTGTCGCGCCGTTGAAACTGGAGATTTTCTTTTTTCGAGGCGGTAGTCGTGAGCCTTTATTTACGACTTTTGCGCTCTCTCTCGTTCTCTTTGCGTCCTTACTTCAATTTTGACGATGAGGCCTATGTCTTTCATGTCTCGAGTGGCGGCACGCCGTCTTTCAAAGGATCATCTTGCGGTCGCGTATCTCGAGCCGCCTGTGGCGAAGTTCGTGCACACCGCGATCTTTCAATGTGCACCGCGGCGATGACGCTGCTCGAGTGCGCGACTCCGAATGAAGATTTTTTTTATCCCCTCGTACGGCGGACCAGCCATAGACAGCCTGTCACTGGCACTTTACGGTCACTGCGGAAGCGCGCGGTGCATTTTTGTAGCGAGAGTTTTTCATGAATGGGATCTTCTTGCCACGTGGCTTCTCTTGGCCACACGTCGTTGATGGTTCAAAATTACCTCGCTCTTCCTAATCTCTGGACGATCGGAGCTGGCGCATGCACGGAAGCAGCGGAAAGAAAAAGTCATTTGATACACCTATTCCAGATGACTTTGTAACGAGCCTGGCCCGTTTTCCAACCACTTGAACTCAATTAATAATGAAGAATTTCGATCGAGAGTCGACGCGTTTCCCTCGAAGTCATCAGCGCGAGAATGACGTTTGCTTTTGTAGAGACATTGATGATGCAGTCATTTTTCTTTCTACGCTCCGTTGGTGAAGGTTTTTTTCGGCGAGAAATTAAGGATTTATTGGTTTGCTCGAGAGAAAACAAATAGAAAATTCAGGCATGTGAAAGTTCTTGTGCAGATCGATTTGAAATAATAATGATGGGAAAAGTTATTAAAGGCTAATCGGTAAACATTTTTTCGTAATCCTTTAGATAAGTGACTTTTCTGAAAAATATTATCCGATTGCTCCGATGAAATATGATTTATTATGTTTGTTTGGGTTTTTGAACATTTCGACGTTTTTCGAAATTTCAACCCAAACAAACCCAATATAGGCGTCGAAATGTTCAAAAATGCCCTATTTAATCACGTATTTCCGCGAACTTTAAAATCCCATAACTTTTTACGGCAGGGGGGGTGAATTTTAGCTTCCCCCATCATCATTTATAACCCAATAAATGAGATAATAGCAAAAAAAAATTTTAGGCTTATTTTCCTAAGTAATTACCATGGTTTCAAATTCAAAATATTTGATGGACGATTGCGGATTGTTTATATATAATTTTTTTTTTGAGAAAGGTTCCATATCGCTCTGAAAAAGTTTTCGAATCGTTGAACGAACCGTTTTACAAATACAGCCCCTAATAAACTTTGAAAAAGAAATTAAGAAAAGCAAAGGCAATTCTGCAAGATATAAATATTTGAAAAAATTCACTAATTTATATTGCACAAAGAACTTTTTTCTACTGATTGTTCACGGAGCTATTATTGCCTACGGGGCTTTTAAAATACGGTTTGGCATTATTGTTGTTCAAAATCATCGTTTCCAATGCTTTATAGCGATTTTTTCCGATTTTTGTATTACGAAGCATGGAAATTCTGATTAACGGGTTCCACCTAGTTCGTGGCCGGCAAAAAGTAGAATTTTCCCGAATTTTTCCTGAGAATACGCGTGCAGATTCTCAAATGATTCTTTTTTACATTAAAGGGTATGGTTTTGAGTAGCTTTTACAATTTTCTAGTTGAACATTTTTTACGAATATTTGCTTTTTGATAAACGTCCTTCGCGGAAACGAACCATCAAAAATAAAAATACTAAACGCATTTAGTATTGGGATCAAATGATCTAGTGCTTGAACGAAGGATTTGATAAAATATTGATCTTTGAATAAATGACTGCATTCTAAAGTGACAGTATCGATTTTTGGTGAAAAAAAACGATTTTCATTGATTAAAAAAACCATGTATCGAAAAAAATGTCTCCATTGAAGCAGTGCAGTGGTTTTTGGGATATCGTGGTCACCGATTTTGAAAACTTATAGGTTGGCCACGGATTTGACACACTGGGTCAATTTGACCCGAATGGTACTTCATCCGCTTGCCCTCAACAACCCTTCGGTTGGTTTTTATTGAAAAAAATTCGGGATAGACTTTAAACATTTCTTAATATGTCTGCATAATTAAAATTCGGAAGGTATAAAATTGAATTGTCGTAAAAAATTATTGAAAACTTTCAATTTTGGGCTAGTGAGCATTTTATTTAAAATTCGTCCGGGTCAAAATGACCCAGCGTGTCAAGGAAGGTTTAAAGTTCTAAAGGATCGTCTCAAAATGACCAGAGAATATTTTCGAAATGTTATATTTTGAAAATCCCTAGAAAGCCAAGAATCGATGTTAAGAAAAAATCAACTAGGTGTGGCCCTTAACTTAAACGTCAGACTGTGGGAATGTATGTGTGGTACAAATTCCCGAACGATAATGTCTAAAAGTTCTGTGGTCATCGACTTGGGATCGTGTGCATGGTTCATTCGAAAAATAACGAGCGCGAAAGGTTGTCCGGGTTCATTGAATCTGTCTCGCGATAGGTGCACATTTCATTAGCTTCGGTATACACGGGTGAGAATATGTGTATGCGTATTTAACATATACGTATAGGCATAGGCGGGGCGTCGTGTAGACGCGGGATCGCAATACGAAGCTCGAAGAAGAACGTTTCAAAGGAGGTTCAGCCTCGTCAGCATCCTCATAATCTCACCAACGAACTTATTACCTTACATAATATCCGATTGCTCGGTGCGTTCTCGCGGATTTCTCATCTTGCCCTCCGAATTCTCTCGTGGTATAAAAGTCCCCATAGTTAAGGGGGGATTGTCTTTTTTTTCGCAAAATTTACCGCTTTTTGGGAATTTTTTTGTGAAGAAAGTATACAACGGAAAACTTGTGAAACTTGGCATATAGTTTTATTGATCTGTTTACTACATAAAAAAAAAATTTTAAACAATTTCATCAAAAAATCCGCCTCCCACCCCCCTCGACGCGCGATGGTCCTTTTTTGATGGTGTGCACGATTACAGCCTTCACGTTCATCCTGCAACAAAAACCCAAAAAGCATTTTACTTTAGACACATATAGCTATCGTTCGATGAAGGGAAAAAAAATTGACGATTTGGTGACGTTTTGAACTTGAAGTATCGATTTTTCGAAAAAAATTGATCGATTTTTTGTTATAAATAAAAAACTATTAAACGTATTGCTTTTTTGCTTCATCAAACGATAAAAGGATGTCAGCTGAGCATTCTGTCCAAATTTGAAGGCAATCGGTTGAATAGTTTTTGAGAAATCGTGCACACCATCAAAAAAGGACCATCGCGCGTCGAGGGGGGTGGGAGGCGGATTTTTTGATGAAATTGTTTAAAAAATTTTTTGTATGTAGTAAACAGATCAATAAAACTATATGCCAAGTTTCACAAGTTTTCCGTTGTATACTTTCTTCACAAAAAAATTCCCAAAAAGCGGTAAATTTTGCGAAAAAAAAAGACAATCCCCCCTTGATTCCCCATTACCTACACAACTTTTGATTCCTTCCCGCAATGAGAAAAAATAATCATTTATCCAATATCATTGGTGTTGTTGGGTGAAATTTGGTTGATTCAATTGTAAAATTGTTGGTGTAAATAATCGGATTTATTAGTCCAATCAAAACGCTATTGACTTTAATAACATGATAAAATTAAAAGTTTTTTTTTTTCATTCAAAATATATATTGTTAGCCGAGAACAATATATTATTGAAACTATCTAAAAAATTATCGCAAACAAATTATATCGTTTTGAATGCATTATCTGCAACGAACAAAAAAAAAACGTTTCAATTCATAACATGAATATTATTGATTCGAGTACACGAGAAAAATTGAATTTCGCTCGTTTGATTCAGATAAAATTTCTATTGAGTAAATATGTTATTTTATTTTTTTTTCACCATATCCGATATTGGTTTCCAAGTATATTATTCATTAAAATATTAATATTTTATTTTGATTGAAAAATGTTAAGCAAATGTCTGAATTGGTTAAAAAATTATGCGAAAGTAAGATTTGTTTCTTGCGCATTTGGTTGAAAAAATTCAACCAAATCATGGCCGAGCGCCATCGAAATTATAGGTATGAGGAAACCCGTAGTTCTCGGAGTAACCGCTAGAAGCCGCACGCGCGCTCGTTTCTCGTAAGCGTAGCGCGAACCGAAAATCTACTTAAAAGCCGGAGAAACTCTAAAGAGTATCGCTTCTTGGCCTCTGGGTAAGACCAAAGTGTAGTATCTGTTCTTATCAGTTGAATATCTGATATTCTCTCCATGGATATTTCATTGGATATCTGATATTCTCTCCACTATTATCGCCGATGATCATTCTAATGCTCACTTTTTATTTAATATTTAAAACAAATTGAAAAACTAACGTCCCATGGCATATTCGTTTCGATTTAGTAAAGGAATAATTAATTCTATTGAACATATTTTTGTACGAAATAAACAATGTTGCAGCAACCACTTAATTATTTCATCCAATACATCTACGGATTGTATATAGAATGATTTCCATAGAATATCATTTTATTTGAAGGATAATGTAGATATTCAGAGAACAGAAGAGCTTTTTCAAATAAAATAATATGTTATTTAAATCAATCACATTTTCCAATATTTTATAGTATTGTAACAATCTCATATATCGGTGGCACTCCGCAGCACATGTATTTGGATCAATCTTTTTTTTTTTTATTCAATTGGTTTTTTTTTCTCAGTGCGTCTCCACCAAATTTACAATAACTTGATTTGAAGGGAGTCAAATTTTACACGGTATGATGAATCCAATCAATTGTTGAATTTTATGCCAAACCGCAATTTTCTCATCGATGGTCCAATACTTTTTGTGCCAATGGAGAATATAAGTGAGTAATGCATTTCGTCGAGGCGTGTAGCGATTTTTTTCCGCTCATTGTACACTGTATTCGTTGCGATGTCCATTATGGGTCTGGTTGAAAAAGAGTCGCGTTTGAGTAGGAAAAAAAAAATTCAACCAGGGCATGACAGTTTCGTGTACGTACGATAATAATGCGCGCAGATACCCGGCACTGGTCTTAAAATAATTTTTTCCCTTCTTTTATACCGCATGGACGCGTGTGCCGTAAAGGGAGCTTGTAACGTCGACGTTACAAGTGTGGGAGGAGTTGAATTTTCCGGTTCACGTACATATATATATTCGCCTGTTCGGCGCTATCGTTAAACGCCGGAAGTCCTGATAAAGTCACGTCCGTCTGCTGCAACCCACCATCCGAACCCTGTGAACTTCGCTTCTTCCTTGTATACAGTGACTTTGCACTATAAATATTAATTTTTTCCATTATGTCTTCTCCTTCGGTCTCGCAGGAAAAAAATAGTGAAAAATCGCGTTTCTGCGTTGATCTTGCTATCGTACGAATGTGGAAACTCGCAAAATAAAATGACAGCTAACGTTCAGTAGGATGATTTTCAACGGGGAAGAATCCGTGTTGGAAAGTCATCGGGAGAAACTTATTAGTGAGACATTGACCGCGAGACTCATCAAAAACGTATAATGACGATTAGTGGCGAAACATGCCTGCAGGGCAAACTATCCTAATTTATTCCTGCATTGAAACTAAAGCTTTGGTGGAAAAATCTCTCTGCCGTTGGCACGGATTTGAATAAAGGTCTGAAGACTCCACCGTGGCCTTTTCGTATGCCAAATCTGAAATCTCCAAGTTTTTGAAAACGTTTACCGCGACCAAAAACGAGCCTGACTTTCCAGACCTGCGCACATGAAAACTCGAGAAAAACTAAGCACTTGCCCGTGCAGAAATGTGACCGAGCACTCTCTACTTTGTGTCTGGCCCTGACCACACTTGCCTTGTCTGATTTACCTGAGCGGGCCCCCCCATGGGACAAACCGGGAAGATCGCAAAATCGTTTTTTTACGGATTACCCTTCATGTTTGGAAATTACAATCTTCTGGCCGGGATACATTGCAAGCAAGTACATCTTCACGTAATGTCTACCCGGCTGGAACATTGATATATCCTGAAAAGTGGAGCCTGTCTTTAAGAACTAAAGAAAAGCTACTTTGCTTTTCACCTCTTCAAATATATTTTTAATTAATTGGGATGAAACTGATACATCTGTTGTAATTCTATTCATCATTAAAAGCATTCATTTCATCCTTGATAATCGACGGGAGTAAAAATGCTTATCATTAATATTGGGATTACGATAACTAATGATTTGAGCATGAAGAATAGCCAAATTATTTTATGAGGCACAAAAGTGAAGCAGGTCATTCGTCGATTTTGAACGCCTTGTCGCCATGCTGGGAAATATCAATGTTCTGGCCGGGAAGACGTTACCTGAATGTATTTCGCCAACAATCCGCCAGGTGGCTACAAGCGAAGCGCTTCGCGTAAGCAAGGTATCATCGTACGAGGATAAAAACTCGTCCTGTGAGTGCTACCACGTACAGAATTGCTATGCTTACAGCGTGCACTTACGCTTATGATTTTTCGATACTCGTGAAATAACCCTTTGCACTCCAGGCCTTTTTCGCTCGGATGGTGATCTGTGTACGTTTTTCTGTCTCTTTGCCTATCAGGAAATGCGAGCAAGCGTGTGTATACACTCATATACTACATTAGCAAGTAGACAACCAGCAAACAACATGTTGTCGAAGTACTCAATTGAATACACTCCAGATTGTACCTCCTCAAGGATTCCCAAAACGCTGAAACGTCATTTTTAATTTCCTCGTTTGTTCCTGGTTATTTCCCGATCTGTTCCCTACAACTTTCCTGGTCATTAACCGCTGTTTTTCGGCCCGTTCGGGATCAGTTCCCCAGAAAGGGAACGGCGGATCGGGACCTAGACCCGTTACATTGCGAACCTATTTCAGGGTGGAAGGCCCGACCAGAGCCTGATATTACCCAGGGAAGGCAGATCAGGGGCAGTACTTTTTCCCCACTCAAATTTCTACCCGAGTCCCTACTACATCCCTATAGGGATATGATCCCTATAGGGACGCCGCACGTAGGGAGTTCACATTGGAATCCAAGTGTGCCCAATTCCAATTCTAAACCGGAATCTGTTGGTTCTCCCAAAGAAAAATATTCTTTCGTAATCCTGTGCACAAATTTGTTGGGGCATCCCAAGATGTACATCTCTATAGGGATTCGTTGGGGGCATCGCACTTAGGGACTCTTCAGTGGGATTCAATTAGATTCTTCACTGTTCCCCGATGAACGCCGTTTGAGCATCTTTACCACGTTTGAATCGAAAATATGTGACAAGTTACGAGAAGAAAATCGGCCTGTTGAAACATAGCCTGCTTCGTGAGCGTGTCCGTGTATGGAGATATTATGTCAAAGTGCAGTAAAACATATAAGAAATAATAATTTCACTGCATTTTCACCGATGAGATGCAAATCGATTTATAATATATACTTCTCTAACAAGGAACATCACTAGGGTGTTCACCGTCGATTTTGTCGAAACTCATGTATGCGATAAAGCATTGACAACTATTAGACACGTATTTTTTTTTATCTGCGGAAAAACGGTTTTAAGGGAGAAACCACTCCTCAAAGAAAGGCATCTTGAGGGGTGGTTTCGCAGTTTCACCCCCCAGCAGTTCACCGATCTAGATGAAAGAACAACCAAAATTCTTCTAATGTAAAGCGATGAAAAATCTACTATAGAATAATTGAAATGAATTAAATTAAGGGGTGACACGCCTCTCTTTGAGGGTCGTTTCCCTCCTTAAAAACGTTTTTCCGCGGATAATAAAAGATACCTGTCTAATAGTTTTTCATGTTTTGTCACATATATGAGGTTCGACAAAATCGAAGGCGGACACTTAAGTGATGTTCCTTGTAAGCGATTTGTACTTTTGTAAGAAGAGATTAAGACTTTTTTAACATCTACTTATTTTGTATATCTAGATATTTTGTTCGGTAAATTCATCGTACATAATGCGATCAGACCCATCAAGAATGGTATTGGATTCTGTTCGATAATGTGGCAATCCCTTAGGATTTGAATTGGATTCGTACATTGGATTCCAATGGTGAATCACGATTAGAATCTTTGGAAATTTTATTTCCAAAGTCAAAAGAACTGCAAGTTAATAAGAATTTCGATTACTGAAACTACGCAGCATAAAAAAAGTCACTCTAGCCTTCGTGTACCAGGTATTGTCTACAAGTTTATTTTTTAAAAAATCGTCACCAGCGTTGGCTACGAAAGTTCCCGTGGCAAAAAATCACCTAAAATTCGGCGATATCAACAATTACAATCGGTCTCTTTCTGCTCCCTCAATTCGATCACCGGCGCGATAAAAAATATAACCAAAAGATAAAATCTAACGTAATGAATGAAGAATGTAAAAAAAATGAACATACGCAAAACGCAGTGCAGCACAACATCGAGGCCGAGTTCTTTACCGAGGGTCGGGAGTGCGTTAATTGCGGCGCAATATCTACACCCTTATGGCGAAGAGATGGAACTGGACATTATCTTTGCAATGCCTGCGGTCTCTACCACAAGATGAACGGAATGAATCGGCCACTGGTGAAACAACCACGGCGCCTGGTAAGCAAGGAGCTACGGTCACCGCCTTGGTCATACGGGAAACAATATATATGCACATATATAAATATAGATATATATATGCATATACATACATATATTGTTATTCGATTTTTTTTTCGCGATGAAATGCGAGAGAGGAGCAAGCGAGGTAGATAACGAGAGAGAGAGAGAGAGAGAGAGAGAGAAAGAGAGAAATTAGGGCATCATCGAGAACCGAGAAAAATTGAGATAGATCCCATAAAGAATATGCATTTTTTTCATCCGATCATCCCCTCCTCACGAAAGATTGCGAGAAAAAAATTAACATTGCAGTACTTTCGAAGACAAATAAATTCTCCTTGATTCAACACTGAATTCTGTCAAAGTTTTCGCAATGTTTTTTTTTCTACGAAGCTCTCATCAAACAAGCAACGTCTCAATTTGATCTCGTTTCTACCGTGTGCTTACTCAAATTCGTACGAAATGAAATGATTTTTTTTCGCGCATGACCGGCGGCTGCTTGCGTCTCCGAAAGGCGACCAGGAGCCTATGTGGGAATTCGCCCGTGGTATTGCCAATATAGTATTGTGAGGCTGAGAAATTCCGGAAAAATCTACGTGATAGACCGCTATTGGTATTTCGTTTTTTATTCTTTTTTTTTTTCGTTCCTTTTTTTGCCAATTATTATGCCACGAGGCTTGCAGAAAGAACTGGCCACAGATATACGTCCAGTTCAAGTACCCTTGTTTTATTTCCCACGAGATCGCTCGTAGATCGCGTTCTCGTCGGATAATTACGTTTTTGTTTATTCTTACTTTGTGACGAAATGAGGAAAAATTAAATTTGTAAAAAAAAAAAAGAAACGGGGAGATTAGTCGTACGTGAAACGACCTTTAACGTTTTGGCCTCCTGTCTGTTTCAGTGGCGGACCAGGGCGAATTCTTCAAAAACTTCTATGTGTGTAATAATACCCGTCGCGTCCTCGAGGAGAAATCGAGCCGCCGCTTGGTAGGTGTCACATTAACCTTCCAAATCAGCATTCACAATCCTCAATTTAACACCTTGTTCCTCTCTCGCATACAAATAATTTCGCATTTTTCGCTAATACCCTTGGGGCGTTTACACGCCGCTTTTTTCCTCGGCTTATCTCTATTTCTATTTTTTTTCCGTCAATACAGCTTTTTGATTGAAATGATTTTGGCCCACGTTGCTTCATTAGTTCTCAATATCTCTCTCTCTCTCGTTTCTTGTGTGTTCTCGAAGAGGAAAAAAAAACGGATATTTAGGAGTTTGATGGTGATGTATGGTGACCCATAGAACACCACTCCCATTTACGAAGTCGCTCGCGCTCAAGGCCTTTTTTTCATTCATAAAACACGTTTTAGATACGTTTTTTTTCTGCTTTTTTCTTTCCTCGCACTCTGTGCATATTGTAGTACCTTGATGCACGCGACAGTCGCAATGGAGCATTCATAATTCATTTGATGTTACTTTCTGTCTTTTGCGTTTTTCAAAATTCATCGCGAGCGCGTGACTTCGGGATGGGCAAGCTCTTTATAGTTTCATAAAAATGTTAGATATCGAAAAAAGTTAAATGAAAAAAAGTTTGCTAAAATTCAATTGAAGGATACATTTTTTTTACTCGTTTCTTTAAATTGAAAAAGTTTTTTTTTTCGCAAAAATCAATATTTTTTTTTCATAAAAAATGTTAAATATCGAAAAAAGTGAAATCAAAAAAACTCTCTCTCTTTCCCTCGCTCCCTCCCTCTCTCTCTTGTTTTTCAAATTGTTTTTGAGTTTCTCGCTCACGTAATTTTCGCCCTTCGGTGGGAAAAGTTTGCATGGAGATTATTTTTTGGCCATTTTAGCCTCAAAAAATGGGTCAACTGTACCTTTCATTTCACAAACGAGGCTGGAGAATAATATAAACGCCGGCAAAGAAAATTCAAAAGTCAATTTTTGTGAACACGGAAAATTTAGTTTTCTTTTCTTTCGCTCTATTTGTTCGCTCCTGAGAGTCTTTTGGCATAAGGGACTCGTCTAATTTGTCGGATGTGTCGTTTTTTTACGCAGTCGGCGTCAAAACGCATCGGCCTGTCTTGCAGCAATTGCGGTACGTCCATAACTTCGTTGTGGCGACGTAACACGAGTGGTGAGCCGGTGTGCAACGCGTGCGGTCTCTATTACAAATTGCACGGAATCAACAGACCCCCGTCAATGAAGAAGGACACGATTCAAACGCGCAAGCGCAAGCCTAAGGGTGGCATGAAACAAACGGACACACCGATCTCCAACAATGTCACGCAGTGCGCTATTAACAACAATAACAACAACAACAATAACAACAATTTGAAACTCGAGCCAGGTTAGTCGCCGAATGAACTCCTTATTCCACGCCCTCTCACTGTACTTTTCTGTACTTTTTCACGCGCATACATACATTTTTGACGCTTTTACTGAATTTTTTTTAACTTCGTGGTATCTTTTTAATTCGCGTTCTTCATTCATAGATTCAATTTTATTTGATTTTCGTTCGAGTTCGTTTAATTTTAATGTTTTTCTTTTTAATCTGTCTTAACAGGCAAATGTTTGTTAAAGACAAATGAGTATAAAGGATTCATATTATTGACAAAATATTGCTAGGATTAAATTGAAGGGGAACAATAATAACGTTAGACGAAAATTAACGTAAGGAAAATAAGTGAAATATTGAAATAAAGATAAATAAAAATACATCGAAATCGGCAGATTTGGGACAAATGTAGAAAATATGTACATTTTTTAAAATCTGTTTTGACATGTAAATGTTCGTTGAAGCGAAATAAGAATCAAAGAAAATCATTGTTGATAAAATACTGCTTGGATTAAATTGAAATTGAAAATATTTGCGATGGAATAAAATGGGAATAAGGGAAAATAAGTGAAATACGGAAATGAAAATAGATGAAATTTGGCAAATTTAGGACAAAAGTAGAAAATATGTATACAATTTTTTTCGTCTATTTTCACATGTAAATGTTTGTTATAACAAATAAGAATCAAAGAAAATCGTTGTTGATGAAACATTGCTACAATTAAATGGCAATAAAAAAATAATAACGTTGGAACAAAGTTGAAATAAGGCAAAATAAGTATTAGGTATATTGAAACAAAAATAGATAAAAATCGGTAGATTTAGTATAAATATAGAATTTTCTTTATTTTTTTTTTAAATCCGTTCTAACATGAAAATGTTTGTTAAATAAAAATTAGAAGCAAAGAAAGTCATTGTTGACAAAATATTGCTCGAATGAACTTCGAATAGAACAATAACAACGTTCGAATAAGATTGAAATAAGGAAAAATAAGTGAAATATTCAAATAAAAATAACTAAGAATCAGCAGATTCAGTACAACTATGGGAAAAATGTATTTTTTTTCTTCATCTGTTCTAACCTGTAAAAGTTTGTTAAAGAAAAATTATAATCAAAGAAAATCATTGTCCTCAAGACATTTCTGGAATAAAATTCAACTACGCAAAAAAAGGAAAACCTTTAATTGAAAACAAATAAAATCAGATAAAAATCGGCAGATTCGGTACAAATGTCAAATTAATATATTCGTCCGTAGAAAAATAATCAACCGTTCGTTTTAATCGAAAAAGTGGTGAAGTGCTCGTCGTTATAAAAGATAACAATTTGCGTGTGCAGATAGTTATCCAGATTTGAGAATGGGAGCACAGCCAGCGTATGGAAACGCGTTGTACCTGTCGAGTCCACAGGCAACGAATCGCATACTGTCGTACCAATCGCCCGCCCCGAACGTTTACTACGACATGCTGGCTAACCAGCAACACCAGCAACAATCCCAGCCCCAGCAGCAGCAACAGCATCAGCAGCTGCTCGGCAGTCACTCGCCGAAGATAGAGTCTTCGTCGCCACCGGGGCGGCTCTCACGTTCGCCGGTTCTCGTGTCAGCGAGCCACTCACCTGATCACCATCATCATCAACACCATCATCATCAGCTGGCGGCAGCTCACGCCGCGTCATTGAGCTCAGCGATGAACAAATTGTGCCGCGAGAACGGCCATTTGGAAAGACCCACCGTAGTTTCGATATCGTCGTAGATTCAACCCATGAATATTATTAATAACGAAAAAAAAAAAAAAAAAATTAACAATACGAGCTTGGTGAGCACATTTTTTTGTTCTGTCAATCAAAATGGCTGCGAGACTTTCTGGGACGAGCTTATGCGGGTCAGTTGGTACTTCTTCAAGCCTCGGCCAAACAAGGAAAATCTTCCGGACATAATAAGATCTCTACTATACATAGTGTGTAAATAAATATTCATTCCGAATTATAACTAGCCGCTAAGTCGAATTTCAGCCGAATTCGAAGTTTCATGATATTCCCACGGTAAAGAATTCGTTTCTCGGACGATCGATCGTTAGGATACGTCAGACGTACATTCCAATTTTGATTCTATCGGAATTTGAGGACTCTGCCATTCGTCAAAAACGGCAAAAAATTCAAGCACATTTGAGTTGTCATGAGCATCGATTTTTAAGGCCCTATGTACCTTTGGATGGTCCGAAAATAAGACGTCTTTGGCATTTTTTTTCGGAAATACTAACTGAGCAATCGCATTGGAGTTGGGCGGGGTTTTTTTTCAACCTATCCGTAGGTACTCAAATCAATTTTTTATTTTCCAAAAAAATACAAAATGGCGGCCTAGTGGCCGGTGGGAAAAAAAACGTTTTTTTTTTGCGTCCACGGGCGGACTCCTTCCAGACGCACGTGAGAGCCTGGAACGAAAGATAATTTTTTTTCGCAATCTACAGGACTTTTTCTAGCGAAGTACACACGATTATTAAAAAATATTGGTATTTACTATTTACGCATATTTTACTAAAAAAAAATGACGAATTTGTTGATAAAAACCGTAATTTTTAATCGATGGTAAAAATCGTGTGTACTTCGTTGGGAAATTTATCTAAGAAGGTACAGTTGAAAGGTGAAGTAAATCGGTGGGAAATTGGGGGAGTTACGAGTCCGCCCGATTTTGAAAACATGTTTTCAAGAAAAACGCGTTTGAAATTTCAAAAAGAATTTTCCCCGGACCATATAACTCTTGGGATGTTTATTCGTCATTTAAGCGAATAGAGAAAAAACGATAATTTTTTTTTTTTCAAAGGTATATACGGTCTTGATGCCAACGTTCAAATTGATGAAAGAAAATCAAGGGAAACATTCCTGTCTCCATGCACGTCGACTTCTTTGATTTTATCAATACTTATGCATTTTTTTCGAATTTGCTTTTTGAATTTCGTTTCGACATTCTAAACGAATGAATAAGCTGCGACATTTTTCACTATTGTGATGAACGATTCCAAGTTATCCTTATGTAGTCTCCACGGCGTTGGAAAAACATCTTCATAAAAAGAACCTTCGAAAAACATCGACGAGCAGAACATTTAACCCTTAATAGTCACACTGGGTCCACCGGACCCGAACAAATTATTTTCATGCCGTACAACTTTTTTTTTTCCAATAAAACGTACATTTTTAAATACGCGTAAGCGTTTCATTCTTTCGTTCTAAGTCGCACCTGCGTTGCATGAAATAAATATACTTTTTGGAAAGTCCACAGAAACCGCTATATCTATTTCAAAGTACATTGTTTCCAGATTATAAAACCATTTTTTTTTTGTCAATAATTACAAGAGTTACCGCAATTTATGGAAAAAAGTCATTTATCACGTTTTTTTTTGCATATTTTTTTTTCGTGTTTAAAATTTAATTTTTTTTTAACAAGGTTCAAATTATACCTCACTATTTTTTTTTATATCGCTCAGTGCATTATTTCATTATTTATAACAATTTAAAAACGCCTGGGTCCCATGGACCCGGTATAACTATAACGTGATTCTAGCCAAGTGTGACTACTAAGGGTTGAAAAAAAAATTTCATACGTATTTAGAGAAAATCGATGATTTTATTTTGCATAAAAAAATTTCTTCACTTATTACCCGTTCAACGATAATTTAATTAAACAAGTTCGTAACTGGCCCCATTATACAAATCGACGTTTAGATTTTGACAACGTGAGAATTTTTTTGCAACGACTCGAATGGACTACTTAAATTCTTCTCGAAGCGAATTTCCGATTTCCCGATACCGAAAAATTGCGCGTGTGGTAAACTGTCACATTTCCGTCATTTGACCGCCGGCTCGCGACGATCGCGAGAGTCTTTTGAATTTCCACGGCAATAAATAACGCAATAAATAATTTCCACGGCAATAAATAACGGCGGAAATAAATCCCAAAATTCATCGTTAACTTCTCCACGTCATAATTGCGAATAATTGGTCACACGGAAAAAGAATTTTTTACCGATTACTTAAGATTTTTCTCAATATCGTTCTTCTACGTTATTACGTTTAATGCGCGTGTTTTGTTTAAACACACTTTCGTTATTAATCCTTCAGGAGAGTTTGTTAAATTATTATATATTCGTTCGAACGGTGGCTATACTTGATTGTATCGATGAAATAACGTCAGGAGGGGCGAATGAAAAAATCGTCACGTTTGCTTCGCGGTTGAAAGAGCCTCGAGGGTCTGCTCGTTGTCGAGTGTGACACGTGATTCGCCTCACGAATGATAAAGCTGTATGAAAAAACATAAGCAATGTCAAGGCACACGTGTACATACCAATGGATAGAAAATAACGAAGCGTTTGCATGTACAAAATATTGTAGAGTTTCAGTGAAACGATAAGTCTTCGCAACGAGTCGAGTAGACTCGAGCTATTTCGTTGCAATCCGGGATCAACCCTGTACATAGTAACACCGCAACAGTCCTGTGAACAATAACGGAAATAATTGTTCTTATTTTATTAGGGTCGATAGTCTTATTCATCGAAAGCCTGTGAAAAAAAACTTGTACCTCTTTATACATTAATTTTTACTACCAAGACCCTCGATGAATATTTCTCCGGATTTTTCTTCATCCCTACGTTGACACACTGGGTCATTTTGACACAGCGGAATTTCACCGTAATGTTCACCCTTCCAAAATGGAACATTTTCAATCATTTTTTGCAGCAAATTAATGTGACATTTTACGATTTTTTATTATGCAGACATTTTAAGAAACGTTTAAAGTGTATCACTGATTTTTTTTAAAAATCAAACACGATCAAACGGTTGTCAATGGCAGTCGGATGAAGTACCATTAGGGCCAAATTGATCCAGTGTGTCAAAATCGTGGCCGAATGTCAACGAAGGGTTAAATTCCTGGTCAAAGACGAAATGTCAGCTTCCGACGACCAATTAGCGCGATACCAAATTATTAAATCACTATCCCAAAAATACATATATATATAATATGCACGGTATCTTTGTAAATAAATAATTACACGTTATACTTAGGGGCAATATTTGTAGGTTTCGTGTGTGTGTGTGTGTATGTGTGTGTGTGTGTGTGTATATATATATACATATATATATATATATATATATATATATATACGATAATTCGCTATGTGATTTGTTTCTGCGGCGGAGGAGGATATTGTGAAGAAACGTCGAGAAACGTACGATCCGTCGAAATCTTCGTCTATCGGAGTAAGTGTTATCGACAAGTGCGAATAATTGACGAGGTACAAAGGTGAAAGTTATCGTTGTAAAATATGGGGGGGGGGGGTGCATTGGACAGGAACGTTGTCATGTTCTGACCATTTTTTACTCGACGCGTTATTGAAAACTGGCGGAGGGAAATAATGGTTTTGCAATGACAAGGCTTAAGGCTTAAGATTACGTTGATATATTTTGTATAATATATTTTTCGAGTATTGTATCGAGTCATCGAGTTATTATTAAAAATAAAGAGGGTTATTTAGATCTACGATAATAAAACGCTTCGCCTGCTGCTCTTCCTCATCCATTCATCAGCCTCCGCACTTGGGAGCCTTTACACTCCTGC
Source organism: Ophion ellenae (assembly GCA_963210295.1). NCBI lineage: Eukaryota > Metazoa > Arthropoda > Insecta > Hymenoptera > Ichneumonidae > Ophion > Ophion ellenae. Next base: position 25,638,926 of record OY723392.1, read on the forward strand.
AATGGGTGCCTCAAAACGACCTGACATTTTAAATTGCGGTCCATTCGTGGCGAGGATGGAGGACTTATTTCTCGACAACTGTCATCGGGAAGTATTGAGGTTCAGTCATGGAGAATAACACGATCGAGCAACGCATGGAAATTGTCATTTGCCGCATTGTCAGTGCGTAGTTATTGCAGACGAAGTTTCGTGGTTGTGTTATGTCGCGCCGCGGCGGTGTGGATTGGCCACGAAGATCGTGCGATTTGGGGCCATTGGGCTTCTTTCTATTGGGATTTTTGGAAGGAAAAGTGCATGCCGATGATCCAGAGACCATTCCGGAGCTCGAGGAAGCAACTCACCATCCGGAGCTCGAGGAAGCATCGCACCATTAAGGGGTTATGTAGAAAGTTGATGGAACGAATTGAGATGTGTTCGTGAATTTTTTTAAGAACGTTATGAAGATTTTATTGGAAAAAAAACTAAATACAGTTTGTTGGAGCTGGTCTCGGAGAACAAAATTGGAATTTCAACAATACAAAAATATTACCAATTGTCGGACTTGTGGCCCTTCCCCCGAAAAGCTTTTTTTCAAGAGGCTTGCGGTGAACGCGATTAAGGGGTTACCCCCACTTGCGATTTTGAAAAAATCGATTTTTTTATTGCATTCTTTTGAAGTATAAGTATCTGAGAATATGTCCTGAAAATTTTCAAGTCGATCCGAACAAAATTGACTGAGATATGAGCGTTGAAAGAGAAGAATCCGCGTTGAAAGAGCGTTGAAAGAGAAACTTTAAACGCGTTTTTCTCAAAATGGCATTTCTGAAGTCGGTGACCAAGATTACTCGAACACTAATGAACCGATCTTCTTGAAACTTTGCAGGCTTATTTAATACATAAAAATGTAGTCTTTAATCGTTCGATTTTTTTTTTTCGAAAAAAAATGGCCGTTTTATAGCCAAAAAACGGCCGTTTTTTTTTCGTTAAAATCGAACCATTAACTTTGACTGTCCGCCATTTTGTGAAAAATGAATATTTTTTGAAATCCTTCGATTAAAGACTAGTTTATACTTATATTTGACTAAATCCATCCCCATTTTTTTTTTTTCAGATGATCCACTTCGCCGCAATGTTGGTCACCGCAAACCGTGTATATAAAAACATTATTTCATTGACGGCCATTTGCCACTAAACAATGTAATATTTTTCAATAAAAAAATTACTGAAAGTTCTTCAAGATGTGTTCTTTAAGATGGTATATTGATCGATTAAAAAGGTTTTGTAGTTTTCTTGAAAAAAATTCATGAAAAAGGCCTCTTTTTGCGCTACAAGTGGGGGTAACGCCTTAAAGGCGAACCGCTCAACTGAAATAAAAAAAGTGAAAAAATTATTGAACAAGAATGTCATTCGGTGTACTTGAGCGGTTTGTTTACAAAAAAAAACTTTTTCGAATACAAGAACGATTTTGCAAAAAAAAAATCGATTTTTGAGGCGTTGAGAATTTCGAACAAAAAATTGTTTAAAAGTATCGCACATTTTTTAATGAAAGAGGAACCGTTCAAGTACACGAGATTGTAAATATCAAGAATTTAAAAAAAAATCATGAAGATCGGTTCAAAAGTTTTCGAGTTATCACGTTCACGTCGACGGTACTTTTAAAAAAACTCCATTCCCTCCACGCCCCATACTTGCAGTAGAAAACGCGGCACAATTTATAATCCAGTGCTCCGATCTGAATACTTTTCGAATATGCAATAAAAAAATTGTCGATTTTTTGAGACTCAACTTTGTATATAACCCCTTAAGGGGGATTGTCTTTTTTTTCGCAAAATTTACCGCTTTTTGGGAATTTTTTTGTGAAGAAAGTATACAACGGAAAACTTGTGAAACTTGGCATATAGTTTTATTGATCTGTTTAATACATACAAAAAATTTTTTAAACAATTTCATCAAAAAATCCGCCTCCCACCCCCCTCGACGCGCGATGGTCGTTTTTTGATGGTGTGCACGATTTCTCAAAAACTATTCAACCGATTGCCTTCAAATTTGGACAGAATGCTCAGCTGACATCCTTTTATCGTTTGATGAAGCAAAAAAGCAATACGTTTAATAGTTTTTTTATTTATAACAAAAAATCGATCAATTTTTTTCGAAAAATCGATACTTCAAGTTCAAAACGTCACCAAATCGTCAATTTTTTTTTCCCTTCATCGAACGATAGCTATATGTGTCTAAAGGAAAATGCTTTTTGGGTTTTTGTTGCAGGATGAACGTGAAGGCTGTAATCGTGCACACCATCAAAAAAGGACCATCGCGCGTCGAGGGGGGTGGGAGGCGGATTTTTTGATGAAATTGTTTAAAAAAATTTTTGTATGTAGTAAACAGATCAATAAAACTATATGCCAAGTTTCACAAGTTTTCCGTTGTATACTTTCTTCACAAAAAAATTCCCAAAAGGCGGTAAATTTTGCGAAAAAAAAGACAATCCCCCCTTAAGCCCTTATATACACTTGTAGCGGGCGAAGGGACGAGATTCTCTTCGTTTCTTTTTCGACGGGACAATAAATGTTTATTGAAAAACTGCGAACAACATCGATTAGTACATATTTTCATGTACTTGTGCAATTTTTTTTTTATTCAAGAATATTTCAAAATGGCGGAACTCCAGCTGTCTTCCAGGAGCGCCTTCTTTCGAGCATCCGTTGCGCTGGACATGATAACTCGAGAACCGTTCATCTGAAATTAGAATTTGAAAAAGATTTCATTAGTATATTGCATTGACTTGGGCCTGGACGAAGGATTTGTAATAATTTTGATTACAAAAAAATTACGATAATTTTAAGAAAAAATTCGCTTTTTGATGTGCTAAATTTTCGTTTACTTTGTTACAAAAAAAAATTTATTTTCAACAAAATTCAAAATTCTTTCTCCAGGCCCCAGCTATTATCATGATAAACAAATGGTATAAATGTAACACGCGATTTGCGCGGTCGTGCGGTTAAAATACCTATAGCTGCAAATTTTTTTCCATTTTTCCGACCATCACAAGTGTAAATAATGCCTCAAGGAGTGAGATGCAGTCAGAGGCGTAAAAAACGAGCATTTTCAATAATTTTTTTTATAGTAATTAAGTTTGTTTTCCAAAAGTGGGTACACAGACTTTTTATGTCATATTTCAACGTGACTTGTACAAATTTTCAAAGAAAAATATTCATTATTTATAAAAATATCGCCATCTTTGTCGGACCCTCTTCGGCATGCAGAGCTTTGCGGTGACCATCATAAAATTTGACTGAATTATCTGAAATCAAAAAACGAAAAACAATATCATTAGTTTAATAATAAATCTAGTCCTCAATCGAAGCTTTTTTTTTCAAAAATTAACAAAATGGCGGCTTCCGACGGATGACTTTCAATTTTCGACAAAAAAATCGCTCGTTTATTGTTAAAAAATAGAAATTCCAAACAAAAATGAAAATCCTTCGATTAAGGACTAGCTTTTAATACTATCAATAAGCACACCAAATTTCATCAAAATCCATCAAGTCGTTTTTTAATTATAGTGGTCACCGACTTGAAAAACATAGTTTCGAGAAATACGCGTTTAAAGTTTTCCGAAGTTTTTTTATGTATCTTGATCCGCTGAATCCGAATGTCCCAATTTTTTGCCGAAAAGTCGAACATTCAATTGTTTATAGCCAATTGTTAAAACAATTTTTCAAAAAATTGAAGTTTTTCGTGGTGAATTATCGTTTAAAAAATATTTTGGACAATTTTAAAACGAAAATATTCATTATAAAATTTTGCTAAAGATGATAGTTTTTGAGTAATACATTTTTCAAATTTTCTGAAAGAGTTTTCCAATTTTACACTTGATTTGTGTATAGAATTACTAATTAAAAAATTACTTACATCGAATCATCAATTCGTGATTCAAACAATAGGGCTTCTGCCGATGTGGATGCTTCCAAAATATCAATTTCTTGTTGTCTTCGAAGCATTCTGCCCTCCCGGGTATTATCGTTTGCGCGTTTGTCAGCCACGTCTATACGTTGGGAATGGATGTGGTCCCTTCACTAATTGTGGGATATCCCGGAAACTATTCATCGGATTGACGTGAAATTTTCAGGGAATATTTTCGAAGCATCATACTTCAAGAAAATGTATTTAAAAAAATTCGATTTTTTGAAAATTCTGCCCGCATCTCACTCCCTAATGAAATTAGTCTCCAATTATGCCAAAATGTTATTGAAAATTTCGTCAAAAGAGTGAACGTTTGCAAACAGGGACGAGGCGGCCATTTATCGAATATTGTCTTCCACACATAACCTCCATGTTTGTACCTTATATTAAAATACAAATATTCGTACTTTTCAAATAAATAATACGTTTTATTAATCAATAAAAATGTCAGGTCATTTTGAGACACATTTTGAGACAGACATTTGAGGACGAGAGCTCACGACCAAAACCCTGGCTCATAGTTTTACGTCTCAAACCGTATAAAATCGATGGATTCGATAACTCTAGAGCCGAATAGGTGGGCAGTAACAGTCGGAAACGTTGCAGCTTCGTCGGGGCCCATTTCTGCTATATCAAAATAAATTGGCAGACGGTATTATCATATTCTGTCTGATATTGAAAATGTACATAAATTTTGTTATTTTATCACAAAAATTTCCAGTCATTAAACGCGTACCGTCTAACCCGAGGGCATTTTGAAAAATATCAACAAATTTAAGGGGCTATACTTGTGTGAACGCTAAAAATTTGGGTGATTTTCGGGAAATTTTTGGAAGAAGAGTACTCACTTGAATATTTCGGAAAATTAAGAATATATTTGGCTATATTTCACCTACATTACATATTTTTTTCATGAAAAAAAAAAATTTATATCCAAGCGACTTATGCGCTGCCTTCGGAGGCACCAAAAAAAAAGTTCCTCCACTGCTGACACGATTCCGGCCGATTGAGTAGCTGAAACCAAAAAAGGAAAAAATGGCGTTACATTAGAAGGTATTTCCTGTACAATGACATAGGATTTTCGAAAAATATCAAAATCTAACAAAATGGCGTAGTTATGAAAGAAGTCTGTTTTCTTGCCTATAAAATGGTCTTTTTTTTCAATGCTAAATGGTCAATTTTCATCCAATCAAAAATATCCTACGTCATTGTAGAGTAAATGTATTCAAGAGTACTCAATTCAAGTTTCAAGTCAATCGGATAATTGCTCTTTGAGTTACAACAACAGCAAATTTGAAAAATCTCATTTCGAGAAAAACGCGTTTAAAGATTTAACTGTCGATTTTTGCGAGATAAAATGATAAAGATACGGCCTTGAAATTTTTACAGGATATTCTTGAAAGTATAAACTGTCGAAAAAGGCAAAAAAAATCGATTTTTTAAAAGTGTCACACTGGTATAGCCCCTTAACCGAACTGTAGTACAGCAACACGGTTGATTTTTTTTTCATCGTGTTTTCTATGGCTGCCGAGATTATAAAAATACTGTTTTCAGGGATTTTCAATATCGCCTATAAGTTATCTAATTAGTTACGTGCAGCACTCAATTCGTCCGATATCGATTTTGTTCTATATCTGGGCAACTTATTTTATCATGTCCAACAGTTTTCAAACGGTATATTACGATGCCGATCAGTTAAATTTGTTAACGTTTTCAAAATGCCCTCGAAATTCAAGTTGCTCAGGCTTTTTTTTTGAAAATTGATTTTTTTTTCGCATGACCTGACCCAAATTTACTTATGAAAATTATTTTCAGACGGTATGCTATAATTTGTTTTGTCTCATTTTTAATTTTTTTAAAATGGTTCCCTCGGCACGCGCTACGCTATTGGCGTCTGAAAAGTGTGTTCTCTCGGTAGCTCAGGTCTATCATTTAACTAAATTTCGGAAATCAGACGGAGTACCATGATACAGGTCGGTAAAATTTGTTGACATTTTTTTAAATACGCTCAGACCAGACGATACGCGTGAAATTTCTGAATTTAGCATTTTTTGGTTCAGGGTAATTGAATCTATCAAGTGTAGGGTCAAAGTGGGAACTGTGGCAACAGTGGGTACACTGAACTTTTTCTGTTCCTCAGAAGTGGACATGTAGATATGTGCGACTTTTTCACATTGAACCGCCCTCGGATGCCAATAGTTTGAACCTGTCTGTGAGTCGCTCCCGCGCAATTCGGTTGTGAGAGGTGATTTTATATTATTTTTGGTGTCAAATGTTGAAAAATCAGCTGAGTGCTGAGGGGGGGGGCATACGTTTAGGCGAGGAAAAATGTGCGGATTTTCATGATTTTTTTTTCAGATTTCTTTTCTTTCTACTATCTATTACTATTTCTACTTTATTTCTACTTTTTCTATTACTATTTCTACTTTATTATATAGACTTAGTACCTACTATTAAGTTTTACTACTACTTTTGACTGTTACATGGTATTTTTTTTAATTAAAGAAAACCTTTGTTTAACCAAAGATTCCTTGCCTTTCTACCCTTCTACTTCTATTTCTACTATTAGTCTTTATTATATACATATATATACTATTAAGTTTTATTACTACTTTTGGCTGTTACATGGTATTTTTTTAAATCTTTAAAAATGTACGACACGGTTTCCTGAACAGCATTTTCAAAACTGGCATGACGTATAGCTAAAAAACTAATCGACCGATTCTGATGAAATTTAGTATAAATCTTTCTAACCCAATAGTCTAGAACATGACCCTAAATGCTATTGAAAATTAATCGATTTTGAACATTTCTCACTTTTTCTTGGCTCATATTCTGCGTATGAGTGTTAATGAAACAAAAATCTTCGTTCCTTTTTTTTTCAGATTAATCCCGCCGACGCTACGTGTCACGCCGTCTGACAACATCCACCGCAACCCGTTTAGCATACATCCGCCATTTTTATAGGATAAAAAAGAAAACCATGTAACAGCTAAAAGTAGTAATGAAACATACCCTAAGTATCAAAAGTGGTAAAAATATTTTCTTTTTTAAAAAATCATGAAAATCTGCAGTTTTTCCCCGTGTAAAGGTAAAGGGAGATACGTTTAGGCCCGCTTAAGGCCTTAGGCCTTAAGGGGTATGAAATCATGTGCGAATTTAACAATTTTTTTCGCATGAAAAAGCGATTCGCTTATAAAATTAATTACATATCTATTTAGTATGAATATCAAGATGTTAGATTTTTTTCGATCTACAAAATGGCCGAATACTAATATTTTCTTCTGTTATCGTTTTTTAAGCGCTCCGCGGCGTGACATTTAGCATCCACAATTTTGTACCTAGAACAAAAAACAAAAATTCTCGTCAATCCACATTAGAATACCTAGAGAAGTACGTACCTTTTAGAGAAGTACGTACGGAATTCAAAAAATTTTGTTTGATTCAAACGTTGTAGGTATTTGAATTTAAGAAATGAATTTTCAGTGAAAAATTTCGTTATAACTGCTCATAAACTGCTCAAAAAATGAAAAGTTTTCGATTAATCAGAAATTCCGTATGTACTTTTCTGCGAAATGCAATTAGGAACATAACTTTTAAATTTGAAGTAAATCGAGGGAAAATTGTTGTTTCGAGTAGTCGGCCATTTTGTACATCAAAAAAATTCTAACAGCTTGATATCCATACTGAATAGATGTGTAATTAATTCTATGGGTGAATCACTTTTTCATACGAAAAAAAATGTTAAATTCGCACATGATTTTATAAGCGTTACTAAGGCCTTAACACTTGTCTCTTCACAATTTCCAATTTCTTCGCAGACCATACCGGAATGGTGCCCGTACTTTGATAATGCAATACTGGTAATACTAAAAACTCGATGAAATTGCCACCCGCTGGATAGTCGACTGAGCCCATTGGGGTATGGGGCTAAGCGGATGCTGCCTCACACAGGAGATCGCCGGGTCCAGCAAGTTGTCCATTTTCGCCGACTATTATTCGATATGACGATGCACGTCTACATATATATGAATGCTCGTGCCTTATGGCTAAATATTAAAAGAGGGGGGGGGAGAGAGAGAGAGAGAGAGAGAGAGAGAGAGAGAGAGAGAGAGAGAGAGAGAGAGAGAGAGAGAGAGAAAGCTCGTGCCTTCTTATCAGCGTGAATGCTGCTCTGCTCTGTAACCATGGCGACAACCCTTGATAAGAGATTTTCACTCTGATGAAACGCCCAGCCACTATACCAATGTAAACTATTCTTCGCCACCGGCGCTACGGCTTATGTTAAAATACACATAGCGTACAGCCATAAATACTGCGTCAAACGCGAGCAGCCTCTCGAAACGCGAAAATATAACGTGGGAGGCGTTTTTTTAAAGCGACGAAGGTGAATACACTTGATGAATTAAAATTCGGAAGAGAAGTATTAAAAATGTTATATTCATTCTTCCGGGTTCTCTTGTGCGCAATAGGTACCTTTTTTACGAACTTTTTCCACAGTCTCGGCGCCTCATATATCGAGAAATACATCCGAATACCGTGGACATTTTAATTCAACGTTTTAAGGGGTTATATACAGTTAAAATTTTCGAAACATCGATTTTTTTATATGTTATTTTCGTAATGTACATATACTTGAGTACACACCGAAAATTTCTTGTCAATCCGGCGAATATTCTCGAAGTTACACGCACATTTGTATTGACGTGTCAGAGCGTTCGAAAGTGCTTTTGAAACTTTAAACGCGTTTTTCGCAAAACTGTGTTTTTCAAGTCGGTAAGCAAGATTTCTCGGAAACGTCTCAAATTTAAACACAATCTTTTCAAGTATATTTTTTAGTAATTAATTGAAGTTTTTTTCTCACCGATAAATACTTTCCATTTTATAAACTATTTAAGGCCTAGATTTTTGTCAAAAATCGATTTTTTTAGAAGCCGCGATTTTGTCAAAGATTATTATTTTGGTTATTTCTTCGATCAATTACAAGATAATCCATTATATTAGCGAAATATTTTTGGTTTTTTTTTAATTTTAGATGATCCAGTCCAGAGATATCGGGCTCACCGCAAGACGTCTTGTTTGAGAGTTGCTCCCGGAGATCAGCTATAACAGCTTTCAAAAGAATTATTTTTACGAATAAAAAATGTTAAAATACAGTTAAGGGGGCATCCATTAATTACGTGAGGTGATTTTGGCGATTTTTCGACCCCCCCTCCCCCCCTGGTGAGATGTCGTGAGATTTTGCTCGACCCCCTCCCCCCTCCCCTAATCTCACGTGAGATTTTTCAAAATGCATACGTTCACGGAAAATAAATTGTAGTAGAAGTAACTGCGGTTGTAGTACCATTTACTCCACCATGTAAAGTAGTAGGGAGACTCTCCCTACGTGATAAAAATTATGTGATTACTAAAATTACTAAAATTACTAAAATTACTAAAATTACGTGAGATTTGCCGAAGCCCCCCTCTCCCCCACGTGAGATTGGGTGAGATTTCGCTCGACCCCCTCCCCCCCCCTAAACGCCTCACGTAATTAATGGACGCCCCCTAAGGCGCCAGTCCACTTTGAAAATTTCGAAAAATCGATTTTTTTTCTGTTTTCGAAAGGACATACATTCAGAAATATTGTGTCAACATTTTTTTACTCTTTTTTGGCGAAGAAGTGCGAAAAAACCCGTTTTTAAACTTTTTGCGTTTTTCATCTGCCATTTTTTTTATTTTTTGATAAAACTTTAAATCCGAGGGTCATTTTGTAGCTGGTATCATACTGAATCTAATGGACTCTGATTTTTTTGTTTCAGACAAGCCGTTGCCGAGTTATGATGGAGCTGCCTAGCCCGCCTATTTTTGAGGCGTTACGTTAAACTATAGTTTTTGTACTTAAAAGTGATACAAAATGAATTAAAATATTTTTTAATGTATTTTAAGACTTTATTTATCAAGCCCAACAACTTTCATATTCATATCCTTTATAAAATCCTCAAAAAATCGCGAAAATAGCCTTTTTTTCGTGGCTCTAAAGTGGACTGGCCCCTTAAAAGTTACCATAACATGTGTACAAATTTTTACGTTAATAGATTTAAAGGTCTTCTGGAGAAAAATTCTTGAAAAATCGATCTTTTTGGGCCTCCTGACGGTATATAACCCCTTAAGGAAATGTTCCTCGGGAGTTTAGTTTCCCAATTTTACCATTCTCGATTATCAGGATGGGCTACTCGGGCTAACTATCTTCAAAAGCGAAATCATTTTGGAAAAGTTATCCCTCAACCCCATGGAAACGAACGTGTAGTTGGTAGCTACTCGAGGACTCCAGAGATCGAATCGATGCGTGCACCAAAATGGATGCACTCGCCCCTCGTCCGCTGCTTCCTGTGCAAGAACTTGTTGGGAAGCATGAGCGTAGCCAGGTAAAGGGCTTTGGTCAGCATGCCCCCCTCCCTGAAATCCCGATGTCCCCCCCCCCCCCAGAAAAAAAACTACACCAAAATGATTAAGGTATTCCTTTCGCGGCGGGCCGTATTTTGAGGAGGCATAAGTGAGGCCCTTCTCAATCATTGGTAAATCACAGTGCCGCTTAATAAAAATATGTGACAATCAATTATTATACCCAACGATAAACTCTGATAAAACATTTCGCGCAAATTTAGTAGATGTAGAAATTTTCACATTTTCTCTGATAAGTCGCGGCTACGATAATTCTTCTGCTAGTCACATTTTTCCAAGTTTTATAATTAAAATTTTCTTTAAACATTCAGTGACCTCTTGTTGCGATTGTCGTTACGGAATAGTTAGAATTTTTTAGACGCGTGAGCCATTTATATGAGGCATCTAGATTCATTTAGTGTATAAATTATTGGATATGAATGTGGCCAGCGTGTCATTTCTATAAAGTGCCGTATAAATGAGACGATTTTTAGAAGCGTATTTTTTCGTTGAACGTTCGCTAACATAAATTTCAATTTTACTAGGTTGCTGGGATGTATTTTTTACTTGATTATAGACGAAAATCAGTTAATTGATAAATAATCGGAACCGTGAAAGGAATAGCTCAAATTCAAATGATCGATTAATTTTATTTGTTTCACCCAAGCAAACCTAATGAAATAATTTTAAAAAAATTGAACTATTTTCTTCGTCGTAATTTCGTAACTTGTGTAAAAAGTGGCTATTTCATTATGTAAATTAAAGGGATATTCCAATTACAAAATTGAGTTGACTTTGGGCAAAAGAAATACGCTAAATTTTGCCGGCCGATACACAATCAGAAGAATACTGAATCGAAATTCACTACCAAGTAGGTACTAGATAACATCATTGTAAATCTAAAACGCCGATTTGAAAATCTACCGTTAGCTCACGCAGTTGACGCACTTTTGAAATTGAATATGAAGAACGGAGAGGATTTCATCAATAATTATTTTTAAATCCTAACAATTTATACGGTGGACCTTAGAAGCTGAGGCGATGGTGATGAAAAGCTTACTTTTATGTAAAAATGATGAAATAAATAAACTTTATCATGCAGCAGCAATGCTCCCAGTGAGCTCCGCTCGACTGTGAGAAGAGTTTTTCTGCCAAGAGGCGGATAAAAACGTGCCGTAGAAGCACGATGCTTCAGGAACGATTCTCTCATATGTCACTGCTATAATAGATAACGACGTTCTCAAAAAAAATCCAACTGAAAAAGTATTGGTCCGATTTGCAGAAAAAATAGAATGCTAAGACTTATTTAATTGGGTACCTATTGAAGGTAAAGTTTGAAGACTGATAACTGGATTAAAGAATTATGAGAAATTAATTGATTGTTTTTTTAAGGTATTGCAAGAGTTTGATACAAATGTTAACATGAACGTGCCATTAAAGCTTCATATTTTATGTGTGTTGCGTGATTGTCGAAAATTGTAGAAATTTTTTTTCAAAAAAAGATTATTATGCACGAAACCACTTTTTGCCGGCTACGCCGATGTTGGGGGGTGCCCAGATCCTATAACATCCCTATTCGGATTTGATAGGGACGCCGCACGTAGGCAGTTCACATTGGAATCCGCATGGATTCCGCACTATTTCCTGATGGACGTTAATTGAGCATTTTTAATTTCAAATTCTCAAACGGAATTTGTTGGATCTCCCAAAAAAATATCCGTTTGTGATACCGTGCACAAATTCGTTGGGGAGTTCCAAGATGCACACACATCTCTATATGCATTTGTTAAGAGCGCAACCTGCATGGTTATATAATGTCAAAGTGCATTAAAATAAACGACAAACGATAATTACAGTGGATTTCCAGTCATGTGATTTAAACTAATTTGTAAAATATACTTTCTCAAGCCATTTCTACTTTTTTTTAATAAGATTTATACTTTTTAAGATCCACTCGTTTTGTATATCCATATATTCTGTTTAGAAAATTCAACATACAGAACGCAATGGGATCCATCGAGAATCGTATAGGATTCTGTTCGATAGTGTGGAAATTCTCAAGGATTCAAGTAGGATGCGAAAATTGGATTCCAATGGGGAATCCCGATTGAAATCCAATGGATAAGCGAGACGTTCTAGTACACCCGTCCAATGCGATGACCCATTGGATCCCTATCGGGAATTGATGTTCAGTACGGGAATCCGATTGGATCCCTACGACAATTTATGCACGGGTTTCGCTATTTCCTCCTGTGAGCCACCACAAACCTCAATCACAAAACCGAGCCTTCTTCCCAGCAAAACCTATAATAATTCGTGCCTTTGAACACCCCATGCGAAGATCCGTTGGATCCCTATCAGGAAGTGATTTCAAATAGGCGAATCCAATTGATATTTCCGATATTTCCACCTGTAAGACATAATGAACCTCATCCACAAACCTAAACTTTTTCCCCAGCAAAACCTACAACAATTTGTGCCTAGGCACATGAACATCTAATGTTATAACCCATTGGATCCCTATCAGGAAGTGATGTCAAGTATGAGAACTCGATTGGATCCCTACGGCAATTTCTGCACCGGTTGAGGTATTTCCTCCTGTGAGCCATAATAAATCTCAACCACCAACCAAAACTTTCTCCCAGACAAAACCGACAATAATTTGTGGCTAGGCCTTTGAACATCCAATGCGATGACCCATTGGATCCATAATAGGAAGTGATGTCAAGTATGAGAATTCGATTGGATCCCTACGACAATTTCTGCACCGGTTGAGGTATTTCCTTCTGTGAGCCATAATGAATCTTAACAACAAACCAAAACTTTCTCCCACGCAAAACCGACAATAATTTGTGGCTAAGCATTTGAACATCCAATGCGATGACCCATTGGATCCCTATCAGGAAGTGATGTCAAGTATGAGATTTCGATTGGATCCCTACGGCAATTTCTGCACCGGTTGAGGTATTTCCTACTGTGAGCCATAATGAATCTCAACCACAAACCAAAACTTTCTCCTAGGCAAAGCCGACAATAATTTGTTGCTAAGCCTTTGGACATTCGATGCAATGACCCATTGGATCCCTATAAGGAAGTGATGTGAAGTATGAGATTTCGATTGGATCCCTACGGCAATTTCTGCACCGGTTGAGGTATTTCCTCCTGTGAGCCACAATGAATCTCAACCACAAACCAAAACTTTCTCCCAGGCGAAGCCAACAATAATATGTGGCTAGGCCTTTGAACATCCAATGCGATGACCAATTGGATCCCTATCAGGAAGTGATGTCAAGTGCGAGAATTCGATTGGATCCCTATGACAATTCCTGCACCGGTTGCGGTATTTCCTCCTGCGAGCCATAATGAATCTCAACCACAAACCAAAACCTTCTCCCTGGCAAAACCTACAATAATTCGTTCCTAGGCCTTTGGACATCCACTGCGATGTCCCATTGGAAGTGATGTCAAGTATGAGAATTAGATTGGATCCCTACGACAATTTCTGCACCGGTTGCGGTATTTCCTCCTTTGAGCCATGATGAATCTCAACCACAAACCAAAACCTTCTCCCTGTCAAAAACTACAATAATTTGTGTCCAGGCATTTGAACACCCCAGCCTCTCACCCATAACTCTTCATCCACATTGCAGCAGCCCTTGGGAACCAAAATGGCGGCGATGCCCCTGGTCCTCGGATAGAATCATTCCACGAGTCGCAAAAAAGCCCTCCACCGATCCTCGCTTATCAAGCGAATACGAGGATCCAACGGCTTTCGGAAAATGCCCAAAAAAAAGAGCGAGAAATAATGAAGCGTAACAATCCGTGGCGATGAAGCCGCGTGCGAAACGCAACGATGGAAGAGGTTCGTGGCGATGCTACCAGGCGGCAGCATCGACGTCCTCGCACCTTGGGGGCACACCTGTGTCAAGCGGCGCTCGCTTTCGGCTCGATTCTCTCGCGCGAGCTCGGTGGATCTCGCTCGCGGGGCTCTCCTCTCGCGGCACATTACGAACACGGCGGCGGGTCTCAAACGTAACGAGAGCGCGGGTTCTCGGACGAGAGAAGTAACACAAGCCGCGCGGTGTGAGCAACGCGAGTCGACTCACGTCGTCGTCGCCGTCGATGTTGTGCGCCTCTTGCACACTTCCTTCATATTTTGTTTCATCGTGCATATATCCATCGCATTTATACACACACGCACGCGCGCGCGTGTGTGTACATATATACACGCACATATATAAATAACCGTGCATCGGCCGATTTTTGACGGAACTCCAAGTAAACGTGGGTAAGTAAACGACAAAAAAAAAAAAATTCCACGAGACATTGCAATACCCGAAAAGGCACATTTTCGTAGCGAATTTCCTTTTATTCATCATACATCCAACATATACGGTCTTTCATACATCCGAGTAGGCTATAAGTTGCAGTGTACCGATTCGTAATACGACGGAGCAGAACGGAAAATTTGAAATATAGGCAGTGAGAAACTTCGAGGTGCGTTGGTGTGTGTAAAAAAAAAACAAAAATAAGTTCAATACACGGAACACTTGAAAAATGTGCTGGCGATGTGTACCTTAAGGTTGGAGAGAAATTCACATGTGCGCGTGTTTCCACTCGGTTTCGTCTTTTCGCCGCGTATATACGTACAATCCGGTGTGTGTGTACACATATAAACCTGTACACATATGGGAAAAGGACGTTTCCAATTCGTTGTACTCATGCAACTGGCTATCGGCACATCAAGCCAGTTTGATGATCCCTAGATTTTTTTTTCGACCAACCGTTGGTTTTGGGCAATTACCTCCGTGCAGAGTCTGAGTAGAGCCATGCGAAAGTGACTTTGATGACGTTGGGGGTCTGCAAAATAGAATGGGGAAAGCCAGCTACGAGGATGGTCGTTGAAGTCTGATGTCGTCGAAAAGACCGTTCTCTTGATATACATTTCTATGCGCATATATGTATGGTGGCGCGCAGTATCCACTCGAATTTTCGAGTCAGAGGTACAAGGACGTAAGGCAGCGGGGGGAGGCGAGCGGGCTGTTGGATCGGTGTCTGATGACAGGCTGGACCACTTGGGACATTGCCGATTACCACGAGAATCGGAAATTCTCGTATTTTTCAGCGGGCAATCTGCCGATTGTTCTCTCGTTTATAATTGACGCATGGGGCAGTAACGGATCTGTGATAAATTGGTAACGCTTGGTCGATGAGAAATGCATGTGTATGCGTATATACGCGCACATTTATTTTCTCTTCTTTTTCTCACTGACTGGATGTAAATCGGTAGTGGCCTTCGGGATATATGTTGTCACACGTGTTGCTGTTTTTTTTTTTTCGAAAAATGATCGCTCGTAGCTACAATTTGCGAGAGGAAGACGTACGTGCGTTATGGATGTTAAAAATGTGGGACGATATTTTTTTGTAGAAAAATCGAAGGTCTGTGCAAAAAGAATTATAACGCAAGAGTGAACATCAGCGAGGTGTCAGGGAATAGAACATTCCGTTCGGCTTGTTACGTTCAGTGACTTCGGGTATAGATCGTGCGAGACTTTTCAATTTTTCTTGTCGCGACGAAGTTTTGGCTCATCGGTAAGGCTGTTTTGCGATATTGAAGGGTATTTTTGGTCATGCGCGTATTTCGATGGACGCGGCTTTTTGACATGCTCGGAAGGGACTTTTTGGGTTGAATGAAAAAATCTTTCGAGAAAAATGTGGGTTGAATTTGAATATGTGTAGTGGTTCGTGGAATAATTTCGAGTCTGTGTGTGTGTGACAACTTTAGACATTTGATGGCCCCTGGATACACACGAATTCTGTAGAATACACGTTGGTCGTATATAGGCCGACGGAACATGTTGCTCGGGTTTCGACGCGCTGTCGCAATAATTATTGAGCTGCTCGTTTCCATCGCTGTCTGCTCGTACACCTCTCTCTCTCTCTCTCTCTCTCTCTCTCTCTCTCTCTCTCTCTCGCCCCTCTTTCGACTTTCCTCTTCTTTCCCGTTCATCCATATTTCTCATTCTCGTACATTCGTAACCATTTTTACTTTTTGTTTTCGACGATTCGTTATTCTAATCGCCGTTTGTCGCACGAATTGTTTACGCATTTTTCGACACGCTGTTGTTTGTCTTTGTTCGGGAAAAAGATGGGCTGCAGAGAGAGAGAGAAAGAGAGAGAGAGAGAGAGAGAGAGAGAGAGAGAGAGAGAGAGAGAGAGAGAGAGAGAGAGAGATAAGTGTGAATTTTGGAAACAATGTTCAACTTGCGTTGAAATGTTAGAAAAACGTCAATTCACCGCAAATTTATGTCTTCCCGCCATTTTTCTCACCCTTGAATTTACTTTTTCCTCGCGTTCGGCAGAGGTACGATTTTTGTATTCAATGTCATTCGAATAGAAAATTCTACTGGACAAGCTTAGAAGACAATTCCGCGACACATGGCAAAGCCCCGAACAAAAAGATGTTCGGTCAAGAACCGTTTGCTCGGAATGAAGTGCAGAACGCTTTAGGGCGGAGGGGGTGGGGCGGAAATCAATTATCGTCATTTTAAGAGGCAATAAGACCGTCCACGTTTGTGTACGAGTCGCTGTTACACAGGGAAGTATAGACAGTGCGCCTGGATTACGAGAAATATGCTGAGGTGTGCTGTTATTAAAAAAAAAACAGGCGACGAGACGTGTCATATATATATACAGATACATGCGTGCATATACACACACACACATATATATATATATATATATATATATATATACATATGCAAGTGTAGGTATATGACTCGCACACCTTTTGGTTCGAAGCTGTGGGCCACCGCGATCGACCAAATGTTTTAGGCCGTTCTCGCGTGTGTTTGCCGTCTGATCCCGAAACTGAGAAAGAGAGAGGGAGAGAGAGAGAGAGAGAAAGAGAGAGCACAGTCAAGAAAGTCAAGTGTCACTTTTAATGACAAGAGTTCAATAAACTCTACAATTTGTCACAAAACGAATTTTATAAATTTCCGTCCTGGACCAATCTTCACGTCCACTTGTTCCCTTTCGGAGCATCAGCCGGAAAAAACTCCGATTCCTCACTGGACACGAGACAAAATTAATTGTCATCACTGACACATGGAATCTCTACCGCAATTCGACAGTTTTTGCAGAGATTTTTTCGACACAGTCATTCGACATTTTTGCAACAATATATTTCATTGTACAGCACTAAAAACGGAAACACCTTAGGTACACTGCGACTCGGTGGTTCGTTCACTCACGCACGATCCAAGTCGATTGTATCATACGTTTAAATTCCAGTGCGCGAGGTGCCGCGATCGTTTTCACGAAAAACCGTGAGGATTTTTTTTCCTCGGTCGATTGTATTTTGGGTTTTGTTCGAACTCACTGTTCGTCCTGCACGCAGTTTGTTCATCGATGTTTTTCGGTGATCGATCGTTTCGCCGTGTAGAAAATATAACCGGAAAGCGACGCTCCGCCAGTGCTCGGCTGCGTCTGGCACGAAACTATCCGTCGTCAGGGCGCGGAGATAGCCCCTCTGGATGTAGATAATATTTTATTAATCATTAAGCACATAGCCGTCTCGTGGCTGTATACATATGAGATAATGAAAATAATATATATGAGGCAATACTCGCGATAATGCCGCCGTATGTATACGTTTATCGTGTACCGGCGTTAATTAACTTTTCGTCCTACGAGAACGAGGAAGCGCCGCGACGGGCGAGCTACGCGCGTTTCTCGTGAAACTTTGCCGAGATTTGACATATTCCGTCGGACATGTTCAACGATCGCTCGAACACGATGCGAAAATTCGAGTCGAAGAATAATTCGGCTCTTTTTGTGGAGTAGAACTGTCAGAAATACGAAAGATATTGTGTTGCATCGAAATACCCGAGCAGAAAATTGCCGAGGAGTTCCCGGGTCATACTGCATCCCTATAGAGATGTGATAGCCCCCATGGAAATTTATATACGCAAAAATATACTGCAAATTTATTTGATTAATAATTGCAATATACGTGAAATGTATGCCATATATTGAAAATATATGTTGCATATATGTGCCAAATTCTAATTTTCGTAACGTTTTTATATATGAGATGTATATGCGTGGTATTACTGTATATCAATGTATCATATATCAATGATGTATGTAGCATTTACCCTGCATATATACCACATATATTTAGCATACATGTTGCATACACACTGCGTACATACCACATATATACTGCATAAATGGTACATATATGCCACATATGCTACGCATATCTGTATATAGTGTTTATATGTAATAGCGTACTTTAACTGTAAGTTAAGTTTTTTTAAGTTTAACTGTAATAGTGTTTATACACAGCATATATTTTTTGTCAGGAATATGTATCAAAAATGTATGCGTCATTGATGACGCATAAATGACACATATATGAGTCATATATGACGCATACATTTTTGATATATTTTTCTGACAAAAAAATAGATTGAAAATATATCGAAAATATATGCGTCGTATACGCCTCATATATGCATCATATATAGTGTTTATACGTAGCATATATGTTTTGGTCAGAAAAATATATCGAAAATATATGGGTCATGTATGCGTCATATATTTGGTGCATATATACTGAATATATAGGTATTATTCAATTTTTCGTCACTATATATGCGACCGATATATATGTAGCATATATTTTCTGCATATATTTTACATACATAAATTTCCATGGGGGAGGGACCCCGCATGATGGGTGTCCACATTCAAATCCAAGTGGATTCAGTGCCATTTCCCGCTTCACGTCGTTAGTGATTTTTTTTATGTGAAATTCTGAACAAAAATTTGTTAACTCAAAAAAAAATATCCTTTCGTGATTCCGTGCCCGAATTTGTTGAGGAGTCCCAACCCATGCAGAAGTTTTTTGGGGAGGCCCCAGATTCTACCACATTTCTATAGGAATTTGATAGGGATGCCGCACGTAGAAAGTCAATATTTGAATCCACCTTGATTCCGAGCTGTTTCCCGACTGACGTCAATTGAGATTTTTTTGAAATCCTCAGCCGGAACTTGTTGAATCACCACAAAAAATATTATTTGGCGATCCCGTGCACAAGTTTGTTGGAGAGTCTCAATATGCACCCGTATCTCTATAGGGATTTGTTAGGCACTCCACACATAGGGAGTCCTCATTGGGATCGAATTGGATTCTGCACTGTCCCCCAATGAATGCTGTTTGAGAACCCTTACCACGTTTGAATCGGAAATATGTGTAAAGTCACGATAAAAAACTGCGTGGTGATATTATGTTAAAGTACAGTAAAATACAAAACATAATGCAAACGATAATTACAGGGATTTTTGGTCATGGAATCCAAAGCGATTTCTAAGATATACTTTTTAAGCGATTCATACTCTTAGAAGATAAGATTTATATTTTTTAGATCCACTGGTTTTGTATATCTTTATATTTCGTTTAGACAATTCATCATACAGAATGCAATGGGTTCCATCACGAATCGGATCGAATTCTGTTTGATTATGAGGGAATCCCATGGGATTCAAATTGGATTCGCACATTGGATTCCATCGGGGAATCCCGATTAGAATCCAATTTACGAATGTGACGTTTTAGCATAAGAATCCTGTGTGATGACCCATTGGATCCCTATCAAAAAGTGATGTCAAGTATGAGAACCTAATTGGATCCCTACGACAGTTTCTGCACCGGTTCCGGTATTTCCTCCTGTGAGCCATAACAAACCTCAATCACAAAACAAAACCTACACTAATTCGTGCCTGGGCCTTTGAACACCCAATGCGATGACCCGTTGCAACCCTATCGGGAAGGGATGTCAAATATGCGAATCCAATTGGATCCCTATGACAATTTCTGCACGGGTTCCGGTATTTCCTCATGTGAGCCATAAAGAACCTCAACCACAAAACGACACCTTCTCCCCAGCAAAACCTACAATCGTTCGTGCCTAGGCCTTTGAACATCAAATGCAATCACTGGTTGGATCCCTATCTGGAGGTAGGGACAAATATGGAAACCCAATTAGATCCCTACGACAATTTTCTGCACGGAAAGATGCATCTATATCTATTCCTATATGGGGATTTGTTTGAGACACCGCACATAGGGAGTCCTCATTGGGATCCAATTGGATTCTGCCCTGTTCCCCGATAAACACCGCTTCAGAATTCTCACCACGCTCGAATCGAAAATATGTGAAAAGTCAAGGGAAAAAATCGACGATTGAAAGATAACCTGCACGCTTCACGAGCGTGTACGTGTGTGTTGATGTTATGTCAAAGTGCAATCAAATAAATAACAAAAGATAATTACGGTGGATTTTCACTAATGTGATTCAAATTGATTTTTAAAATAAAGCGATTTTGTCTTTAACGATAAGATTTATACTTTATTAAGATCCACTTATTTTGTACATCTATATATTTTGTTTAGAATATTCAACGAACAGAATGCGATCAGATCCATCAAGAATCGTATCGGATTCCGTTCGATAATGTGGGAACGCTTTAGGATTCAAATTGGATTCGTACATTGGATTCCAACAGGGAATCCCGATGAGAATCCAAAGTAGGGGAGTGACGTTTTAGTATAGGGATCCAATGCGATGACCCATTGGATCCTTAGCAGGAAATCGGGACAAGCGTGAGAATCCAATTGGATTTCTACACCAATTTCGGCATGAGTAAGCTATATGTCTGCTCTTATTATTGTTATTATTATTGCATTATTATTATTACTTTTTTCCAACACGCATGGTCTCCTAATAATTATTTTCAAAAGCAACGTGTCTGAGATATCATCATTTATTGTGTTTTTACGGGTTTTGTTTATATTCTCGAGAAATAAAACTAAATAGTGATTTCGAGAGAAAAATTCACGTTTAATTGGCAGTTATTTGAGCTCTAGATTTTTCGTCGTCCCTTTTTCATCTCAAATTTTCCATATTTGCTCGTTGCTTTATTACATTGCGACGTTTCTTCGAAATCCTCGCATCCCGTCATTCGTCCAATAACCGCGTCTCTATATACCCACTCGACGAAGAAAAAATAATAAAACAATGAAAGAAGGAAGTCTTTGGGTGTTCTTGTTTGCTCTAAACTTGCTTCGTTTCGTTGTTAATCGCTGTCGCGCGAGCGAGGCGAGAAAGGCCTCGTTGTAAATTTTCAGTAATATGATTGGGCTGTAAAAGTTTAACAAGCGCGTATGGCTTGTACGTCCTCAACAAAATCCTTTCGAGAATCGGTAACTGAGCGGAGATGCGTGCGCTTGCGTGTAGGTGTGTAAGAAACGAGAGAGAAAATATGGAGAGAATAAAATTGAGTCACGAGAAACAGTGAGAACGAGTCGTGATGATTTTCATGCCGCAGCAGAGGTGTTCTTTTTCTTTCGATGCGTACCGACTGTGGCTTTTAATCAAGTAATAAAACATTCGGATTCCATTGTAAGCATCGTTTTCAATATTTTCTTTAAAATGTATTATTATTATTATTATTATTATTATTATTATTATTATTATCATCATCATTATCATTATTATATTACCGCGATCATTATTAATCCTTTATCGTTTTTATCGTTACTAATGTGATCCTGGATCGGGATCACAAAACGTATAAATTCACTACGCAGGAATTTAATTCGCTTCTTGACACCGGCGTTTTTACAAATTACAGGTAAATTGCGTGCATATTTACTTGAAACAGTATTTTTGGCTAGAGCGCTGTCAGGAATGTGATTGTGACGATGGAATAACTAAAAAATTAATACAAACGTTTATCGATCCTTCAAGAATATGTAGAAATTGAAGATAAAAAATGATTATGATGTCTTTTTGCACGTTTGTTTGATAACGGTGCGCGAAAAATGCCCCCAATTGGCGGCCAGTGTTGTGGAAGTTGCATGAATCCGAAAAAACCAAACATACTCTCAATCTGTATGAGTGTTGTGATGTTTGTCACCAGAATCAACAAAAATCAATAACAAAACGGCGGCTACTGAACTTTGATTGTCAATTTTTCTTTTTTCTGACCATTTACGAGTTATATGGGGAAAAAAATCATTTCTTCTCAATTCTGCTACCAACGTTGAAGAAGAGTCTACTGAGGTGTTCATTAAAAAAAAAACATTATTGTCATGTATTTTTGTACGTTTGTTAACAACAGTGCACGAAAAACGCCTCTAATTGGCGGCCAGTGTTGTGGATGTTGAATGAATTCGAAAAAAAAAACAAACATATTCTTAATCTGTATGAGTGTTGTGATGTTTGGTACCAGATTCAGACCAATTAACTTTTTTTTAACTAGATATTTAATTAGGCAATGCTTTTTTCTGCCTTAGTTCTTAGGTGGTACTGAACTGAAATCATATAAGGTGATCTTAGCTCAAGGAACCTTCGTATACTCGTGCTGTGAGCTAATAATGAAAATATATAAAATTATTGTTATTTGAATATTTACAATACCAAATGAATAATTTTTCGAGACGGTACCAGCCAATTGCCAATATTGTCACATTTTTCGCAGAAAAAGAGGAGGCGACGGAAAATAAATAAAATATGCGATCCACAGTCTTTTTTAAATTTGCAATCTCGTTTCTTCTGTGACGTCGATCTCTCTTTCTTGGCTGGCACCGACAAAAATAAGTCATTCAGCATTGTAAATATTAAAATAATGACAATTTTATATATTTTCATTATAAATTCATTTTATTATGTATACAATGAATTAATATATATACAATACATAATGAATCGGCGTTTTCAGTATTTGTTGTTTAAATACAGTATATGGTACATAATAAACAGAAATTCCAAATTCCTAACTAGTTTAGTTTTTGAGATAGACCCCGTAACAAAAATGGTCTAAAACTGACAACTGATGGCCCCCTTTATTTTTGCAGATAAAAACGAAAAAAATATGTTTGTACTCTACTCAATGAGCTTTGAACAATGACACCCCACATGCCAGGGTAAGAAATTTTCTTTTCTGCTCCTTTTTCATGTATGGGGCAGTCGGCCAATTGGTTATTGAGATTTCGTGGCTTCTGATTTTAAAAGCATATTTTCCATAAACATGCGTTTAAATTTGCTGCGCCTCGGCCGTGTTCCCCGAGCGCACCTTGTAATTTTTAAAACTCGGCTAATTTCATGAGTATCATTGGAACGGGTTTCACAGACGTACCGTAAAACTTTGAACACGTTTTGGAAGTTTTTTGTAGATAACTTTTTTTTAACATCCTACTTCCAACTTTTCTTGCTTCAATAGAACAATGTGTCCTTTGGTTTTTGGTTTGGCTATCAAATGTATAAGAAAGTCAAGCCTCACCACCCCCTCACAATTTGATATATACATTTTTCAAAGTGTCAAAGTAGCCTCGAGTGTGGGGCTTCTTTGACAGGGCATTGAAATGCAACTTATGGCAAAGATTAAGGGTTACTTTGGAATCATTTTGACAAAAATGTAATATTTTACGCATTATACATGAAATTAAATGAAAAACGACGATTTTTTAAAACCAAATATTCATCGCTATTAAGGCGGCAGAACTTGAACAATTTTCGTCCAATCGACTTAAAATTTTAACTGTAGCTTCATAGATTGCTTTGACAGTCAAGTACGAGCGTTCTTTCAATTATTCAAAAATTGAAAAAAGTATATCATTTTTTAGGTGAAAATTATGGTCGTAAAAACGAACTATTTTTCAAACTCGTCTCTATTTTTGTTTTGTTTATTTTTTAGTTCCCCTCGTACTTGGCTGCTAAAAATAATACAATTAACGGAAATATATCACTCTTAGTTTCGGGCCTACATTTACGACAGTTCTACTGCGTGCTGCGGAGGGGGTTGGCTAAAAACCAGTAGTGCTATAGCGATTCGTGCGCCACCATTTTGTATACTTTTGACAAATAATTTTTTTTTACATACTTCAATATATACCTTGTAAAACATAAAAGTTCTTTCGACCATGTATTTTATTCCTTTATTAAAAAAAAAAAATCCACCGAAAACGGTCGAAAATGGGCAGTTACAGTGGTGCCCTCCCTTAAGAAAACATTTTACGTAAAAATATTAAGTACCTGGGGTACTATTATAGGCACTTAATGACTCTTATAATTGTCATGGAGATCAAAATCAACTTGAGCAACATTACAGTCAACTTTAGTAACATTACAATAAACTTGAACAACAAATTGTTGTTCGGGTTTATTCCCCGTACCCGCCGCCCGTCACAGAAAGTCACGCGGGCTCGCTGCGCACACGTTTAAACCGTATTTTGGCGCACTGTCAAAGTAGCCCCAAAAACTGTCAAAGTTACCCTGAATGTCAAAGTAGCCCCGTTTTACGGTATCCAGTAAGCTCTGCAGACTAATAAAATAAATTTATCAAAAAAATGTACTCAAATTTCTACACAACAATACTGCCTTGGCGATTTAAACAAAACATATCTTCGAATTGCCTCCACTCTCCAAACACTCCACGATCAACGTGAAATGCCTCAAAGGCGTTGCCAAAACAATTTTTCGTCTATCGATCCGTTTATTCAATTTGTCTACGCTAATTATATTCTAAAATGATATTTTTTTTCTCCATACTGGACATTCGGTACGAGTGAAACTTGGCCGATAAGATGAAGCACACGTTGGAGAAATAATTGGAAAATTTCATTTTGTCGCCAGGCTATCTCGTCTATCGATCTTTGAAAAAAAATTGATAAGCGAACTCGGGGCACGTGTAATTTTTAACGATTAAAATCTCCCTTTCATCTAGGCTGTGAATTTCTCGAGGCGAATCGAAGTTGTTGCGCAATTAAAAGCATGACTCTTCGTCCTTCGATTCACCGTGCCTTTTTATATCGCGACTTTTGAACGAACGCGACCGACACAAAAAAAAACAGAATAAAGAAAGAAACGAATTGAAAAAGAATTTAAAAAAAGGTTAAAGAAAACACGCAAAACACTGGCTCGATTCCAGTGCCCACGATAAGGCGATCCACTCGAGATGATCAGTTTCTCATATCTTTATACATACGCACACGCGCACACACACACACACACACGCACGCGCACACACACACACGCACGCACGCACGCACGCACACACACACACACACACACACACACACACACACACACACACACACACACACACACACACACACACACACACACACACACACACACACACACACACACACACACACACACACACACACACACACACACACACACACACACACACACACACGCACGCACGCACGCACGCACACGCACGCACGCACACACAGACACACACACACAAACGCACGCACACGCGCACACACGCGCACACACACACACATATATCAACATCGGTAATACGTTTGGCGCTTTGTCAGACTCGCTGATAAGGGAGTCTCTTGACGATAAAATGGCGGAGGACGCGCACGTAGCGAACAGGAACACGATCGTGAGGGTTTTAATTCCAGCGATGACGTATATTTCGCAAATTGCCACACACGGCAATAATAACGCGATTTCTACGTGTCTTCAATAGCTCCATGACGCGAAACTTCAATAAATGCAATATTAAACTTTCCTACAGTCGATGAAAAATATCGCAAACACGATCTTATCATCCGCAAGCATCATTCCAATCCTCCGAGTGCATTTTTGTGTAGTGGTGGCCGTAAGTTTTCCGGAATATGTTTTGCAATTTTTTCTATGAAAATAAAGTCAATTTTCGAAGATACTTTTGATGATGTCATTAACGTTGGTCATTAACGTAATAATCCTCTTCGGAAAAAAAGCTTTTTTATCTAGACGAATACAAATATTGTTCAAACAGTTCTCGCTATTTGTTAATTGCCGGATTCGTGGACAACAGACGAGAGTATTTTTTTCGAACGTGTACGAACGTATTGGAACGCATTGGAAATAGATGAAATTTAAGTTACGGAGATTTTGGGAATACTCAGAAATGGAAGAAACGAGATTTAGGCGAGGAGTGAAGAGGCGACTTAACGCAAACGAGTTTGAGCCTCGATTTATCAGGGCGGAAAAAAATTTGAGGTGAAAAAATGTTTACGTTTTTTTTTATTGGCGTAAATTGTGTATGATCATTCGGAGAATGATATACGAAAGGAATTATACGGGAGGAATTGATAGAAAGATTTTTAGAGCTTATTTTCCGAAAAGTCTCCGAGCACTTTGAAAAGCACGGAACAGCCTAGACGGTGACAGTAGCAATTTGGAGTCGGTTAGTCCAGTCGTTGTACAAAAAATAGACAAAGACATAACAACTGAAGACCTACTATCAAAATGCGTCCATGGGTACATGCAGAATTTAAATGAGAGCTTCAATTTCGTCGTATGAACGATAGCTCCTAAATCAGTATTAAAACTTTCAACATGTTTTTCTCGAAATCACTTTTTCAAATCGGGGGAGGGGGGGCACAATTCGGGCAGTTTTTATCCAATTAACTTGGAATTGTAACTGGAGCTTCTTAGGTGGATTCTCTGAAGAAGCACGGACGAATTTTGGGACCGATCAATAATTCTTATTTCATAAACAAATTAAGACCGACTTTGTAGAGAAAAAAATGTTTTTTTTTCTCTATTTTTTCGAAAAGCCTTCCTTCTTCTTAAAATGTCTTAAGGCCTTAGGCCACAGTAATAGGTATAAAATCATGTGCGAATTTAACAATTTTTTTTTCGTATGAAAAAGTGATTCACTTATAAAATCAATTACACATCTGTTTAGTATAAATATCAAGCAGTTGGAAAATATATGAATTTCTTTTTCGATGTACAAAATGGCCGACTACTAATATTTTCTTCTGTTATCTTTATTTTCGGCGCCCCGAGGTGTGACATTTAGCATCCACAATTTTTTACCTAGAACACAAAACAAAAGTTCTTGTCAATCTACATCAGAATACCTAGAGAAGTACGTACGGAATTTAAAAAATATTGTTTTATTCAAAAGTTGCAGATATTTGAACTTAAGAAATGAATTGTCAGTGAAAAATTTCGTTATAACTGCTCATAAACTGCTCATAAAATGAAAAGTTTTCGATTAATCAGAAATTCTATACGTACTTCTCTGCGAAATGCAATTAGGAACATAACTTTTAAATTTGAAGTAAATCGAGTGAAAATTGTTGAAGTTATTTGTCACGTCAGTTGGAAAAAAGCTGTTTCGAGAAGTTTCGAGTAGTCGTCCATTTTGTACATCGAAAAAAAAAATTCTAACAGCGTGATATTCATACTAAATAGATGTGTAATTAATTTTATTAGTGAATCACTTTTTCATACGAAAAAAAAATTGTTAAATTGGCACATGATTTTATGCTCGTTACTGTGGCCCAAAACCTTAAAACTCGATTTAAATGAATCCGCAGCTCCCTAAAAGATTTTTGAGAATTATATTTCATTCGGTTTCGAAATATATTAACGTTTTTATTTAACTCGAAATTCGGATTC
Source organism: Ophion ellenae (assembly GCA_963210295.1). Lineage (NCBI taxonomy): Eukaryota > Metazoa > Arthropoda > Insecta > Hymenoptera > Ichneumonidae > Ophion > Ophion ellenae. Next base: position 25,666,780 of record OY723392.1, read on the forward strand.
GTTTTAAAGATCGCTTAAATATCGTTCCGTCCATTTTTGAATATTCCCAAAGTCTCCGCAAGTTAAAGAAGAGGGAAGAATTCCCGAAAAGAATCCCATTTTCCATTTCCATTGCATTTGGCTACAAATCCATATTTTTCCTAATCGTGTCCACTTCTCCAAGAAGCCTAATGACGACATTTTTTCTCTTCTAGATGCCAATCCATAAAAGTTCCGCGTCCTCCTGCAGAGCGCCTAAAAACGCTTTTAGTGTGATCACGACTGAGCCGCCATTTTATTTGTCATAAACACATCTGTGTATGCGACATCACATCCGTCGTATGAACCCTCCAACCCTCATTTTGACTGCTTTTTCAGTAACCTCAAACAACATTCCCAAAAAGATTCCCTTTTTCGGTGAGCCACATAGACGTAACACCTCAAGAATACGTAAAAACCATTCCTTGCCGAGGCGGCGAAAAACAATTGCCCCCTGATCCATTTTAACATTGGCAACCTCCAATCGAACCTTAACCCAAACGAACACTCTGAACAATCATGCGCCATCAAAATCCTATCCATCTACGATCCATGGGATTTGAAGCTGATCACAGGGTCTTTGGGGCACACTTTGCGGAGTATGCCTCAGCATCACTATGGAAGAAGTAAAACGCCTAATGGGGGATGATCCGTACGGGTGAAAACGGCTGATTCGTCGCAAAATTATCACTTCTGGCGTGTTTATGAGCCAAACGGAACACGGATGTAACGAAGAGTGGCCGTATTCGTAACGACACGACAGCTCGCGCGAATGACAAATGCGAATCGGACAGGAAGAGTGGCTCAGCCCTACACGTTCCTGGCCGTTCCGTCGACTGAAATTATCATTTTAGCTGATACTAGCTAATGTAATGATGCAGTTTTATCTCTTATTATCATGGGAAACGAGATAAATTGCGATAGTGCCGTTTATTTTGACAACGCTTTGTGGCTCACGACCTATCGTTGCGAGCCTCTTTCCGAAGCTCTATATTCCATGTGGACGCATATATATATATATATGCGCGATTACATACAGGTATACGGACTTTTTTAAGAGAGTGAGGAGAGACCGTATCAGGTCTCGTATCTCGGGTCTCTCCGTGAGACTCCTGCATCATTTTTTCTGATACAAAGCCATAACGACGAGTGTGGACGTAACCCTACGAGGTACCTTCCATAACTTCCTGAAGACGTTGACCCGAACTTTTGATAACAGGTACCAGATTCAACTGATCCATTCGCTTGGTGCGGAATTCACGATGCTCCACTGGCTCGTTATGGACTACCGTAAAACGGGGTTAAATTTACATGGAGGGTAACTTTGACAGTTTTTGAGGCTACTTTGACAGAGCGCCAAAATAAAATGTGTATTTTGTCTATTGTTGCGCAAATTCGTTGTTCAAGTTTGTTAAAATGTTGCTAAAGTTGATTGTAATGTTGATCAAGTTGATTTTGATATCAATGATAATTATAGGACTGATTAAGTGCCTATGATAGTACCCTAGGTACTTGATATTTTTGTGTAAAATGTTTCCTCAATAAAGATGACAATTTGATTGTGAAGAATCGTTGTTTTCCATTTAATTCCATGTCCAATGCGTAAAATATTACATTTTTTAAATCGAAATGATGTCAAAGTAACCCTTAATCTTAAGCCCTTAAAAAATATATCAAATTGTGGGGGTCAAAATATATCAAAATAAAAAATATATCAAAATATATCAAAATATATCAAAATATATCAAAATATATCAAAATATATCAAAAGTTGTACGTTTGAACATTCAAAAGCGAGGATTCTTAGGATTATGGTATTTTTGGGCTTGTCTTTTTGTTTTGTCGTGTGCTTTTTTTCGATTGAAGCTTCGGCGAGAATGGGCGCAATTTTACTCGCTACTCTCCCAGCTCATCGCGAATGCCGTGAATCTGCTCGAGTCGTAGACTTCTTGAGATACATCTCGAGCGAATCTATCAATTACTCTGTATATTTAGTTGACAAAACAATTTATCGAGACTCCCAAGAATAGTTCTCGTTCGAATTTTTCGACAATCACTACCGTAAAACGGGGTTAAATTGACATTGGGGGAACTTCGACAGTTTTTGGGGCTACTTTAACAAAGCGCCAATCCTGCCTATGAATGTGTGATGTGCAAGGGCAAAGATTAATTCGTTTTCACGTTTTTTTCTATTGTTGCTCAAATTTGTTGTACAGGTTAGTTATAATGTTGCTAAACTTGATGTTGATATCAATGATATTTATAAAACTGATTGAGCGCCTATAATAGTACCCTAGGTACTTTATATTTTTATGTAAATTGTTTCCTTAAGGGGTTAGACCACAGTAATGGGTATAAAACTATGTGCGAATTTAACAATTTTTTTTTTCGTATGGAAAAGTGATTCACTCATAAAATTAATTACACATCTATTTAGTATGAATATTAAGCTCTTAGAAAATATATATATATTTTTTTTCGATGTACAAAATGGCCGACTACTAATATTTTCTTTTCATATCTTTTTTTTAGGCGCTCCGCCGCGCGACATTTAGTATCCACAGTTTTTTACCTAGAACAAAGAAAATTGTCGTCAATCTACATTAGATTACCTAAAGAAGTCCACAGGGAATTAAAAAAATATTGTTTTATTCAAAAGTTGTAGGCATTTCAATGAATTTTCAGTGAAAAATTTCGTATAAAACTGCTCAATGAAAAGTTTTCGATTAATCAGAAATTCCGTACGTACTTCTCTGCGAAATGTAATTGGGAACATAACTTTTAAATTTAAAGTAAATCGAGGGAAAATTGTTAATGTTATTTGTCACATCAATTGGAAAAAAACTGTTTCGAGAAAAACGCGTTTAAAGTTTTAGGTACTCTATGACCGTGCCAGGGGTGGGCTCACGTTATACGCTCAAAGTCGGTGAAAAAAAAAATGTTCTTGCTATAAATCGAATAGTAACTTATTCTTATGATCATAAAGCACCGTTTTGGCGAGAAAAAAAATCGATTTTTTGAAAATTCTACTGTGGCCTTACGCCTCAATAAAGATGACAATGTGATTGTAAAAAATGGTTGTTTTTCATTTAATTCCATGTGTAATGCATAACATTTAAATTTTTTACACCAAATTGATGTCAAAGTACCTTTTAATCTTTGACATAAGTTGCATTTCAATGCCTTCTCAAAAAACCCACACTCGAGGTTACTTTGACATTTTTTTTTAATATAAAATTCTGAGGGGCCGGCGGAGCTTGACATTTTTATACATTTGATAGCCAACGGACACATTGCTCTATTGGAGCAAAAAAGTTGGAATTTAGGATGTTAAAAAAATTATCTGCAAAAAACTTCCAAAACCTGTTCAAAGTAATCCCATTTAGCGGTATCTGTTTCGAAACGGTTTTTGCGAAAATGTCGATGTTTAGGTTACTCGTTCTTTTCGCGAATCAACGCAGGGCGATTGGGAACTAGCGTATAAATTATTGAATAACGGAGCAAGGGTATTCAAGGATCGAGCAAAAACAAATCGAGCGACAGATAATCAGTTCCACACGCTTATAATACCAGGCGCGCGCCGTTCGTCTGCTTCCTCCTTTTGATAAAAGCATAAAAAGGTTCACCGAACTCCGCAAGATTTGTTTCACGATAGCACGCTTTATCACGAGGTGTTCCTTTACCTGCGAGGATTGGGGTTACTCAAATAGGGCGTCTTTTATTGTGCGGTTGATGGCTCCGGAGAAACGTTCTGGACAAGGTGTGCGGAGCAAAAATAAAGGGGAATCCCGGTGGAATTAATTCTCTCAAAAAGAATGAAATGATTTCCCGTTTGTATTAATTATGAAATAGTATAAATATGATATAATTACAACTACACTATATTTATATTATATGTAATATATATAAATATAATACAATTGGAAGTATATTATATTTACATTATTATATTTTTTTAAAATTTTCTTTCCTGAGTTCCAACGCATACTCTTGCGAGTTTTCACGTTGCCAATTGAACCTCTACCTTTCACTCTCTACCGGCCCTTTACTAATTTAAGGGGAGGGTAGGGGTTTCTGCGTGAAAAAAACACTTTTTTGCTAATTTTTTTCATCTAATTGGATAGAGTAAATTTATTGAAACTTTTGTACATTGTTAGGTGTCATTTCAAGAACATTCTGTGAAATTTGTACGCGAAAATATCCACAAACAAGCCGGCGACAAAGTTTTTCCAAGAACGCCTTTGGAAAAACACGATTTGCGGTGTTCACTGTATCTCAGCTAGAAATTATCTGAAATCAAGGACCATTCAAATTTAGTCGAAGTATCATCAAATCCTCCCCCCAACGGTCTTTGATATTGTTTTTTTCATTTCTAAATTTTTGGTGGTCATGTAAAGTGAAAAGTGCTATTTTTCACGAAAAATTCCGCCACTTTAGCGGTGGAAAACCCCCTCAATGTAAAAAAATCTCAACCTTACCGTTGGGGAGAGGTATCTTTACCAGTGATGGTCATTACTAAATTACATTGTAATTTGATTATTAATCTGGTTACAAAGTAATTCAATTACAGACTAATATTATTGAATTGAATTTCATGACTCAGTACATATTATGTAATCTGTGATAATGTATTTAATTACAAAGTAATCTGATTGGAATGTATTCAAATACTTTGTAATGTAATTGCGTTGTTATTTATGGCATAATATAGAAGAAAATATCATCTTAACTTAATTACACGAATTACCACATCTAAGGTCCACTCGCGCTCGTGAATCGCAAGAACTGTAAATCTGATTTTTGTAACACGCACAATTACCCTATTTGAGTTAAGGGGTCTTCTCACTTTAGACGTTAAAAAAGGCTATTGTCATGAATTTTTTTTGGTAGGTTTGTATTTCAGATATTGATATAAAAGTTGTTGCACTTAAGGGGTTAGGCCACAGTAACGGGTATAAAATCATGCGAATTTAACAATTTTTTTCGTATGATAAAGTGACTCACTCATTAAATCAATTACACATGTATTTACTATGAATATCAAGCTGTTAGAAAAAAAATATATTTTTTTTCGATGTACAAAATGGCCGACTATTAATATTTTCTTTTGTTATATTTTCTTTAGGCCCGCCGTGGCGTGACATTTGCCGTCCACAATTTTATTATCTAGAACAAAAAAAAAATTCTCGTCAATCTACATTAGAATACCTGGAGAAGTACGTACGGGATTTAAAAAATATTGTTTTATTCAAAAGTGGTAGATATTTGATGTTAAGAAATGAATTTTCAGTGACAAATTTCGTTATAACTGCTCATAAATTGCTCATAAAATGAAAAGTTTTCGATTAATCAAAAATTCCGTACGTCCTTCTCTGCGAAATGCAATTAGGAATGTAAATTTAAATTTGAAGTAAATCAAGTGAAAATTATTTTAGTTATTTCACGCCAATTGGAAAAAAGCTGTTTCGAGAAGTTTCGAGTAGCCGGCCATTTTGTACATCGAAAAAAAAAAAAAAAATTCTAACAGCTTGATATTCATACTTAATAGATGTGTAATTAATTTTATGAGTGAATCACTTTTTTACACGAAAAAAATTTGTTAAATTCGCACATGATTTTATACCCGCTACTGTGGCCTAACTCCTTAATAAATACACTTTCGAAATACATTAAAAAATTATCTATTTAAGTCACTATTTATAGACGAAAATGGTAGTTTGAAAAATGTCCTAACAAATTGTAGGTCTCTGCTGTTGATGAAATCTCGGAGATGAATCATCTCAAAACATCAAACAGTTTTAGACTCAGTATGTTAATGGCTATAGCGCATATCATACGATTTTTTATATATGCAAAAATAACAAAATGGCGGACATGTTTCGAAAAATCGTGTTTTTTTCACCGTTTTTGGCAAAAAAAGTAAATATCAACATTTACAAAAATCCTTGATGTGCGCTATAGCTATAAAGAATATGTGGTTAAAATTGCATAAGGATGGGTTCAGTAATTTCGGAGATTTCATCAACAAGCCGTCGAAAAACGTTGTTTCGAGAAAAACGCGTTTAAAGTGTGTTTCGGTTACATAAATACATATAAAAAAATGTTTATGCATTACGAAAGTGTATTTATTAAGTGTAACAACTTTTATATCAATATCTACAATATAAACCTATCAAAAAAATGCATGAACATGGCCTGTTTTTAGCGTCTAAAGTGAGAAGATATATGATCGATTGATCCGTATCAGATTAGCCTTCAATTAAATTACGCAGTAATTAATTACACTCGGTATTTGTGGCAACTAGTTGCTTCAGTAATCCTTTACAAAGTAATTCAATCATCAATTACAGTAGCAATCGTAATTGTCAATTGAATTGCCTTTTGCCCATCTCTGCTCTGTACCTACGCAGAGTGTCATCGGTCGAGTAATGACGAGTCCGAGGGTGGCGATTTGCCGGTGAATCAGAGTACCGTCACGTGTTTTTCTTTTTTGCCTGCGACGGAACTTTAGTTCTCGTGTACAAATGGAAAATCCTTCGATAGCGCACAATGTCCATGACGCGTACACCGAGGAAATGTTTGTTTGCCAGTCTTGGCACAGGGAGCGGTCAATAGATCGGCGATGACTCATCATCCCCCGAGAAGTGTAAATTTTAGCGAGACGCGGCGGGGCTCGGGGGTGGGCGAGGAGAAGGGCGGGGGGAGAGTAAGAGCCTCTGGGATTGTTGGATCGACGGACGTATATAGATATATGCGGTATATGAGTGTTAATATCAGAGATACAAAATGGCGATTGCGTGAAACCACGGGCGGTCTTGGCAGGGAAACCCGGCACTTTTATACATATATATCGAGCAATATGGCCGCGCGACGTTTCTTCACTCGTTGTATGTATTTTATACGGACACACGGCAGCCGCTTAACATCGCAACGTTATCTCGAACTCTCCTCGTCTGACGCTCGTTCTCTCGCCTCGCAACCTTATCGTAGAACAAACAGAAGATCCCTCCACTCTCTACACCCCCTATATGACACTCTCGTCCGAGGCCTCCCCCTCAACCCCGACGCTTTTTTTTTTCTACTGTCAATCACGAAGCTCCGCGGAGTTTTTCCAAAAAAACGATACACGGATACTTGTATTTATGTATTCAACGCCGCAGCTCACCTGGGTGTGCGGGGGTGAGCAAATCCAGTGTTTAACTCGCACCCTCCGTTGATCTTTGGGGACGATCCTGACGGTGCTCGGGGCGAGGATTTTTTTCGGAAAAGTTCGGGACGAAGGACATTTTTCACCGTAGGTGGGAAATTTGTTGCTTGTTTGATTTTCAACTCGGAGCGATTAGTAATTATGGCGGATAAAATGGTCGCTATTTTGAAAGCTGTACGTTTGGATATTCAAAATTCTTCAGATTCATTCAAAATTTGTAGGTTTCTGGTATTATTGGACTCGGGTTTTTGTTTTGTGGGCTTTTTTTTTATTGAAGCTTCGGCGAGAAGGGCGCAATTTTATTCGCTACTCGCGCGGCTCATCGCGAATGCCGTGAATCTGCTCGAGTCGTAGACTTCTTGAGGTACATCTCGAGCGAATCTATCAATTATTCTGCACGGAAAAAACAGGGGCCTCGAAGTTTAGAATTAAACCGATGCTTGTAAAAAAATACCATTAAATATGAAAAGTATCGAATGGAAGGTAAAAATTGTAATTATGGTGTAGTAATAATGAAGAAATTTAAATTTGAACCTACGATATGGCACGTAAACTGATACAAATAATACATTTTATTCGGCATATTGTGATTTTTTGTAGTATTCGAAAAATATTTTGCCCACGTGATTGGAACAATTAGTTTCCAGTATTCCAAAAATTACGGTATGAAGAGTCACATTTTACTAATAACTTCGTAATATTTTTCGCTATACCGAAGATTTATGCTATGCGTATAGTGAAATCTCTTCATATACGAAGATTCATGCTGTACGTATAGTAAAATCCATATGAAAATATAGCATGTAATAAAGGTTGGTATTAGACAAAAAGTATGGTATAAAGAGTGACATTTTGATAATAACTTCATACCATTTTTCGCTATACACCAAACCTATGCGAGAATAGTTTCAAATGTAACAGGCACGCATCATTTTTACTATACGGTGTGAGAATTATTTTTACACTTCTATAACAAGTCTTAGAATTCCGAACTGGCAGTAAACTGCTATACTTTTCTAGCACTGAATATTAGAATTCTGGCAACTAGTATTATCGTTTGAGGCCGTATTTTTCTCCGTGGGTATATTCAGTTGACGAAACAATTTATCAAGATTCTTAAGAATTGTTCTCGTTCGAATTTTTCGACAATCAGTACCGTAAAACGGGGTTCAATTGACATTGAGGGCAACTTTGACAGTTTTTGGGGCTACTTTAACAAAGCGCCAATCCTGCTTATGAATGTATGGTGTCCAAGGACACAGATTCATTGTTTTTAAACTTTTTTTTGGATTGTTGCTCAAATTTGTTGTTTAAGTTCATTATAATGTTGTTAAAGTTGATTGTAATGTTGCTCAAGTTGATTTTCGTCTATATGATGATTATAAGACTGATTAGGTGCCTATAATAGTACTCTAGGTACTTGATATTTTTATATAAAATGTTTCCTTAATAAAGATGACAATTTGATTGTAAAAAATCGTTGTTTTTTCATTGAATTCGATGTATAATGCATGAAATATTAAATGTTTTTCTGAAAATGATGTCAAAGTAAGCGTTAATCTATGACATAAGTTGCATTTGAATGCCCTGCCAAAGAACCCCCCACGATCGAGGTGACTTTGACACTTTTTTTTAATACAAAATTCTGGGTGGGGGGGGGGGCTTGACTTTCTTATACATTTGATAGCCAAAGGACACAATGTTCCATTGATGCAAAAAAAGTTGCAACTTCGGATGTAAAAAAAAGAAATTTTCAACTATTGACCCATCGCATAAATCATGCGCTTTCGTCAACTGCATTTTTCGTCACAGACAAGTGAACTTTGGAAGGGGGGCTTGAAAGTCTACCAGAAAGCTGGAAGAGCATTGTCGAAAAATAACTAGAGCGCATTTTTTTAAATGAAAAAAGTATTTTGTTTATTTTAATTTCGAAAAATAAAAGGGCAGTAGTATATAAAAATATAACGATAGACTAGTTCTCGTACGAACGTTTCAACAATAAGTAACGCTTACGCAGAAAATTTACGGGACCTTTTCAATTATTGGGTTATCCCATAAATAATGCGCTTTTTTTTCAATTGCATTATTCGTCGCGGGCAAGCGAATTTTGAGAGAGGGGCCTTGAAAGTCTACCAGAAAGATGGAAAAGCATTGTAGAAAATGAAGGAGAATATATTTTAGATTAAAAAAAAAAACATTTTTTCTAATCTAATTTTGAAAAATAAAAGTATTATCGCAGGTATATAAAAGTGTATTAATCACATAGTTCTCGTACGAATTTTTAACTATTGGGCCATCCCATAAATAATGCGCTTTTGTCGACTGCATTTTACGTCATGGACAAATGAATTGTTGAAGAGAGGCCTGAATGACTAGCAGGAAGATTGAAGCGCATCGAAAATGAAGGGAAGTATATTTTTTATGAAAAAGGAATTTTGTTTATCTCGATTTTGAAAAATGAAAGTGTAATATTGTATAAATTATAATGATAGACTAGTTCTCGAATTAATTTTTCGAAAATCACTAACGCTCAGGGTCATCTTATAAATAATGCACTTTTTGCAATTGTATTTTTCGTCACGGACAAGTGGACTTTGGAAAGAGGGCCTTGACAGTCTACCAGAAAGATGGGAGAGCATTTTTAGATTTTGATTGAAAATCTAAATGTACATGAAAATTTTAGATAAAAAAAAATTGTTTGTATTAATTTCTAAAAATAAAAGTATTGAAAAAACCGCATTATTTTTTAGATGCCCCTAAAGATCAGTTTTAGATTGAAAAAGAATTCTGTTTACATTCATTTCGAAAAATGAAAGATAAAAAACCGCATAATTTACGAGATGCCCCAATAGATCAGTGACATGAAATGCATTACAATGCCGATGCAATTTTTTTCGTGAAGAGGGCCGTGAAAGTCTACCAGAAAGATGGAAGAGCATTGTAGAAAATGAAGGAGAGTAAAGATTTTCATTGAAAATTTAAATCTATATGATTGATATGATTGAAAGTCTAAACCTATAGATTAAAAATCTAAATCTCCATGAACATTTTAGATTGAAAAAGAATTTTGATCATATTAATTTCGAAAAACAAAAGTATTGAAAAAACCGCATTAATTATGAAATTCCCCAATAGATCAGTTTTACATAGAAAAAGAATGTTGTTTATATTAATTTCGAAAAATAAAAGTATTGAAAAAACCGCATTGATTATGAGATTCCCCAAAAGATCAGTTTTACATAGAAAAATAATGTTGTTTATATTAATTTCGAAAAATAAAAGTATTAAAAAACCGCATTAATTATGATATTCCCCAATAGATCAGTTTTACACAGCAAAATAATTTTGTTTATATTAATTTCGAAAAAAAAACGTATTAAAAACCGCATTATTCACGAGATGTCCCAATAGATCATTGAAATGAAATGCATTACAACGCCGATGCAATTTTCTCGTGACTTGTCCATAGGAAACCAAAGTTTCGCTGCAATCAGCCCTCGAAGCGTTTCTCCCGTGGCATAGAATATTACCCTAGAAGCGAACCAGAGTAGGGATGATCACAGTCCAGGAATATATCTATATACAGCAAGGCTTCTCTATAATTATCATAGCTGAGAATGACCGAGGAAACGTGGGCAAAGTTGACCAATGAGGAACGAGGGGGCGTCGTCCAACCGGCAAACGTTTCATCGTCGTCGGGTTCTTGTACGCGGCTCTTTCGACCTGAGAATCACTCGCACCTCACTGTTCCGGGCACGTTATACTATTCTCTCGGTCGTACAGTTATATACGTGCGAACACCCGCGGGAGAAACCAAGGGACCAATCTACGCGTCGAATTATATCTCTCGTTTATCGCTCAAAACGATATCACTTTCGAATCAATTTTTCATCGGGTTTCCCGCCATTTTTTCCATAAAAAAAAAATAGCGAAAATCAACCGTTGATCGGTATCGTGTGTTTGTAATTATTTGCCTAGTGAATTGTTTGGGCTGTCGAGGAAAAGGAAGTCTTCGGATACGAACATTTCTCGTTGCACTTTCCACCTCCTTGCTGCACTTGGGCGTTGCAGCCCACACATATATACATATATGCATATGTATATATGTATATATGCATATGTACTGTTTAAACGTTTCATTATTTGTGGCTTGCCGAGGAGCCAGTCATTGAGAGGAGAACGCGCGTGATTCGTCTCTCTTTCCCGCGCTCTTCCTCTCTTTCTCGCGAGTGCATTCATCAGTCGCGTTGCATCGTTGTGTCGAAGAAGATCGAGAACCAAATTTTCGATTTCACATGTCCGCGCTCGTACTCGTATTTCGTTTCTAAATGAAAAACGAACCCATTTTGACGATTCGTGAGTGAAACGACGTGTGGTTCGACAATCTTGTTGTCGTTTTGGACTATACTATCAACACTCCGCGCTGTGCAGGCTGCTGATGGTAAAACGCTTGCGAGATTTACTACGGGAGCGTTTTATTTTTCTCCAATCAACATTTTCGACGCTGCGAGATCGTTCGTTCAAGTATTTCGTTGAGAACTCGTTTTCGAACCCGCCGAAGGATCTTGAGGATAAGAACAACCGCTCACATACGTCTAAATGAGGCACGCAGCCATGGAGGTAATTAACGAGCTAACAATTCAATTATCAACTCGGATATATGTGACAGTGCGATGATCGCACATCGATCGTGTCTTTGGTTTTCATAAATATTCGTTATTGTGTTTTTCTCTGTCTTTTTTGTTTTCATTCGTCGCGTCAACGTGATCATCCGACATTGATGATGTAGGGCAACACCGATGCATTTTTTTATCACACTCCTGACTGAAAATTGCATGCTACTTTTGAACACGGCACCTCAAACGATTGTTCGATTTTTTCATTGCATGCTTATTGTTGTAGCAAAGTGTTATTTATTGCCAAAGCGAACGAAAAAAATCTGTCTTCTGGTACAAAGTCCTTGATTTTCCTGAAAAAATGCTGCAATTCTGCAAAATACTGTCTTGAGAAAAATCATCGATGTTATCCGATAAAAATTGAAACAATTTAATTACTGAAATACACGAGGAATTTAAAAATAATAATTCTTCGAAATCTTTACTGCACTTTACTGAGAGTTATAATTGTTCAAAGCGGTTCATCAAGAGAATACCTGAAGATTCGAGGAAAGAGATGAGGCGGGATGAAGGAATGAAAAAAAAAAAGAAACGAAAGAAATAGCCTTTATTTAGGTAATGTCGAGCTCGTGAACGCGTTTGCCCCGCGCATCAACCACCGACTCGCCGGAAGTCGAAACTTGACATTGCCGAGCGGAAGTGACGCGCGCTCGGCAAACAATCATTCCTTTTTTTTCGTCTCTCTCTTTTTTTTGTTCATTCCTCCTCGAGAGACGAACGAGGTGTGTCTTCTCGTTGTCGCGGCGTTTATAGCCAGTGGACACAAGAAGGCCGACGACTCTCGCCTCGCGTTTGTGTGCTCGAGTCGCGTGCCTCTTGCCCAGAATCATCACGATCTGTCGGGTTTTTTTCTCCTTCTCAAAATCTTCTCGAGAAATGCCGGAAGTAGTGGAGAATTTCAAAGAAACGTAGGACCATTTGTCGAAAGAAATAAACGTATGCGCGAAACAATGCCTCGTTAAATGAAGGTACACAGACCGACCAACGTGAAGAACATTTTATAGAGCACGGCTTATGAAATCATGGATACTGAAAGATTTTTGTGAATTTCATTATTTATAAAGGGTTGAAGCAATTGATCAATACAATAATCGTACTCTTATCAGCAGTTACTAAAATCGTCGAATTCGCTGAATTTTTTGCGACTTTCCGGCTTTAGTCACTCTCCGATTATCAACGTAGTCACCTGGTTGTCCTTCGTTGTACGAAATCAACCATAGTCCCGTCAACGTCATCGTGCGAGCGACGAAAAGCAAAAGTCTTTCACGCACGTATCGCGGATGTAGCTAAAGTGAGGCGAGGGCGTGTTCTCTCGCCTCCTCCAAAGTGCTGACCTAGACACCAATTCGCAAGACATACCTGTTTCTTATCCAGAAAAATAAAAGAACCCTCTGAAGCCTACCGATGACTGATCCACGCGTGTCAATGCCGGATCCGCTTCATCGTTAGACAACGAGCGATACGTATCGCAATATCGAAATAGAAATCCTATCTTTGTTCCTGTTCCACTTGCCCAAATTTCTATCGCGTCTCGTTGATCGTCCGTGTGGGCTTCAGTCACGAATTACAAGACTTCAGTAACGACCGACAGGGACACCGCCCTCTGTTACAAATCAAAGAATATTTACCCAAGACGATCCCAGTTATCCGATCAATGCATATCAAAGTTATCGCAAATACAGCAGGTTCAGAGGTGCTTATTGCTCTAACAAGGAACATCCCTCAGGTGACACCCTTCGATTTTGTTGAAATTTGGATATGTTATAAAACACCGAAAAGTAAGCGATACGTATTTTTTTATCGCCGGAAAAACGGTTTCAAGGGGTGAAACCACCCCTCGAAAAGGCAAATATAGGGGTGGTTCACCTCTTAATTTTTTTGTTGCAATGTCACTATAGTGGATTTTTCATTGCTTCGGATTAGAAGAATTTTCGTTTTTGTTTCATTAAAATCGGTGGACTCCTTGTGTGTGAAACTGCTACATCACCCCTGGAGATGCCCTTTTTCGAGGGGTGGTTTCACCCCGTAAAACCGTTTTTCCGCCGATAAAAAAAAATACGTATCGCTTACTTTTCGGTGCTTTATAACATATCCAAATTTCAACAAATTCGAAGGATGTCACCTGAGGGATGTTCCTTGTAAGTTAAAAAGTCCGAAAATCCGAAGAAGACTGAACAACTTCGAAAACGACCGCATGCTCAGATTTTCATGTTCCAGGAGGCAATGAAGGAGAGTCTCTCCAAGCAGGAAATCAAGATGGAGTGGGAGGGTCGTCGGCCTGGGGACAGTTCACCTCAAGTGCCGCGTACGGCCGAGGAACAGGCGGGTGGTAGTCCTCAGAGCGTAATAACGACACGGAGACACGTCAGGACCATAACGACAACGGGACACATCACGGAAACTATTGCCGATGCCGAGCCCGAATCACCAGAGCCTAGTCCACCCGCGACAAAAGAACCGGCGCACAATAACAACAATATCAAGTTGTTGCCACCAGTGATACATCAGCCGCAACAACAACACCATCAGCAAAAGCAACAGCAGCAGCAATCCCTGCAACAGGAGCAAGAACAACAGCAAGAGGATTCTCAGCGACAACAGCAGGATCAGCAACAGCAGCCGGAGCAGGCACAGGAACAGGCGCATCGATACCAGGACAATCGTCATCATCAGCATCACCAGTCCCACTACATTAGTATATCCGAGGCGAGCAGCCCCAAGGACCAACAACGCGCTGTCGAGCAAACACAGCAGCATCAAGTCGTCTACGCAACCACCAATGGCGAGGACATGCAACTCGAGGGCCAGGATTCCAGCGAGGGAACCATAACTATTGGGTAAATTACTGTACAGCTGATACATTGGGAGTACAAATAAGTCTCTGCCTGACAAAATATGGCCCCACCAGGAGGTTATGGTTGGAATTGTCAGATGTAAAACGTCATATCGTAAGGTTGGACATCTGGCAAGACCATAACCTTGAAATATTAGCGATTTTGTATCAGCATCACATAACTTTTTCATGCGAAAACGTCGAGTTTTGAGCCGAATAAGCGTCATGTGCGGAAACTTTAGATTTACTTCTTTAATTTGGAGAAATCTGGAGCTGAAGTGCATTGATTGCTTGTAGAAGCATATGGTGAGGCTGCTTTAAGGGGTTAGGCCACTCTAGAGGCCGAACAAATAGGCTTTTTCGGGATTTTTTTTCTCAGAAAAACTACAACATCAATTGAGATTACAAAAAGAGGTGTTTATCATACATATGAGTGACTGTATGCAATAATTTTTTTCGAAGCGATTAATTTCAAAATGGCGGCTGTGCAGCGTTTATCTCAAAACTGCATTTTTTAAGTTGGCCGGAAACATAAGTCAGACGATTTTCAACCGATTCACTTGAAATGTTGAATACATTTTGAAAAATACATTGTCTATGGAAGTACGTAAGATTTCTTTTTATATTGCATAGTTAATTTGTTATTAACAATTATCTGACGATTTTGTAGGCAAATTTTTTACTTTGCAAAAATTTGCCTAAAATATCGTCCGATTTTGCACATGTGAAATGCTGCTTGCCAGGCATAAGCGAAAGGGTCACTCATAACACTCAATTGGGAAGTTTTACCCCACCCGCCGTATTCACCTGACATTGCTCCCTCTGACTATCATTTATTTCGATCGATGACGCACGGCCTGTCTGAGCAGCACTTCACATCATATGAAGATACCAAAAATTGGGTCGATTTGTGGATAGCCTCAAAAGATGAAACGTTCTTCTGATGCGGTATCCATATGATGGTGCCAGAAAGATGGGAAAAAGTAGTGGCTAGCGATGGGCAATACTTTGAATAAAACATAAAGTACAGTTCTTTCACAATGCCCAATTTTTTATTTAAAAAACGGCGGAGACTTATTTGTACTCCCAATACTTTCATGCTACTTACGACTTCCAACAGCTTCGAGACATATTTTCTTTTATCTAAAATCTGCTGTACATTCATCGTCTTTGTGCACGTACACATTCCGAGAGCTTACGTCACGTTTGTTTCCTATACGTGTGATAGGTATGATGCACCTGGGCCGGGTGGGAGAACGGAAGTAGAGCGGGTATACGTTTACGCGGAGGACGGAAGTGGTGACGTTAGGCGTGCGGGACACGTAATAGCCGTGCAGGTACACGAGCCCAGACGCCATCACGTCCAGCAGCATCAGCACCAGCACCAGCACAATCAGCATCAGAGGTTCAGCCCTCACGAGAACGGCCACGTGACGAGATATCAAACTTCACCGGTCGCCCAGTCGGAGGAGTACGAGGCAACGGGGATGACGACATCGCAAGCAGGAACGGTGCAGCTTGGCTCACCAGCGCCAACGTATTCGCCACCGGTCGATAGTATCAGGACGACTCAGCATCAACTGGTGACTACCGGATATACGGAGAGTGGAAACGCGACTGTCAAGTACGAAGCGATAGCGACCGTGCCCCCAGACGCGATTAAATCCACCGGTACTTACACTACCCTGGAAACCGTTGCCTTACCATCATCACAGCCCGTTCAGTACACCCAATACGTTACTGATGCCTTTCAACACGCGAGCTACACATACGCAAAACCAGGAGAGATCTCTTATCACGCCTATGCCAGTGGTCAGCCCGGTAGCAGAGGTTCGGAGGTGAGAGCTTTATACTTGCGTCGATTCCCTCAAGATTCCCAGCTTCCAACTGTCTCCCCGATGATCTTCCCAATCTTCCCAATGGATCTTCCAATGGATTTGTGGCGTTTCGTAATTTTGAAGAAAGTCAAGTTGCGCGATGTCACATCATCGGATCCTCTTTCCCAGTAGATCAAAGTACCAAAGGCTTCATACCGTAACTTGACGGCAGTTCGTCCGACGTAATTTCCAGGTGGAATCCCCGGCAGCAGTGTTGTTCAAGAGTGATCCGACTTTGACGTCGACGTCGTTACTGGTGCCCAGTAGAACGGGAACTCTGCATTACGAGCAGCCGGGTTCACCGGGTTCGCAGGTGGCGATTTACGGCGCGGCAACTGGGCCTACCTATCAATTCATCAAATCGAGCGGTGACCAGTACTGGCATACAGGCGGCTCGGCATCACCGAACGCACTCGAATACGTACCAGCGTACTCGGGCATGCCGGCGATCTCGACCAGTGACGCGACCAATATGCTCTATTCCGGCGGCAACTACAGCGTCTCGGCTTCCGGGAACGGATCACCCTCCACTTGGCCCATTCAGTTGACTGGCGCGGAGGAAAACTTTGACGGACAAGTATCGAATCCGCAGTCCAAAGAGTGCGTCAATTGCGCCGCCAGTTTCACACCGCTCTGGCGTCGTGACGGAACGGGACACTATCTCTGCAATGCCTGCGGCATTTACAGCAGGATGAACGGATCTAACAGACCACCCGTAAAATCTTGCGGTGGCAAGATCAAACACACCGTTGCACCGGTGAGTAAAGAAACGTATCTATTCACTCTCTCTTTTCTTTGCCTCCTCTCAGTAAGATCAATTGCCCTATCATCCAATAGTTTGGTCTTTAACCCTTCGCGGTCATACGGTCTAGCTATGACACGCTGGTCACAGGGGGTCGCAATGACCCCAGCCGTGTTTCAAACGATTGCCGCGTTGATCGTAACGTTCCGAATGACTCACAAAAATTGAGGATATTAGTTTGAATATTCTAGAATGTGGCATTCTCGGTATTATATTTGAATCGAATTTTTAAATGGTGGGAAAAAATCCGCAACGGGTCAACGCGTCAAGAAGTTCTTTTTTTGGTTTAACAAATCATAACTCTTGCAATTTTCAATTTTTTTCCATAAAATGTTTCGAGTGGTACTCTGGAGATGTGATAGTTTGAAGGATAAAATAGGTCCATAGTGGGAAATAGTTTGAGGAAAAAAGCTCCATAGTGGGAAATAGTTTGAGGAAAAAAGCTCCATAGTAGGAAATAGTTCAAGGAAAAAATAGCTCCATAGTCGTAAATAGTTTAAGAGAAAAAATAGTTCCATAGTGGGAAATAGTTTAAGGGGGAAAAATGCTCCATAGTAGGAAATAGTTTAAAGAAAGAAATTGCTCCATAGTGGGAAATAGTTTAAGGAACCAAATAGCTCCATAGTAGGAAGTAGTTTAAGGAAAGAAATTGCTCCATAGTGGGAAATAGTTTAAGGAACAAAATAGCTCCATAGTAGGAAATAGTTTAAGGAAAGAAATTGCTCCATAGTGGGAAATAGTTTAAGGAAAAAAATAGTTCCATAGTGGGAATTAGTTTGAGGAAAGAAATATCTGCATAGTGATAAATAGTTTAAGGAAAAAAAGTTCCATAGTGGGAAATAGTTTAAGGAAAAAATGTTTCCATAGTGAGAAATAGTTTAAGGAAAAAAATAGTTCCGTTGTGGTAACTAGTTTAAGGAAAAAATAGATCCATAGTCGTAAATAGTTTATGGAAAAAAATAATTCCATAGTGAGAAATAGTTTAAGGAAAAAAATAGTTCCGTTGTGGTAACTAGTTTAAGGGAAAAAATAGCTCTATAGTCGTAAATAATTTACGGAACAAAAAGTTCCATAGTGGGAAATAGTTTAAGGAAAAAATAACTCCATTGTGGAAAAATAATTTAAGGAAAAAATAGCTCCATAGTGAAAAATAGTTTGAGGGAAAAAATAGCTCCATAGTGAAAAATAGTTTGAGGGAAAAAATAGCTCCATAGTGAAAAATAGTTTGAGGGAAAAAATAGCTCCATAGTGGGCAATAGTCTAAGTGAAAAAAGCTCCACGTCCAACCCCAGTCTGTACTTACAGAGGGTACACCAAAGTACCACTAGAAGGCAGGCCAGTCGCCTTGGTTGCCACCAACTTATAACAGTAATTTTTGCTTAAAGTTGCACTTGGGGTCGTTTTGACCCCGGGCGACCGCAGAGGGTTAAACCACCCAGGCCACCCGGATGGGGTCCAATATCTGGGCTTGATGTTTGAGTCAGGTGTCGCTCTTGAGATAGGGCAATTTCAGCGTCATTCTGTCCAACTATAGAATGTCGGAATTACCCGATAAACGCCTAATCATTACGATTGGACAGGGTGAAGCGGAGCAAAGAGAGTCCACAAAATTTGTCCATCTTGCTTACAAACGAGGCCAGTTGGCGTTCCGTTTATTTGTGCTGATAAAGTCCAACCTGGGACTGGCCAGGGCGGCGGAGGGGCAATGCAGAGAGGAGAGGAGAGCTTTACTCTCATACCAAGCGAGTGAACGCAACACGATTTCGATATTAAGTAATGTTTGTGCTCTCGAGAGGAGACCGTTGTTATCTTGCACGGCTAGAGCAAATAATATATATATATATATATATATATATATATATATATATATATAGTGAAGACTGCACGAGGGACAGAGGGACAACGGCGGGATCCTGTTTGCTCTAGTTTGCTCTTGTACCTGACGCTCCCGCATGTTACCGCCCATTTCTCTTCGTCTCCGCTGCGTTCTTCTTTTACACTTATTTTTTCTTCCTCTTCTTCTTCATCTTCTCGATCTTCTGCCCTTTTCACTATCTCCAATGTATTGTGTACTCAAATATTGGAAAGACGTCGCGACCGAGTTTCGTAGATGCCTGTGTGGTTGGACCACGTGACCCGAACACGCTCGATCGAATTCCATCAATGCAGAGACTGAATCACGGAGACTTTCGATTTTTCACGTTTCTAGAATGGGCGCAGAATTTATAAATTAAT
Organism: Ophion ellenae; assembly: GCA_963210295.1. Lineage (NCBI taxonomy): Eukaryota > Metazoa > Arthropoda > Insecta > Hymenoptera > Ichneumonidae > Ophion > Ophion ellenae. Next base: position 25,686,428 of record OY723392.1, read on the forward strand.
TTGACGGCAATACGAAAGAAGTTCGACCATTTTGAAATATATATATATATATATATATATATATATATATATATATATATATAACATTTCAAAAATAGTCTGTGAAAATTTAAAGTCGATCCGTTGAAAACTGAGAGAGTTACAGGGATTTATAGGTAGGTTCCGCGAACCGGCGAACTTCAAACGCATTTTGGTCAAAGCTACTTTTTCAAAATCGTAGCCAGGATATCTCAAAAATCACTGCACCGATCGAGTTTCAATTTTACAAGCTCCTTTTATATGTCAAAGCAGTGGCTGAACGAAGGAATCTTTTTCCGATGGATCGTTTTTTTTATTAAAAAAAATAGAACGTTTTTTTCACCAAAAATGTATACTTTCATTTTGGACGGCGGCCATTTTTTCAAAAAAAAATATTTTATTAAATCCTTCGTCCAAGCACTAGATAATTTAATGCAAAAGCTGAATGCGTATAATTTCGATGGTTTCCGATGATTTGTTTCCGAGCAGCAATGGTCACCGCGAATGACGTTTTTCAAACCCTGTTCTGCACAAACCATTGTAAATATTGCAATTATAAATATTACAATACAATTATAAATATGAATTATTATTATTAATATTTAATAACATTATCTAATAAACAGTTATAAATATTTGTATTATTATATTTATGATAAGATAATATTATTATAAATATTATAAATTATTTACAATTGTAAATATTTCGATCATAAATATAAATTGCAATTATAACACATTTATAAGTATCTTTCAGTGCAAACATTGTAAAAGATACTTGAATGAAACAAAACAACAAAAAATGAAAACACGACCGTTTTCTCAAAAAAAAATTCACGAAAATTCCTCTTTTTTCCAACCACGAGCTAGGTGTAACCCGTTCAGATCGGTCCAGCCCTGAATTTCTGGCTGTCAAGTTCCTGAGCCCCATTCAATATAGGATAAAGTTGATTCAATCTATGTCAGCTGAATCATCGTGTCTGAGATAGAGATTTATAGAGAGAAGAATATGTTTTTATTTTTTTTTCTGGACACGTCGATTTTTCGTGATTTCAGTCGGGCCGGAGAACGGGAGTCCAGTGTGCCAATTGTAGGACTAGTAATACGACACTGTGGCGAAGGAATAACAATGGCGAACCCGTCTGCAACGCTTGCGGCCTTTACTTCAAGCTTCACAACGTGAGTATTTCTTGTCGTTTCAGTACCGCAGTTTGAACTTTTTCTCATTGCGCTATGCAAAGGACAATATGGACTTGTCTGGCAATGGGTCTGCATAAGCTTAGAGCCCAAAAAAAAGCGTCGAATTTTGATATTTTTTTCTGGTAAGCGTATCGAGACGACGAGGTTGGGATTTTGCACACAATTATAATATAGTCTTGCCGAGTTTGAGTTTTTTTTGTATTGAGTAATATTGATAAACAATGAAGTTATTATTATTTAAACAAAGTGCCGTCAGTGCTGTATGGCAAATGGGCGTGGGTGGTCTTTGCCACTAGGTGATTTGAAATTAAAAATTAAAAAATGTACTTTTAGTATAATAATAACAATTTCGTGTGACCGGGAGGTTTTTTATTTTGAAATTTACGAAAATCACAAGTTAGATTCTCAATCCTAAAAATTACCTTCAATAATTTTATATCAACAAATCGGTAAATGTAAAATTTTAAGTTCGATTTACACCGTTCCATAAAAAATAGTTTAGAGGAAAGCACAAAGTGAGCGACGTGACGGTTCACAATAATGGTCACGACTCGTTCAATTTTTGGAATATTCACAAAATCTTCGTTGCTATTCGAACATGGTATAAAATTCAAAAAATTCAAAAACTATGGTAGGCTATAAAATAATGCAATATGAAAAATCGTATTTCAAAAATGTCAAGCTAAAGCAGACCGTTGAAAAAAATAATTCTTCGTGTCGCGAGTGTCAACAATGCGCTGGAACTGGAAAAGATGTTTATTAAAGTTTACTATTAAAATACTTCCGAGTTCGCAGTACCTGTAAGCTTGGATATTTTCTTTCGCGTCGCCGGTGAATTACATAACACAATGAGGTGTAGAAGAGGAAAAAGGGAACGGAGAAACGGGTTGAAACAAATGCTGTGAAGGCTTGCAAAGAAGGGTCGTTGAGCTGCGTCGGTTTTTCTCGACTGTTGCCCTTCTCACCGGCGACAGTTTTATACCGCGAGTTTCTTCCAGAGTTATTTCGTTCTCGGAAAGTTCAAACATACGCGTTATTTCTTTCCTTTCTTCGTCATCTCTCGGCTGCACACTTTGTGCAGGAGGTTCGCGAACTTCCCCGCGTCGGGGCAACCGAAGCATCCTGAGTAATGAGGAACAAACGAACACGCGACTTTTTTCATTTCCCCTTTTATATTCGTGTTCTCTTGGACCATCGCCGGCACCCTTGGACGAATTGTAGACACCTTTTCCGGCAATATCCATCTCGGAGTTGAAAAATTCCCCACGTAAGATGAAATTGTTTATTCGGAACTTTATGCAATGTTGACCCGTACCAAAGCCCCGAAGTCTTGGTGATAGTTTTTTCGCAATACCGAATTATCGGTTGAGAAAAATCATCGGTTACTAATATTTCCATTCAGTCTACGTCTCGTTCGTGAGAATGAAAATTTGTAGACCGTTGCCAAACAAAATTTTTTGAAGCCACAAAAATTTGAAGAGGCCTTTAATTACAACAAAAAAGCATGTGGCTTCAAAACTTTTTGTTGCAAAGATCCCTTTAGGCAGCCGAAAATAAGCAATTTTTCGAGATTTTTTTGGGTCGAAACTATTCATTCTACATAATTAAAATTTTATCTTCATATTTGAATGCTCCAAAAAAAAATATTTTTTGCAATATTAGAAAAGTGCGGCTGCAAGACACTTGCTTCAGAGGCGTACAGCCTAGCGTCTGGTGCATTGATCTGAAACATCATAGCCAAGAAGTTTTAAATTTCTAAGACCCACACGATCTATGTGAACCTAAAAAATCAAAAGAAGAGTTAAAATTCGAAAAATGGTACGGGTTTGAAAAAATGTTCTATTTTTCATGAAATGTTTACAATAGTATTTGTTAATTAACAGGTCGTTTTTCAAATAAGTTTCAAGGAACTTTAGGTTCACATAGACGGTAATTATATTATCTAAAAGTGTACAAAATTTCAAAATTATCCATTAAATAGTTTTTGAGTTATCTTGTACGAGGTTTGCAAAAAAGGGGTTTTCAGGAAGGCGCGGTTGAAGCCACATGCTTTTTGCTGCAAAGATTCCTTTAAGCAGCCGAAAATAAGCAACTATTCGAGACTTTTTGTGTCGAAACTATTTATTCTACATAGTTAAAATTTTATGTTCATAATTGAATACTCTGAAAAAAAAATTTTTCTCAATATTAGAAAAGCGCTTCACTTGCTTCAGAGACGGTTAACGCCTGAGTTGTTCCACGGCGTACAGCTTAGCGTCTGGTGCATTGATCTGAAACGTCATAGCCAAGAAGTTTCAAATTTATCAGACCCTCACGCCCTATGTGAAGCTAAAAAATCAAAAGAAGAGTTTAAATTCGAAAAATGGTACGGGTTTTGAAAAAAACTTTCTATTTTTCATGAAATGTTCAAGGAACTTTTCATGGAATTAACAGGTCGTTGTTGAGATAAGTTTCGAGGAACTTTAGGTTCACATAGACGGTAATTATGCTATTTATAAGTGTGCAAAATTTCAAAATTATCCATCAGGTAGTTTTTGAGTTATCTTGTACGACGTTCACAAAAAAGTGATTTTCAGGAAAGCGTCTGTAAAGTTTTAAGACCCGATAAAGTGACTGAATAACCTACCGATTAATTTGCGGTTTCGGGGCCATAAAGTAGTCCCTCAGCTTCATCGTGGAGTTTATTTTCGGCCATGAGCTCGTTTTCACGTTAAAAAGGGATCTCCCCCCTTAAGAACTGCAGTATACTGAACAAGAACAACACGTATTCGATAAAATCTTCGAAAGTGATAAATCATTGACGTGTCCGAGACATTTCTCGTATGTTTTTTTTTCTTCGTCGAATTGTTACGTTCCATTTGGCTGCCTCGATCGACTTGTTTTTTTCCCGTCTTTTAATAACCGTGCCAGGCGTGTCCAAGAGAACGCTCTTTTTTCCGATCGATTTCAATCTGGAGAGACGGTCTCTCGCTCGTGACTAATAAAATATAGGTAGCTTGTCGTCCATCGCGCTTATGGCTTGGCTTATCACCTCGTCGATTCTGTCGATTTTGATAAGAGGTGGAGCGCCACGGCAACGCAGAGCGCGATGTCACCCTCGTTCATTTACAGACACGCATACATCCTACAACGTATATGCATATGATTTTTATTTCTTGATATTTGCCATTTTATCGAGGGTTTTTGTATGATCCTACTGGTGACTGTTATTTATTTTCACGTTAATTGTTGGTCACGATCGATACCGATTCAATTCACGAATGACAAAAGCTTTTAGGGGCACCACTAGTGTGACTGCCCAAACAAGTGATTTTCGGGAATTTATTGAAAGAAAAGTGTTGCATCGAATGCTTTGAAAATTCGAGGATATATTTGTGTATAAATTATGTATATACAGTAATTTTTTTGTGTGAAAATATTCCATTTTCAGCGACTATGTCGTCTCCGGAGTCTTAAAAAAAAGTTACGCCCACTACTGCAGTGATGCCTTTAGAGTGCTCGAAATAAAAAAATAAAAAAGTCTGCTAAACTAGAAGGTATTGCCTGTAAAATGACGCAGGATTGTGAAAAAAAATCAAAATCCAACCAAATAGCGGAGTTTTTGAAAAAAGTGCCAAATTGCGCTTAAAATCTGATGGTTTTTTGCATGGCAAATTGACATTTTTTATCCAATAAAAAAACTGGAAAGTCCTTGTATGAAGAAACAAATACTAAATACGCTAAAACAAGATTCAAGTCGATCGTATGATTTGTATTCGAGTTAGAACTGCAGCAAATTTGAAAAATGTCGTTTTGAGAAAAACGCGTTGAAAGATAAAAATATTGATTTAATTGTTATAAATCGATAAAAGTATAAGGTATCGTATAGGAGTAAGGTATACTTAAAATAATAGAATATCGAAAACAGCAACAACAAAAAATCGATTTTTTTAAGTGCCACACTAGTGGTGCCCTTTAAGGAGGGCCCCGCTGTGACGGACCCAGAAAGGGTCGTTTTTCTGATTTTTTTGTCTACTAGATTACTTATTTGCAATTTGGAAATAATATTATAATTATAATTATAATATATAGAACATTAAATTATAATTATAAAATTATAAAATTATAATTAAAAAAAAATAACAACGATATTGAGCTATAGTTGAGCCTCCGTATGAAAAATGTTGTCCAATGGCTGGATCGATAAATTGCCAATCGTCTGTCTGTAAAATTATAATAAAAAAGTGTCATAATTTATGCAAATGTAGTTCTCGTGGTACGTGGCAGTTTTTCGAACAAAATCACAAATTGGCGGGTGTTAAAAAAAGTGTAATGTTTGCGGAATTTTCGGGGGCTTAAAAAATACTAATTAAAAAGAAAAAACACACGGCTACGTACAACAGTAGCCAGGTCGAGAAAAGTTGTTTCGAGAATAACGCGATTGAAAGTTTTTGCACACGTGAATCGTTGCGCTACGTGCTCTCACTAAATCGCTTGTAATTTGGCGAATTTTCAATATTTTAACTAGACATTTTTTTCACATATTCTTGAGCATGTATACTTTGAGAAAAATGCAAAAAAAATCGATTTTTTTCTATCCATCAACAGTGGTGTCCCGTCTCAAAAGGATTTGAAAAAAAACAACAACAATTAATTCAAAACGTTATACTTTGTGATATGTTCGATTGCATTTCTTTTATACATTACTGTATTTTTGTTTTTCCAAAATAATAGGTAAACAGGCCAATGAGCATGAAGAAAGAGGGAATTCAAACGAGAAAGAGAAAACCGAAAAATCATACGGGCATGGGTGGCGGAGGGATGGCAGGCCCGAGTGGAATTCACAAGTCCGAGCTTAAAACCAATATACTCGGTGAGTCTTTGGCGATTTCCAACGTTTCTCGTCTCGTCTCTTCCTATTAAGTAAATAAACAAAGAAAAAAAGAAGGACAAATAAAAGTAATCGCGATGTCTCGTCAAACCTACGTGTATGCTTGCGGCTTAAACAAACTTTTCCTCCCCCATCTTCCTTTTCGCAAATATATTCGCGATGACACAGATTCGCATGAAAAATTATGGTTTTCCGTATCAGTCGTTTATCGAGGCGGTTAACCAGCGTAAGTTGAAGGGTGGCACAAATTTATTCTCTATTTTTTCCTTTTTATCACCATCCATTTTTATCTCCTGTAAAGAAAGAAAAATTGTTGCCGAAGCTGCGAGCGGTTGAAAAATATTTAGAGTTCGCTCAACCTGCCAAATTTCAAATTTTCATTAAAAAATCCATTTTTTTTTCGTCCGCTTCTCACCCATGAATTTTACTCGCTCAAGGTTTGTGAAATTCACAATTTCCGTCAAAAAATAAATATCGCATTCACTATAATTCCTTGTAGCATAAAAACAAAATAAACAGCGAACTGTTACATTTTCTAAATAATTTATTATAATAATTTGTAACAAACATGAATTAGACGATATGTGTTACTATGTATTATTGTATTATGGGGAAAACTGGAAATTTCGAAGCTCTCGTGCGACCACTATTCATTGGCCGGCTAGAGCGTTCGCGAGGTTAATTTAAAAATTATAAAACCTAAAATTAATGAGCGAGAAGTGGACGAAAAAAAATCGATTTTTTAATGATAATTTGAATTTTTGGTAGGCTTCAGCAACCTCTAAATATTTTTTGAGTGTTCACAGTTTTCGCAAATTTTTTTTTCCTTTAAAAAAGATAACTGGATGGCGAGAAAAAGAAAAAAAACAAAGCCCAAATTTGTGCCACCCCACTGAAGACGTATGTGTATGATACGTCTTTGCATCTGTCACGACGAGTCGATAGGACAATAATAAGCGGAATCCGGACGTTTCGAGCTTGACGATCAATGAATGGCGGCACGTTGCATGCGGTAGATAAACGTTACGAAAAGTCAATTATCGCGAAATATCTCTGGGCTGGAAGCGATACAGATAATAGAGTTGTGGCACACGAAGACGCGATCAAATCCCACATTCCGATAATTACTGCGTGCGCTTTTAATATCTATCGATAGTCCTCGAAGAATATCACCGTTAGGATATTGAATCGACAAGTCGGTTGCCGAGCCAAAATCCACTGATTACCCATCACGTATAATTCAAAATCATCACGGATTATTTTAATTCTGAGAACAAGAACTAACGAGACGAAAACTGTTATTCAATCGACGATAATAAAAATAATTGCGTTAATTAAAAAAATCGAAAGCGGCGTTGATCGAATATTTTCTGTCGTCATCGATCGTTGATCAAAGTCCCAACACGGAGATCTGTCGGTACGATTAAAAAATAGGCCTGATAAGAAAGCTTCTTCGCTCACGTATCCCACGCGCCAAAAATTCCATCAAGTTCTTTGTTCTTTCTCTCTCTCTCTCTCACTCGCTCTCTTTGTATCTTCTCATCGTGCGTCATTTTTTCTTCATCTCTCCTTTGCTTCGTCTCCGTCCTCGTGCAATTGTAAAAACTCGTCCGTAATTCTTCTTTTACAAAATTGCAGTGGATTCGAAGCTGCCATTGAACATGTTCGCGAGCGGTGGTGGGAGCGACGGGAGCGAAGAACAACATTATCTAGGCACACTGACAACATCACAATTAGGACACGCACACTCGCCCCTTGCGTTACCCTCCGCCGCAATTCTTAATCGACAGACAACCCTTACGTAAGTGATCGATGGCGTTCTTTTCTTTTCCACTTTATTGAAGCACAGCCCTACGATTGGTCCAAAAAAATCACGAGAAATATGAAACTTGAGTTATCTCGGGAGCCTCGTCGCGTTTTTTGAATCTTGAAATTCTTGGGTATTACGGGTTGGTAGGAAAGCGATACGGTTGAGGAAACGGTGATGAAAAATTGATTCGGCATTCTCATTCTCGATCATTGGATTCGAGCCAAGGCATTTTCATCCAGAACGATTTAATCGATGGAAGTTTTTGTTTAGGGGAAATATAATAGTCTTCGTTTATACGCGTCTCTTTGCATATAAACGCTGGTAATTTTTTCGATAAGTGACTTTTCCGAAAAAGGAGCTTAACATGATTTTTTTGTGCTATTTTCTCATTCATTGGGTTATCAATGACTAGCTTTTGCCCGCGGCTTCGCCCGCGTGGATGTCGGAAAATATCCCACGGGAACATACTACCGTGATTAAAAGTACCCCATTTGTTAATCTAGGTAAACAATGTCTTCTCGCACTGCTTATATAGTATCCGAGGAGCGGCGCGCGGATTGATATATGATTGATGGAGGATAAAATCTCTAAAACCTAATAATATAACCTAATAACGGGACGGAAAATTACCTACTTAAATGCCAAATATGAAGGCAACTTTAAAGTGAAAATATTAAATCCTCTTTATCCTCTATCCTGTGAGAATTGGAAAAAAATAGTTACGTAAATAATCCCCGTTAACCACCCCCCCCCTTAAACCCCTTAATGACAAACTTTATTACATAGGCAAGTATTTGTGTCAAGTTTCAAATAAGATCAAAGAAGATGTTTCAAAGAAGATAAGCCCCGCGATAAAATCCTCCCCTGTAAAAATGACTATCCCTTTTTAACCCGTTAGGGGTCGATTTTCGAAAAACCCTGATACACGTTATTCTTTATTTTTGTTCTTAAGCATAAATACTGAGTTTCGAGTTAATCGAACCGCGCGTTAAAATTCTTCCATACAAACTTTGATACCCCCAAATCCCCTCTTAGGGGGTAGTTTAGGAAAAATAAAAGTGACAAAGTTTATAATTTACTTTATAATTTATTTGTGTTAAGTTTTCAAGTATTTTAACTCAAGGAATAAGATTTTTCATACAAACTTTCACCCCCAATTTAACTCCCTTAGGGGTTGAATTTCGAAAAATCCTTCCTTATTCCTTGTCTACATTATAAAGGGAACCTTTGTGCAAAATTTCAGCTTTCTAGGTCCAAGGGTTTGGGCTGGGCGTTGATGAGTCAGTCAGTCAGGACTTCTCTTTTTATTTATATAGATGATATTCCGTCGGGGTAAGCTGAAATTCACGCCCCCCCCCCTTCCGTATAAAAAGTTATGGGGTTTTGAAGTTCGCTGAAACAAGTGATGAAATAGGGCATTTTTTAACATTTTGAATACTATATTGGGGGTGGAGGGTGGGGGAATTTACAATAGAAACCTTTCTCAGAACAATGCTGAAAAGAAGTCTGTATGCATGCAAACCCAAACAAACAAACAAACAAACTTTCTGAAGACAATGCTGAAAAGAAGTAGGAGCATTGTATGCAGGGTTCGTTTGTTTGTTTGTTTGTTTGGGTTTGTTTGAACCCAAACAACCTTTAGTATTCACCACATGGTAGTGCAGCAAAAAAATGTGTATTTTTTCATCGACGAAAAAACGGTTTTAGGGGGTGAAACCACCCTTAAGAGTGTTTCAGTTTCACTTAATAGCAGTCCACCAATTTCGCTGATGCACTAGAGATGCATACAAAATTAAGGGATTTTCTCGCACCCCACATTTAAAAGGGGTGCATTACACTAAACGTAACGGGTAAAATTTCGAAGGCGGTACAAAATTAAAGTTTATGTATTTTTTCATTTTTGCCGGATAGCAAGCTTAAGGGGGTAAACAACATTCCATACATATCCGACGATTTTTAATGCAAATTGCTGGTTTCGAGGTAAATGAATGGTGAATTCGTATTCAGGGGGTAAAAATACATCGGGGTGGACGTGTAGAAAATATTTGTTAAGTGCTGTGCTCATTCTCTTCCTTATCGTTTATTCTTTGAAATGCCGTTTGGTTTATTGAGCTTCGGTTATTTGTTTATTTTTGGCAGAACTTCAAAGGCGTTCAAAGACATCGATTGTTCAGACGTAGATTTTCAACAAAGTTTTTATACGTACAGCCCTTTGCCTTTTTTCGGCCCTTTTCAAATTGACTTTTCGGGAAAACAGAAATTACTATTTCTGGTAATGTCCGTGACATTACCAGAATTATGAAATGGCGGCCTGTGACAACTCAAGTCAAATCTGATCGCGATTTTACTTCACTTACCAAACTATAATACAAACAGTTATCACATGCACTTCTGAAATAATTATTTTCTGTATCAGGTTTATTATTATACCCAAATATCATATTTTGCTTTTTTCGGATCCGATAATTTATAGATTTTCTGTTGACTAGTCAATCCGCTAGTACTACCTTAAGGCGTTATACGCAGTTGCAAGGCCAAAAAAGTAGTTTTTTCACGATTTTTTTCTGAAAAGGGATTTCATTTGGGCAAAACGAAAAGTATTAGGCAGTGTAGTGACATTTTTGAGCATCAGATTGGCATTTTTTATTTTCAAAAATATTCATTAACATTGCTCCTGTGGGAAGTCTCCTGGAGGTCCCCGAAAAAAAAGTGTCCGGCGGTGAGCAAAGTATCTCCGGTTTGGATTATCTAAAATGAAAAAACCAAAAAGATTCTTTTAGGGGATAGATGAATCCAGGTAATGATCGAAGGAATAGTCGAAATTTCAATTTTTGACAAAATGGTGGCTCCGGAAAGAAGCAAATTGCGATTTTCGACCAAATTTTTTTCGTTAAATCGTTGAAAAAAAATATAAATAATTATCGGAAATCTTATTCCTTCGATCAATACCTGAAGAATATATCTGACAAGGTTGTGTTAAAATTGCAGACCGATCGGTTGAGCCGTTTTTGAGAAATCGTGCTCACCGACTTTGAAAACCCCGTTTTGAGAAAAAAAAACGCGTTTGAAGTTTCGGGCGCTTACCTTGTAGCGCTCCGAGCGTCCTTACAAATATGTGTGTATTTACGAGAATATTCGCCGGATCGATTTGAAATTTTCAGGGAATACACTCACATATTTGTACCTTCCGAAAATGCAATTACAAAAATCGATTTTTTGCAATTTCTAACCGCGTATAACGCCTTAACGCAATTTTATTGAGTCCGAGATTCGAACGAATACTATGTCGATCCATATCTGCTGTTCCAATACATGTAAGACCGAAGTTACAATATACGCACATTACACACAAGCTACACACACGCTTGACATTTATCGGAAGAGCCTGAGTACAGCATTGCCACGGATATTCCTAAAATTATGAAATGGCAGCCGGTGAGACAGCTCAAGTCAAATCTGATTGCTATTTTAAGGCCTTATATACGCGATTTCGCCGATTTTCGAAGGTACTTTTCTAGACTCGGTTAATAAAAAATGCCGCATATATTGACAACATTTTTTTTACAGATCATTTATGCACATGGTTAAGTATATGTAAGATTCAGAAATATTAACAAGAGATATAACATAAGCAATGTATTTTTTTGCGCGCGTGTTGATGGTGAAAGTTATCGGCATCGATGTGGGTGTCTGTAAAAAATGAACATATTTCTAATTGCATAATGAATGTATATTCGGTGTGAACAGACAATATTATAAAAAAAAAATCAAATTATAAAAACAATTTTAATAAACAATATTATTAAAAAAAATTAATCATAAAAAATAATAAACAATATTATAGAAATATTATTATAATAAAAAATCGCCACTTAAAATTTTTTTACTCAATTTTCTGTCCGTATTTTATTTTTTATATTTTTTTGGGTCATTGAAATTTTTGTTTCTGTGGTTCACACGATAGGTGATGATACTAAGAATATGTTGTAAAAATTTAAAAGCGATCTGAACCTTCGTTCAAGAGTTAGAACGTTCACAAGGTTGAAAAAAGTGAATCGTGGAAAAACGGCTTTGAAGTTGGCGGTCGGGGGCGCCGCGCGATATCTATTATAAATGCAATCTTACCTCATTTAAGTTTCCTCACCTTATTTTTCAATTCTGTAAAACTTAAAAAATTCCCAACCGTTCAGGCTAATGGAATAAAAAATAAAAATAAAATGAAAACGTTGACATTTTTCGCGTTCATAAGGTCTTAATATTTCACTGTTCATAATATAACACACATAGCTATCACATAATTTATTTCCGTATCATGGTTATTATTTAACGTAAATGCATTATATTTTCCTTTTTTCAGATTCGAAAATTTACAAATTTTCTGTTGACTAGTCAATCCGCCGTACCTTGATATAAAAATTGATAGTACCTTGATATAAAAATTTCGCAACTATTTGGATTTTCGTGATGAAAATGAGTATTCGTTTGCGGTGTTTCAGCGTGCCCCCACTAGAGCCGATAACGAGTAGAACGGGCGGTGATCTAGCAACGGTAATAACATCGACAACGGCCGCCCACACCGACCGATCGTGAGTGAATTCGAAAATCCCGCGGCGGCAGCGGCGGCTCAGTGCGCACAGCGTGGCGTCGTTCGACGTGCAACGAACTCTCGCGGCTGACTTTCCAATGTATTGAGCGAGAAATCGGGCCGGGAGGAAAATACCAACCGGCCTCTTGCTTGCCGGTTGACACCTACCGTACCGACGTTCACGGGACAGTCCACGAATAAGAGAGAGAGAGAGCGAGAGAGAGAGAGAGAGAGTGCCTAGCGGAGACTGAAGTTTCCTACCTTCTGTTTCAACGGAAAAACTTTGTTCGGCGCCTCCCTTTCCCCCGCGATCTTTTCAAATTCACGGCATATACGCGAGCGCTTAAATAAAAAATTTCGAGTACCCGCGAATCGAAAAAAATTCGATCGCTTCGAATCAAAGTGTTTTTTTTTCTGGCCGTAGATCGAAGAGGCCTGCAACGATCGGTAAGCAAGAAACCTTGCTTACCGATTTTCCTTTTTTTTCGCACAAAGTATAATTGACTCTGCATGTTTTTTCCTCCCGTCGTTTTAACGTCTCGATGACAACAGCGCACCCCGACGAACGATGTGACGAAAAATTGTTTCGAAAATTGCAGCCGCGGCTCTTGCGCGCCCGATCAATTATGGTACGATCAACGCCGAACAATCGCTCATTTTTGCGAACGGAAATATGAGCTTTTTCGACTCCCGAGTGCGGCTGTAATTCCTATATCCGTTTTGTAAATAAGTTTTATACGATGTCGTCCAAAGATTCATTTTTGTTTAGCATACTGCGGATTTTTACCCCAAAGAGTAATATATTTGTATCTAAGTCTTTAATGGATAATCGCGACTGCTTCGACGCATTTATACGAATGGAAAAAAAAAGAAGTGTGGTCTCTGATGATATTTTATATGAAGGAACAATCGTCGAACGAGTGAAGAATCTACTGCTTCAGATAATATTGTGGCCATATATATATATATACAATAGGGTGGCACAACTTTGAGCTCTTTTTTCTTTTTCTCTTCATCCAATTATCTTTTTTAACGAAAAAAAAAATTGTCGAAGAAGCTACGAGTGGTCAGAAAATAGAGGTCGCTTAAGTATCGAAAAAATTCAAATTTTTATTTAAAAAATCGATTATTTTCGTCCACCTCTCACCCATGAATTTTACGCATAATAATTTGAAAATTAACCTCGCGAAAGCTCTTGCCGGCTAATGAATATTTAGTGGTCACTCAAAAGCTTTGAAATTTCCAATTTTCGCACATTTTTTTCTCTTCTCACTCATAAATTTGAGGCTTTTTAACATGTCTCAAACAATTAAGGCGCTACCCCCACTTTTAGAGCACAAAAAAGGCCTTTTTCATGCATTTTTTCAAAGAAAACTACAAAACTTTTTTAATCGATCAATATACCATCTCAAAGAACACATCTTGAAGAACTTTCAGTAATTTTTTTATTGAAAAATATTACATTGTTTAGTGGCAAATGGCCGTCAATGAAATAATGTTTTTATATACACGGTTTGCGGTGACCAACATTGCGGCGAAGTGGATCATCTGAAAAAAAAATGCGGATGGATTTAGTCAAATATAAGTATAAACTAGTCTTTGATCGAAGGATTTTAAAAAATATTCATTTTTCACAAAATGGCGGACAGTCAAAGTTAATGGTTCGATTTTAACGAAAAAAAACGGCCGTTTTTTGGCTATGAAACGGGCACTTTTTTTCGAAAAAAAAAAATCGGACGATCAAAGACTACATTTTTATGTATTAAATAAGCCTGCAAAATTTCAAGAAGATCGGTTCATTAGTGTTCGAGTAATCTTGGTCACCGACTTCAGAAATGCCATTTTGAGAAAAACGCGTTTAAAGTTTCTCTTTCAACGCTCTTTCAACGCGGATTCTTCTCTTTCAACGCTCATATCTCAGTCAATTTCGTTCGGATCGACTTGAAATTTTCAGGACATATTCTCAGATACTTATACTTCAAAAAAATGCAATAAAAAAAATCGATTTTTTCAAAATCGCAAGTGGGGGTAACCCCTTAATCCCGTTTTCGTTAGGAACAGATTTTTCAAATTTCATCTCGCACTTCTAACCGAAGAATTCTAATTTTTGTTCTCATCAAATAATTCTTTAAAGTTCTTGTCCGTAGACAAAATTATAGGTCGTTTTATCGGGTTAGAATTGTGAGGTAAATTTGCAAAATCTGTGTCTAAAGAAAAAGAGGTTTTGAAAATTTTACAAAGCGTCAAATTTATGAGGGAGAAGAGTAAAAAAAAATTGCGAAAATTGAAAAGTTCGAAGCTTTTGACCGACCACTGAATATTCATTGGCCAGCTAGAGTTTTGGTGAGGTTCATTAAAAAATTATAAATCGTATGATTCATAGGTGAGAAGTGGACAAAAAAATCGATTTTTCAATGAAAATTCGAATTTTTAGGCGTCTTGAACGACCTGTGAATATTTTTTAGCGGCTCGCAGCTTTCGCGACAATTTTTTTTTCTTCACGGAATATTGTACGATGAGGAAAAGGGGGAAAAAATACCGCTCAAATTTGTGCCACCCTAATATATAGGGTGGTTTGAAAAGTGACGTTCTGAAAGAAAATCTAGATTTTTTTTTAAAAAGCATTAAAACAAAAAATTCTCGAGTTTTCCTAAAACGTAGCTTTTTTCTTTCTTTTTTGTATTTACCTTTCTTGCGATTTTTTCGCTTGCGTTATCATTGGGATGTTCACTGTTAAGCAATAAATAATTGCGGGGCAAGTACAAACGTAAAAGAGAAAAACCATTTGCTACAGGAAAGCTCAAAGAAAATATATGCTTTCTTTCTGGGGGTGATTTTGGTATTGATACGAGGCATCTAGATTTTCCTGTTGGATGTCACTTTTCGGATCGTCCTCTATACATACATACATATATACGTATATGTATATGTTTGTCAGTTGCTGTGCATAGACGTTACTTCTTTATCGCGAATTAAATTCATTTAAAAAAAAAACAATCCCTCGACCAGGGCGTAAGTGACGCATTATACGTAAAGTTTTATTATTTAGTGAATTAAGTTTTTGTTACGTGTTAAGTGATTGCAGCATATCTAATTTAGGAAACTTGAAATAAAATTACATTATAAATTATACGTACACGAAGATTTGACGAATTTATGTACATATCACGAAGTTTGTGTGAATTTCTTTGGAAGAAAACAAATAGGTATTCAACGGCAGGCTTAAAAATGATTGACGGGTTGACTGTTGACGACTAACTCGTTGACTGAAAGAAAGGAATGTTTGTGTTTTTTTTTGTCATTAAGGGAGGACACCACTGTGACGGGCCGAAAATGATCGTTTATTCCGATTTTTTCGTCTACTAGACTACTTATTTGGGGTTAGAAAAAAAAGTATATTATTAAACGTACGTTGAACTTATTTCGTGTACTTTTTTTTTACTTACAATGAACGTTATTGAGGCATAGTTGAGCTTGTATAAAAACGGTGGCCCATCAGCCCAATCGATAACTTGACAATGGTTGGTCCGAGAATAAAAAATAAAAAAGTTTTATAATATATATCAATGTAGTTCTCGTTCTACAAACCGTTTTTGGAGGAAAAAAGTTTACGTATATTTGGGGGCCTGAAAAATACAAATAAAAAAAACGATAATTACTGCAATTATGGACATTTTTGTTATTTTATTTTAAACATTGGATACTTATAGCTAGCGCCACGATTCTGGCCAGGTCGAGAAAAACGCGATTGAAAATTTTAGTACACGTAGATCGTTGCGCTACCTGATCTCACTAAATCGTCTGTAACTTGATCAATTTTCTATATTTTTCCTTGACATTTTTTTTCTCATATTCTTGAATATCTATACTTCGAAAAAATGCAAAAGATCGAGTTTGTGTCCCGTCACAGCGGTGTTACGCCATAAAGAGTATGGTTTTAAGAATCTTTTACAATTTTTTTTATTGAAAATATTTTAAAAATATAGTAGATACAATGGTTTGCACCGACCGTTGTTTGAAAAAGGTCTTTCGCGGTTACCACCGCGGCTCGCAAACAAATGATCGGAAATGAAAAATAAAAAATTTGACCGAAATTAAAAAGGATTCAATAAAATAACGATTTTTGAAAAAATTGCCGCGGTCCAAAGTGAAAGTATCGGTTTTCGGTGAAAAAAGAGCTCTATTTTCGTTGATTGAAAAAATACTAAGCATCGAAAAAAAAAATTGCTGCGTTCAAGCACTGCATTTTTATATGTAAAAATGATTTTTGTGATATCGTGATCACTGATCTTCAAAAAGACATTTTGAGATGAACGCGTTTAATCCCTCGAGTGCACATTGCGTTTGTTTGGGTTTTGACCGTAGGTTTGTAGTATTTTTCAACGTATGCCTCACTTGAACGAATGTTTTGGCATTTAATTTTCGTTTTCGTCAAAAAATAAATTCAGGGCCATAAAATATGGATAATTTACTACAAAAAACGACTCTACAAAAAAAAAAAAAAATATGCATATTTACCGAAATACGATTTGAAAAACGCCTTGGGTCAGATTGACCCAAGATGCACTTATAGGTTGGCGGCGGAGGTGTGCACTCGACGGGGTAAAGTTCACCGGTTCGCCTAACCTATTTTGAATGTATCGACTTGAAATTTTCAAAGAATATTCTTCGAAGCGTTACATTTTAAGAATCCGTCGAACGCCAAAAATCGAGATTTAAATAAATGTCAACTAGATGTAAACCTTTAATCCCTGAATATGACGTGTCGAAAAAATACTTGGATGATCAAATTAACGGATGGCCATTTCCAAAGGATTTCGTGACAGTTCCCAGGTATAGTTCCTTTTTTCAACGATGGATATTGAAAAAAATAATCACACACGGAATGATGATTTATCTCCATATCAGCGGAGTCTTGCTTCGACCCCAAGCGATTTGACATTTTCTCTAGCTTTTGCAGTACCGCTCTTTTCGACCGCGTATTTTTATGCCTTATTGATATTCGATTCGGCCACCAATCGACGCGATCCGACGACGAAGAACACGTGGAGTGTACGACCCTACCTTCGATCTAATCAATTCGCTGAGAGGATCAATAAATAAAATGAGAAAACAAAAAGTTGAAAAATCGCGTTACATCGGGACTTTGGTGTCGTAACGTCACTTCGGGAATCATGGAATCCCGAACATTTGTCCAAATGTCACAATTCCCGTGTATGTCCTCTCTCCGTCAGCTTGCGTTATAATATATACGAAATTTTTACTAAAACCGTTGGATTAAGTGAGATCAGAGATGTTTTTTTTTTTCGCCGCGTTGATAGAAATTTAGAAACCGTGCGAATCCGAGGGAAAAAATGACATTCGATCGTTCGTGATTTGGCTTAAAGTGGCAGCGAAATCGACGTCGTAGCTGCAGCTCGATCCGTCGGTGACCTGCCGGTCCGTTCCATTTTTACTTTCTCATTTTATCGCAACCTTCGTGTACAATACGACAATTTGTTTTACAAATTATTTAATCATTTAAAGAAAGGAGAGTCGAATGAGAATTTTTACCCACCATAGTAATTCGATGCATATTGTGAACTAATTTTTCCGATAAATACTCCCGATTTTAATGAACATAACGGTTCATCCGATCAATCGAAAAACAGTTCTTCGAATTCTAATTCGCCACTCCTAATGATCGTACCTTTAAATTATATGGCTCATTATAATTAAAAACAAAAGGACAACGCTTGGGGTAAAACGGGGTTTATGGAAGAATAATTGTTGTTGGGTATGTTCGATCATTCTTACACGTTGAATGGACACTGTTCGATAGATGGAGAAGACATTTTTCGAACAGGATGAATTTTTGTACCGATTCGACGATAAAGTTCCTTTGGTCGGAAGACGCAGCAATACCCGAGTACGATTCCGCACGAGGGGCAACATGGAAATACGAGAGTGGTGATAAAAGAGAGAGGGGGAGAGAGATGATGATGATGATGAGAGAATTTATTATGCCCTAGTAATACTTTCGGGCAATGTACAAAATAATACAAATAATAACAAAAGTAACAAAGGAATAAATTCATAATAAAATAATAAGAGAGAGAGAGAGAGAGAGACTGATTGCTTTTTTAAATTTTTGCCTTGGTTGTACCATAAGGTAAAGTAATATTATAAAATGAATAGTGATTGATAAGATGAAACACTGCTGGATTTAATTCTGGACACTTTTAATAGATACTATCTTTTTGATGATACTGTAATGTTTTTATTTCAATTTATAATGTTTCTACTTAATATTTGCCTTAATAAGCCTACTTTGATAAGACTATAAGTGACTATGAGTGATAATAATAAGTGATTATAACGTAAAAACAACCAATACATGCGAAATTGTCAAAAAAAAAATTGAAAAATATTCCGAATTAATTCCACTGGTGCATAAAATAAATAAAGATGGTAAATAATATGAATAGAGATCAGAACATTATACAAATTATAAAATGTTATAAAAATATACAATTCCAGATGCTAGGAAAATGAAACTAAAATATCGAATTAAATATGCCGACAGATTATGCATACTGACATTTTATATTTACAATTAGTAATAAACGAAATCTAGTATAGTGACGAAGTGGAGAGAGAAAGAGAGAGAGGAGAGAGAGAGAGAGAGAGAGAGAGAGAGAGAGAGCTCAGAGAGAGTGGACCCACAAAGTTTTGGACAGAGAGGAAAAAAACGAAGCTGGTAACAAAGTGCCTTTGCCAACAGAGAGCGAAAAAGTGGGCCCCTCGCAGCCGAGAGAGCGAGAGAGGGGGGGGAGAGAGAGAGAGAGCCAAGTAAGAATGAGAGCAAAAGAGGGAGATAAAAAGAAATCGAGCAAGAAAGAAACGGAGAGTAAGATTACGAACAAATGAACAAAAAGAAACGGAAGAAGGAACGAGGGAAAGAGAGGGAGAGAGAGAAGGTAAAGTATGGGTAGAAAAAGGACGAGGCGAGGTGGCGGTCGAGAAAGGGAGGGCGAAGTCCATCAGGCTAAAGAGTGCCTATCTCGTGCCGGTGCCGAGTTCGCTAAGGGCTATTCCATGTTAACCGCTCGTCCCCGGGTTCTTTTTTTCTTACTTTTTGGTTTTTTAAGCGGGCGGCCTTTCTTCTTTTTTTTGCTTTAGCTCTCCGAACTCCGCGGCGACGGGGCGAGCGTCGTGTGGCGCCGCCCTCCGTGCTCACGGCCGCCCTCCGCACGCGGAGACATCGGCTGAGGGAGATCGGGGCAATCGGAGTCACCGGTTGATGCATCGGACTCAATGAAAACGATAATACACGGTTGCAATAGTATTTTTGGAAAATGTTTCGCTCGAAGAATGCGGAAAATTCTGTTTTTGAAAGAATTTATCATTGAGTTTTTTTGGTCTATTTACTATAGAAAGAAAACTGTAGAGAACCGGCTTAAAGATCTGCGGATTCGAAATGAGAAAATAAGATTAATGGTCGAATTAAGGAGGTTGGAGCGTTAGCCACAATCAAAGGTTAAGTTCAATTAAAAAAAATACATGTTATTGTTTAGACTATACTGAGTGTTTACGATTTTTTTTAAATTTTTTCACCACCAAACAACAGAGATAAAATATAGTTTAATGTGTGTAATTTAACGTGCGGTTAAATGGGCAAGACTTTCAGACTCAAGGTTATGTAATTTTTTTTGTCATTTAGCATCAAGATAAACCATTTTTAACAGCGGATTAATGCAAAGTAAACCTTTGTAAACACTTAGAAAAAAAAATCCTCATCTTGCCCATCGTAAACCATGGGCCAATAATCTCCTGACGTAAATATGAATAGGCATAATTATAAATTACTCAAAATTTCATTGTGAATTGTATAAAACATTCGTTATCGTCGTTTTTTCATAATAATCATCGTTAATGTCATACTTTTTCAAGTTGGTAATAACACAAAACTTTTTCTAATTTACGTAATAAAAAAATTAAAATGCACAATTTTGCCCTTTAATTATATTTTTACAAAAATTAGCATATACAGAATAAATCTGTACCTCGTATGGGTTTTTTTGAGGTTGATTGAAAAAAAAATAGATAAACCGTCATTTGACTCAACTGCATCGCACCAACCTCCTTAAAATGAACGCGCGATCGATTTTTTAAAATGACTATTGCAATGGAGAGTAGACCCAATCATTTAACAAGAACCGAAAAATCGTATATTTTACCGCTTAACAGACTACATCTACTTAGGTGGGTCAAAAGATTGCAGTTTCCAAAAATATTGATTTTCGATAATATCACCTTTTAGCTATGTTCCCTGAAAATTTCATTGAGATATCCCTAGAATTGAATGAGCTTTCAACAGTCAGCCGGGCGGCAGAGCAGCACCATACTCAAAACTTTAAACGCATTTTCCTCGTGACCCTGTTCTTAAAGTCGGTGGACATGATATCTCGAGAACCACTTGATGGATTATTTCCAAATTTGCAGGAGATACGGTGAGAAACATGTGAAGGTCGTTGACGATCACACTTTCTCAAAATCGATCTTCATTTTTTTATAGTTACATAAAAATGACGACTTTATTCATCGATTTTGAGTGCTCGAGTTTCAATTCATCGCCACGTTGTTGGAAAAAATGATAAAAAGAATCGACGATCGTCAACGACTCGTATTTATTGTTAACTCAAATAACCCGTTTGGTTTTTAGATTTCGGATCGACAGTTTAAGCTGGAGAGTGTCCACTGCCGAACGTCGCGAAAAAAGTGTCATCATCTGCCGCCGGCCATGCTAGTCATTCAGGGGTGACCAAAGAAATGTTACCTGATCTGTATAACCTCTTAATTACAAAAATACAATTTCTCAAATAAATATTTATAACCTAGGGTCTTAACTTCAATTTGCAACAAAGATTTTGTAAACATTTTCATAATTGGCTGAGTTGTTGCGATTTTTTTAAAGGGTGCCCACTACGCGGCGGTGAATCGACCCGCTGCGGATTAACGGAATTCTTTTTGCGTTTTTTTTTTTCGTAAATACGTTTCCTGAAACAGTGTAGATCGTATCTCAAAACCTATTCGTCCGATTCACTTTAAATGCGGACAGAACATAGTTTATAACATTTTCTATCGGACGATGTGATTATGTGTTTACATGTTTATCCATTTGTTAATAACAAATTACTGAACCTGTTTTTTGGTCGAAAATCAATCTCTTGTATACAAACTGCCATGTTTGTAATTTTCAAAACTTCAATAAAGTATACCACTGTTTTATTATTATACTAAAAGTATGTTTCAAAAACTTTTATTATCGATCACCCTTTTGCCGGAGCCATCTTTACCGATTGGCTATGCGGCAGCACTTTGTTTAAATGATAATTACTTCATTGTTGATCAATATCTTCCAATAAAAAAAACCCATTCTTGGCAAGAATATGTATTAATTGTGTGTAAAATCCCGGCCTCGTCATCCTAATACTCTCATCAGAAAAAAGACTGAAAATCGAGCCTTTTTTTATACAAAAGAAATCGATAGTTTTTGGCATTTTCTCAAAATACTAATAATACATTATATTATTAATAATACTAATAGTAATAATACATATTCATGAATGTGTAAGTGTAAGAGTACGAGCAAAAGTTTGGCAAAAAATATTAAGTAAGTAAAATCCTTTTTAATTATTCCGTCTTCTGCAAATTTTTTATTCAAGTTTCATGTTTTACATTGCGGTGATGTTATTATGCAAAAGTAATGGTTAATTTTGTATTTCTTAAATAGTGCACAAACAGTGCTTTGTTATAACCTCAAGATTCCGCATGTATTGTTTCTACTTGTTGACATTCTAGACGTGGTCATCTCTCCCGGGAGATTGGGAGAGATGATCACGTACAGTCGGTGTATGATGGCCATAGTATTAGTTGTAATGTGTTCAAGTAATTCATTTTTTCTACATTTGTTTTAGATGCCTAATAAGTACAAGAAAAAAGCAATTGCTCTACGAGGGAACTGGACTCAAGAATCATTAAAAGCAGCTATTAGTGCTGTAAAAAATGATGAATTGTCGGTTCGCGAGGCCGCTAGGACCTACGAAATACCTAGGAAGAGCTTAGAAAGACGATATAAGAACAATGACAAAATATGTTGCGGAGAAAGTTATTATGAAACTCGTCTCATCGAAGACTGGCTTTGGTGGATAGTGTGCCAACTTTGGGGACCCAAAAATTATACTGATTTCGATTATATGTGTTCTAGATGTGGTGTCAAATACTTCCTGACGCCAGTTGACAAAGATTAGTACTGTACACTGAGGGAAAAAAATCAATTGAATCAAAAAAATATATTGGTTGATCCAAATAAATGTGCTACTGCGGAGTGCCACCGATATGTGAGACTGTTAAAATACTATAAAAGATTGGAAAATGTGATTGATTTAAATAACATATTATTTTATTTGAAAAAGCTCTTCTGTTCTCTGAATATCTCCATTATCCTTCAAATAAAATTATATTCCATTGAAATCATTCTATATCCAATCCGTAGATGGATTGGATGAAATAATTATGCAGTTGCTACAACATCTTTTATTTCGTACAAAAATATAATCAGTAGAATTAATTATTTATTTACTACATCGTAACGAATATGCCATGGGACGTAAGATTTTCAATTTGTTTTGAATCTTAAATAAAAAGTGAGCTTAGAATGATTAACCACGATAACAGTGGAGAGAATATCAGATATCCAATGAAATATTCATGGAGAGAATATCAGATATTCAACTGATAAGGACAGATACTACTCTTTGATCTTAGCCACAGGCCAAGAAGCGATACTCTTTAGAGTTTCTCCGGCGTTTAAGGGAGACTTTGTCCTTGCGGAGATGCGGGAGATGTTAGCCGCTCAACATGAGCAGCTAGAAGAAGAGGAGGGATGCCTCTATGGACTAGGCATTGCCGATTAGCGGTAATTATAAACACATTTGTGTAAACACATTACAAAACTTTAAACGCGTTTTTCTCGAAAACACGTTTTTAAAAATCACTGACATTCTCCTGACCGCTGTAATTAACATATCAACCTGAAATTTGGAGAGCATACTCAGAAAATATGTCTTCACGGAATGACGGATCGTTTTTTCGATAGATACATTTTTGCATTTATTATTTATTTTTTTATGCGAAAAAAACGCGAAAATTCGATTTTTTTTTAATTGCCGCCATTTTCCGAAATTTGTACTAAACGAAAAGCCCATTCGTCATTCCATGACCAAAGGGTCACGGATTGATAATATGCTTTGAATTTGTGTTTCAGATCAACAAAGAGGGGGCAGTGATGTCAGCCGTTTACCTCCCGCGATTTGAGGACCTGTTTTCGCGGAGCTGCAACGGCCGCCATTTTGGTTTTTTTTTTCAAAATTTTTTTTTTAACGTTCTGTATATCATGAATAAAAGCAAGAAAAAAACCGCACTCAAAAAGCTTTACTCGTTTGCTTTAAAAAAAAATAAAATGTAAACACCTGAAATATGGCACTCCAAGGACAAAGTCTCCCTTAAGTAGATTTTCGGTTCGCGCTACGCTTACGAGAAATGAGCGCGCGTGCAGCTTCTAGCGGTTACTCCGAGAACTACGGGTTTCCTCACACCCATAATTTCGGTGGCTCTCGGCCGTGATTTGGTTGAATTTTTTCAACCAAATGCGCAAGAAACATATCTTACTTTCGCATAATTTTTTAACCAATTCAGACATTTGCTTAATATTTTTCAATCAAAATAAAATATTAATATTTAAACGAATAATGTACTTGAAAATTAATATCGGATATGGTAAAAAAAAAAAATAACACATTTACTCATTAGAAACTTTATCGGAATCAAACGAGCGAAATTCAATTTTTCTCTTGTATTCGAAGCAACAATATTCATGTTATGAATTGAATCGCTTTTTTTCGTTCGTTGCAGAAAATGCATTCAAAACTATATCATTTGTTCGCGATAATTTTTGCGATAGTGTCAATAATATATTGTTCTCGGCTAACAATATTTCTTTTAAACGAAAAAAAATAACTTTTAATTTTATCATATTATTAAAGTCAATAGCGTTTTGTTTGGACTAATAAATTCGATTATTTACACCAACATTTTTACAATCGAATCAACAAAATTTCATTCAATAACACCAATGATATTGGATCAAGAATTTTTTTTCTCAGTGTGTGTTCGCCACAAAAAAAATGGCGCGCATTTTGAAACGTCGGGTCATTTTGAGACGCCCTTCACATCGCGGGCGACCGCGAGTCACAGGCTTGGAGTACAAACGTCGCGACAATTACACGCTCGTTTCCGCGCTCGTTGGTCCACGGATGTTTTAGAGATAGAAACCCGTGCAGGCTTGTAGCGTGCGCGTGTAATCGGTGCGAGGCTGTAATAAACGATCGCGCGGCGAAACATCGAAATTACTGTACGCGTAACTCAGGTAGATTGCTGGTGGCTCGGTTCTACGATGTCCGACAAAGTTTGCTTCGCTGATTGCGCGCTCTGAGCGCAAAACATGCATCAGTTTCTCGAATAGCGAACGCGGGACCTGACTCGGTGCTTCGAGGAAGATAAACCGATAACGCCTTCGTATTATCGATCTGAGAATATCGCGGGCGAAAAATCTCCAGCCTCAGTCGCCACCGTTGCTCAATGAGGTTTTGGATAGGCCGCTTCCATTTTCAGCATATGATGTATAAGGACAAAACGTGAGAAGGTAACGCGATTTGTGCTGCGCGAACGTCGATGAGAAGCCTCGCGAATGAATCTAGCCCGCGAGAAAGGCCAGGAAAAAAATATCGATAGACGAAGAATGCGGCCGGTGAGGCGGAACGATCGAACCTCAGGGAAACAAGCACAAAGAGAATCAATCGATAGCACTCTCGCCGAGATGTATGGGCCCTCCAAAGCCACGGGTAGCTGGCTAGCTCAGCGACTCGTTATCGGCGACGATATCGAAAATAATAATTACCTTGGGAAATCAATTGCTCGGCATTGTGCTTTTTTATACGGACAACGTTTAAGGGGGTAAGGTATTTTTTGGCGTTTTTTTAAAATGTTGTCATATGAATGCTCTATGGGCCTGGCATCGATGATTCTGTGTAAGTATATGAAAAAAAATACTCGTTCATTGATGTTTAAGGGGAGATATACACCTGGATGGTCGAGGTCGAGGATTTAGAAGCTATGAACATTCCGCCGAATTTATATATAGATGCGTTGTACAGGTACATGTCGCCAGAAAAATTGAGATGCCTTTGCTGTACGTAGAAGAACTTCGAGTAAATATCGACGAAAGGCCCTTTATAATCCATTAAAAAATGTACGGCTTCGCACAATCATATTTTTAATTCGCGTTGAAAATATCCGATAGACGAATCAAATTTGCGCGGGTATCCGGCGTTGCCACACGTCGAGCAAGATGGCTGCTGTTACGTCACGAGAAGTCTCGCTCTCCGAAAACTTCGGTTTTTGCGACTTTATTTCTAAATTTATTGCTTATTTCTGCGGTGAGCTTTCCAATTCAAGGTGCCTTATCGATCACAAAGATTCAACGAACGCAACCATCAGCTTTTTTGACGTGTTTCTTGGCTCCAAGTAGCACAAAAAAATCGATATACGAGAGGACAGGCACATTTTGTCGTCTACGTGTGACTAATTCACCAACTTTAACAATTAACAACTCGGAAAGTGTACGGTAAATCTCGTGGAAACTCCGCATACGCATGGACGAAGGTCTCGACAATGCTATAAAAAAAAATCGGGCTTTCATCTTGAACTCGCTCCAATCACCGTACCTCCTTAAAGTTTGAAGTATGGTGCTGCTACCGCCCGGCCGACTGTTAGAAGCTGTAGCTCATTCAATTGAACGTCGCGAAATAAATTTCATCATCTGCCGCGGGCATGTTTTTGTTGTTTTTCTGTATTTTTTCGCGATTCTTATTAAAGGCTCTCAATATACGTAACTTTCTGTTTAAAAAAGAACGCGTTTGTTTTTCATCAAGCGTTTCTAAGAAAATAAAATTCGGATTTTGCCCTCGGGAGATCCCTTTATAACGTAAAGAAGAGTCTATGGCCGAAAATGAACTTCACGAGGAACCTGAGGGACCACTTTATGGCCCCGGAATCGCAGATTCATCGGTAGTCCATTGAGTCGAAAAATTATACAGTCTTGAAACTGCAATCGCGCTTCTCTGAGAACCACTTTTTTGTAAACCTCGTACAAGATAACTCAAAAAATATCTGATCGCTCATTTTGAAATTTTGCACTTTCAGATAATGTAATTATCGACTGTGGGAACCTCAAGTTCCTTGAATACTATTGCAAAGGACTGCTTTTTTTATTGAAAAATACCATCGTAAAAAGTTAATAAAAAATTGAACATCTTTTCGAACATGTACCATTTTTTCAAATTTTCACTTATCTGTGGATTTTTTAAGTTCACATAGAACGTATTATTGGCTCTGATGTTTCAGATTAGTGCACCAGATGCTTGGTTGTACGCCGTGAAACAACTCAGGCCGCAACCGTCTCTAAAGCAAGTGTCATACAGCCGCCATTCTGAAACATTTCTTTTTTATCGGAAAATTGAAAGCTGAATACGTACATCAAATTTTAATTATGTGGAATAAATACTTTGGACACAAAAAAAAACTTGAAAATTCGCTCATATTCGGCTGCCTCCAGGAGTCTCCAACCTTAAAGGAGGGAGATTCCTGAACGTTTCGCATGTGATAATAAACGCTTCCGGAGTTTCCCTGCACTTTGTTTCACTGGATCCATCAAGTAGAAATTCGTAAGAAGAGATTCTCCTCTCACAAAGGTAATGCCGCGCGATAACTGTTTCAGAATTTGTACGAAATCTCTTCATTACACACTGAATGTAAATAAGATTCATTAGCTTTAATGATCACCTGCCTCAACTTTCCAGGTTTTCTTTTTTGGTGATGCGTTTCTGTGTATGCATTAAACTATATAGAATCTGTATTTTTTTGTTTGTTTGTATATATTGAAAACATAAAACTGCCACCCGCTCAGTAGTGGGCACGTAACCCAGGGTGCAGCCAAGGGGTCATCCATCCAGGTGTTGGCCCAGGTCAACGCTGCTCGCCATGGGAGATTGCCACCACCGCACACCGACACGTTCATCGGTCTAAAGAAAATTAGTATTTTAGCCCTTTACCGATGGAGTTAGAACCGTTGTAATGATACTGATATGCAACTTGTCGGACGCGTGCTCAAGAAATCAGTAGCTTATCCACAAACGATCTTCTCAGGTCCCCTATCGAGCCTTGTTTACCGAATTCCAAATATCCAAGTCACCAAAGTTTTTACACAAAAGTATATCTGCTCCTTACGATTTCTCACCTCCCCCCCCCCCCCCCCACACTTCTAATCGTGGACTGTGATCATATCGACTCGATTTCGTTTCAGACTCATGTATCATCGAAAAGCCGTCTAGGGTAGGCTGTCACCAGAGCTTTTTCTATTACCGGCATTATTTCGATATCAACAAATTTTAACATCAGAATTCCGGTATTCCTATATTGTCCGATATCAATGGGACCTTGATTTGAAAAATTGGAAGCTTGAAAGTGAAGATGAAAGTTTTATAGAAATAATAGTGTACCGATAGCTCGATGAAATCACAGTTTTCATGAAAAAATCACCGTCGTCTATTGAAATCTTCTTCAATAGAAGACGGTGATTTTTTTTAATAAATACTACATAGCAGAGTGTTTTTAGAAATGTATAATAAATGATTATACATTTCTAAACACACTCTGCTAGGTTCTTAAATATATCCACCTCAACATGAAATAAATAAGCAAACAAAAAAAATAAAAACTTTTATGCAAATCAAATAAGTAGTAAATAAGCAAAATAAAATTTAGGAAGTTTTATTCAAGTCAGCGTAGGAGTAGCTACCAGAATGCGAACAAATGTCATAGCTTGTGGCACGGACGCAACAGCATGGATACTTTAAATAACGATATTGAAACTGTTGAAACAATGATCGCAACACACAGAGGGCATCTAAAGTTCCGTCTCTCAGATACCAATTTACCTCATTGCAGGTGTAAGCCAGGGAAGAAAATGCTCTTTCTGATTCCACATTCGTGGATGAATAAGTTGACAGTTGGGAAATATTTAACGCAGGTCATAATATTTTAAGGCTATTAAACGTAGTTAAGAAACTTCAATGGAACTAATAGTAACTTCAATGGAAATAATTACAATTATGATGGTATTTTAATTTTTAACTCTGAGTATTATTCGCGTCCAATATCGGTTTTTCAATATCGGACTGTTGGTCTGACATTCCGATTTGTCGATAGTATCGAAAACCGGTATCCATGGCCTACCTGTCACACTCCAGAAGTGACATCTTTCCGAAAAGTCATAACCGAGAAATGTTATATTCCTGCGATGCTACCATACTTGCCGAAAAATATATTGACCAAATTCCCGAGTTTCGGAATTAGTTCGAAACTAGTACAAAACTAGTTCGAAACTAGTTCGAAACTAGTTCGAAACTCGTTCGAACTATTTCGACACCAGTTCGAACCTTCTGAAATTGATTAGTACCGTCGCCCTTTTGTTAAAATTTGAAAAACTCACTGCTCAAACTGGAGGACATCAATGATGATTGAGCATCGTCTACCGAAAGGTGGAAGAGTGACTCAGAGTTGCTGGAGCCGGCTGATATCAATGTCCAATGGGGTTGCATTAGCTCGCGATGGAGCGACGACGCGTTTCGAGCAGTAAACGAAACGGCGCCAACATTCTGTCCCCGAAAGAGCGTTTTGTAGTTTAGAGATTCCAAGCACCCTCTCGTCCGACGCCACCGCGTTCCCGGCCGCGAGTGCCGTTCTCTCGTGCATGAATGCGGCCTCCTTATGGTATACCTGTCACGGTGAACACGCGTTACGCGTACAACTGCCCTGTCTGCCATCGGAGCTTACGGGAGCCCGACAGGGTGGCGGACGAATCTTCGGATGGATAGGGCGATGTGGTTGATTCTGAAGAGACTGAAGACGAAGCGGATGATAGATGCGAATGAACCGCGCGTCTATACGAGGCGATGTTGTTGATGTAAATGATTGAGGGGGGGGGGGGGGTGCAGCGATTCTTGAAAAAACTTATCAAAATCGACCAATATTCGATTGGTAATAAAGTTCTGACGTAGCAGCCTCATGTGACGTTGGCGGACAAGGTTTTGGAATGGCAAAGGTTACGTCTATAGTAACGAAGTATTAACAAGTCATTCGTTAGGAAATTTCAAACAAAAAAAAATACACGACATGAATCAATTGCGAGGAGAGAAGGTTAAGGGGTCTTCTCACTTTAAACGCTAAAAAAGGCTATTTTCATTAATTTTTTTGATATATTTATATTATAGATATTGGTATAAAAGTTGTTACACTTAATAAATACACTTTCAAAATATATCATTTTTTTTTCATTTTATTTAAGTCACTATTTCTAGACGAAAATGGTAGTTAAAAAAATGTTCTGAAAAATCGTAGCCTGCGCCTATGAAACGGTTTTAGATTCAGTATGTTAAGGGCTATAGCGCGTATCATACGATTTTTGATACATGCAAAAATGACAAAATGGCGGAGATTTGTCGAAAAAAAACAAAAAAAAAAGTGTTTTTTCACCGTTTTTGAAAAAAAACCAGTAAATATCAAAATTTCAAAAAATCCTTGATATGCGCCATAGCTATAATTGTAAAGAATATGTGGTTACAATTTCATAAGGATCGGTTCAGTAGTTTCGATGATTTTATCAACAAGCCGTCGAAAAACGTCGTTTCGAGAAAAACGCGTTTAACGTTTGTTTGGATTACATAAAGACATAAAAACAATTTTTTAATGTATTTCGAAAGCGTATTCATTAAGTGTAACAACTTTTATGTCAATATCTATAATATAAACCTTCCAAAAAATTCATGAAAATAGCCTTTTCTAGCGTCAAAAGTGAGAAGACGCCTTTAGGACGTCGTAGGACTAACATTGAGGGATCATCACAGTGTAGCGGATCGAAAAATAGCTGATTATCGCGACTTTTTTGTCGATGGTTAAAATATGTTAATCAGTCTGATTTTTTTATGTCAAATCAAAGCACTCATGAAGAACAGCAAATAATTTTTTTAATGGTTATTTAATTTTTTTTTACATTTTTTTTTACGGTTGAAATTTTTTTGAAAGAAGTAGCCCTTACGGTGTACACGGTTGTGGCCGTAAATATTGTCCGAAACAAAGTTCGTAAAAAGATTATTAGTCAGTAGGAAAGCCGCTATCTTACTATGGAGGTTTTTTAAAATCAACATTGACAAAATGGCGGCGGTTTGAAAAAAGTATCGAATTTGGCATATTTTTTCGACAGTTTTTAGTTAAAAAAAAATAATAAAAAAGGTTCCATAGCAAGATAATGAATGGCGTGAAGAATGTAGGGTTAAAATTTAAGACGGATAGCTTAAAAATGCTTCCTTTGAGAGTGTACACCGAGTTGACAAACGACATTTGAGAAAAACGCGTTTAAAGTTTCGAGTGCGGACTTTTTATATTAATTGTCTACTTACGATCAATCGGCGATCCCAGGTCCACGTTTATAACCGTCTATACTACCGGATAATGCAAAAAAATCGATTTTCGAAAATTTTACACTGTGATGATCCTTTAACACATGGGGTTGTATGATCCGTTGTAGCCAACCAAGGAGTCCGTTTGTCATATATTTGTTTGAAGAAACTGTATTATTATTTACTTCTACCTAAATGTTAGTTCGACTCAAGGAAATGCTCATATCCGAGGCCCATCAGTAATTTCGAATGAACTTTCCATTGGGTGTTAACATCGAAGGCATTATTTATTCAAGTCCCGTAAATGTTTTGGTACAATATTGATTGCTCTACTGGATGATTTATGAGATTCAAATAAATGTTAAGTGGGCGGACCAAGACCACGCTGTGCGTCACATTCCGAGCGAGAACGTCGTGTTGGGTGATGATGTTCGGAATAACCTTAAAATCTAACATTCGTAATTTTTAAGAAAAATCCGGTTACTGATTTAAATGTTAATTCGTCATTTTGATCCCACTTCATGGTGAGAAGTTTCAAGATTTCGTGTCAGGAGATCAAAAATATTTTTCGACGGAATGAACACGGTTATCACGGATTTGTATACTAGAAGCAGTATCGGGCTTGTGACAGAATAAAATATCTGTCATCGATCAATATATAGTTGCATATAAATGAATAAAAAAGTTTAACATATTAATATATAATAAAAAGAATATTCAGCTTAAGGCAGGATACCAGTGTGACGGGCTGAAAAAGGTAGTTTTTCCGATTTTTTTCGTCTTCTAGATTATTTATTGGGGATTGGAAGGAAGGTATGTTGTCAAGCTAACATTGAACTTATATCCTGTGACTTTTTAAAAATAAACAACGTAATTGAGGTATAATAGAGCCTCTGTATTAAAAATGTAGCCCAGTGGCCGGATCGATAACTTGACAATTTTTGGTCTGAAAAATAAAAATAAAAAAGTCTCATAATCCGATAAAAATGTAGTTCTCATTATACGTAGCCGTTCTTCAGAGATTTTTTTTCAGCAAATGACGGGTGTTCAAAAAAAGTGTAACTGCAGCGAAATTTTTAGTTATATGCGGGGGGGGGGGCTTAAAAAATACTGAATTTAAAAAAACGGCTAGTTACAACGATAGCTACTGCATTACGGAAATTTCGATTTTTTCAAAATTAAAAATCGGACAATTATAGCTAGCGGTATGATTCCGCCCAGGTCGAGAAAAGTCGATCCGAGAAAAACGCGGCTGAAAGTTTTAGTATACGTAAATCGTTGCGCTACCTGCTCTCACTAAATCGTCTGTAACTTGGTCAATTTTCAATACTTTTACTTGGCAATTTTTTCACATATTCTTGAAAACATAAAACTTTGAGAAAATGCAAAAAAAAAATAATCGTTTTTTCACTCACTTGGGTAGAGTCAAATAAACCGTTCTACTCACAGTAAATCATAATCAATTGAAACATTTAATTGGACTGAAAGAATCATAGCATTGAATATCAAAGAACAGTACCTATAGTAGGCTAAAATTCAGACGAAATTTTATTTGTTCCAACCAAACCGTTTTTCTCGCTCGACCGCATCTTTGCAAAGAGCTAAAAGAATACGCAAATCCAATCAATCATGATCATCCACTTTTCGCACCCTTCGAAAAGTCTGTCCTTACACTTGCAGATAGGCTTGGTGAGTTTTTGGTAGGATCGCTCCAAGGGCTCAACTTCCCGGTGTTTCGGAGTGTGGTGAGTGCCGGTGATATCGAAGCCCATAATTATGTTGGCTGCTGTTCTGGTCGTATTAGCATGGAGCGGTGTCCGTCGACGATCCGTGCGAAGTCTTCCAATATCTGGTCCGACAAGAGCTCACGTCAGAAGCCGAAGTAGTAGCCGGAGCCTTCTCCCGCTGCCAGAGATTATTCCGGATCGATCCGTTATGCTATTATAACGATACGAGGAGCCAACGGAAGCAGATCAGTCGCTGCGATTGCCTCGATCGATCCGTTTCGTTTCGACCTGTCACGTGGTAGCAACACAACCGATGGCCTCAGGACCACGTTACGTGTTGAGTAAGATACACCGAGAGAAAAGTCCATGGTATTTACAAAAAACGCCCATGGTAAAAGAGGGAATAGTAAAATTCGTTTTAGTTTATTGACATCGCAATCATAATATGGTTAACACGACTATAAGCGAAAAGTATACCCAAACATGCGATTTGGGTGGTGTGTTTGACTTTCTATCATCCCCGAAATGATTATTCACTCTTGTGAAAGGCTTCACAATATAGATATGGTTAATTTAGTGTTATAACAAAATATGCGTACAAATACTAATGTTGTATCTTGAAAGTTAGGTTTTGTTCACTCAAACTTCTACTATTTCAAGTTTGTACAATTCATATCGTTAACATTAAAGTTTTTCGAGTATACTTTATCAGAAGACCTTATGAAAAGGGACTTGAAGGTATTCGAAAAAAATTATAGTAAATATTACTCACTAGCTTTTGCCCGCGGCTTCGCCCGCGTGGATGTCGGAAAATATCCCACGGGAACATACTACCGTGATTAAAAGTACCCCATTTGTTAATCTAGGTAAACAATGTCTTCTCGCACTGCTTATATAGTATCCGAGGAGCGGCGCGCGGATTGATATATGATTGATGGAGGATAAAATCTCTAAAACCTAATAATATAACCTAATAACGGGGCGGAAAATTACCTACTTAAATGCCAAATATGAAGGCAACTTTAAAGTGAAAATATATAATCCTCTTTATTCTCTATCCTGTGAGAATTAGAAAAAAAAAAAGTTACGTGAATAATCCCCGTTAACCACCCCCCCCCCTAAACTCCTTAATGACAAACTTTATTACATAGACAAGTATTTGTGTCAAGTTTCAAATAAGATCAAAGAAGATGTTTCAAAGAAGATAAGCCCCGCGATAAAATCCTCCCCTGTAAAAATGACTATCCCTTTTTAACCCGTTAGGGGTCGATTTTCGAAAAACCCTGATACACGTTATACTTTATTTTTGTTCTCAAGCATAAATACTGAGTTTCGAGTTAATCGAACCGCGCGTTAAAATTCTTCCATACAAACTTTGATACCCCCAAATCCCCTCTTAGGGGGTAGTTTAGGAAAAATAAAAGTGACAAAGTTTATAATTTACTTTATAATTTATTTGTGTTAAGTTTTCAAGTATATTAACTCAAGGAATAAGATTTTTCATACAAACTTTCACCCCCAATTTAACTCCCTTAGGGGTTGAATTTCGAAAAATCCTTCCTTATTCCTTGTCTACATTATAAAGGGAACCTTTGTGCAAAATTTCATCTTTCTAGGTCCAAGGGTTTGGGCTGGGCGTTGATGAGTCAGTCAGTCAGTCAGTCAGTCAGTCAGGACTTCTCTTTTTATTTATATAGAAGATAGATAGATAGATAGCGAAGACTGTCACACAACTGCGCATGTCACACAAACTGTTGCATTGTATGTTTGTTGTATTGCAAAAACAGTACTAGGCGCGCAACTGAGTTTCCGGGTTTTTTTTACCAATAAAAAATCGAATATTCCAAGACAAATACAAAAAATGGTTCATTCGAAGTATTGACCCTCGAAGTATTGTCCCTCGCTATTCACACATGTTTGCCATATCTCTGGCAATACATAAATACCGCGACGTCAAAAAGACGCGTCACAACACCCAACCAAACCCAAACACACAACAAGCAAGCCCGAACAATTGGCGATTCTCGGTCGTGATATTCCAGCCAGCTATGGACTTTCTTCCAACCTTAAAAGACTTCCACCCAACACACGTCATCAAAAACTCCATGTGATAGCGGATGCAGGATCACTTATTTCGGTCGTGAAGTATTTGAGGCGCCGGTGAACGTGGACCAGACGATTATCCACCACACGGCGACAAAGATGGGAATGACATTCTGGGCGAGATTCTTCTCGCGAGAATTGGTGAACGCACGCAAGCCCGTCGGCTCCACTGAAAGAACTTCGAATAGGATCGTAGTGGCGCCAGAGCGCGATGAGGCTTATCAGTGAATGCGAGTGTGGAGCAGCCACCCGCATTTATATGGAGGCATACACTTATAGACAACGGTAGGCTGTTAGAAGCCGGAGTGGGCATCTATCGTTCTGGACATTGGAAAACCTGAAATGTTGGAGAAGCAATGCTGGAAGGTTGACTAAACGCACCGAGGGACCAGCGACAGAGGTCTGCGTAGATTTTTTATTGTCCAGGTAGGTCCGTTCACTGCTGACTCCCTTTGTTTCGTCCTGTTAACTTTTAATGGACGCACGCGTGAATCATCAGCCGTGAAAGGAGAAACTTGAGAAACTAGGCTCAAGTCTGAAAGGTCTCCCGAAGGCAGCTAATGTCTGCAATCCATACTGATCACAATTGAAGGATTTTCAGCCTTCGGTTTTTTCGAAAATTCACGTTTTTGTTAGCTGCATGGAGAACATTTTGGAGTTCCAGCGATCAGTTGATAGGAGACTGGATGCGGATGAGTTACAGCATCGCTTTGATTGGGGTGCTTGCACCCTTGCATGTGTACTGGCTACTGCTTGGGATACTCGGCTCGACCAAATAATATAAGTCAATATAAGATAGTTTCGCGCCAGATTTGTATGACGTAAGTCACAATGGCAATCTTCGCTAGTCTGCGTAATTCCATTAGCTTACTTGTGTTCTAAAATTGTAGTCCCTGTCCATACATTTGTCTTCCAGGCTTAAGCTGTCAGGGCTAGAATTCGTTGCTGCAGCGATACCTGTCGTTTTTGGAAATGAGGTACTTTTGATTGAGCGACATTGGCGTGGAAACGGGAACAAAAAAAAAAGATAGCACTTTCGCCGAGATGTAAGGACCTGCTGAAACCGTGGATAAGCCGCAATCTGCGCGACGCTTTTTCTGCGACGATATTGAGAATCATCATTAGTTAGGAAAATAAATTGTTCGGCTTTGTGCTCTTTTTTATACGGATAGATAATGTTGGTACGAGAAAACTTGTATTATCGTACCAACATTATGAAATTGTGGTTTTTGGGGGTAAGGTAAATGTCCCAATTATTGAACAGGTCCCAATTATTGAACACTATCTTGTATTTTTATTATTTCTCATGCACCCGCATGCATTTACTTATTTATAAAAATTTCATTACATATATGGAACTTTTAGCTATCGAAATGTTACCTTACTTGGGCAAAAAAAGCTTTAATTAATAGAGAAAAAGTTATTTAATCAGCAACGGTGACTCGATTAGACGAAAATTAGACGAAAATTGAAAAACTGTCGCATCTCAAACAGTAAAGGCATTTCACGTTCCTCAGAAAATTTCTTACAAATAAAAATAAATAAATAAATTTAAATTAATTATTTGTTAAAAAATACGGTGTTCGATCATTGGGACATAGAAAATGCAGTGTGTCCCGATTACTGAACACTCGAATCCTCCAAGATGGCGTCATTAAACCCATCAAAACATCGAGACAGTTAACGTGTGACAGATCGTGTGAAACGGATTTATTCGAACAAAAACTGTAAGTTCCTGAATAAACTTACCTTTATTCTTTTAATAATAACCTAAGATCGTCAAATATATTTTTCATTTGTATTTTCGTGCAATAAACATAAAAAGAAAAGTAAAAAGAGAATATAACCTATGTGTAACCTAAAAATACGAATGTAATGTTCAATATTTTTTGCTCTCCGATATTTCAGGGAGCCAAACTGCGACAAAATCAAACAAAAACCGAATATAAAAACGAGGAAGCTAAAAATAAAAGTAAAATAAAGTTCGAGTTGAAAAGCAAAAATAAACCAAATACGAATGAACCAAAAACTCGTCAAAGGAGACTAAATATATATTTTCGTATTTTTACATAATTAATAAAAGATTATTTTAAGATTATAGAAAAAGAATCCTCGAGAGTGTACAATAACTGGGACATGCCTGTTCAATATTAGGGACATAGGCACTTCCAGTGTTCAATAATTGGGACATGTGCATGCTTCACATTGTTATTCTTTTTTTTCATTTGAAATCATTTAAAAATAATTTAAAGGGTGATTTTTCGAAAGTAAAAGTATCAAAGTATCATTTGAACAAGAAAGCGATGGTTTTTTCTTAATTTTATATTTTTTCTCACCGAATTCAAGCCCTCAGATCCTTAGCTGTTCAATAATTGGGACATTTACCTTACATTCGTTTTTCCAGGCGCAAATTAAACTAGCAGAATTAGAAAATTATGCTGGGGCGATATGCGTCATTTTGGAAATTTCGTCCGTATGCTTGAGCGAAGTTGGCGTGAAAACGGCGTAAGGCGTTACATCTGAGTAAAAAAAAATGTTGACGTCTTATGGGCTTAAATGATGTATACAAGAATACAAGAATGATCTACAAAACTTATAAAAAACATAAAAGAATGCTATACAAAAAATACAAAGGCTTAAATAATGTATAAACAATACAAGAATTATATACAAAAAGAATTACGCGTAAAAGAATGCTATACAAAAAATACAAAGGCTTAAATCATGTATGAACAATACAAGAATTATATACAAAAAGAATTATGCGTAAAAACTTTTATTTTTATTTTTTCAGCGCATTTTCCGAAACGCCTCCGAACGCTCCGAAACGTACGAAACAGCCTAGGCGGTGGAAGTAGCAATTTGTAGTCACTTAGTTTACTCGTTTTACAAAAAATATACGACCAAACAACTGAGGACCTACTATCAAAATACCTCGGCGGGTACACGCAGATTTAAATGAGAGCTTCAATTCCGTAATGTGGACGATAAAATCAGTTTTGAAACTTTAAACGCGTTTTTCTCAAAACCATGTTTTTGGAATAGAGAAAACGCATTATGCAGGCAATTTTCATGAGATTCACATGGAATTTTAAGTATAACTTCTAAGGTAAATTTTCTAAAGCAGTACGATTCTTACGATTCAACAACGATTTCCGGTTTTATAAACAATTTAAGACAGATCTTTCAGAAAAACAAAAATTATACACAAACATGTGATTTTGCAAACAAACCATATTTCGTAATAATCGTGTGTACTTCTCTAGCAAAACTTGTTGTGCTATTGTAAACGACAATTTTTGTACTAGATGCTAATCGATAAAAGTTATGCGCCCTCAACACCGCACGGTCTTAGTGTGGCTACGAATGAGCCGCCATTTCGTATTGTTGTTCGTAAGAATTTTTTTGTTTACGTCATCACATATAGAATAAACGCTCCAAACCTCATTTTGATTGCTTTTTTAGTATTCTCAAAAAAAAATCCTAATGAAGATGCATTTGTTGGTGAGCCACACAGATGTGACACTTTAACCCTTCATAGCTCAACTAGGTAAACATTTTAAAATAGTTGGCAGATTTTGATAAAATGAAAAGAAAAAAACGTATTATTTAGTTTAAAAAATTCAATCGGGTGCTAGTTATAAAACAATAAAAGGAGTATAACAGAAATGTTACATTGTGTCGTAACAATCCTTTATGATCTATGGAATGCTTTGAAGCAGTTGTTTTGGCACACCATTTGACGTTAGGATTTTCTTTTTCGATTTTCGCAAACTTTACGCACACTTGAATCTTACAATCTCGCGAGAAGTGAACTTCGAACAAATTTTGATCCAACTAACGGCATTTAGTGTACATAAATTGCACTAAAAAACCATAAAAACCGGTTTATAGCAGTCGTGTGACGATTATTTAAAAACGGATCAAATGTCAATATGGGTTTTTTTTCTGAGGACTTAGGCATGTGAAAATAATCGCTTCCGGAATTTTCCTGCACTGTGTTTCAGCTGGATCCGTCAAGTAGAAAATCGTAAAATGCGATTTTCCTTCTCGAAACGCAATGCCCCGCAATAACTCTTTAGTATTTTTAGAGAAACTCTCCATTAAGGGGTATCTCCATTAAGGGGTAAGGAGGCATCTTTAGGGGAGTACAAAATTTGCTGATTTTCATCATTCTTTTTGTTACAGCAAAGATTTATTCGTCATTTTTTAGATTTAAGGTATGTTTTATTACTACTTTTTGGCTGTTACATGGTATTTTTTTTATCAACCTGTAAAAATGGTGGAGGAGTTTAGAAGACCGTGCCATACGGCCTTCGAAATTGCATTTTAAAAACTGGCGTGTCTTATAGCTAAAAAATTAATCGACCGAATCTGATGAAATTTGGTATAAATCTGTCTAACATTACGTCTAAAACATTTTTTCTAATTTCCAAAAAACATTCAGGGTCACCCAAATGTTTTTTGGAAAAAAAATGTAGTGCCAAATGTAGCAATTTTTTCGGAAAAATTCAATCTTTCTGCTTCAAAGCACACCATTTCACTCTTTCAACATTTTTCACTCTTTCTTGGTCCACATTCTTGGTATGAGTGTTAATGGAAGAAAAATCGTTTTTATTTTCTTTCGTATTAATCCCGCCGACGCTACCTATCACGGCGTCTGACAACATCCGCCGCAACCCGTTTAGAAAACCGTGCTAAGCGTTCGCCATTTTTTAAAAGTAACAAAATTACAAAAATACGATGTAACATCCAAAAGTAATCATAAAACATACTCTATGTCTCAAAAATTGTTAAGAAATCTTAAAAAAATCATGATAATCAGCAATTTTTTCCTCGCTTAAAGACCCCCTCAAATCCTCAATGTAATAAAGTTTGTCGCTTTAATCATTGGCTGACCCAACTCTTTAGATTTTTTCTTCTGGTGATGTGATTATGAGTCATGGGATCACGAAACAATGTAGAAAAATGACTTCGTGTAGTTTTTCAAGTTTCGACAATTGATAATCCAGTGCAGCGGTAAATAAAGCAATAGCAACCCTTCCGCTTGTTCGAGTAAATCAATAGACGTATCTCTCGCTTCTGGCGTGTAGCCAACACCCTCACTCCAACGTAAAGGAGAAGATTAAGCGATGATCCCTGCTTTTGGAACTTTTGTCCAGTTCTTTCGTGCCTCCATGGCTCACCAGGAGACGAGCTCGGAACTCCCTTTCTCCAATAGGAAAAGATCGTGCAACGCATATACGTCTACGGTGTGATTCCTCCGGAGTCTGCTCTCCTGCTCGTCTACCTCGTCGACGCAATAAATAAGCACAAAGCGCAACAAATTAGATCGTGGTGAGATCTCCAGGGGGAAACATCGCTTAGGCCACGGAACTCGTTGTGTTTGCGATATTTCATGGCGGGTTCTTGAAGTAAGTTAAGTCGGCCCATCCTGAGCCCACTCTCCTACCCGGCCGCACCTTGTAGCCCCTCTTCCATTTCCCCATACTGATCCTTTTTCTCTTTCTGGCTCTCTCTCTCTCTGTCTTCGCCATTATTTCTTGAGGGCCCCAAGATCCGCTCTCTGCTTTATTCCTTTCCTCGTTCTCTTCATCTCCTGGTCCTGATGTCCTTTCTTCCTTTTGTTTGTATTCACCCTCGCTGCAACTCTTTATTGTCCTCTTGTGGAGAGCAACGATCAACCACCAGCTTCTCTCTTCTCTTCTCTTCTCGCGATCCTCAACTTCTTCGTAATCCTCCATCGTCTTTTGGTCCTTTTTGCTGTTTCTTTTATTCGCGAAACGTCGCATCGTCTTCTTTCTTGCGCGTCTTTCGGCCATGGAGCATGACCCGCGAACGAGAACGAAGCGAAGTGATTAAAAAGAAATAAAGGCCGAGAAGGGTGAAGGGGGTGATTCGCGCGTGTGTAAGCGAGCGAGGGGCGCACAGGCTGCTCCGGTTTCCAGGAAGCGAAGGCCTCAGGAGAGCACCGCCGCCGCGCGCTCCGACCGATTAGATTAGAGGAATCAATTCGCGAGTGGAGAGCAGCTCTCTCGTTCACTCTGGGGCTTTTTTCGTCTCTGTCTCTGTCTGCCTGCTTTCACTGGAAGCGGGCCTCGTCGGACCAGCGCTGGTCCTTTTGCAGCATCCGCAAGATGCGTATGTGTCACGCGCGGAGGACCCGAGTCCTCGCAACTTCGGGTACTTGATTTTTGGGTTTTTTTGAATTCCTGTCTGGGGTTGGAGGTTCGGACTTCGGCCAGGTCGAACGACGGAAAATTGAAAGGATGTAGAAACGATCGGATCCAGGTGGATCCACGTCGAGGGTTCGGTTCATCGAAACATATTCGATTTTAATGGTGTATAGCTTCTCAGCGATCGGTGAAGCAAGTTACCAACGACATTTGACATTCCAAGAGACGAAACATCCACTCAAATGGAGGATTATTGATCAACAAAAGTATCTCCACTAAATCGCAGCGAATTTGAGGTGGGACGAGGCGGGTTCCAGAGTGGTCTTGAAAACGAGCTCTTCGAGGCTACGCTTTTTTTTTTCTTCATTTATATATATTTTTTTTACTTTTACTCTTCCATCTCTACCTTGTACTCGTCGCGTCGTTATTTCTCCGGCAAATGTATACATACATTATATTTATGGATGTCCAACGTCGACAGTCGTAAAGACCGGTGAAAATACGACTTAACGTAGCTAGGCGGTTATAGGGAGGTATTTCCACCATACTTACGAATTGGCATCACTAATCGGCGGAGGCGGAGTGGATGAATTTACGTGGAGATAATTCGGGAATGCCATTGACGCCTATTTGTCAAAGAGGATATTGGGCTTGTGATTGTTCTACGAGAATTTGAATGCGCGATTTATATCACGTAAGGTTCGTGGCAACAGTGAAATACAACGAAGTTTACATGGCGAGTCTAAGTTTAATGGGTACCTCCAGCGTTTTCGAAAAATCGAGTTTTTTATTGGTTTATTTTCTATACTACTTGTTGATTATTTTTCATGCTTATTGTCGATTATTGGAAATGAATCCGAAATATGTTCTAAAACTACATATATTTGTATTGTATTAAATAAATGATATATTGCTGTCATCTAATTCTGATTACTACTAAATTGATTGAATAAATGAGAGCTTCAGTTTCGTTGTGTGGACGGCAGTTCCTAAATTAGTTTTGGAACTTTAACAGGGTATTCTAGTCTGGAGGCCTAAATTTCGGTCATTTTTTTCGGGCTTGATAAAGAAAATCCGAAAATATTTTTGATACCCATTTTTAATTTTTTTATTGATGTATGGAGGACTTGGAAAAAAAAATTGTGCAAAAAAAATAAAATTGAATGAAGGGCCTTCAAATATAGGCGCGAAAAAGGGTTGAGGCGGTCGACATGATTCCAAAGCTCCATTCATCTGAAGCAGAAATAAAACCAATTTTCTTGATGAATAAGAAAATTCGAAGAAAAAATTTGATCGAAGAAAGAAAACTTTATCGAAGGAAAAAAATGTAATGGCGACGCTCGGAAAAAAAAATTCGCCCTATTTGTTTC
Organism: Ophion ellenae; assembly: GCA_963210295.1. Taxonomy (NCBI): domain Eukaryota; kingdom Metazoa; phylum Arthropoda; class Insecta; order Hymenoptera; family Ichneumonidae; genus Ophion; species Ophion ellenae. The sequence goes on from OY723392.1 coordinate 25,728,904, forward strand.
ACTTGGTAATTTTTCAAAAACAGCAATAATAATCGTTTCGCAATGCCCGAGATAGGAACGATAGAGGGATATAGTGAAGGTCCATAACAAATTCGAAGTCAATCGGGTGAATAGAACTCGACATGTGATGTCAACCAGGTTGAAAAAAGTAGTTTCGAGAAAAACGCGTTTAAAGTTTTGAGTACGATTTTAGATAACCGTAACTATCTAAGTGGTATAATGGCATGTTACACTTACGTTGTGTTAACGGGGTATCCTTGTCTGGAAGCCCAATTTAAAGGGTCGGAATGATGAATTTCTTTCTGGTAACACATTAGTTCGAATAAATTAATTTTTTCCCAGCGTGTTGTACACATGTTTGTGGTTATAATGTAATTTTTTGGGAATAAAATCTTTCAAAGTGTTCGTGGTGCTGCAGTTGGCGTTGAAGTCCTTCAATGGCGAGGCCCGAAATGGCGGTATCTCTACCAGGCTCAAATGTGTTCTGAAGCGAAGACAAAAAAAAATCTTCAAATATATCCAACTGGCTATGGGTTCACGAACAACCTTGCGAAATTTCAAAAAATACGAAAGATGACAGCTTCTCCAAAGAAAACCTCATTTTTCTATTGAAAAACAGCATGCTGAAGTCATTGTTATTAACAAATGGTTCATGCAATTAAAAAATGCGGTCGTGAACCAAAAATGACTAGTTTTAACGCTATCTGTGCAAATTCAAGTCAATAGTGTGAAAGTTACGATATCAATCCCGCCGTGTCAAGATATGTCATTTCGAGATAAGACCCACACTGCTCCACTAAAATAGGTGTAACTTCGTCAATTTTTAGAATGTTTGGGTCCGATTGGTCTTAAAATATTCTTGAAAGTTCACACTATAACAATCTGCAACAAAAACGATTTTTTGAAGTTTCCAGAGAGGGATACCCCCTTAAGGGAGAATATCAGTGTGACAGGCTGAAAAATGAGGTATTTTTTGGGATTTTTTTTTAACGGCTCGATCAAATTATTTGAAATTTTGTGTATTAATTATCGAAGTAATGAAGCATACAAGGAAATTTAATTTGTTTATTTCCAGTACATTTTATTAAGCAGAGGAGCGGTCGCGAAATGGCGTCTCAAAAAAAGACTCCCCGACGGTTGACAGCATAAGTGCCACAGCAAGCATGTGAAATCAAAAATTCAAAAAGATTATTAAATTATAATAGTATAGCTATCGCAGCATCGTAGGAAATTTGAAAATTTTGATTAGAAAAAAAATGGCGGCCATTTAAAAAAATTCGAATTTTACACAAAAATTTTGCAGTAAATTGTTAATAAAAAAAGTAAACAATTAAAAAAACTCTACGATGCGACGATAGCGATGTTTTCTGAAGGGAATCCTTTTTGAATGAAGTCGATTGGACAAAATTTTACAGAGTTATGCTGTCAACCAGGTCAAAAAACATGGTTTCGAGAAAAACGCGTTTAAAGTATAGAAAGGCCCGTATAGAAGGCTCTGAGAGCGTCGACGCTTGGCGCCAATTTCGAATACTTCTAAACCGAATATTGTTTTGAAAATTTGTAGGCATATTCTTAGAGGCCAAAACTATCTATTTAAGCAAAAAAAAATCGATTTTTTTTTCACACTGATATTCCCCCTTAATCGGTCAATCCTGCCTCGTAAAGTGTGCCTTCCTCGGCTTCGAAACGATGATTTTCTGAAGCTCGTGTTTCCCATCGAACAGTTTTAGCTTCCTTAGAAGCTTCTGAAGTTCGTAGTTCCGACCGGTCGATCCTATTCTGGTCTCGTTTGTTGGCGTGAATATTGGGAATGTCGAAATATCTTTAAGATAATGCCAAAAAATCGGGTTTTTCAAATTTTTAGACTACCGCCTTAAACGCGACTTTTTCGAAACCACATTTTTTAAATAGGGCGAACGCATAGTTGGGGCAGTTCCGACTGACTTGAAATTTCAACTGTTGCTTCTAGATACATTCTCTAAAGAAGCGCGGACGATTTCTGCAACGATTCATCAACCAATCTCGTTTTCACACAGAAATTAGAGGCGATTTATATGGGGAAAAAAATGTATTCATAAGGATGCCATTTTGCGGAAAAAACAATATTTTTTAAATAATCGTGTGTACTTCTCTAGCACAACTGTAAATGACGAAACTTTTGATTGTTCTAGGTGCTGATCCATAAAAGTTCTGCGTCCTCCCACAGAGCGCCTAAAAAACGCTCTTAGTGTAGCTACAACTGAGCCGCCGTTTTGTATTTTTTCCCACAACATTTTTTTTTAGAGAAAACCCTCATGTAGAATAAACCCTCAAAACTTCAATTTAATAAAACACATGTAGAACAAACTCTCGAAACTTCATTTTATTACCACGTTTTTATTAACTCGCTTTCTTGGTTGTCTGTTTGTCTGTGCGATACAAATGTTGCAATCGATTTTCAATTAACTTCCGGATGAGCCTTGAAACTTTGAACATGGCTTGGATCCGGATGACAGACGAATAAATGGACAAGCAAGTTTGTCATAGAGAGGGAAAAAAGGAGGGACACAAATTGTGAAAAAATAAAGAAATAAAAAATATAGTTTAGTGAAAGAGAAAAATGTTAAAAAGATAATAATAATAATAATATTAGTAGTGAATAGTGCATTAGTGACCATTTCTACGATGGTCAAAGAGATAGCCCCCCAACGCAAGCGACACCTAGAGGAGGAGAAGCAAAATTCCGCACACACAAGACTAAAAAGCAGAAAAAAAATTATTTAAATAAATACAACACTTTTAAACCACATTTTTAAAACTGACTAAAAAGTGTAAAATAATTTATCCTAGCCCCATACAGATTTATAACCTAATACAGATTCCTAACCCCATACAGATTGTCCTGAACATTAGTGATTGTGAATTTTCAATAGCTATGAAAATACTTGTAAGATTCAAAACGAAAAACGTGAGGCGCATGCCTCACATGGAGTAGGGAGTAGCTGCCGTTGAGAAAACTCACACAACAGCTCATATCATTTGAAGAGCAATAAAATTGGTAGTGACTTAAGTGAACTATTCATGCATCAATTATACATTGCATGCACCACACGTTTTTCGTTTTTAATCTTACAAGTATTTTTGTAACAATTAAACATTCACAATCACAACATTTCAGGACAATCTGTATGGGGTTGGGAATCTGTATTGGGTTATAAATCTGTATGGGGCAAAAATAAATTATTTTATACCTTTAGGCCGTTTTAAAAATGTGGTTTAAAAATGTTTTTTTTTTATTTAAATAATTTTTAAATTGCTCCTTTCGTATTCTCGAAAAAAATGCCCCAAAAATTCTCATTTTTCGATGAGCCACATAAAATTTAAAAAAATGTAAAGCCTTTACACATGGCCTTTAAAAAAATTCACAAAAACGTTGATCTTCGAGCCGGCTGGAAGTGTATAACCCGTTAATGTTGCGTCAATGTAACAATTGATGTAACAAACTTCAACCATTTTTCACCGAATACGTTTCTATTGATACATTTTTCACCTTTCCTCAATGATCAAGACCCTCTCGGCCTAAGTGTATGTATTGTATCAAATTTTTCCTAATTCCGATTGTGTTTTTAGCAAAATGATTTTCGATCGTCACATTCTCCTCGAACTCGGCATAATACGAACAATTTGCTACAATGGATTCGGCGAAAACCAACTGTCATTTCGATCTCCACAAAAAGCTTTGGAGTTGACAGAAGTCAAATCCGACGATAACGGTATATCAAGGCAGTTTGTAATGGGGGTAATATAAAATCTCAAGATAATTATCGGGGGCTTCACGTATCGTGTGCGTGCGAGCGCTAAATCGAGCAGAGTTATTATAGCTCGCGTGCAGGACCGGAAGTCGCGTGCTCAGCGTCGAACCCGCCCACCTCGTTAACTACCGTAAACACAGCCCGCCCTCGCACGAGCTTTCCCCAGCTCGTTACACGAACGTCGAGAAGAAGGAAATCTGATGTGATTAACTCGCTATGCAATCCCAGTCCTCTCCGTTGATCCTTCTGGCCATGAGTGACTTCTCAGCAGCCTGGCAGCCAAAAGTGCCCCAAGTCACCTCTAAATCTTAAGCCACTCCTACCTCAAATAAATTTTCGTTTTTCCAGTGATTTTCCCTGCTGCTAAAAATATAATAACTTTCACCGTCTTTCCGACGAGCATATTTCGTCGTGTCGTCAAAGGGCAATTTTGCGATTTTCAAGTAACCTACACTGAGAAAAAAAATCATTGATCCAATATCATTGGTGTTATTGAATGACTTTTCGTTGGTTCAATTGTAAAATTTTTGGTGTAAATAATCGGATTTATTGGTCCAAAGAAAACGCTATTGACTTTAAGGGGTTACCCCCACTTGCGATTTTGAAAAAATCGATTTTTTTATTGCATTTTTTTGAAGTATAAGTATCTGAGAATATGTCCTGAAAATTTCAAGTCGATCCGAAGAAAATTGACTGAGATATGAGCGTTGAAAGAGAAGAATCCGCGTTGAAAGAGCGTTGAAAGAGAAACTTTAAACGCGTTTTTCTCAAAATGGCATTTCTGAAGTCGGCGACCAAGATTACTCGAACACTAATGAACCGATCTTCTTGAAATTTTGCAGGCTTATTTAATACATAAAAATGTACTCTTTAATCGTTCGATTTTTTTTTCGAAAAAAAAATGGCCGTTTTATAGCCAAAAAACGGCCGTTTTTTTCGTTAAAATCGTACCATTAACTTTGACTGTCCGCCATTTTGTGAAAAATGAAAATTTTTTAAAATCCTTCGATTAAAGACTAGTTTATACTTATATTTGACTAAATCCATCCGCATTTTTTTTTCAGATGATCCACTTCGCCGCAATGTTGGTCACCGCAAACCGTGTATATAAAAACATTATTTCATTGACGGCCATTTGCCACTAAACAATGTAATATTTTTCAATAAAAAAATTACTGAAAGTTCTTCAAGATGTGTTCTTTAAGATGGTATATTGATCGATTAAAAAAGTTTTGTAGTTTTCTTTAAAAAACTTCATGAAAAAGGCTTTTTTTGCGCTACTAGTGGGGGTAACGCCTTAATAACGTGATAAAATTAAAAGTTTTTTTTTTCATTCAAAAGATGTATTGTTAGCTGAGAACAATATATTATTGAAACTATCGAAAAATTATCGCGAACAATTTATATAGTTTTGAATGCATTTTCTGCAACGAACAAAAAAAACGTTTCAATTGTCACATGAATATTATTGATTTGAGTACACAAGAAAAATTGACTTTCGCTCGTTTGATTCAGATATCATTTCTATTGAGTAAATATGTTGTTTTATTTTTTCACCATATCCGATATTGATTTTTAAGTACATTATTCGTTGAAATATTAATCTTTTATTTTGATTGAAAAATATTAAGCAAATGTCTGAATTGGTTAAAAAATTATGCGAAAATAAAATTTGTTTCTTGCGCATTTGGTTGAAGAAATTCAGCCAAATCATGGCCGAGAGCCACCGAAATTATAGGTGTGAGGAAACCCGTAGTTCTCGGAGTAACCGCTAGAAGCCGCACGCGCGCTCGTTTCTCGTAAGTGTAGCGCGAACCGAAAATTTACTTAAACGCTGGAGAAACTCTAAAACGTATCGCTTAAGATCAAAATGTCGTATCAGTTCTTATTAGTTGAATATCTGATATTTTCTCCACGGATATTCCATTGGATATTTGATATTTTCTCCAATATTATCGTCGATGATCATTCTAATGCTCACTTTTTATTTAAGAATTACAATAAATTGAAAAACTTACGTCTAATGGCATATTCGTTTCGATGTAGGGAAGAAATAATTCATTCTATTGATTATATTTTTGTACGAAATAAAAAATGTTGTAGCAACCGCTTAATTATTTCATCCATACATCTACGGATTGTATATAGAATGATTTCAATTGAATATAATTTTATTTTAAAGATAATGTAGATATTCAGATAACGGAAGAGATATTCAAATAAAATAATATGTTATTTGAATCAATCGCATTTTCCAATATTTTATAGTATTGTAACAATCTCATATATATCGGTGGCACACCGCAGCAGCACATTTATTTGAATCAACCGATATTTTTTTTTTGATTCAATTGGACTTTTTTTAGTGTAGAATTTTTTTTTAGACCCTTTTTGGGACAACGCAATGACGATGAGGACTGTCGATGTACTCGTGGCTTGAGCGCCATCCGGTAGGAGGTGCAATAAGGGTGGCTATAAGTAGCCACAGCCACGTTCATGGGGAAAGCACCCTTTGGTTAAACTGCACCCTTCTGGCAATTCAATGATCGGTGCCACGCCTATCTTTCCTAGATATATATGTAGGCACATACACATATACATGTAGTCATATCTCAGTATACAAGTAACCCCGTCGCGAGTGAAGTGCACCGACGGCCATATTTTATCCGAACGTCCGCATGTCCGCAAGCGAGAGAGATAATGAAGGCGTTATATATATATATATATATATATATATATATATATATATATATATATATATATATATATATATATATATATATATATATATATATATATATATATATATATATATATATATATATATATATATATATATATGCATGTATGTATGTATGTATATATGTATATGAAAAGCGGTATACATTATGGTTAGCTAGGTCTCCGTGAGCTGATCGATCGGGTCTCGTAATTAACAGTCGGCTCCTGAATCACGAGGGGGCGCGTAAAGTTGCGTGGGACGAAAAAAATCACTCCACTACACACGCTTATTATTCGTGTACAGAGAGGCAAACGCAATTTTTTCACCTGCATATAAATTTTCCGATAAAGCAAGATCGTGAATAAAAAAATTCAGTGTGAAAAATCATGGTCTTGAAGTTTGCATCGTTGAAATACAATGAAAACTCTTTTTTATATTATTATTCCGTCGTTTTTATTATTCTATAAATTCATTTTTTGCAGATTTAAATTCTCGCTCTCATATGCGACTTGAAAAACAAATGCGGGATTTTCGTAACGAAGATCTGCTGAATTGAAGAATGTGATTTTATGAATTGAAGTGATTGAAATATGACTTTTATTGCAATCCAACGACGCAAACTTCAATGTCATGAAAAATCGCATTCACTCAACTTCATTGTAACACCGTTGCGCGAGAACGAGTAAATTTTCTCTCGTGATTGGATCTAATTACTCGTCATTTCATAGAACCGAAAATGGAAAAAAATATTTAATTTTTATGTTGAAAATCATTTTCGATAGAAAGAAGTTACGCGAATGAATAAACTGTAGATGGGATTCAGTTACCGGTGATTATGGAATGTCGTCAAGGTAAGTTGATTACACCCGCAGCTGAGGGAGGCCTCACTGGCTTTTTTTACCCGCAAGATTTTAATGACTCGATCACTGCTCAATAAACTTAACCCTATACCATTCCAACTTTACAGCCTTCACGGTCAGAATTGTCGAGAATGTCAACCCCGAAATATTCGCCTCGTTTTCCTTCAAACCTGCCGAAATCCCACGCAATACGTAACGCAAAATAATCAGGATTATCAATTAATCCCCGAGCCATTCGCCGATAAGAGATTTCTCAGCATCCCACGGATATCAACGGTCATCGAAATTCCCACCGAATCGTCGTGCATATCGATGACTCTTATCGTAATCGCGCATTATGGGAAAGGGCATTCGGTTTTTTTCTACAAATTTTCACACATGGCCACAAATCATCGTCGAGTATTTTATACGTTCCACAATCTATGTGCACACTATTGTGCGGCGAAAGTTTCACTCGGGTTCACTCTGGGTAATAACTCAATAGTCATAATTCTCCCGGGTCCGCGGAATACACGCATAATATACGACTACTTTAAAGTCATAAATACGAAGCCTGCAGGTAAGTAAATGTTGAGTAAAGGAGCGAACGAAGAGACACGTGCATATATTGTAAGGATATATTCTCCGCGAGAGAAGCTTAATTAAAGCCTCTGGAAATCCTGCATTAAAGATATGTATATCTATAAACACATGAAGGAAGCATGTGTGGCTCGTGCACTAGTGCACACACACACAGCCACAGTGTGTGCGAGCCTGTGTGTGTGTGTGTGTGTGTGGTGTGTGTGTGTGTGTGTGTGTGTGTGTGTGTGTGTGTGTGTGTGTGTGTGTGTGTGTGTGTGTGTGTGTGTGTGTGTGTGTGTGTGTGTGTGTGTGTGTGTGTGTGTGTGTGTGTGTGTGTGTGTGTGTGTGTGTGTGTGTGTGTGTGTGTGTGTGTGTGTGTGTGTGTGTGTGTGTGTGTGTGTGTGTGTAAAAGGGGAAACGAAATCGTCCAATAATAAACGAGTTGGAGCACTCGTGGTCGAGGGACAGATCCAGCAAGCGAGAAGAAGAAGCAGCATCCTCCGATGTGTCCTGTTCACGCCACGAGCAAAGACCCAAGTGGGGGGATACTTTTCCTGGAAGCAGTTCTCCGCTTGTCAGGACAGATAATTTTTGTCCAAGCACAGGGAGGGCTCGCGCGTCTCGAAAAACCACCACCACCATCTGAAACTTGGACCGCCCTCCTCCTCCTACACCTTTCGTGATATCCGTCCAGACGCACTATCTCTCTCTCTCTCTCTCTTTGTTTTCTTACACTTCTTTCTCTTTTATATATATATATATATATATATATATATATATATATATATATATATATATATATATATATATATATATATATATATTCTCGCATCGCCCCTCGCATCCTCCGCGAGAATTGCATTCCAAGACGCTCGCTAATGGACGTCGAGAGCAAAGTGTGCGAGCGCGCATATAGTCGCAGACACCAGGAGTACTCGCATAGGCACTCCGAGAGAAATAAAGAAGGGAATGGAATGAACGGGGTTCCCAGTGATTGGCCGATAAACATTGTACATTCTAGTTCTGGAAGATTTTTTATTTCCTTTTTTTCTCGAAGCATGGATCTCGGCGAGATCATCATTGACTTCCACGGTGATTCTACTGATGCGTTTACCGATGTCGTGCGACCGCATCCTTTAGCAGGTCTGGAGGATCTTGTAGGGGATCAAGCTTTACATTAGCGAATTTCTGGATCGTGGAAATTTGCGTGCCGGCATTTCTTGGGGAGAGCCTAGATCCTACCATATCCCTATAGGGGTTGCGTAGAGACATCGCACGTAGGGAGTCCACGTTGGAATCCAAACGGATTTGGAGATTCCAAACGGAGAATTTTTGTTGGAAATTTTCAACCGGAATTTGTTGAATTTTACAAAAAAAAATATATATTTTCGTGTTTTCGGGAATAAATTTGTTGGGAAGTCTCGAGATTCACCCACATCTCTATAGGGATTTGTCAGGAAAGCCTCATTAATATTCAATTGGATTGTGCACTGTTCCCCGATGAACGCCGTTTGTGAATTCTTACCGCGTTCAAATCGAAAATATGCAGACAGTTACGAGAAAGGAATAGACGTATTTGAAACATAATCAGCACGCTTCGTGAGCGTGCACGTATATGGTGATGTTATGTTGAAGTGCAGTAAAATAAACAACAAATGATAATTACAGTGGATTTTCAGTCATTTGCAAATCAATTTTTAGCATATACCTACTCTTTTAAGCGATTTACACTATTCTACGATATGATTTGTACTTTTTTAAGATCCACTCATTTTGTTAATCTGTAACGAGGTCTTAATTAATTTCTAGCTGCCAATATATACCCCTGCGGGTTTTTACGTATAACGCCTCCCAATTGAACTCTTTCCTATCACTCCCTACCCGCACTTCGGTAATCTAACCTAACTTCCGTTGCGTCCATGGCCGTCCTAAGCTACACTAAAACTGTGAAAAACCCACACTGGTGTAGATGGCCCCATATTCGTCCGATTCTCTGGTGCACTCAAGTATTCTACACCAAGGCATCAAAAGTATGGGCCTTCCGCTCACTGGTCACTGCGCCGGCCGGAGCACGGCTAAGCGGTCACCGCTCCGAGTATTGGCCATGCACTTTAACTCGGTTTACCGCCAGAGCCGAACCCCAACCACCCATCCACCAGAGTCGACGATTTTGTATGTCTATACATTTCGTTTGAACATCCAACGTACAGAACGCGATGGGGTCCATCAAGAATCGTATAGGATTCAGTTCGATAACGTGGGAATTCTTAAGGATTCCGATTGGATTCGTCCATTGGATACCAATAGGGAATCCCGATTAGAATCAATGTACGAGCCCGACGTTTTAGTATAGGGATCCTATCAGGAAGTGGGAACAAGTATGGGAATCCAATTGGACCCCTGCGACAATTTCTGCACGGCTTTTATGATACCATGCAAAAACCATGCCGCAGTCATCGGGCATCATTGGACCCAATTGTTCACCGTGGATAGCTATTCATCTGCCTCCTGCGAGGCTAACCTCGTCCAAATCAACGCTGCCGCCGCACTTTCCCCAAAATGGTAATCCAGAAGTGTGTTTGCTCGAGCAAGGATCACCGAGGCCATTTTCCGGGCAAACAACGAGACGGTGTGTCGTGCGGCTATCGCTGAGACACGCGCTAGATGTCAATTTGAGAAGTGCACATTGGGGCGAAGGATATCCCACGAAGAAGCGCGAAACGAGTCTAACCACTCGAAAATGCGGGTTCGCGACTTCACACAGGCGCACACACGCGTCTCGGGGGAAGCAACAAAAAAAAATATGAATGTAAATCGTGTTCTATCGCGCGGACCAAAGGAGTCTCGGCGCGGATAGTCGAGATCGTATCGTCGTGATAATTGGTAGCCGAGATCGTGTCCGGATAAACTATATACGAATCTCCGAGTGAGCTCCACGAGAAATAAGGAACAGCTCCATTACAAGTGACCGCGTCTCGCACCGTAACGTTCTATACGGGCGTCCTCGAGAGAACACACGACGGGACGAGGGATCGGGGGCCACTTTGGCTCCTGAAATGACCGACCACGAAGCTACATTAGCTCTCACTTCAAAATGGATCCCCGCATATAGATATGACAGTGCAGTCGTCACGCGACCCCAACCGTGGATTCTTCGAGACACGGGAACGTTTGCTGAGAATCAGCGCGTATATTGCTACATATATGCAAATTCGCGGCGGTTCGGGTATACAGAGAATGGGCATACTCAGACGTTTGCTGATCTTTTTGACGTTGGAACTTCTAAATTGCCGATGTATTTGATATTGGAACTCCCACTTTTGCTTGTTTGCGGAACTTCCACTTTCATCTGGGACCAGGGGTTCCATTTCTATGTGTCATTGGAACTGCCACTTCTATTTGGCATTAGAACGACCACTGTTATTTGGCATTAGAAGTTCCACGTCCTTTCGTCATTACACTTTCACTTCCATGTGGCGTTAGAACATTTCATTTTATTCGGCATTAAAGCTTCTACTTGTATTTGGTATTCAAACTTCTGCTTTTACTTGGCATTACACCTTCCAGTTCTATTTGAAATTGGAACGACTACTCCTATTTAGCATTGGAACTTCCGTTTCTATTTGGCATTAGAACGACTACTTCTCTTTGGCCTTAGAACGTTCACTTCCTTTCGGCATCAGAACGACCACTTCTATTTGGCACTGGAACAACGAATTCTATTCGGCATTAGAACTTCCACTCCTATTAGGCATTACAACTTCCAGCTCTGTTCGGCAATAGAACCTCTACTTCTATTGGGCATTAGAACTTCCACTTCTATTGAGCATTAGAACTTCCACTTCTATTTGGCATTAGAACTTTCGTTTCTATTTGGCATTGAAACAACCACTTCTATTTGGCATTAGTACTTCCACTCCTATTAGGCATGAAGACCAGCTCTATTTGGCATAATAACTTCCACTTCTATTAAGGATTAAAAACTTCCACTTCTATTTGGCGTTAGAACTTTCACTTCTATTTGGCCTTGGAACAACCACTTCTATTTGGCATTAGAACTTCCACTCCTATCAGGCATGAAGTCCAGCCCTATTCGGCATTAGAACTTCCGCTTCTATTGGGCTTCAAACTTCCACTTCTATTTGACATTAGAACTTGCACTCCTATTTGGCATTACAACATCGACCCTCTACTCCAACTTATTGATTCTGGCAGCACTGAAAATCCGTAAGAAAACGATCTTGCTCAACGCGTTTGAAAACCACGTCCAACGATCGTAGCGGGATCATCATCGAGAGTAGACGCGTGGTCGATGTGCGCTTTCAACGATCTCCCACGTCTGGCAGCGTGGAATTTGGAAGGGGGGACGCTAATCAGCCTATCAATACACAAAAGGCTAGGCAGGGGAATTCTTCGATGTTGTTTCTCAGGGATTATGCCGGTTCAATTCCCTTCGATAGGAGAGCAATATCCAACTTCCCGATCGATATTTCACCAACGTTTTCACCCCTGTACCTTCAATTAAATTTCCACCGACATACGTGATCCCTTATCTGAAAGGTACTTATCGTTCGAAATACATTCCCCGCTTACTTCTCTCTGAAAGCACTCACTTTTTTGCTCCAATAGCCATAAAACATTCCGAGGTCATCAGTACGGGAATGGAAGTTGCTGGAACGAAGAAAAAATGTGACGACCTATAGGCTCGATTACCGAGGGAGTAAACGAGAGACTGAGAGAGACGACGACAACGACGACGATCCCCCTTGATGGACAACTAGAGCTTCCGGTTTTACCCAGATGCGTATCTCTGCAATTTGGGTGGCAGTTTCGTCTGCCATACCTGAGCTCTCTCGTACGACGTTTCCGGACTCGAATGCACCGCAATTCGGAAACATCCGCGTTACAGGGTAAGTTTTACTTTCCTCACCGTGTGTTTTCTCGTTTACTCGTTGAGAGCGGTTCTGTATTTTCTTCACGCGAGAGGCCCAAAACAGTGCCTTTTTTTCGCAGATGACGTCCTCGATCCGTGCTCTAGCTCGAGCTCTCTTGTCTCCCTCAAATTCTTCCGAAAGCTGTCCTCTACACATTTTTCGAGAAGCGAGGGAGAGGGGGAGAGGGGGGGGGGGACGAGAGAGGCAGAGGGAAAGACATAAAGCCCTGAGAGAGTCCAGCGGCAAAAAGTCCATTAGCGCGTTGTGTAGTGAACCGGACGGGTTTCACATTCGGAAATAGACTGAGTTACGAGCCTATTTTCGTGAGTCCCATGACGGTTAATTTCCACTCTCGCGCGTCTGTGCCTTCCATCCTTCGCTATATGACCACATGTATCGCGATAGGTGTCGAATCCGGTATTCCAAATTCGGCTTCGAGCCACGAAATGAGTACTCGTAAAATGATCTCTGTACAGGGAGAAAAATGATTTGTTGGAATGAACTGTATGCGGTACATCTGACGTTTTTTTTTTATTTTAATGATTGTATTTTGTACTTACCTTTACGCAAATACTCAGTGGACCTCAAGGAATAGTCATGTTCGAAGGCTGGATGTCATTTCGAATGAACGTTTGATCCATTGTCACCCTCGAGGGAATCATTTATTGAAGTCAAACAAATGCTTACGTACAGTATTTATTGATCTACTCAATCATTCTGTTGGTTCGAATGAATGCTTGGTAGCTGGCAGAACGCCGCGTCATACTCTGAGCGGTACCTCCGGATCGTATGGGGATGATATCTCGAACAAGCTCAGAGGGTAAACTCCGTAATTTTCTACAAGAATCCCGCCACTAATTGGAATGTGAAGTCGTCGTTTCAGATCCTTCATCTTATCGTGACAAATGGATTTTGCGTGCATCGAAATTTGTCAGACTCGGATAAAACACTTTTCGAGACGAGCATACATTTTCCTGTACGAAGCAATTTTCTTCTTTGACAAAATAAAAATTTTCTTTAAGCCTAATATATATTTTTATTGCAGCGAAAGTAAAAGTCTATTCAACCTCAATTGAACCTAGGGTAAACAAAGTAATGAATGGACGAAAGCTGATTCATACTTAAAATAAGCCAAGCATATGATTTGTCTAAAAAGACGCGAATCACTATAATTAAGAAAAAAAAAACACAAGTGTCGTTAAAACCGATTTCTCAGTTTAATATAAAATGTTGGGGCTACACGGAATATTTCTAGTGTGTGATACTTGCACACCGCGCAACTTGACTACTGCTGTGCACGGTAGGTGTTCTTAAGGCGTTAACAAAAGTTTGTTTATCAGTTCTGAAGGTAAGTATTACTTTGATTACTTAAGATAGAATAGATCTTTGCTTTTTGCAAAAATATTAAATTAATTCATAATAATAGTTCAAAATTGGACATGTTTATTCACTGGTGCTGTATTCTGAGCTCTTGTCGGTGAATGCACATATGGGCTCGTTCTGATCATTATCCACGCACTGTGAAAAATTTAGCTCATCTGCTAATATTTGCAAAGTTAATCACTTTTAAAATTGATAATGTACATCTGATTAAATGTTGTCATAATATAATTCCGTTCTTTTTTTTTTTTTTACGACATTTGAATTCTCATTTCTCTGTTGAAACAAATTTTGGTAGTTTTTTGAGAATATCACGTTAAGATGCAAAAAATCTTTCTGTATTTCTACGAAATCGTAATAACAAATATAATACTCATATGTATAAGAATGTTATATTTTTGTGCAACTCAGTGATCTCCATTTAATCTAAATCTACCATTTAATGAAACCAAATAATAAATGAAGTGACTCCCCGTCCGGTTATCGGACGAATAAGCGTATGTTATTCGTCCGCATAGCGGCTCAGTTCACGCCGTATTTCTAGGAGGCGTACATATTATTGTGGTTCGTGTCAGTTAGTACCCAAACGAGTAACATATACATAATCGCCCGCGCAGAATGTGTTAAATTGTTAAACAAAGTATGCGGACGAATAATTCCCGAGTCGAAATTTTCGAGTCGCGTTCAACCCACAAAATGAAGGCGAGCAGAAATCGGCGTGAGCGGATTATTGGGTATCTAAAGGAGGGTACAATGTTTGAAAGTACCATGCGTTAGAGCCTCCGATGAACCTCCGGCATGGCAGAAAGTAGACTTTTTGACTCAAAGGAGGTCAGTGAGGCTCACAATTGAACCTACGGAACCTCAGGTCGGCCTACTTCGAGCGCTCCCGCAGAACCTACTGCCCCCCCTTTCGGCCTACTGTACACTGCTAAACAAAAAAATTAATTTATATAGCATCTATTTAAATAAAATAGGTTTTTTCCTTGTCTCACAGCCTACTACGATCATATTTCTTTCGAAGATATTTATATATATTAATAAAGATGAGATTCAAATTAATCTTTATTTGCTTACCATGTACACTGTAAAGCTAAGTGTACTATATGCATAAAATAGTTCATAAAACGAAAATAAAATGAACTCCTTAATTGAGAGCTTTCCCACAAGGATTTTTATCGTAATTCGTCATTCCCTGGCCTATAGACATGATTTTTTTCGAAGAAAATATTTGCCCTATATGCGACTTGAACCTAGCCTACCTACTCCTAGCTACGCTCCGCTACCCCTATGCTACCGAGTGCTTATGACATTTTGGTCGCTGATATGGCATAAGAGGCCAAATGAATACCTCTAACTATTTGTTGTATCACATAAGCTATATCAATTAGTTAATATGATTGTGATAATTAGAGAGTTTCATCGAATAACATGCTATAGATTTTTCAAACACATACACACACACACACACACACACACACACACACGCACGCACGCACACACACACACACACACACACACACACACACACACACACACACACACACACACACACACACACACACACACACACACACACACACACACACACACACACACACACACACACACACACACACACACACACACACACACACACACACACACACACACACACACACACACACACACACACACACACACACACACATATATATATATATATAAATCCTCTCTCTCCACCTTCTCTACCCCCCGCCCCTTTGATATGAGTGTTGCAATAAAGATGGACCGTTAGTTCAATCAAATAAAAGAATGGTTAACTCTACGAAAATTCTATTTAAGGTAAATTAAAAAAAAAAATAACTAGATCCATTCAGTGAACTTAACTAAATTGTTTTTTTGAACAGATGAAAATGTTGAACTGATGAAACCGAATCACAGATTTATTAGGATCAAATAAAATATGTAGTTATTGGACGATATTAAATAGATTGATTTTCTATAAATAAACATTTTTGAAATCAATAATTTTAATAATGGAATGCAATAGGAAAAATTTGGTTCTATGAAAAATCTAGTTAATTTAAATAAAAAAGAATCAAATAGACGCGGTTAGTTAATATCATATTTAGCGGAAAAAAATAAAAATATGCTTCATACATACACGTGGAAATGTTTTTTAAATTTTCGACGTGCTAAAAATGAAAACAAAGAAAAATCAAACATTTCATTTAAAATCGACGGTGATCGGCCGTCGCCATTTATCAACTCATTATTGAATTAACAAAAAAAAACAAAACGAACAAAAACAAAAAGAAAAAATAAAGAAAAAATCGAATGAGGTTGAATTCTAAACCGACAATTTCAATCCTTTGGAACATGAAATAGACTATAATTAACACCCTAACGTTCCATATAGATATCAACATTATATGTAATTTAGATCTACACTGCCAGCCAAAAGTTTTCGGACACTCCACATGATCGCAAAACTTTTGAGCGCTGGATAATTGCCAAATAATGTTAGAGTAATATAATTCATTTCATTTATTATTTCACGAAGATACTATAAAGATCTATATAATTAAGTAATTATACAGAGCTCTATAGTATCTTCGTAAAATAATTATTATTCTACCATAAGTTTGCAATGATCCAAAGTGATATTAAGTTTTGCAGTTATCTGAAGTGTCCGAATACTTTTGACTGGTAGTGTATATTTGAATATATTAATGCAACTACATATTTCGAATATAATATATATATCTATAGTATTATATAATATATACCGTCGCTTAAAAGTTTGGATACACCAGTCGATATTTCTTGCTGCACTGAAAGTTACACAGCTTCCTAAAAAAAAAGATAACCAAATTTACCGAACGGCGTTTTGACAGGAATAAATTCAGCTTTATATTGCTTTTGTGAAATATTTTTTTATAATTTTCTTTTCGACCCGGTACGCACTTTTATATGTGACTGATTTTCGGCTTTTTTTCGACCATCGAGAATTGGGCGCATGACTTATGAAAAAAAAGTTTGTTACGTTTATCCATGATAAACTTGAACGGGGTAGCAGGAACTCCATTTGCGTTTTTTATAAAGTTTTGTACGATTTTTTTCGCAATGTTATTTCATTTTTTGCTAAAAAAGACTCATTCTAGATAATGCAATGTAACTCAAGAACTAGAGGGCTTAAGAAGAAATGTCAAGGACGAAAAACGTCGCGTAAGCTTATACTGGATAGACTGGCATTTTTTAAGAATTTTCCTGCGAGATTTTTTCTCACAGGAAAACGCCCATTAATCCGATAGAATTGGAGTAAGACTGTGAATACAAGCATTCTTTTACGAATTGCCTATAAAATAATAATAAATCGATATTGAGCAAATTTGATTGTTTTCACATATTAATATTGCACTAATAATTTGATAAGGGGACGATGTATTTTTATTAATTTCGTCTTATTTTCGTCATCGAACGGGTTACTGATCAGGCCACAATGGAATGATGATGGGCGAGATATCGAATTTGGGCCGAAAGCAGGTTAAGTGGGGTCGAGGCAAGAGTTTGAGATTGAAAGCAGGTTAAGGAGGCCTGTGCTCTGCCCGTTTCACTAAAACTGGGGGTCGAGAGAAGGTTTGGGAGGTCTAGCCGAGGCTACCCTGGACCAAGAGGAGGTCTCTTCATGGCACTGAACTCGACAAATGAGGTTTCGTCGGTTCAACGGAGGCTGGCGGCTTATGTATTACAAAAGAAATGGGTCCTGCGAGGGTTCAGAGGAGGCTAAAAATTTCGACTCGGGTTTACACCTATTCGTCCGAGTAAAATCTTTATAATTTTGTTTGGTCCGTTGTACAGCGTGAACTGCGTGAACTGAGCCGCTATCGGGACGAATAACAACATAGCCTCAGCGAATAATGAATCGTTGTGCTTTACAGGATTAATCTACCCTACACGTCCATTTACTGGTAATTTCGTCCATTCACTGGCGATTTAGTCATCTCACGACTTATTTAACAATTCTTTCAATATCATGATGAATTTCATGCATTTCACCAATTTCATCAATTTGTTGCGATTACTTCGAATATTTTGTTCTACTTTCAGAATAATATCTTTTGTTAGATATAGCGATTGGAAATTTGTTTTGATAATATTTGCGTTTTACAGTCCATTTGAATCCTACAGTGGCGTTATTCGTCCATTCACTGGCCCGCTGACCCTATTTAACCATAAATGAAAAAGTCTATTCAACCGCGATAACATTGTATCAAAGCCAATGCAACGCATTTCCTGCAGTCGGTTGTAATCGATCGGCACATTCGGATGAATTGACCAAATCCGTCAATTGAATATCGGCCAAGATGCGAAAAAATCTTATTCGAATCAAACAAAACATTCCTCTCAGCGTCCATTCAATACGTATCAGTCCTACTGCAGGTTTCTCCATCATTTGAACAATATTCCGCAAACAATTTGAAAAATCCGTCACAAGAAGGCTGCTTCTTGTCGATTTTTCATCAATTATTGGAAGTACAAATAAGTCTCCGCCGTTCGACAAATGATGGCCCCACCGGGAGGTTATGGTTGAAATTTCCAGATGTAAAACGTCGTATCATTAGATTGGACATCTGGCACGACCATAACCTTGAAATTTTAGCTATTTTGTATCAGCATCACATAATTTTTTTCGTGCGAAAATGTCGAGTTTTGAGCCAAATAAGCGTCATTTTCGAGAACTTTATAACTCTTCTTTACTTCTTTAATTTGAAGAAATCTGCAGCTGAGGCGCATCGATTGCTTGTAGAAGCATATGGTGAGGCTGCTTTAAGGGGCTATACCAGTGTGGCACTTTCAAAAAATCGATTTTTTTGTGCCTTTTTCGACACTTTATACGTTCAAGAATATCATTATCATTTATATCAATATTATTTTATCTTGCAAAAATCAATAGTTAAATCTTTAAACCCGTTTTTCTCGAAATGAGATTTTTCAAATGTGCTGACATTGTAACTCAAAAAGCAATTGTCCGATTGACTTGAAATTTGAACTGAGTGCTCTTGAATATATTTACTTTACAATGACGTAGGATATTTTTGGTTGGATGAAAATTGACGATTTGGCATTGAAAAAACCGATCATTTTATAGGCAAGAAAACAGACTTTTTTCATACCTACGCCATTTTGTTAGATTTTGATATTTTTCGAAAATCCTACGTCATTGTACAGGAGATACCCTCCAGCTTAACGACATTTTTTCCTTTTTCGGTTTCATCCACTCAATCGGCCGGAATCATGTCAGCAGTGGAGGAACTTTTTTTTGGCGCCTCCGAAGGCAGCGTAAGTCGCTTGGATCTCAATATTTTTCTATAAAAAAATTATGTAATATATGTCAAATATAGCCAAATATATTCTTAATTTTCCGAAACATTTAATCGAGTACTTTTCTTCCAAAAAATTCCCAAAAATCACCCAAATTTCCAGCGTCCACACTGGCATAGCCCCTTAAGTGAACGAAGTTGTCGTGAGTGGTTTCAAAAGCTTAAGAACTGTGAGTTTGACGTCGAAGACAAAGAACGTAGCGGAAGGCAGAAACGAAGACGCGGAATTGGGATTATTATTGGAGGGAGATTCGTGCCAAACGCAAGAGTTTCCAAACGATGCTTATTCGGCTGAAAACTCGACATTTTCCGCCCAAAAACAATTATGTGATGCTGATACAAAATCGCTAATATTTCAACGTCATGGTCTTGCCAGATGTCCAACCTTACGATGTGACGATTTACATCTGACAATTTCAACCATAACCTGCGGTGGGGCCATCTTTTGTCAAACGGCGGAGACTCATTCGTACGCCCAATAAATGTCGTTCAATTGCGGGTGAATAGGGAAAGAAGGAAGCAGCACGCGAATCATAAATCCGGGCGATTATGGGACAAGTTTCATTGCAATCGATCGAAGAAAAGATAAGCCCGCGAAGACGCGTCCACTCCGGGCTAATCTGAAGTTCAGGTTGGCAATGAGTACGTCCTCGATAATACCACCCTACAATATAAATCAATAATGGCTCAAGCCGGTAATTGGGTCTACGAGTGTTTCGCGATAGCTCGAAATCTTACAGCAGCAAAGATCGTGTCTACCCTCCTCGCAACTGCGTGTTCAACGAGACCATACGAGGGCAACGTGCTGAGGGTTCACAGTTTATGCGGATTCAAAGATATCGGCGGATCTCATCAAATCCCTCGCTGTTGGAACGAGTTGTTCGTTAGGTTCAGCAAAAGCTTCGATCGAGCAAACAAGCGATATCTTGCCGACTAGTTCGCCGATCGCTAGGCGCCCAACGTGTGCATTACTCGTATTGCCACTATGCAGCAGATAAATACACGCGACACCGAGTCCCAAGGGACGTGTTATAGACCGAGTCCGTTCACGCGCTATCATTCCAGCAACGATCTTCAGCTTACCTTCCATTCTTTTTTCTCATTTTGCCGATCTGTTTCTCTCGCTTCGCGCGATCGGCCTAACGCGAAATTTATCATTTTCATCTCACGCATTAATCCAGAAGTTCGCGCGAGTACGTTACCGCTGGAAGGCTCGCGAGAGCAAGCGAGTTCGTACGATTTCCAATTGTATCGGTATAGGCGATGGCGATATCGCCTTCCCGTGAATTCAAGGGGCGCAAAACCGATTCCCCGCTCGCACGGAACGCACCGCTTCCTTTCCAATCAGCCGGCAATTAACGATTCGCCGATTAATTGGTAATGGCGAGACTCGGTCACAACGAGACCCGGAGATACCACAATTACGGAGGCGATCCTCGCGTGCTATAATCCCTCGCCGATCCCGATTCTCAACGGGCAATGGCAATCTGCGAACACTGCACGGACAATCCTAGTTCGAGGCTTGCTTCTATGTCATGGAGGGACGTACCGTAAAACGGGGCTACTTCGAACAGGTTTTGGAAGTTTTTCGTAGGTAACGTTTTTTCTTTAAGGCAGTAGTCTGCTTTAGAAGCCGAAAAAAAGCGTTTTTTCAGCAATTTTTTTGAAAGGGAAGGAAATGATTGCGGTAAACGGAATTTTGAGACAATAGTGTATTATATTCGAGCTTTAAAAAACAATTTTTATTATTAAAAAATATTGAAATTTTTCAAAGTTGTAACGATTTTTCTGGGGCGCCTGGAGTCTGCACTTGTAAATCGGTGCCGGTGATGGAGGTCGTGCGATGCATCTGAAACAGTCGAACCAAATTTTTTTTTAGTTTTTATAAGTTCCTTTTCTATATGAACTAAAAAAAATACCGAAGAAATGATGAAATTCCAAATTTTTTCGAAGTTTGAATAAAAAAATTCACTTTTTTGAAAAAAAAAATTCACTTTAAGTTGCAAAACAAGTAATTTAAATAGTACTTTTGTCCAACTTTTTTAGTTCAAATAGAAGATAATTTAATACTGAAGCTAGATCACTTTGATTTTTTTCGATCGGACATATATTGTTTCTGCTATCGCCGGCACCGTTTTCTAAAACTTGTGAAAAAGAAAACTCGAGAAAACGGGCTTTAAAGTTTTCGGTCCAAAAAAATATAAGTTTTTGGATACTTACACTAATTAGATGTTAATCAGCCATCCCCGGGCCATACAATAATCCTTCCTCTTCTTCAAATCGATTTTTTGAAGCCTGTAAAGCAGACTACTGCCTTAACATGCTAAATTTAAACTTTTTTTGCTTCATTAGAACTATGTGTCGTTTGGCTGTCAAATGTATAAGAAAGTATACCAACCACCCTACCAACCCCCCACAATTTTAGATATATATCTTTGAAAGTGTCAAAGTAACCAGGAGTGTGGGGGTTTGTTTTGACATGGCATTGAAATGCAATTATGTCAAAGATTAAGGGTTACTTCAAAATATTTTTGATAACAAAATTAATATTTCATGCATTATACATGGAATTAAACGAAAAACAACGATTCTTTACAATCGAAGTATCCTCTTTGTTAAGGGAGGACACCACTGTGACAGGCCAAAAGAAGTTGTTTTTACCGATTTTTTTGTCTACTGGATTATTTATGTGGGATTTGGAAAGAAGGTATGTTATTAAGCATACATTTAACTTATTTCGTATGAATTTTTATTTAAAAAAAATTGCACGAAAATAAAAAGATGGTTTTTTCAGAACCATGATTTTGAAATCGGCACGCAGCACGCATTTCGTCCAATCGACTTGAAATTTTAACTTTAGCTTCTTAGATTGATCTAACAGTGAAGTACGAGCGCTTATTTCGATTAATTAAAAATTGTGAAAAATATATCACTTTTGGTATGAAAATTATAGTCGAAAAAATGAACTTTCCTTTCAAACTCATCTCTATTTTAAGTAATTTTTTTTTAATCTCCCCCCGTATTTGACTGCTAAAACTAATATAATTAACGAAAATATTTCACTCTTAGTTCCGAAACTTACGAAAGTTCTACTGCGTGCCGCGGAGAGGGTTGGCTGAAAACCAGTAGTGCTATAGCGACTCGTGCGCCGTCAATTTGTATTCTTTTGACAAATATATTTTTTTCACATACTTCAATATATACCTTATAAAACCTAAAAGTTCTTTTGAACGCGTATTTTATTTCTTTCTTAAAAAAAAATCCATAGAAAACGGTTAAAAATGGGATGTTACAGTGGGTGCTCCATTAAGGAAACATTTTACATCGAAATATCAAGTACCTAGGGTACTGTTATAGTCACTTAATCAGTCTTATAATTATCATTGAGATCAAAATCAACTTGAGCAACATTACAATCAACTTTAGCAACATTGTAATAAACTTGAACAACAAATTGTTGTTCAAGTTGTTGTTCAAAAACTGTCGAAGTTACCCTGAATGTAAAAGTTTTACGGTACTTTTGGGGGAGGAAAAAATTGCTGATTTTCATGATTTTTTTTTTAAGGAAAGATTTCTTCACCATTTTTGGGACTTAGGGTATGCTTCATTACTACTTTTGGCTGTTACATGGTATTTTAAAAATTAATCTTTTCAGGGATCATCACCGTGCAGCGGGTCGAAAAAAGCTGATTTGCGTGATTTTTTGTTCGATGGTTAACATACGCTAATTAGGCTGATTTTTTTATGTCAAATCAAAGCACTCATGAAGAACAGAAAATCAATTTTTAAACGATTAATTTTATTTTTTTTACATTTTTTTAACGGTTGAATGTGTCTTCGAAAAAAGGAGTCCTCGCGGTGTACACGGTTGTGGCCGTAAATATTATCTGAAACAAAATTTGTAAAACGATTATTAATAAGTATGAAAGCCGCTACTTTGCTATGGAGGCTTTTTTTCTATAAAAATTGACAAAATGGCGGCGGTTTGAAAAAAAGTATCGAATTTAGCATATTTTTTCGATGGTTTTTCGTTAAAAAAAATATGAAGATTGCAACAACAAAAAATCTTCCATAGCAAGATAAAGAATGGCGTGAAGAATGTTGTATTAAAATTTGAGACGGATAGCTTGAAAACTCTTCCTTTTAGAATGTACACCGTTTTGAAAAACGACATTTCGAGAAAAACGCGTTTAAAGTTTCGAGTGCGAAATTTTCATATAAATTGTCCTCTTACGTTTATGTAGGTAAATGAACAGCATGTTTATACCCGTCTATATTATCGGATAATGCAAAAAAAATCGATTATTTGAAAATTTTACACTTTGATGATCCCTGAAAATGGCGGAGGATGGCACGGTATTCCAAACGGGTTGCGGCGGCTGTCAGACGGCGTGACACGTAGCGTCGACGAAATTAATCTGAAAAAAAACCAACGATGATTTTTTTTCAGTAATACTCATACGCAGAATATAAACCAAGAAAAAGTGAGAAATGTTGAAAATCAATGGAATGGTACGCTTTGAAAAGAAGATTGAATTTTCCGAAAAAATTGCTACATTTTGCAATTAAAAAATACGTTGTTTTTTAATTTTCTAATACATTTAGAATGAATAAGGTTAAGAAGAATCAATCAATAAGAATCGAACGCAATAAGGTTGGAAATATTTATACTACATTTCATCAGGATCGGTCGATTAGTTTAGTAATTAGTCGATTAGAGTAATAAAAGAATTACCATACAACAGCCAAAAGTAGTAATAAAACAGACCCTAAGTCTCAAAAAGGGTGAAGACACCCTGCCTTTGAAAAAATCATGAAAATCAGCAAATTATTTCCTCGCCTAAAGCCCCCCCCCCCCCCTTAATGCGAAGGTACGAGAGACTACAGGACGAGTCGTATTCTCGCGGTTTGCTCGAAGTGATTAACAAGTGTCTGTGATCGGGAAATCGAGTATACGGGAATTTCTTTGATTCATGCTCCCATCTGGTCGATATGTACTTCATTTGGGTTTTGTCTTGCTCGGTCGCTATTTACAGTATGACTAGTCTTACGGTAATAAAAAAGATTTATTGAAATTAACTAAATGCGTTTAACAGAAGCTTTTTTATTTGAATTGAGGGAGGAGATCCTTTTAACCAGGCAAAAATAAACAAATATTCAAGATTTTTGTATTTCGGAATTATTTATTCTACACAATTGAAAGTTTATGTACATTTTAATACATCATTCAATACGCCATATTTATTTGATTTTTGTTCACATTTAAGAATGGCGACTGTACGACACTTGCTTTAGAGACGCTTGTCGCCTGAATTGTTTCACGGCGTACAACCTAGCGTAGGGTGCATTTATCTGAAACATCAGAGTAAAGAAGTTTTAGATTTTTGAGATCTACGCGCTCTACGTGAACCTAGAAACTTCAAAGGAAAGTGATAATTCGAAAAATGGTACGTACTTGAAAAAACATTATATTTTGCCTGAAGTTTTTACTATGGTAATTGTTAATGAAAAAGTAGTTTGTTGAATCATTTTCATAGAACTTTAGGTTCACATAGATCGTTATTATGTTATCTAAAAGTGTGCCAAGTTTAAAAGATGTAGGTCAGAAAGTTTTTGAGTAATCTTGCACGAGGTTCACAAAAAAGTGTTTTTCAGGAAAACGTCTTCAAAGTTTTTAAACTTGAGATTTTTAGAATAAATGACCTATCGATTAATCTGCAATTCTGGGGCCATAATTTTCCCCCTCAGCTTCCTCGTGGAGTTCATTTTCGGCCATAAGCTCTTCTTTACGTTATAGAGGGTTTTCCCCCCTCAATTAAAATGTTCGTAAAATCGATTATTTTTATATTTGGTTCTACCATTTCGGACATTTATTCCAAATATATTTATTGATTTGAATTAAGATCCATTTAACACAGTTGAGCAATAAAACATTTGATGCTTCTAATAACCTTGGTACTTGATGTTATTTAATCAAAAAATATTTAGTAGTATAGACAAAAAGGGTATATATTTCTATTTTTTTCTTTGAAATAACCAGCGAATGTACAGACGTAGGTAAGCACGTCCTGTAGCCTAAATGCGGCACAGGGCCCGTGACTTTTTCTGCAAGCTATTGTACCCTTGATCAAAATGTATCGACGCACCTCGAACTTTGCGCATTGCCGCTCTTGACCGGCCAATAGATTCCAAAAGACGCAGGAATTTTTCACCATTGATGATTGTCAACAATACGGATTAACATATATTGTATATGAGGAAATATGATAAATGTTCTGCTTGCAAATCAAAATACTGGTAATCTGATTACAATTTTTATGTGTTCGGAATACCGATATATTGGAATTTAAGACACATTTACTACATGCAAGTAAATATATTTTTATTTGAATATATGTTTAATGCCCATTTATATGTAACAATGTATTTTGATTAAATACGTATGTATTGAATTGCCTACATCAAGAGGTGCTTGAAACAAATTTGGATAAAATTAAAATCAATCGTGGTTAAAGTGGAACAAAAAAAAACAAAATTCACTTGATACATACATCCTGATGAAATCAAATGAACTTTTCCAACAGTGTAATCGCCAGGATAAATCGGCACCTTGCTTCCTTTTTTATATTTCCCGGCGATTGAATGGACGTCAATTGATAATAAATCGACATCTGGCTCCTCACAGGAGGATTTTCAAATAATACTTGTTTGGAGAATAAATAAAAAAAATAACATGTCCTATAGGCTAATAACAATTGTAATGTACACCGATAGAAATTATTAGTTCGAATGAAAAAAAAATTTGTCTGTATCTCGATTTAGCCTTTCATTTGATGTTCAATAAACTGATATATTGGCTTCAATCACATGATACATCAATTCTCTGTCAATATCGAAGCTTGCCAAGGGTTCGATAACTCTAGGGTGCAGACGACAAATTTACGTTCATTTTTCTTACATTGAGAAAGCGGTTAAGCACGCATGCAATTGTAATGTTTAACTAACACGTAACTTTCAAACAATTCGCTTGTAGACTTTTTTCTGAATCGTATGAAAAATTTAGTGGATATAGAAGTAGATATAGATAAGACATCAGATAAATGTCATATCTAAAATACTATTTTATTTCTTTGTGGGTTTTTACGTACTACCCTTCCCAATTGAATCATTTCCTATCAATCCCTACCCGCACGAGGCCTCATAATTTTCTGATTCGCTGGTGCACAGACGTTTTACTCAAGTATCTTCCTTCTCAACACCGAGATCTGAGAAGTACCTTCCGCTCACTGGTTGATGCGCCAGCCGATGCCCGGCTAAGCGGTCACCGCTCCGAGTATCTGCCACTCACAACGCTGCTTAATTCAAAGGTCCGTCGCAGTCGAACCCCGACCACCTATCCACCAGTGTTGGTTCAGGACACATCAAACATAAAAAACCAAAAACGTTTCTCCTTTCATTTTATCAAACCAGTCATTCCACCGTGACTGTGATTGGACTGGAAACTACTCACAGAAAGCCACTGTCATCAACTATGTCAACTCTCTCGAACCAAAGTGATCCAAAAGTTCAATGACGTAGGTATTCTGCTGTGACAGCCAGTGCGGCCATTCTAACGATGCCCGTGTGAAAATATTTTCCGGGATGTCTAAAGGACCCAACTAATTGTCCCCAATTTTATCCAGGGCCCGGTTTGGATTCCGACTGGTACCTTTATAGGATTGTCCCGCTTTTGAAATCGGGCCCTTTAGTGGACATCTATTCGGGGCCATACTAGATTCCCTGATTGCGCCTGAATTATCCAATTTCGTCCCTACTATACCCCTGCAATTAGCCCTGTTAAGTCCCCACGTTCACCCCGTCAGATCCCTATGATTCCCCTGTATTTCCCTGTAATAAAGAAGATGCATATTTTCCGAGAAGATTTATAAATATATATTTATTTATTTATTTATTTATATATATGCCAGCAAGTTTACAAACATTCTTATAATAGAAAACAATATGCTGACATTTTAAGGATAATGTGAACAATATAAAACGTTATATGTTAATCATGTAGATAACGATTCAGAATACTTCAATGGCTAAAAATACTTTTTAAGACCAATCTTGGGGAGGATGAAAAATGCAATAAGAACACTCAATCATCCATTAGAGCAATATTGTCGCCAACAGCATGAAAGAAATCTCATTCCATCTAATCCAACAGAGATCCCCATTCAATTTAAAATCATTAGCCGTACTCTCAAAGACGGGACAATATTTGTAAAATCAATGATATTTAATTCCTCTTTTTTCATCACAATATGTACGCCGAACAATGTTGTACTTTTGAGCGATGGTTGTATAATGGAGATAAAAAAAATTTATGGCGAAAATGAATCCCAAGAATCTCTCTACATCGAGGGGAAAATTTCGAAAAAAAAGTTGACATGTACAATTATCCACGTAAATCATCCAGTATTGGAGCATGGAGAATCCCAGAACAAACTTTAAACGATGCAGTTTACACATTGGCCAGCATCAAGAGAAAATTGGTAACATTGCGATTGTCCCTAGAACCAAACGGAAAACTCAATACTTATGCCCTGACATTGCTTCATGTATAAGTGATTACTTAAATAAAAATGTATATATTTTTAAGCTGTAACGTTTTCTTCTTTTCTTTCAAATTCATTGAAAATGATAAGCGAATTGTTAAGTGAGTGAGATATTTGCATGAGGCAGTTATAAAACACTGATAAATTACTATTAATTTTTGTCGCTTATTTATATTATAACTTTAATTGATCTTTGTGATGATCCCTGACTATATCTGACCAGGCTTTTTACTGGTGAACCAAATGAAACCGTAATTTATTTTATGATGGAAATTGTGACTGAACCACACTGGGCCCACATTAGTCTGCCTGGTCAAGACCCGATTAAACTCATTGTAAAAATTAGCCAGTGCCCTGACAGCACCTGGTCGGGGCCTTCATTGGTGCATCCATCGTACCCCTGTTATTTTGTATCATGGAAACTAATGAGTACCTTTCTAGGACCGTTTGTGGCAGTATTCTGGAAATCCCTGTCAGGGATTCCACTTCGAAGCCGTAACGGGACCTGTATATTCTTCGGGTTTCCCGGACTATTTTCCACACGGGTGATGGAACGGTTCCTAGTGCTCAAGAAACTCTGAAAACTAGATCCACATAGCCGGGTCATCGCGCAATCAAATCTTATTGTTTCCACGCTACATATGTATACCAACATAAACCTAGCCATCCCCGTCCCGCCAGATTCAATCAAATCTTCAAAAACACTGGTTGGAACGGATCCTAGTGGCCAAGGAACCCAAAAAACTAGATCCACATAGCTGGATCATCGCGTAATCAAATCTTATTGTTTCCACGCTACATACAAACCCCGACCACCCATCAACCACTGTTGGTTCAGTACATATCAAACATAAAAAACCAAAAACGTTTCTCCTTTCATTTTATCAAACCAATCATTCCACCGTGACTGCAATTGGACTGGAAACTAATGACAGAAAGTCACTGTCATCAACTATGTCAAATCGTTCGAACCAAAGTAGTCCAAAAGTTGAACGACGTAGGCATTCTGCTGTGACAGTCAGTGCGGCCATTCTAACGATGATGGAACGGTTCCTAGTGCTCAAGAAACTCTGAAAACTAGATCCACATAGCCGGGACATCGCGCAATCAAATCTTATTGTTTCCACGCTACATATGCATACCAACATAAACCTAGCCACTTTCGTTTCCGCCAGATTCAACCAAATCTCCAAAAACACTGGTTGGAACGGATCCTAGTGGCCAAGGAACCCAAAAAACTAGATCCACATAGCCGGATCATCGCGTAATCAAATCTTACTATTTCCACGCTACATACGTATACCAACATAAACCTAGCCATCCCCGTTCCCGCCAGATTCAGTCAAATCTTCAAAAACACTGGATGGAACGGATCCTAGTGGCCAAGGAACCCAAAAAACTAGATCCACATAGCCGGATCATCGCGCAATCAAATCATATTGTTTCCACGCTACACACTAACCCCAACATCAACCAAGCTATCCCCGTTCCCGCCAGATTCAATCAAATCTTCAAAAAAAACAAGGCAAAAACAACTAAAAATCCCATGTCTGACAAAGAAAGGATTGCGAGTGGAGAAATGGGCCTGAAAAGTCCATAACTCATTGAACGCGCTGAGACAAAGAGGAACAATGCCAAAACTCGTGTCTCCATACGTGAACTGTGCATAAAATTTATAACCTTTATAAACGAATATATGCGTGTATACGGAGAGCTTTCACTGCTGTACGCGACGTCGAGTATATTTCTTCGGGGCCCTCGAGAGTTGGCTCTGTCTCACTCATACTCGCCACGGGATATAACATATACACATACATAAGTACCCACATACTGGGCAAGATATCGGAGTGAGGTACGGTCCGCGATTTTATCGATGCCCGATCTCGTCGGACATTATAGCCGGAGGGGTCTTTCGTACCGGGGGTAAGTGATTTTATGAAAATTGGAAGGGGCGGGTTCTCCGCTCGGTCTTACCTTCGATCGTAGCCCAACGATATATATCACAACCTATACAACGCGAATTGTACACACATGGAGGCCCTGGATCCCGAATATATCCTGTGCCTGGATGATTGTGGGCTACATACGGGTCCGAATGTCCGCGAGGGCAGGCTGTGTACGTGAAACGAGCTGGGCAAGTGTTCTGCTCACATGCATGTGGGCAAGCTATCGAAGGCAACTTGGTAAAGAGGAAGAAAAAACCGCCAGAGCCGGAGAAGCTTATACGTTGTATCGAAGCTTGAGGAAGCTCCGCCTCCTTGATAACGGACAACCAGTTTGGAACCGCCCGATTCGCCTCGTATCCATTCCACTCTCAACGAATCCCCCCTCGGCGCTTGTTAACGCTCTCAAACGAGTCTAGAACTCACTCATACTCGTTGGCATCGCGCGGCCAAGCTGACCACGCGATCGGACAGACCCCGTCCACTTTTCTCATCCGTATAGGGACTTTTGGCACCGCGCCTTTCTTCTCCCTCTCCTCGCCAGGCACTTCTGTCCGCGGCACTCAACTTCCCTCTGCCACTGTCCTCCCTCCCTCGCGGCACTCAACGGGGCCCCTCCCCGAACTGCCCCCCTTGACGCTTGCCGTTCTTCTTCCCGCGCGCTGGTCGTTCGAACGCCCGAGAAAGGTGACTCTTCGGGACAGTTGGTAAGACGCAGTCAACGACTGCACCACGCACGACTCGCAGCCGGTTTTAGAACGGCGGTTCGCCCTTTTTGATCGGTATCGGACGATCTTCCAAAGTCGTTGCTCGGATTACTCGAGGAATCGCTGGGCATAGGGAAGCTGTGGAGCTTCGTTGCTGAGTGTTGGGACGTGGATGGATTTTTGTTACCTCGTTGAGCTGCCGCGAAAAGCCGTCGTTAGCCGTCGCGCCCCAAACGGCCCCGTAAACAAACAAGTGTCAATCTGCCGTCAACGGATGTTCTGTGCTGATCAGTTTGCTCCGTTCCCTTGTGATCTATCGCGCTAGAAGACTCTGACGAATCTACGATTGCTAGTTTTCTATTCGCCACGTGCAGTTGTGAGTTTGTTGTTGTTCGTTTCGCTTGTTCTCCGGACAAGGATACTCCGAGTGATGTGCAAGGCTTCCGAAGTTCCGTTGGGCTAACGTCAACTTTGGCTATCGAACTTTTGGGACTCTTGACGATTGTGTCGTTGATTCGAGGATTACGGCGATTCTTTGAGGCTGACGGATTCGACGGTGACTGTTTAGAAGGATATGCTGCAGGGGATTCTACACTTTTGGGCTTTCATCGTACCGGATGTTGAAGTGAGAATGTTGGGTGGACTAGAGCCGAAGGGGATTTATCCGATCTCTAGACTCTCCGTTGTGCAGTGACGATCGAAAGACCGTGAAGCGGGTTCACGAAAAAGAAAAAAATCGTTTATCGATCTTTCGTTAAGTTCCGGAGCCGCTGACACGACCGCGCGAGCTTTTGATCTCGTCCGCCTCATCGTGCACCAATCGAAAAACTCGATCTAAAACGCCTCGAGTCCTTTCTCCCGTGGACCCAATTAATTTTACAAGACCCTCGCGATTCCTCGGCCATCGGTGTTCGATTAATTATTCAAACGAGAAGACGATTGCGTATTTCACGATCGAGGAGTTTTGCCAGGCCGCGCCACGATGACGAACAAGTAACGGCTGCGTTGAATCGCCCGACGACAGATCCTGCGAGATTCCAACGCACTGGAAACACGTCCCCGACGAACAACATTTGCATCGAAGAAACTACGATCTACGCTTCTGCCACTAATTGGATCAACATCTGTCTCATCAAACGTGAGTTTTCTACTATAAATGTACATGTATCCTGCTCGACCTACCCCCCCCCCCCCCCCCAAAATGCCCTTAAATTTTACTTAAGTGAGGTCAGGCTTTTGGAATCGTCGGCCAAAGGCGAGTATTCAGCAGCAAACTTGTAGATGATCTCAAGGGAAGTGATCGAATTGGCAGACATGCTCGCCAGCGCCATCTGTCGGTACTAGTACATCTAAAGTTCCAGACTTCTCGCATGTACCCAATAAAAATCACAAATCAAGTAGAAGCGTGGCACGCGATGACGACTTCTTGCGGTCTCTTTGGAATGTGCCTTCACGAAGATTGTGCGATGGTTAAGAAAAATATATGCAGTACATTGCTCACTGCTGAAACTCTTTCGCCAGCTTCGTATCGCATGACTCGTTGACGATTGTCGTATCGAGGCATCAACCGGGATTACGACATACGGGCTTCCTGCAAAACACGCCGCTCGACGCCTGGCTTGGCCGCACAATCGTCATGACTAATATCACACAGTGGAGTCGACACAGTGACGATAACGGATAACGAGAGCTGGTTATCTCTGCGTTAATTACCGATAACCGTTCATAGGGGTGATTTCCTGGACGGGCGAAATCATTCGTTCTCTTATCACTGTCGGAAACGCCCTTATCCTACACACTGTACGTTTGAACTTTCAATAATCCACGTTGCTGCTCTTCACCAGCACGATGGTGTTCACATTTTCCTCGCGACTCGCCGCGTCACGGATCTGGACGTTTTGAGCAGTCCATTTTTTTTTCTTTTTTCTTTTCGTTCCAACAGTGAACAAAGAGAAACGCGCGCGGGTTATAGAACTCGCGCATGATCGCACGCGCACGCCATTCAATGATTTAGTCATTTAATAATTTATTCGTGGTCATGAGCGAAGTTGCACGTTCGCGCGGCAGTGTCGCAATTTTCGACGATTGCAATTCCCGCAATCGCTCCGGGGTTCCTGTCACCAGCGCGAGCAAATTGCGAGAGAGTGCGTGAGAGTCGCGCCCTACCGGCCCAGCGGAAAAACTGCGCTCGTGGGTGCCACGTACGAACTCCAGGCGAGCTCTGTGTGTCGGTAGCCGTTTTTTTTCCTTTGCTTTTCGTTCGTTACATTTTTTAACGTTTTTTTTGTTTGGAATCGCGAAATGGTGACGATAAATCACGAAATACTCGGTTGTGTTTTATCACTGTTGTGAACGAGGTAGTACTCACTCGGGGTATGTCCTTAAGGCGTTAGGCCACCGTAACGGGTATAAAAACATGTGCGAATTTAACAATTATTTTTTCGTTTTCAAAAGTGATTCACTCATAAAATTAATTACACATCTATTTAGTATGAATATCAAGCTGTTAGAAAATATATATATATTTTTTTTTCGATGTACAACATGGCCGACTACTAATATCTTCTTTTGTTATCCATGAACAAAAAACAAAAACTCTCGTCAATCTACATTAGAATACCTAGAGAAGTACGTAGGGAATTTAAAAAATATTGTTTTATTCAAAAGTTGTAGGTATTTGAACTTAAGAAATAAATTTTCAGTGAAAGATTTCGTTATAACTTCTCATAAACTGCTCATAAAATGAAAAGTTTTCGATCAATCAGAAATTCCGTAGGTACTTCTCTGCGAAATGCAATTAGGA
The DNA here is from genome assembly GCA_963210295.1 of Ophion ellenae. NCBI lineage: Eukaryota > Metazoa > Arthropoda > Insecta > Hymenoptera > Ichneumonidae > Ophion > Ophion ellenae. The sequence goes on from OY723392.1 coordinate 25,762,571, forward strand.
ACATAACTTTTAAATTTAAAGCAAATCGAGTGAAAATTGTTGAAGTTATTTGTCACGCCAATTGGAAAAAGCTTTTTCGAGGAAAAAGCTTTTCGAGAAGTTTCGAGTAGTCGGCCATTTTGTACATCGACAACAAAAAAAATATATTTTCTAACAACTTGATATTCATACTAAATAGAAGTGTACTTAATTTTTGTGAGTCAATCACTTTTTCATACGAAAAAAATGGTTAAATTCGAACATGATTTTATACCCGTTACCGTGGCTTAACGCCTTAACGTTTTTTTTGTTTCGAATCGTGAAATGATGACGATAAATCACGAAATACTTGGTTATGTTTTATCACAGTTGTGAACGAGGTAGTACTCACTCCGGGTATGTCCTTAAGCAGCAGCGGACTCTTTTCAGCAATTGCTCGGTGCGTTTTGCTCGTATGCACATTAGCTCCAGTTTCGTCCGACAGCGCTCAACGAAATTGCTTTCATGGTGTTTATTTTCCAATCCACTTTACCCGCGTATGCGTTTTTTTCAACGTCATCCGCGGTTGACTGATCTCGAACTATCGGGAAAGGGCTTGCATCAGGCAAAATTGCCGCGCATTTTGGGCCATCGATTTTTTGAGAACGTCAAGTTGACGGGTGCAGCTTTACCAAAGTGCTGATGGTGAAGAAATTCTGTAAAATATAGCTGTATCGGCACAAGTTTTTCACAGTTTCCCTGTGCCCTCGTGTAAATGCAGGCCTGAGGGGCGTTAGGAAAGAGCTGGCGGCACCGAGGCTGGGTCTCGAAGTAACTGGGCCAAGGGAAGAATAATGCGTGAAAGGCGTGGTTAAAGGCCTGCAAGAACATCTGAAGGGATACTTAGGGAGCTATATCAGTGTGAACGCTGAAAATTTTGGTGATTTTCGGAAATTTTTTGGAAGAAAAGTACTCAATTAAATGTTTCGGAAAATTAAGTATATATTTGGCTATATTTGACCTATATTACATACTTTTTTCATCGAAAAATAATGAGATCCAAGCGACTTATGCGCTGCCTTGGGATGCGCCAAAAAAAAGCTCCTCCACTGCTGAGATGATTCCGGCCGATTAAGTAGCTGAAACCGAAAAAGGAAAAAATGTTGTTAAACTGTAAGGTATTTCCTGTACAATGACGTAGGATTTTCGAAGAATATCAAAATCTAACAAAATGGCGTAGTTATGAAAAAAAAGTCTGTTTTCTTGCCTATAAAATGGTCGTTTTTTTCAATGCCAAATCGTCAATTTTCATCCAATCAAAAATATCCTACGTCATTGTAGAGTAAATATGTTCAAGAGTACCCAGTTCAAAATTCAAGTCAATCGGATAATTGCTCTTTGAGTTACAATGTCAGCAAATTTGAAAAATCTCATTTCGAAAAAATGCGTTTAAAGATTTGACTATCGATTTTTGCTAGATCAAATGATATTGATATAAATGATATAAATGACAATGATATTCTTGAAAGTATAAACTGTAGAGAAAGGCAAAGAAAAAAATCGATTTTTTGAAAGTATCACACTGGTATAGGCCCTTAAATGAAGGGATGATTAATTTATTTAGCTATGACCGTACTTCAGGAATATTTCCGCGTGTTCGTAGTGCTCCGGAATTTATTTTCCTCTCGTGTTATTATCGAATCCGTGCGATTACGTTTGAAAACAGTCGGGGAAGTTGCCGAGTTCTGGAAATAACCGAGATATTCGCGAAGATAGCATCATCCTCTTTGCGGCCATTTTGTAACGCAGATCGGTGCTCGTGCACCCACGTACGCCGTCACATTATTTCCCTCGACGTTGCATACACGTGTATTCACTACCAGACGCCTGCACATGCACATGCATCCAGCATTGTTCCCCAAGATCCACTTACGAACGAGCTGGGGTATCGCGATTCTCCCTCCTTCGCATTTTCGATCGACGACAAACTATTCCAAATTTTTCAGTTTCTCACCCGACTTTATGGAATCTTCGTAATTTACGTGGACTGTAAGTAATGGAATTTTGAAAAATCCGAAAGTGCGAGTCGGAACACGAAGTATGATGTTGATGCTTGCAACGTTGGGATGCAACGGAAGTTTGTATTTTTTTATTTCTTCAGTTTCTCCATCATCCCAAGGCTTATCCTGCAAATTTGTGCTGCAGATGTCTGATGACGGTCCTAAAAAAAGGTTAGGTGATTTTTGTGGCCAAAATTTGCCAAAAAAGATGGCGCTGCTAAACTTTCGTTGCGTTTCAACGATGCAAACTTCAATGTCATCACGAAGTAGGGTTCCATAGCCATTTGCTTGAACAATCGTTCGGTGAATGGATGTTAAACGGGTCTGCATAAGGATAGGGCCCAAAAAACACGTCGATTTTCACTATTTCTTTCTGATGATGGCATTAGAATGACGAGGTCGGGATTTCATACAGAATTATTCCATAGTCTTGCCAATGTTGAGGTTTTTCCCGAAAAATATTGATAAACACTGAAGTTAGTATTATTCAAACGAAGTGCTGCCACAGGGCAACTAGGATAAGCTCATACGACAAATAATAAAATGAACTTCAGTGTAATAATCAAACTTTCGTCTGATCGAATATTTGTTCGAAATTCAGAATATGACCAAAATGGGAAACTGAAAAAGTTTGTTTTCCGACAGAAAGTAACTTTAATAATTTGTTGTTAACAAATTGATCGAACGTATTAGAAAATCATCCGATCATATGATAGAAAATGTTATGAACTATAGTCTGTCCGCGTTTGAATCGAATCGGACCAACAGATTTTGAGATACGACTTGCACCATTTCAGAAAACATAATATCGAGAAAAACGAAAAAGGAAAAATAAAAGATTGCAAAAATTCGATTGACCATAGCGCAGTGGGTGATCTGACCGTTCACAAAAATCGTCATAACACGGTTCATTTTTGGGATCTTTACAAAATCTCTGTTGCAAACCGAAGTTAAGGGATCATCACCGCTTAACGGGTCGAAAAATAGCTGACTTTCCCGATTTTTCTTTCGATGGTTAAAATACGCTAATCAGTTTGATTTTCTAATGTCAAATCGAAGCAGTCATGAAGAACAGAAAATCAATTTTTTAACTTTTATTTTTATTGTTTTTTAATTTTTTTTAGCGGTTGAAAATCTCTTAAAAAAAAATACGTCCTCACGGTGTACACGGTCGTGGCCGTAAATATTATATGAAACAAAATTTGTAAAAAAATTATTAATCAGTATGAAAGCCGCTATCTTGCTGTGGAGATTTTTTTAAATAATCACAATTGACAAAATGGCGGTGTTTTGAAAAAAAGTGTCGAATTTAGCCTATTTTTTCGAGTTTTTCGTTTAAAAAAATATGAAGATTAAAAAAAACATGCCATAGCAAAATAAACAGTGTCAAGAATGTTGTGTCGAAGTTTGATATGGATAGCGTGAAAACTCTTCCTTTGAGGGTCTACACCGTTTTGAAAAACGACATTCCGAGAAAAACGCGTTTAAAGTTTCACGTGCGAAATTTCCATATAAATTGTCTATTTGCGATCAATCGCCGATGCCAGGTCCATATTTATAACCGTCTATACTATCGGATAATGCGAGAAAAAAATCCATTTTTCGCAAATGTTACACTCTGATGATCCCTTAAGACCCTGGGCTATAAAACTACAAAACTGTAAAAGAAAACCGTATTTTTTAAATTTCAAGCGCACGCAGACCCCGCAACGAATACATAGTTATTATTATTGCACATGTTCTACCCCAACCTTCAATTTCATACTAATTCCCATTTTATTCAATTGCACTTGGGGGCCTTTTTGCACATCACTATAAAGCTTGATATCTCGCAAACTCAAAGATAAAAATTGGTAAACGGAAGCTCAATTCCATTTTGCAAGACCGTTCCATTGACCCCTATACGATGGAGTGCCCGAAAAAAACTCGCCCTTACCTTGCATACAGGGAGTAAGCCCTAAAAAAAAAAATTCAAGATTTTTCTTCAAATCAATCAAAATCCCCGCCCGAAGCATCGCCTCCCAAAATGTCGTGCATACAGATTCAAACCACAAAAACTGTAAGACTGTCACAGGCGGACGGACTCACATGACAGAGTCATGGTTCCTTGTTCAACAACAAGACCCGAAAAGTAAAATGTAGCACAGTTGCATACATTTCATACGGTCTTTTCTCCTTCTTGTCGTCCCATGCTGTAAGATTCGACCGCTTTTTCTGTCAAGTACCGAATCCAAGTAAGTGCAAGAAATGCTGGTGCGTCCTCGTCGTTTAAGTTTATACATATAGCACATGTAAATGGTGAACTACCGAACAAAAGGGCTCAATACAAACGTCCTGGGACCAAAGAGCTGTGGCTTACACCCTTTCTCCTTTTTTCTTGGATTCGATATATCGTCGGTAGGACACGTGAATATATAGGTGCGAAGGTACGACATTATCGGAGGCTCATAAAGCAACTCGAACTTGACGTGGAGGTTAACATATGGACACGCATACGAGGGCAAGTAAAATCGTTGGCGGAGAGGAGACCGCTCCAACTCTTTATGCCAAGAAACAATGCTATCCGTATCGCAAGTGTGCGGGTGTATATATATATATATATATATATATATATATATATATATATATATATATATATGTATATGTATATGCGTGCGTATATGTGAGTGTACGTGCTTTACCAGACGCTTTTCGTATCGCTTATCGTATTACCCCGCGACGAGCGATGTTTCCCGTTTCGTTTCGTCGCGTCCTCAGTCTTCGCCTATATACATTTTTTCGCACAATGTACTTTGCAATAGTCTTAAATATATATATATAGGGGCAATTGTTAATGCTAATGTGAAAAAACATTTTAGAAAATATTTTCAAATTTTCCCCTATATATATTTTTTGCACAATTAACTTTGCAATAGTCTCAAACATATATATATATATATATATATATATATGTATATATATATATATATATATATGTATATATATATATATATATATATATATATATATATATATATATATATATATACATACATATATATATAGGGGCAATTGTTAATGCTGATGTAGCAAAATATTTTCAAATTTTCCCCTATATATATGTTTTGCACAATGAACTTTGCAATAGTCTCAAATATATATATATATATATATATATATATATATATATATATATATATATATATATATATATATAGGGGAAATTTTTAATGCCGATATAGCAAAATATTTGCAAATTTTCCCCTATATGTTTTTTTTGCTAAATGAACTTTGCAATATGCTCAAAAAAATATATATGTATAGGGAATTGTGAATGCTGACATAACAAAATATTTTAGAAAATGTTTTCAAAACAACTACAATCCTACGAGATCGTCCATGAGCAACGATTTTGGTATAAATATATATGTGTGTGTGTGTGCATGTGTTTATATATAGGCGCAATTGCGAGTGCTGACGTAATGTAAGATTTTGAAAACTATTTTCTAAACGGTTGCATTATTACGAAATTGTTCAGGAGCAAATATTTTGGCCTGTATATATATAAATACATGTGTATATGTATATATACCGGATGACAATTATAACGTGGCCATGGGTTTTTAAGAGTCTTGCGAAGCGATTTTGCGACTGGACAGAGTATCATTTTTACCGGTATTTCGAGTCTACTTCGGAAAATAATATAGTGTATTTTAGTGTCGTGTCCTATTTGCTAGGAAAACATGGAGCAGTCTGATAAAAAAAATCAAAATTCCACTTCGAGTACAGCAGGATGAAGATAATTATATTCCAAATGCGAAGCACTCTTGAAAAACTTCTTTGCGCATCCCGTCATTGAGAAAAAAAATGATCGAAGATGCATCTTCACGTGAATAAATGGAATTTAATCATATTTGAAAAAAGTTTTTTTTCGAGATTTTCGTATTCGTAATTTGGGTAACTTCATTCTGCTGAACTTAGAATGGGATTTGATTGTTGTTCCTGAAGGCTCTATTTTTTGGTGAATACTACGCATGACACAAATACGGTATGTTTTTTTTTTCGACGAGGACTTGAAGAACCATTTGCTCAAAATGCGAATATTTTCCGGTGCCTTGACCGTGGTTTTGTTCCCAGACACGAATAACAGTTGGAAGAACTATACGTGTATTTGCATTGATAAAAAAAAATTGCTGTACGTTCGTGACCAGAGGATTTATCTACATTTTCCAATATGTATATATATAAGTATATATATATACATGGCTTGAAGATAATATTTCCGAAACAATTGCTTGCTCGGTGTATACGAATGTATACTGTATAGCTTCTTGGGGGCAAAGATTTTGGCATTTCTACCATGTATAACCCATCAAATTTAATATCAGAAAATTTAAGAGATCGTATATTAATCATTTAAAAATTGGCTTGGAAAAAGAGATTAATTTTGAACTAATTAAGTTATAAATTGATGTGTGGAAATCTCTTGAAGTCAGACCTGACTAAGCTTCGTAGGATTTTAGTCCGTGGTGTAACTAGTATATACATACGCAGGCGGAAGTAGCCCAAGCAATCGCAGTGTATGTAGTACGAAGTGTGTAGTCGGTGTGGCCGCGAGAGATAGCGTATCGTGCGGTACCGATAGGAAGTATACCTACTGGTCTTGTCCGTCTCTCGCGCGTGCATACCTAATAACACGTCTTTTAGCTTCACCACTCGAACATTATTCATATGGCCACATATACGAAAAACATTGGGAAAATAAAAAATACAGTACGCTAATGCATAAATCCTGTTTTTTTTTCATTCCGTTGATTTTCATTCTCAATTATTTTTAAGGATACAATTTCTTTCGCTTTCAGTTTTTCGCAAATTGTATTTTTTTTTCTTATATAGTGTTTTTGGGTTCATTTGAGTTGTTTGGTGGGGAGAGGGAGAGAAAGGGAGAAAGAGTACAATTTTTGTCCTATCATTTTTTTCCGAAATTGTATTTTTTTCTAATATACTTTGTTTTGTTGATTTTCTATTTTCTCACACTGACGAGGCCACGAGAAAAGTCGTTCACGTAAGTCTTATAAACAATAATCGAAAGCGGGGGGAAATTCCATTCTTCTGAACTTCTAAACTTCTAAACTTCTGAAGCAATTCGATGTTCTGGACTTCTAAAACAATTGGATCCTCTGAACTTCTAAACTAATTTGATTTTCTGAAGTTCTGAAACAATTGGATCTTTTGAACGGCTAAAACAACTGGGTCTTCTGAACTTCTAAAACCATCGAATCTTTTAAACGTCTAAAACAACTGGACCTTATGAACATCTTGAAGATTGCATCTTGTGAACTTCTAAAACAATTGGATCTTCCGAAATTCTAAAAAAATTGGATCTTCTGAACTTCTAGAACAATTGCATCTTCTGAGCTTCCGAAACAACTGGATCTTCTGAACTTCTGAAACTACTGGATATTCTGAACGTCTAAAACCATTGAAGCTTTTGAAGGTCTCAAACAATTGGACCTTCTGAACTTCTTCAACACTTGGATCTACTGAACTTCGAAAACAATTGAAACCTCCGAAGTTCTAACACAATTGGATTCTTCTGAACTTCTAAAACAGTTGGATCTTGCAAACTTCTAAACAATTACATCTTCGAAACTCCTGAGACAATTGGATTTCATTGGTACTCCTGAGACTGAACTTCTAAAACGACTGGATTTTCTAAACTTCCAAAACAGTTGGATCTTCTGAACTTCTAAAACAATTGGATCTTCTAAACTCCTAAAATAATAGAATTTCCTGAACTTCTAAAATAATTGGATCTTCTGAACGTCTAAAATAATTGGACCTTCTGAACTTCTAAAAGAACTGGATTTTCTAAACTTTGAAATTAGTTGCATCTTCTGAACTTCTAAAACAGTGGGAACTTCTGAACTTCAAAAACAATTTCATCTTCCGAACTTCTAAGACAATTGGATCTTCTCATCGAATTGTTTTTCTACAAGTAGCGAAGACGTAGCTGAGGAGACCTTCTTTCTTTTTATATTCTTCGTGAACAACTTATATGCGAATTGAAATGTGTGAAGAACTACATATTCATGATATATTCAATACACGTACGGAAGAGAGCTAACAATATTTATCATGCTGGAAAGCCCATTCATCGGCCAGGTATGAAGAAGTAATGAACTGCACTACAAGTTGTGGGAAGAGCGCCGTAGGTGCGCGGCTCCGACGACCTCCCGCGTCCAGCAGCATTGGTCTGAACCGATACTTGGATGGGTAACCGCGCACTGACTACTGAGCAAGGGAAAGGTTCAGGACTTTCCGATGACGACACAACTGAAAGTCAATCGAATACAGCAGTCTGTATAGGCACAGGTTTTTCGCAGTGCACCTGTGTCCTTGTGCAATTACGATACGGCAGTGCAACGGGAAAATGCAGTGATAAGTGTGGAATGAAAATGAACGGAATGAGGTGGGTGAGACCCTGTATAAAACCACACGAATAAACATTGGAGAAAAAAAAACAAGTAAACAATGACTGCAGGAACTTAAGGGGTAAGGCCATAGTTGAATTTTCAAAAAATCAATTTTTTTTGCTCGCTACATCCGTGCTTGATCATCATAAGAATAAGTTACTATTCAATTTATAGCTTGATATTCATACTAAATAGATGTGTAATTAATTTTATGAGTGAATCACTTTTTCATGTGGATAAAAATTGTTAAATTCGCACGTGATTTTATACCCGTTACTGTGACCTAACCCCTTAACATTGGGGAAACGAATTACAGAAAATAAATATTGCGGAAAAAGGCCAAGTACAAAATGACAACAAGCAGAATCAGGATGTACTCGAGTAATCGTGAATGAAATTAAATCAAAGATTGCACCAATTTGGGATCAATAAACGCACAACGCTTCACGTCCAAAGCTCACGTTCGACGTAAATCAAGATTTTTCGACGCGCACGGCATTTTTCAAAAATCTGACTGGAAGTTAATGTTATTTTGATAAACCCGCGCTGGTCGTCCAGCCGTAAGATACACGAGAAAACTATCAACGAAAGGATCATCGATTCATTCAACACCACAGTGAGGTCCCGACAGGAAATAGTAGGCAATAAAATGTCGTTGAGGAGAAGAAAAACGACGGCGAGAAGGACGAAATCGGGTATTGGAGAAGGGCGCAGGAATGAGGATGGGCAGTCGCGACAGAAGAGGAAGAAGTCTCACCGCGATGACACACGCTCATTCTTGATTCTATCCGTTTAGTGCAAGAGAGCATAGAGCCAAGACCGTTCGTTAGAAGTCTCGTGATGGGGAAGTAGTCCTGTCCATGTCCCATGGATGCCTTGGGTCGGCATCACGGTCTGTGAAAGCGAGAGGCTCGTCGGGTTTTTAGGCCTAATTAGTTGTCGCGCCCGGCGTCATGCTTTGGAGACACTATGGATCCCTCGCAGGCGCCTGAGTCTCCGTCTTGACCGCAAAACCGGACATCACACGCTTCCATCCGAAAAGAAACCCACGCACATCCCCCCCCTCGCTCTCTCTTTCCTCTCGATCTCTTGTACGCTTTTCATTTTATATCCTCCCGCTGCCCTCCCCTCTTGTACATGCAGCAACGTTTGTCGTTCACCGCAATTTGATCATCGTTTCCGGACTTCCCGATGTCCCTTGCTTCGGACCCGTGCCGCGTCGAATTAACGCGTTTCTAGCCGAGTTGAGAAACAACTTCGTGTGCAGAGAAATGATTCGTTTGAATCAATTAATCCGTTTGATTAAATGGATTTTTGTTTTAGATATTTTAATTCATTCCTATCAAAATGTTTATTGAACTTGAAGGAATCGATTTATTTGAAGCACACATGTCGTTTGCTTATGAATTTGATTTTGTTGTATTTGAAATAAATTTCGTTTGGAACGAATTTTTTTCTTCATATTTAAAATAAATTTCTTTTGGAATTAAAAAAAATCGAATATTTTATTGATCTACTGGAAGAACTGTTAGATTCGAATATATGGTTGGTGGAAGGACACAAAGAGTAACAATTTCTTGTCCAGTGATCAATGGACAAGATCCTTACGAATGACGTTGAAACTTGATTGTGCTGTTTTAAATATACATCCAGTTGCTGATTTGAATTTTTAGACGACATTTAGGATCCGTTTTTTCATCGTGACAAAGATCGGGATTTTGTGCAGAGGAGAAACAAAAGTGTTTCTTCACCGAATTAATAAGTAACAGTAACGTTGAGATTAGGATTTAACAAATTCTGTGAGGGTCAATTGTACATTTTTGTATTAGAAGCAGTGGCCTTCTTGACGGGATACAATATTTTCAATAGAACTGCACGTCAGTTGATAAAAAAGACTGGAGTTTGATTTTTGGTGGAGAGACATTTTTATAAAATTTCATTTGATGTAAGTACATTTAATTTGATTTCAATAAATCATTTCTCTCTCAAAGAACATCATTTCAGTGGCCACCTTCGATTTTGTTGAAACTCATATATGCGATAAAGCATTAAAAACGATTAGACATATATTTCTTTATTGGCGGAAAAACGATCCCAATAGGGAAACCACCCCTTGAAGGAAGGCCTGTGACCCCTTATTTTTTTCGATACTTCTGTAGTAGATTGTTTATCGCTTCACATTAGAAGGATTTTGGTTTTTTTTTATTAACAGCGGTGGGTGAAACTGAAAAATCACCCTTGAAAACGTTTTTCTTTGAGGGGTGGTTTCCCCCCTTCAAACAGTTTTTCCGCCGATAAAAAAAAATACGTGACTACTAGTTTTCAATGCAACAAAATCGACTCTGTAATACGCTCTTCCAATGCCAATTCCTCTGCTATGCCACTTTTTTCGACGTTAAGGGGTCTTCTCACCTTAGAGGCTAAAAAAGGCTATTTTTATGATTTTTTAAAATAGGTTTATATTATGGATATTGATATAAAAGTTGTTACACTTAATGAATAAACTTTTGAAATACGTAAAACAAATTTTTCAAATGTATTTATGTAATTCAAACAAAATTTTAAACGTTTTTCGACGGCTTGTTAATACAATTTTCGAAACTACTGAACCATACCTTATGAAATTTTAACCACATATTTTTTACAAGGATAGCTATAGTGTACATTAAGGATTAATTTTTTTAAACATTTCCTTTTTTGCCAAAAACGGTGAAAAAACACGTTTTTTTTGTTTCTTTCCGAAAAATATCTACCATTTTTTTATTTTTGCATATTTCAAAAATCGTATGATATGCGCTATGGCTATTGACATACTGAATCTGAAACCGTTCGATTTTTTGTTTCCATGTCCGAGATTTCATCAACAGCGCAGACCTACAATTTTTTAGGACATTTTTTTAACTACCATTTTCGTCTATAATTAGTGACTTAAATAAATAAATTAAAAATTTTCATGTATTTCGGAAGTGTATTTATTAAGTGTTGAAACTTTGATATCAATTTATATAATATAAACCTATCAAAAAAATTCATGAAAATGGCCTTTTTTTAGCGCCTAAAGTGAGAAGACCCCTTAATTTTCCTAGGCAACTTTTCGACTCATTATAAATTCTACAAGTTGCGTTCAAGTCGAGGCAACTAGTGAACATTTAGTTCATTTATTCCGTAGTTTCTTCGCCCACATTTGAACGAAAAAAATACCGTATCCATAATTGGTTCAAGCTTCTCGCAGCGAAATCACCGACGTCGATCCACTTGCCGCAAACTTACACAACAACGAATCCCCACGTCGGATAAATTTATTCTACAGTTGATTCGCAATGTGCGCCTCGCCATATTATAAAACTCTCGACCCGTTTGCCGTTAAATTTGTTGTTCTTGCTTTTTCGTGTGTACGCGACGAGGCTCGACTTAACCGTGCGTACAACGAGTTGGAAGCGATCTAGACTATTTCTACTTCGTAATTCAGGCTGCGAAGAGGAGAAAAAAGTAATCGGATATTTACAAACGTTCTGGCTACGATAATTGAGACCTGTCGAAGAATAAACCAGATTGTAAAGTACGATTCTAACTCAATCGAGTAACGCGAATGTTTTTTTCAAATTTATTTACTTCTCTCTACTCTCCTTTTTTCAAATTTTCGACGAGGGCCATATTTCTCTATTTCGCAGACCCTTCGCATTGGGTGAACTTAAGGAGCTTGAAGCGAATGTATAATTAAAGGGCAAAAGTATGCATTTGAATATTTTTATTACGCAAATAAGAAAAACTTTTATGTTACTACCAACTTGAAAAAGTATAACATTATCGAGGATTGTTATGAAAATACTGCGTCAGCGAATGTTTCGTACGGCTCAAAATTAAATTTTGAGTCATTGATAATTATGCCTATTTATATTTATGTCACGACATTAATTAATATTATATTTATTAATCCATTAATTTATATTTCTTACATTAATTTATTAATATTATATTTATTAATTTAATAAATATAATACGACAAAGAAATACGACAAGTTTGCGGACATTGAGGTTGGCACCAATGCTCTTTATTCGCCAGCCAAGATTATAAATATTTCATCAAACCTTGATGCTTCAATATTCAATATACAGCGGATAAAAAAAGTATTTCTACATCTCACACGAAACTATTGTTAATTTGGCTTTATTTCGTTGTTCGTGTTTTCCCAAAAATGTTGGAAACAGACACCATGAATGTTTAGGATAATCGAACACAGAAACTTCATGAAGCATTTGATTTTTTTCGAAGGATAATTTGAAAAAGACGACGTGAACAAATACTTTTTTTACCCACTGTATATGGCTTACAATCAGCAAGATGGGCGTTTTCTCTAAATGTTTACAAACGTTTAGTTTGCATTAATCCGTTGTTAGAAAAGGTTCATCTTGGTGCTGAATAGCAAAAAAAATACATCATCCGTAGTTTGAACGTCTTGCCCATTTAACAGCACGTAAGATGACATACATCAAACTATTTTTTATCTCGAGTGTTGAGTGGTGAAAAAATTTCGAAAAAATCGTAAAGTCTCAGTATACTCTAGAGAATAACATAATTTTTTTTGAATATTTAATCTTGGATTGTGACTAACGTTCCAACCTCCTTAATTCGTGCTACCGGTGCGGCTCGATACGCTGACCGCGATAACTTGGAGGATCAGTGGCCTGGCGACTTCGCTTGTTCGCGCGAGATCCAGTAGGAAACGGGGCGAGATTTGCCCTCAGCAATATAAACCACGCGTACCTGCATTTACATGCACACGTTTGCACACGTGTGTACTAGGCGGGTACACATCTTTGGCTTTTGCGTTCACCAAGACCGGATAATATTTGCAGATCGTATCGGGCACGAATTACGTGGGCGAGTTTAGTCGCGGAAACCCACCGTACTGCGGCCAGACGGTTAACGTATATCTGTAGTACGGCGTCGTATACACAAGTGTAAATGGTGCGTTCGTAAGTGCATTGCTGAAGGAACAGAGAAATTGGCAAGCGTACGGAGATCGAAAGGAACTTGGCAGGCTTTTGCAAGAAAAGAGAGGCTGATGACCGCCGGCTCTTTTGCAGCCTCCGGATGCGAAACGATTATTGTATGCCGCTTGATACCAATCGAATTAACGTTTGCATCAGATACAAGTGTATGGTGGATATTGGAGTTAGACTTGCGTTTGATATTCAGTTATGGGTTTACTTCAACGAAATGTTTCAATTGATTGTAACTGATATTGGGGAAATTGGTTTAAGCTTTGTTCAGAGTCTTTTTTTATTCCGTTGGAAAAGCGTACTATTCGTAATTAACAAAAATTAATGTATGTGGATTTTAAGTATTTTCATCGAGTGTGATGAGCCTTTTTATCATCAAAGATTTTTGCTCTTGGTGTTTGGGCCCAAAATCGAACATTTTCATGATAAAATGATGGAACGATGTGACGACTCAAAATTCAAATACCTGAGTAACCGGATAAAAAAAAATACGTCGCTTATAAATCTGTAAGGCGCTATTTGTTTCTGGCTTGTGAATATTTATTGGAATCTGACGAATTATGTAGTGGATGAATAAATAATACAACGAAAGATTTATTTCACTTGAATAAATTATTTCTTCGCGGCACTCGTCGAAAAGATCATTTGAAATTAATAGAGATGCTCTGAATACAAACATCTCGTTGAATCTTTGAAATATTCTTGTACAAATAACTTAATATATAGTTGCTGAAAACAAAAATACGTCGAATATGCCACATTTGATTTATTTAAACCTGTAATTTAAGGGATAAACTACTGCTTTGTTTTTCTTTCTCTCACCCCATATTTAAAAGGGATTCATTAAATCAAACATAACGGATAACACTTTGGAGGGAGGACAAAATTAAAGTTTACGGATTTTTGCTGGATAGCAAGCTTAAAGGGGTAAGTGCGAGTTCATAAATTTTCGACGATTTTCAATGGAAACTGAGAATTCTGGGCGAAATTGATTATGAATTTATGTTCAGGGGGTGGAAAATACATCGATCTGGACTCGTAAAAAAATTATTTTAAATCCACATTTTTTCCCCATTTCGGCCGAAAATAAGTAGCTTCACTGAATCGTTGATCATTTCTGTTCGACTTCGATTCGGTACTCCGTTCCATGCCCATTCTCTTCGTTATCGTTTTCTCTTCGAGATGCCGTTTAATTTATTAAGCTCCGATGGTTTTTCGATTTTTGGCACAATATCAAAGACAGACCATCGATTTTCACCAATTTTTCTATATCCTTTGCCTGTTTGGCCCATCTTTCAAGTGAAGTGTCCGGAAAAACTAATTGCGATCCGGGCTGAATCAAGCGGTATTCCCTAAGTCTACCAAAATTATTTTCAAAACGCACCCATTAAGCATATGTCATTCAAATATAACCAACGCTACTATTGTTTGTAATTTGGGGCTTTGGCGAATTAAAAAAAGTAGCCATAAGGGTCGAAAACATTTTTTTTCCCTTATTCACACCTTTTTAAGGATTTATCCGATAATTTTTTTCGAAATCTCAAAATTACGCCTGCTAAACGCGAAAAACGCGTGTCCATACACATTCTACGATTTCATATCGAAATTGAGAGTTTCGGGAAAATGTTTGGTGGATTCGTATTCAGGGGGTAAAAATACATCGATAGGGACTTATAAAAAAAATGAAGAATTCAAATTTGTCTCCCATTTTGGTAAAAAATAAGTGTCTTCTCTCAATCGCCGCTCATTTCTCCTCCGTTTCGATTTCTTCACCGCTTTTTTCGCAATCGTTTGCTCCAAAAACAGCTTGATTCCTCGAGCCACAATCATTTTTCAAATTTTAGCAGAATTTCCAAGTCGGAACATCGATCGTTGCGAATTTGTCCATACTCTAAACGTCAATTTGATGTTTGTGATATCATCGAGATACAGAATCTCAAAAATCACGATACTTCGATGGACTCTAAAAAAACCGGGTAAAGAGCCACCCCCCCCCCCCCCCCCTCCACGCCCCCGATTGAGCTGACATTTCATACAGACCTTCCGTTTAATATTTTAAAAGAACCCTTAAAGGGGTTTTGGCAACGCGCGATAGTTGTTGGGTTTGTTTACGTTTGTTTGGATATTTTTGTTTGGACAAAACATAGAGCGCGATTACATATATAGGTATGAACGGAGACGTAGCAGATATATATTTATAGAGGACGCGCGTTAAAAAAAAATAAAATATTCAATGTCTCGAAAACTATTGCGAGTCGCTGAAAATCCCTTCAGGGGTTGACTTAAGATATTAAAAGGAAGATCTATGCAAAATTTCAACTAGATCGGCGGGGTGGGCGGAGGGGGGGGGGGTTCGAAACCTTGCCCTTAAAAAAAATTTCCATATCTCGAAAACTATTGCGAGTCTCCAAAAACCCCTTAAGGGGTTGTCTTAAAATATCAAAAGGGAGGTCTGTGCAAAAATTCAGTCAGAACCTTATCCAAAAAACCGAAAAGAGTGTCGAAAAAAACTAAAAATGATCAAAAGTACGAAAAAATGAGGATAGAAATGAAGGATTTCTGTAAAATGTATCACCGCGAGGGAATATCGTTAGCGGGATGTTTATTTTCATTTCATTTTCCCTGCATCGAGATCACGCGGCCTCGGGCAATTATCGGTGGTGCTGATACCTCGCTTATAACAGTCGTAACACGATACACCTTGTGTATACACATCACAATCTTCTCCCTCGCTGTGTATTACCCGGCAAAATCGAGAGTATTAAATGATACAGAGATCAGCCGTATACGTAGCGATTATCCCGTACATTTTACACGCGTAATATCCTTATATCGAGATACGAGCTTGAATTTTATTGATATTAGGGCAGTTTCAACGACTCCACCAATAAATGCTAAAGTGCACTATTTTTTCCTCCGCATCTCGAATAAATTGAAACGGCTTATCTTCGTCCCGCGAAAGTAAACAAATTGAAAATGCCATGCAAACTTTTCGTTAATGTCGTCCATTGTCCTTCCTTTTTTTTCCTCATTGCGCGTCAAAGTATCGAACAATTGCAAAAAAAATCGTTACACCGGATTCGCAAAGAGCGATAAGAAAAAAAAAACGGCTACCGAGCAAAGATCAAACGAGTGAACCGCGTCGAAAGAGACTTCTTTTTTTTCCACCTCGACTCGAAAAATCTCTATTAGCCCAAACGACACACTCGAAATAATTTTGAAGCGTGTGAAAGAAAGTTTCATAACTGCTCACTTTCGTTTCGTCTTTTTTTTGGCGTCTATATAGATATTTTTTTCTCGTTTTTACAAGAGCATTTTATTCGAGTCGAGTCTTGGTGCACATCGAGGAAGGGAAAAAAAAACGATTTTCGAGAGCTTCTTCTTTGCTTCTCTCCCTTTGATGATCCGATATGAGACCAGCGTTTTCCGGAATCGCCTGTGCAGCCGAGCCTGTTATACATTTCTCGTTTTTTTTTCTTCACTTATCCCTTGAGTGCACATGGAGATCCACGTGTGTGTGTGTGTGTGTGCGTGTGCGTGTGTGTGTGTGTGTGTGTGTGCGTGTGTGTGTGCGCGCGCGTGTGTGTGTGTGTGCCTGTGTGCGTGTGTGCGTGTGCGTGTGCGTGTGTGTGTGTGTGTGTGTTGTGTGTGTGTGTGTGTGTTGTGTGTGTGTGTGTGTGTGTGTGTGTGTGTGTGTGTGTGTGTGTGTGTGGGTGTGTGCGCGTGCGTGTGCGTGTGCGTGTGTGTGTGTGTGTGTGTGTGTGTGTGTGTGTGTGTGTGTGTGTGTGTGTGTGTGTGTGTGTGTGTGTGTGTGTGTGTGTGTGTAAGTTCATGCGAGAACTCGAATGAGATACGTTGGATGATCACAGAGAGAAAGACAGTCCTCGAGAGTTGAGAGACACACACACACACACATACGGAACACTCGAAACGCCGACAAACTGGTTTCCTCCATACTGCGCCTCCGCGGCTTTTGCTCTCTGTCTTTGCGTGCATCTCTCCGCTGCACCCGAGCAACGAGAGCACAGGGGCCACGTGAAAACTTTCGAGTACCTTGCAACACCTCTCTTTCCATCCTGCGCTGCACTTGTCCCGAACTTTTTATTTCAAATTTCGTTCCTCTGCATCGTTATTCTCTAATACCGCAATATTGTCCGCTCAACGGAGCACTTATTTCTCAAGGCGGTGCTGCGGTGAACCGGAATTACAGCCGAGTAGGATCGAGTGTTGGCAATGAATAAACAATGTAAATAAATACCGTTGTCGTTTATGTGCACCCTGTCGTATCTCGATGTTCGAGTGCGGTTTAGCCACCACTGTGACGGGCCGAAGAAGTTCGTTTTCTGAGATTTTTTTTGTGTACTGGATTGTTTATTTGGGATTTGGAAAAAAGTATGTTATTGAGTATTCATTGGACGTATTTGGTGTAATTTTTTAATGTGAAAAAATAAAAATTAACAACGTGATTGGGGTATAATAGAGCCTCTGTGTAAAAAGTGCGGTACAACGGCTGGATCCCCATGTAGGTTTCGCCAATCGAACCGTAACGGCCAATACTTGGACCAATGTTGGCGGGGCGATGATCGATTACCCAATTGTACGCCAATGCTCGGCTGAGTATTGACTAGCCAACATTGGTTTGCCAATACGAGGCCAATGTTCGGCCAAATATAGACTCGCTAATCATTGACTTGTCGATACGAGGCCGATGTTTGGCGAAGTATAGACTCGCCAATCATTGGGTTGCCGATACGCGGCCAATGTTCGGCCAAACATAGACTTGCTAATCATTGGCTTGTCGATACGAGGCCGATGTTTGACGAAGTATAGACTGGCCAATCATTGGTTTGCCAATACGAGGCCAATGTTCGGCCAAGTATAGACTCGTTCATTATTGGGTAATCGATATGAGGCCGATGTTTGACGAAGTATAGACTCGCCAATCATTGGTTTGCCGATACGAGGCCAATGTTCGGCCAAATATAGGCTCTCTAATCATTGGCTTATCGATACGAAGTCGATGTTTGGCGAAGTATAGACTCGCCAATCATGTTTTTGCCGATACGAGGCCAATGTTCGGCTGAGTAACGCATGATCAAACCGCAATTCGTATATTGACGATTCATTGTTTCGCGTCGAAGTCATTGAGAGACGAGATGAATACTTTTTACGAGTCCATTGGACATTATTCTTAACAACCATACTACCAAATCAATGCACTCATTGTTGGCTGATTCTCGAACGAGCTCATACGCGATACCCTGCCCATTTTTATGAACCATCCTACACTGACAGAAAAATTCTATTAATATTAACTGACCGCGTCTATTTATTTATTCTTTATTTGAATTAACTAGATTTTTTGTGAAATCAAATTTTTCCTATTGCATTCCATTATTGGAATTATTAATTTTAAATATGTTTATTTATTCAAATTAAACTTGAACTAATCAACAAATGGTCTGTCTTTATTGGAACACACATATTAAAGGGTTGTGGGGGTAGAGAGGGTGGAGCGAGAGGAATTATATATATATATATATATATATATATATATATATATATATAGGTTAGGTTTGGAAATTCTCTAACATGTCAGTCGATAACACTCTCTAATTATCACGATGATATTAACTAATTGATATAGTTTATGCGATACTAATAATAATGAGAATCCATTTGGTCTCTTATGGCATATCTGCGATTCAAATGTTACGAGCACTCGGTAGCATAGGGGCAGCGTGCTTGGCTATGAGTAGGTAGGTTCAAGGTTCGAGTCCCATATAGGTGAAATATTTTCTTCGAACTAATCGTTTCGAAAGACCAGGTAATGACGAATTACAATACAAAAAGAATCAATTTTTTTTTTTGGCAGTGCAGGACCAATTTTGGTGATCTATATCGGGTCACAATTATCCGCCAAGACTCGGTCGATAATCGGGCCAAGCTCGAGTGCCAATGATGGCAATCTTGACGGGGACTGATTGTTGGCCGATTCTCGAATGAACTCCTACGCGATGCTCGGCCGATTCTCGTAAGCCATTCTAGGGCCAATATTGATTGCGAATATCGGGCCGCTCTTATCATCCGAGGCTCGGTCGATGATCGGGCCAAGCTCGAGTGCCAATGTTGGCAGGCTCGGCGTCGCGCATCGGCCAATCGTTGGCCACTACCGATCACCCTACATGGGTCGATAACTTGACAGTAGTTGGTCTGAAATGTAAATAAAAAAGGGTTATAATGTGTATGAATATAGTTCTCATTGTACGTAGCTGTTTAAAAAAAAAAAAAAAAATTTCGGAAAACGGCGTTTGTTTAAAAACTTCGGCGACATTTTTACTTATATTCGGGGGCTTAAGAAATACCAAATAACAAAAACGACTATGTACAACGATAGGTAGTGCAATTACGGAATTTTTTTTTTACATTCAAAATCAAACAATTTTAGCTAGAGTTATGATTCCCGCCTGGTCGAGAGAAGACGTTTCGGGAAAAACGCGATTCAAAGTTTTAGTATACGTAAATCGTTGCGCTACCTGCTCTCACCAAATCGTCTGTAACTTGGTCAATTTTCAATATTTTAATTTGAAAATATATCCGCGTATTCTTGAATATATACACTTTGGAAAAATGAAAAATGAGTCGATTTGTTTTACCCGCTACAGTGGTGTTCCGCCTTAGAGGGATATACATTTACAACGACGAAAAAATCGGTTAATTTTTTTTCTCTTTAAACGAGAGAACTATGTGGAATATTTTCCCAAAGTTTCAAAGGGAAATACGGAAAACTTCAAACATTCCAGCCCGTCGACGCTGTTCTTAACCGTTCAGATTCGGAGTGGGCGTAAACTTCAAAGGCGTTTTTCTCAAAACTGCATTTTCGAAATTGGCGTGCAGGATCACTCAAAAACTATTAAGCCGATTGAGTTGAAACTTGATAGAAATATTGATAATATTGCTAGCTTCTATTCGAGGAGAATTGTTTTTGAAAAACTAGAAAAAAAGCTATTTTGTTAAACCAAATTTTACAGAAATTTTGCGTGGAATGTTGTTTTTTTGCAAGTGCGTGCGATTCTCTTGAATTTGCATTTTCCTCCATTTTCATTACCGTCAAATAGAAACTGTACATGTTCTAGCTGAAAAAAATTAAATTTTTTTCGCAAATGAAAGCCTGCGGTAATCTTGCTTTAACACTCTGCTACAGTTCTGCCATTTTTAAGATAAAATAATTAAAAAAATATATTTCGTATTCTTAAATATCCTATTAAAGTATACCTATAGTTTGATAAATGCAGAATAATTATGTCTTATCGTTATTTAAAAAAATCCCTCAAAATTGCTTATTTTTTTCCCGTCTAGATGTATATCTCGCCTGAATGATTGAAAGCATAAATAATAGTAATGCGATTAACGGGTACGACGTGCAGAAATATTGGTACCGTTTGCAAGACGGCCTTCGCGGGTCTCCCAAGTCAATTGATTTAATTCCATTATGATTATTATCGAAGTCATTGATCCCACGACGGATAGCGATAAAAGTAGCGAAGGAGCAAAAGAAAAAGATGACTTCGGTATCACGTTTTGACGACTTTCGTGCAGTTCGAAGAGAATTTATCGGAACGGACAAAAGTATTCTGAAACGGGGAGAAAAAAATAACGATAAAATTAACAGTAATTTTATGGACGATTATTTTTACGCGCGAATGACTTTGCGAAGATTTTTGTTTGTTTCTCGATTCAAATACGGGACACCCGAAATAATGTTCGGTCGGCGAGAGTGCGTGTATGCTCGTGGCTAAATTAATGGACTCTGTCGCGAGTCCGACGGGAAATAGCGGAATGTTGACGGGAGAACTGCTACACAGCGTCAGCCACCTTACATATTCGGGGCCCAACCTTTTTTTTTCCCCATAAACACTACAACCGATCGCTCTCCTCTCGTAGTGTCCTTTTCGGGGGAGGATGAGAGAGAATTCGAGAACGAATGAGAGACATTATTTTATAACGGCAAGAGCGAGATCGCAAAAAAGCAAACATAAGGTCCCTCTCCGACTGATGGCGCAAAAATGTTGCGAGGGAAGAATTTTTCGTACACGAAATGCTATCATAGTGAAGCAAAAAAAAAAACAGAAATGCAAACGTGTCTGGGTGATTTCTTTTTTCTCGCGCTTATGCGAACTTTCCAAACTGTAGACATGGTACGAGCCTCTAGAACGAGCGATCGAGAAACACCCACGCACTCCATTGATCCACACACACACACACACACACACACACACAGGAAGATCATCGATTGAGTTGCTACGGATCGCGATAACGATCTCGATCCCGCAAAGATTCCTGGCCGACTCGCCAATCGTTGCTCTTCATCAAGGGCTTGCACGCGATTGCATTTCGCGGTGCATCGATCAAAAAATAAACGGCACGGGGAGATTCCGAAGTGGGTCGAAAAATCACTCGATCTTCCGGGCCGCGAGGGATCAGTATTTTCAGAAACGGAGCAAATAGGAGAATCATTATTTGATGGCGTAACTCGACACCCACCACGCTGAGATCGAGGTGTACATCGATAGAATCGGTTTGACGGAATAAAGGCCTTGTATACGCGATTACCCCGATTTTCGAAGGTACTTTTCTAGACGCGGTTAAAAAAATGACGCATATATTGACATTTTTTTTACAGATCATTTATGCACATGGTTAAGTATATGAAAAAAAAAGAAATATCAACAAATGGCGAAGATATGACATAATAAAGCAATGTATTTTTTTTGCGCGCGCGTTGATGGTGAAAGTTCTCGGCATCGATGTGGGTGTCTCAAAAACAAAAACATATTTATAATTGCATAATTAATGTATCTTCAGCGTGAACTAACAATATTATTTTTTTTTAATTATTATAATAAAAATTCTAAACTTAAAATTTCTGTCGGTGTTCAATTCTTTATTTTTTGTTCCGAAGTTGAAATTTTTGTTTCTGCGGTGTCACACGATAGGTAATGATACTAAGAATATGTTGTAAAAATTTCAAAGCGATCTGAATCTTCGTTCAATAGTTAGAACTTTCACAAGGTTCAAAAATGTGAATCATGGAAAAACGGCTTTGAAGTTGGCGGTCGGGCGCGCCGCGCGCTTTACGCTTTAAATGCTGTTACTTTGACCATTTTTGGAATTTTTCAATTCTGTAAAGCTTAAAACCGTTCAGGCTAATGGAATAAAAAATAATGAAGAAATGAAATTTTGTGAAATTTTCGTTTTTCGCGAAACCACTTTTTTTAAACTGGGAGGACGGATTACTCGAATACCCTTGCATGGAGCGATTCGAAATTTTCAAAGTAGCTTCACAATGACATTCTCTATGGGAGTACGTAGTCGTTTTTCGATTAAATGTTAACTTTTTTTATAAACAATTTACCGCTTATTTTTCGGGCAAAAAATCGATTTATATCTTTCAAAGTGCGGCCTTTTTCAAAATTTGATTTGAAAAAAATCCCTACGTAGTCCCATGGCTAATAATAGGTAGATTATAATTTTTGTTGGTTTTTGTTCCAGGTTTTATACTTTACGAGAAAACCGTCCTCCCGTGAAGCTATCTGTAAAAAACACGTTTTTCAAGATGGGCTCTGTCGCCGCCATTTTGTATGAAAATTATAATAACATTTATTTTATACTCTAATATGTGTTAAATAGACTATCTCAAATGTTCTGCCACTAGAGTGGTGTTGTCCCTTAATAGTTATGAAAATACTTGCAAAATTTAAAACGAAAAACGTAGGGAGCATGCAATAGATAATTGATGCATAAATAGTTCACCTGAGTCAGTAACAATTTTATTGCACTGCAAATTATATGAACTGTTGTGTGAGTTTTCTCAATGACAGCTACTCCCTCCACTCCATCTTACAAGTATATTTACAGCTATTAAAAATTCACAATCACAAATTTTCAGGACAATCTGTATGGGTTTAGGAATTTGTAGTACGTTATAAATCTGTGTGGGACTAGGAGAAATTAATTTATACTTTTTAGTCCGTTTTAAAAACGTGGTTGAAAAATGTTTTTTTTAAATTTATTTAAATAATTTTATTTATGCTTTTTAGTCTTGTGTGTGTCAAATTTTGCTCTCCTTCTCTAGGCGTCGCTTGGGTTAGGGGGCTGTCTGCTTGACCATCGTAGAAATTGTCACCAATGCACTATTCACTATTAATATTATTGTTTCCCTTTTTTAATTTTTTTCTCGTTCACTAAACTATTTTTTATTTATTTATTTTTCACTATTTTTTTTTTCTCTTGTTCTCTCTCGGTGACAGACTTGCCTGTCTATTTGTTTGTCATCTAGATCTGAGCTTTGTTCAAAGTTTCACGTCTCTAGCTCATCAGGAAGTTAGTTTAAATTTGATTGCAAATTTGTACCGAACAGACAAATAGACAACCAAGAAAGCGAGTCAATAAAAACGTAGTGAAAATACATTTTACTTGAGTCAACAAAATTTTGATTGGAGGTGAATATAAGATAAGCCGGCTAGTGGACTTTATTAGAGGTTTATTGAAAAATTGACTTCACTTCAATTTATGACACAAACAGTTCAATCAACCCGTTTAATTTACTATACAGAAATCTATTATTGAATTTAAACGATATTTCATTTCATCTTTGTCATCGACTGATAATCGATCATTAAAAGCTAACAAATCATTCAATGTATAAAAATACACTATACCACAACAATTGCTTGACTTGAATGAGTGATTTTTTTGACGTTAATACCGAATGAAAAGTTTATTAAAAATGACAGTTTTTGCGAAATTCTTACTTATATTTGGGAGCTTGAAAAAGACTGAATTTCAAACAAACAAAAGATGCCTGATGCTCACACTAACGGCTAAAAAAATCATCTGTAACTTGGTCAATTTTGAACATTTTTATAATGTTTTTACATATTCGTGAATATGAATACTTTGAGAAAATGCAACAAAAAAATATCTTTTAACCTGCCACGGTGGTGTCTCGCTTTAATTCAATAAAATAGATCATTAAATTGAATTTAAAAAACTTTTTTATCAGTAATTGAAATTTAAAAGGTGATGAAAATGTAGAACTTTTGCTAGGAAGCAGCCCATTTTAGTTACGTCGTAAACTAAAATGTATAACATTTAGTTATTTCATAAACTTAAATGATCCGGGCAAATTGCTTCTCTTAGCGTAGAAATAGGTGATTGCTCCCAAAGACAAACATCCGGTAATACCGGAATAAATATATAAAATTACGCATCTTTCAAGTGACAATTCCAGCCTATGGATACATAATGTACTCGATATAAATGTGTATGTTTTTATCGGTCTATGCAGAAATGTGGGGGCAACGGTCGTTATTTATAGGGTAGATTATAGATTCTAGGAAACGAGATCGTCCACCAGAATCAAAGGGCTTGATATGCTCCAAAGCCGTGAGAGTGCGAGCGGCAGCTTGGGATTGTTTTTTTAACCACCTAGCCGGATTTGCACGGGACTTGATTCTTGCAAGATTAGCGTTCTACACGCCACTCTCACCAGTAGATATAAGATGTATAAAATCTGCCATTTTTCTACGCGATTGTTAATAACAATGGTATCAATGACAAGTCTAGTTATTGGACTTTTCTTTCTTTCAAATATATTGTGACCATTTATTCGCATTTTTTCGCTCTACAAAAGTGAACATTTCTCAAGCTACATAGTTTTTTTTAATAAGAAATGCAGTCAACGTTTTAAATTTCGAGTCGTTATTTTGCATTCGCTATTTTTGGCAATGAAAATCGAGATTTCGTGCACTGGCACCAAAAGCAAAGATATTTGTTGACGAAATGAATAAAATTGGTTTTAAAAAACTTTCGAACAACACACATTTTTATAATAGAAACTTTTTTCCATGCTCTTGAAGCTTGCATCGTTGGAATGCAACGAAAATCCTTTCCATTTTTTCTTCTCTTTATTTTTATCATTATCCAAAATCTTCTCTCATAGAATCATAATGTCACTCCCTAACAATTATTCTGAAAACACGTTCAAAGATAAATATTTACAAAACGTAAGCATTTTTCAAATGAAATCCATAATTACATTGGACTGAATAGAAGAGTCTCATGAACTAAAAATGTTATTAGAGCAACATACGAAGATTTCAGTACCGCTTGTAACCAATTGGAATTGAATAAATGGCACTCTTTAACAGTTATTTTGAAAACACGTTCAAAAACAAATATTTACACGAGTAAGCATTTTTTCAAAAGAAATTCATAATTACATTGGACTGAATAAACAAGTCTCATGAACTAAAAATGTTATCAGAGCAACATACGAATATTTCAGTGCCGTTTGTAATCAATTGGAACTGAATCAACGCAACTGAGCAGCACATCATTTATAGAACGTCAAAAAAAAGTCCCTCGGCCGCAATTCAAGCAGAATCTTATTTACTACAAACGAGCCATTTTTTTCGATGCAAAGAAGGATCAACGTATCGAGAGGCCCGAAGTGACACTTTTTTGCATAATGAGCAAAGTAGCGCGTAGCAAAAGGTTCACGTATCCGGTACTTGGATACTAATTCGTATATCAATTCGTGCGTGTATAAAGTATCGCCCGTCTGACGTTTCGAGACTGCGCTATACCAGTCTCATCTTTATGATAATCGAGCAGGCGTTGCCAAGGAGGTAAATCGCGGTGCTTTTTCCTAGCTAGAATAAGAAAGAGAGAGAGAGAGATAGAAATTTTCTGTCTGCTTCTTTTTGCCCCTTCCAGTGTGTACACAGACGTAACTTATCTTCACATCCTGGTTTTCCATTTATGAATTGTACGACAAGTGCAACTGTACTGTATCCTAATATATATATAAATATATATGTATACATACATATATTCATATATACGAAAATACAAGTCTACGTGCGGTTAACGGAGCGAGCAATGCGTGCTGGCACGAGTGACTGTATGAAAGAGTCGACGAAGCGCGCGAAGCGCCGTCGGATTCGACCGTGCATTTTCTCTCCTTTTTTTCTTCTTTAATTTTCCTTTTTTTTTATAATCATCTCGTTTCGCACGGACACATGCATGCATACTGCACTAACGTTTTCTGGATTTCTCTCGCAATATTTTTTCCTCTCTCTCTCTCTCTCTCACACACACACACACACACACACACACATACTCTTCATTGCCACCTTCCGTGCCGGGGGATTCAGGAATATACGTATGCCGACAGTTATAACGCCCTGCGAGCCATTCGCAGGATCGTTTAGTCGAGCGTCCTTAAATAACAGTGGCAGTACTGCGCGTCGGCTTCAACGGCGACCGAGCTTCACATAATCGTGCAGTTCAGAGAATCTTATTTTCGCGCTCTCTTTCTCCCTTTTTATTTTATTTTTCATGTTATTATTTTATTTTTTATCGAGTATTCTTCTTATTATTATGATTTTTCATTTGCTTGTTACTTCGGTTGTTGATGATATATATGATTTATATTGTAGCTTGTTTACCCGGAAGTTTGACTGGGGCATAATAAATTCTTTCGATCAATCAATCTCTCACTCACTCTCTCTCTCTCT
The DNA here is from genome assembly GCA_963210295.1 of Ophion ellenae. Lineage (NCBI taxonomy): Eukaryota > Metazoa > Arthropoda > Insecta > Hymenoptera > Ichneumonidae > Ophion > Ophion ellenae. Next base: position 25,789,631 of record OY723392.1, read on the forward strand.
CTCTCTCTCTCTCTCTCTCTCTCTCTCTCACACACACACACACACTCTCACACTTGCTTTATATATATATATATATTCTACCGCTTTAAACGAAATTCAAAAAGTAAACAAAAACTGCGTGTCCTCTTTGAATTTTGCTTAAGGCAACTAGATTTTTGTTTACTTTTACCAAAATATTTATTGGACTGGAACAATGGGTTATATTTCCTAAAGCACACACGCCATTTCGAACAGCTGTCATTTCAAATTCAAATACACTTTTCTTTGAGCGTTAATTTCGAAGAAACCATTTAGGCAGTATTCTAGTCTTTAGCCCTAAATGTTGGGCGCTTTTTCGGGCTCAATAAGAAAAACAAAAAATATTGATGTTTCAAGAACTTAACAAGAAATTCGTGCAAAAAAAATAAAAAGTTTAAAGGATATGGGCCTCTAAATATGGCCGTGAACAGAAGGGTTGAGACGGTTGACATAACTCCAAAGCTCCCAGTCGCGTGAAACAGAATCAAAGGCAATTTTTTTTATCAATAAGAGTGTCAGTATGATAGGTGCCAAAGAGAAAAAAAATTAAATAGCATCTGTTCGAAAAAAAATTATTTTTCGCCCCATTGATGAATTTTTTTTTCATGGTATTAATGATAATTATGCAATGCCCGAGGTAGAGACGATAAAGGGATACGTACTGAAGGTCCATGGCAAATTTGAAGTCAATCGATTGAAGAGAACTCGAGATTTTATGTCGACCAGGTTGAAAAAAGTGGTTTCGAGAAAAACGCGTTTGAAATTTTTAGTACAATTTCAGATAATTCCATATATCTAAGTGGTATAATGGTATGTGCCTTTCTCGACCTCGAAATAATGATTTTCTGTAGCTCGTTCTTCTTTGCGAGCAGCTCTAGCTACCTTAGAAGCTTCTAAAGTTCGTACCTCCGACCGGTCAATCCTATTCTGATCTCGTTTGTTGGCTCAAATATTGGGAATTTCGAAATTTCCTCTTGAGGACATATTCTTAAGGGGTCTTCTCACATTAGACGCGAAAAAAGGCTATTCTCATGAATTTTTTTGATAAGTTTATATTATAGATATTGATATAAAAGTTGTTACACTTAATAAATACACTTTCGAAAAATATGAATGAATTCTTTTATGTAATTATGTGAGCCAAACAAACTTTAAACTCGTTTTTCTCGAAAGATAATTTTTCGATGGCTTGTTGATGAACTCTTCGAAACTACTGAACCGATTCTTATGAAATTTCACCCACATATTCTTTACAACTATAGCTATAGTGCATATAAAGGGTTTTTTTAAATTTTGGTATTTTCTATTTTTTGCCAAAAACGATTAAACAAACACGTTCTTTTTTGTCTTTGTTCGAAAAATGTCCGCCTTTTTGTTATTTTTGCATATATCAAAAATCGTATGATATGGACGATAGCCATTAACATACTGAATCTAAAACCGTTTGATTTTTTTGTTTCGGATGATCCATCTCCGAGATTTCATCAACAGCCCAGACCTACAATTTTTTAAGACACTTTTTTAACTACTATTTTCGTCTATAAATAGTGATTTAAATAAATATTTTTTAAAAAATGTATTTCGAAAGTGTATTTATTAAGTGTAACAACTTTTATATCAATACCTACAATATGAAACCTATATAAAAAATCATGTAAATAGCCTTTTTTAGCGTCTAAAGTGAGAAGACCCCTTAAGAGTCTATACGTCAACAAAATGCCAAAAAATCGAATTTTTCAAATTTCCAGACTAGAATACAGCCTTAAACGTTTATCGGGAGAAATATCGTACAGCTGCACTTGTGAGGTCGATCCTTCATGCATTTTATTCATATTTCAACAAATTCGCAAGCACGCGCCCCTGCTGAAAAAAAACGATGCAGCCAAGCTATGTGATCGTGCAGGATCATAAACGTAGCTAGAGTGCTTTATTCGTAGCATTTGTTTTTGTGGAATAAAATACTTGTTCAAATCAAATATAAAATTTCGTTGCAACGAATAAAAAGGTTTATGTAATTTGGATATAATTTTATTACCATCAAATATACGTTTTCCGCACTTTCGTTGAAAAGAAACATTCAGTCAGAGCAATCATAGAATTTCATCGAACTTCAATCAAAAGTCTTGTAAGACAAGATTGCAACGAAATGTTCGTTGATCAAAGCAGACAAATTCTCTCGATGCAGAGAAGCGGATTTTACCATGTCCCGTAGACGATTACACGCGATACAAATTTTCTCAACTACTCGGCGGATTACTGACACGGAGTGCTGCAAAAAGATCAAGCTACAAATCGCGATCTAGTTGACTTTTTACTCGGAGCAACCGATATTAATCGAAATTTATGAAAATAAACCGCGGCTTACAAGGCTCCAATAAAATTAAGGGAAGAGCTCGAGAAATTGTACAGTATGATCTTGATTTACGAAATTGCGAGGGTACCGCAGAGCATCTTGCGCATTATGCTCTGCGCAGGTGTCTTCGCAGTCCGCAGCTCCGCGATTGGCGTTGCGTTCCCCCCACCATCGTGGCGAGCAGTTTGCGCGCGGAAAATAAAAAATCACAACATATTCATGAAAATTCGAAAGAATATCCAGATAACGAGCTTTTCCAATCCCTTTGCGTGAACGTCAATATGACTATTCACTCATTCACCGGTCACCCATCCAACTATTGGCCAACGTGGTTTCACATCGGTGATCACCGAAATTTTCCACGGGCAAACTAATTTCCTTAATAATTATGCATAATCATGTCCTTTGATATCCTGGTTCAGGATGAAGAAAAAAAAAGTCGATCGTCTTTTTCGAAAAAGCCCGTATTCCAAATATTCATCGCGAAAATGAAAAAACACAACATTTTCATGAAAATTCGAATGAATATCCAGATAATGAGCTTTTCCAATCCCTTTGCGTGAACGTCAATATGACTATTCACTCATTCATCGGTCACCCATCCAACTATTGGCCAACGTGGTTTCACATCGGTGATCACCGAAATTTTCCACGGGCAAACTAATTTCCTTAATAATTATGCATAATCATGTCCTTTGATATCCTGGTTCAGGATGAAGAAAAAAAAAGTCGATCGTCTTTTTCGAAAAAGCCCGTATTCCAAATATTCATCGCGAAAATGAAAAAACACAACATTTTCATGAAAATTCGAATGAATATCCAGATAACGAACTTTACCAATCCCTTTGCGTGAACGTCAATATGACTATTCACCCATTCACCGGTCACCCATCCAACTATTGGCCAACGTGGTTTCACATCGGTGATCACCGAAGTTTTCCACGGGCAAACTAATTGCCTTAATAATTATGCATAATCATGTCCTTTGATATCCAGGCTCAGGACGAAGAAAAAAAACTCGATCGTCTTTTTCGAAAAAGCCCGTATTCCAAATATTCATCGCGAAAATGAAAAATCACAACGTATTCATGAAAATTCGGATGAATATCCAGATAACGAGCTTTTCCAATCACTCTGCGTGAACATCAATATGACTTCTCACCCATTCACCGGTCACCCATCCAACTATTGGCCAACGTGGTTTTACACCACCGGAGATCGCCGAAATTTTCCACGGGCGAACTAATTTCCTTAATGATTATGCATAATTATGTCCTTTGATATCCTGGCTCAGGACGAAGAAAAAAAACTCGATCTTTTTTTTCGAAAAAACCCGTGTTCCAAATATTCATCGCGGAAATGAGTGAAGTCTTCCTTCCCTCGATATCCTGCTGGTAACAAGGTTGACCCGGATTGTCTCGATTTTCATTAAGAGCCACTACCGCGCTTAAATGTACAGCCCGTGTCGCAAAACCTGTCCAGCGATAAAGCGTACCTACGTCGTATTCCCGCCGTGATTCCTAGCACTCGGAGTCGGAGTAGCTAGCAGCGACGAAAAAAAAAAAGAAACGTAGTCGTCGGGACACACGGTGAGACGTATCTGCGAGCTACCAGCAGCGCGAGCTTAGGAATTTTTCGTTTATTGCTCCCACGTAGTGAGACTCGTAAGCGAGCGCGGCAATACAGAAACAACGCGATCGTGCATACGTCCGTACGCGCGTAATAGTTTACTCGGGTGTATTGAAGATGAGAGGAACGAGACACCACGGAAATTATCGTACGATCGGAATCGTAGGCATTAAAAGTTTATATCACGCATAAACGAGCGAGTCCGCGGGCTTTTGCACCACGTGAAAGACAATTTCGCAATTTCTTCTTCTCTTTTCCGAGTTTCTTTTTATTTTTTTATTTTTCTCGTATAAATTATGGCTTTTTCCATTTAAAAGCGCGTAAATTGTATTTTGTATTCGTCGAGCGTACAAGCAGTCAAGAAAGTTTTGCGCTATTAGTTCCACTTGGTAGCTTCACTCGTTAATTCTAATGTGAAAGTCAAGTATAGGATGATTGCCGATTAGAGATATTGTCGACTCTTCGATGAAAGTCGCCGATAAAGGCGTCCTTTGGTCGATCATTTTTGCGCAAGGGGAACGAAACTTCTTGTCTTTGAGCGAAGGTTTATCGAAAAATGCATATTTATGCATGATTTAATTGACGGAGGGGGGTGATTATTTGTTTTGGCCGAGTTTTTAGAGCAGCAAAAACGTGTTGGGTGGTGATCTTGGTATGAATTACTTTGAAACATGAGCTTCGCAATTTTTTGATAATGATGTCGTTACGGATTTGAATTTTGAGCCATTTTGGATTGATTATTTTATGGTGATAACCTACGAGATTTTGGGTGAAATGAGAACAAGAGAAAATATATTTGTTGACGCAATGAAGGGATTCCGTTCAGCATAGGGTGGGATACGGAGGGCCACTCTGAACCATTGGTAAATTACAATAACGTTTAATAAAAATAAGCCACGATCAACTATTACCAAACGATAAACTGGAATACAAATTTTGGTATTTCTTTAGATAAGTGACTTTTCCAAAAAATGTTCTTTCCAAACAAACACAATATGGACGTCGAAATTTAAAAAAATGCCATATTTTATCACGTGGGTCCGCGAACTCCAAAACCCCATCACTTCCTGCGGGGGGAGGGGCGGGGGGAGATTTATCAATTTATAACCCAATAAATGAAAAAATAGCAAAAAATTGTAGGCTAATTGTTCCGAAAAGTCGCTTATCTAAAGAATTACCAAGCGCTGTATAAATGAGACGATTTTTAGAGTCGTCATTTTTCAATAAAAGTTCGGTAACTTGGCTTGAAATTTGACCAGTATACTGAGATGTATTTTTACTTGATTATGGATGAAAATCAGTTAATTGTTCAATATTCGGGTTTGTGGAAGGAATACCTCAAGGGAGAACGCCACTGTGACTGGCTGAAAAACGGTCGTTTTTCAGAATTTTTTTTGGGCCACTAGCTAACTTATTTGGAATTTGGAATAAGGGTATGTTATTGAGCACACATTGAACTTATTTCGTGTCAATTTTTATTTAAAAAATAAAAAAATTGATAACGCTATTGAACTGCAATAAAGCCTCTGTATAAAAAATTGGTCCAACGGCCGGATCGACAACTTGACAACGGTTGGTCTTAAAAATAAAAATAAAAAAGTTTTATGATCTATACAAATGTAGTTTACGTTCCACTTAGCTTTCTCGAAAAAGAATCCCAAAATGATAGGTTTGAAATTAGTGTAATTTTGGCGAGATTTTTACCTTTATCCTACAAATACTAAATTAAACTAAAAATGAGTGCGTACCGCGATAGCTACCGCAAATACGGAAATTTGGGTTTTCTAAAATTGAAAATTGGACAATTATAGCTGTAATTATGATTCTGGCCAGGTCGAGAAAAGTCGTTTCGAGAAAAACGCGATTCAAAGTTTTTGTATACGTAAATCGTTGCGTTACCCGCTTTGACTAAATGGTCTGTAAGTTGGTAAATTCTCAATATTTTGACTTGACATTTTTCACATATTTTTGAATATGTATACTTTGAAAAAATGCCAAAAAAAGGATTTTGTCGGCCTGTCCCAGTGGAGCCTCAATCGGGTACTTGAATAACAAAAAAAATATTGGAGTCAATCTCACATTCTTTCTGGTAGAAGTAACGCTCCTTTTTGACTAAATATAATTTTTTTCGAACCTAAGTGTATATTCACAAAGGATAATTTATATAGTGGATAAATTAAATCAACTTCACTTGAAGAAAGTCTTATTCCGCTTTTTGACAGTAATTTCTAATCAAATAAAACATTTATCCAAAGAAAATATATCACGTGACCGAGAATCGAACAAAGGTCTTTTATAACGAGATTCAAAGTTTTTATTCAAACGGTCCATTTCTCTCGATTCGCTTAATGAAATTATTCGAGGCTCACATTTTAATAATTTTACTCCAACGATCATTGGGAGGAAGATTGCACGGCTCCACTTGGGTGGGTCGATCCTTTATGCGTTTTATTAATATTTCAACGAATTCGCAAGCCCCTGCTGGCAAAAAATGATACACCCAAGCTATACGATCGCGCCGGATCGGCACGCTTTCGCGAGCCATTTGTCGTCGGTTACCGGTTCCCGTCTCCGTATTAGTTCTCTTCGGGTCGCCCGAGCTGCACAATCATAAATTATATCAACACCTCGTTGGACGCGCGCGCCTTCGCTGATTTCTCGATCGCCCGCGAGCGTCCGGAGATTCGCGCCCACACGTAAAGTGCAAAGGTATCGCTATGCAGTTCATAAAATATCGAACGACTCCTCGTTCGGGAAAATTTTCATTCGCCATTTTTCGTTACAGTTTACGAAACCGTATTATTACTCTAATCGCAGAAATTGATGTCGCAATTACCGCGGACGTATTAATAATTCGTAGATAATAATAACCGTAATTGGATAGGTAATTGAAACCAATCGATTGGTTTCTAACGAGAACACTAAATTATTAATATATATATCCAAAAGAAATAGATACTGATTTTCGAAAAATTATTTCGTTTGCAGTTCTAATGAAACTGAAATTCAGCCGATGTCAACGAATTAATTTAACGACATTTGCATGATTAGAAATCAACATAAATTATTTAATTCCAGCAATTATCCGTTCAAATTACACAGGTATGACCTTTTACGATTCAACATTAAGCGTACCATAATTTCAACAACAATGTCATAGACGCCGATCTCGAGAAATAAAAAAACAGTAATGCAATAGAATAAACCCAATTTTTTTTAGCAATCATACGAAACCAACGTGTATCGATTTTTTCCGGCCAAGATCGTCTGCACGCTTACTAATTGAAAACCTATGTGTAACTTCCCGCGAGAAAAGTTTTTTAAAACGTCCGAGTAAAGTTCTCGATAACACGTCGTTTCATTTACGGGCACTTTACCATGACAGCGCACCGTTTGGAATTAAAAAAAAAACCTATTATATTACTCTATTACGAAAATAAATGTAATACGTCGAAATGAAGTTTATTCCGGGTGCACAGTAGCAAAATTTATGTGCCGTAAGTGACAAATTGTACAAGATTCTTCGCACACACACACACACATGTATATATATATATATATATATATATATATATATATATATATATATATATATATATATATATATATATATATATATATATATATATATATATATATATATATATATATATATATATGACTCGGACAAGCCATGACAGTCGACTCGAAGAGGAGGGGGGGATTAGAAGCCGCCCTTTCACGGCGCGTTAACAGGGTCGTACGTCAGACTCATGGTCGATTATCGGCGCTTAAACTAACATCGTGATCGCAACTGTAAATCTGCAATAAAATCTGATAAAATCGTGTCTCGTTTGTATATCTACCCGTTAACGCAGTATCGTTGGCTAGAGCGCTGTTTCGATGGTGATTTTTAGGATGGAATAACTAAAAAATAAATACACATGTTTATTGATCCTCAAAGAATAAGTCAAAATAATTTTAAAAATTTCATTATATAATTGGCGACCAGTGTTGTGGACATTGTCTGATTAAAAAAAAACCAAACACTCGTAATATGTACGATTGTTTGTTTGATATTCGGAACAAGATTTAGCAAAAGAAAAAATAATAAAATAGTTGCACGCTAAACTTCGATTATTAATTTTTCCTATTTTCTTACATTGACCTGAGTTACATAAAAAAAAATGTTTAGACTCGATTCTGCTACCAACGTTGAAAAACTGTCTGCTGGAGGTGTATGCCAAATGGGAGCTAATCGGCCAATAGGTTATTGAGATATCGTGGTTGCCGATTTAAAGAGCATAGTTTCGAGGAAAAAAACGCGTTTAAGGGAGGACATCACTATGGCGGGCCGAAAAATAGAAGTTTGGAAGCTCTTGAGCGACCACTGAATATTCATTGACCGGCTAGAGCTTTCGCGAGGTTAATTCAAAAATTATAAAGCGTAAATTCATGAGTGAAAAGTGAGCGGAAAAAAATTGATTTTTTAATGAAAATTTGAATTTTTGGGTGCTTGAGCGACCTCAGAATATTTTTTGACGGCTCGCAGATTTTGCGACAATTTTTTTCTTCTTTAAAGACGATAATTGGACGGTGGGAAAAAAATAGAGCTCCAATTTGGGCCACCCTAATATACATATCTGGATAGCTGACGATGAATCAAGTGGTTTGGAGGCCGCGATTTTTCCGTATCATTGCTAATTTGTTGAATTATATTTCTATGGATTACATGGGGCCTTAGTATTTTCAGCAGCTTTCCGTCTCAATGATTTTTCGAGAGCTACCTTTTTGAATATGAAAGCACCGTACATCTGTCCATTTCTTGGGGATCTATATATATATATATTTATATAATATATATTTATATAATATATTTATATATTTCCACATGGATGTGAATCTATACATATGTCCGTTATATATGCATGGTGTATGTTAATGTACGTTTGTAAGTCTGATCCCCAGCGAGAATTGCAGCCGCCTAAAGACCCGTTATATCGGGTGGACGAGGTAATTAATTTTGTCCGCAAACACTCGCTAGGCACTAGGCCAATGCAAACACCTTCGCCCTGGCTCCGGTCTGCGAGAAACTCCAGTGATACGCTAATAATCTTCATACGTAGCTATCCCGAGACGCGTATACGTTCCCGCCATTATTATGCTTAACTGTACATACATATAAAAATAATAATACCCCGGGCGTGAGAATATGAGGAGTAGATCTTTTAAATTCCCTTCCCTTGCCCCGTGGATCGGGATTTTTTCCAGCCCCAAAGGAAAATCCAGATATTGATCAGCTGAGGGTAACTTTAATGCCGTTAATTAATTATTTCCTCTGTACCATACGTACTTGCTTAAAAAAATATAAATACAAATATATGTATGTATATATATATATATATATATATATATATATATATATATATATATATATATATATATCTTTTTTTCGCCGGTCGTTTGCGCGAACTTTGCGAATTGATCGTGGAATTTTTCAAGCATCCGCGGTGAGTGATATTCATCGGAATTTTCCGAGTGATAATATTATCACTCAATTAAGCGCTAATTAAGTGTCAGTTCTTGAAAAGAGCAAAAGGAAAAAATGAGAAAAAGAAATCGCCGCGAGAGACCGCGGTCATCGATCGATTGAAGTCGACATGCGAGAAAGTCAATGCTTATTTTTCCATATGGCTACGTGTATATAGAGGCGCGTTCATCACACGTTGTACCTTGAGCTTATACGAGTGGTCGATCGAACCAAATACCATTTCATTGGTAATTAGCGATCCACCTTCGCTCTGGAAAGTATTAATGCCATCGCAAAAGAACTTATTGTCCGTGCATACCTGTATAAAATTAACAAGAGTTATTCTAATTTGTGGACTTGAGAAAAAAAAATGGGACACGGTAATTATGGAGAAATTGCTGATTAACTAATAAATATATCTATACACAGTTGCAATGAATCGTTAAACTTTTCAATTTGAGTTTAAAAAAATTTCGTTTCACGTTGAACACCTTGTATTTTTCTCCCAACTCAACGAATCCAAAATCAATGAGATTCCCAATACTTTCGGCTTTTTTTTTGCGAATTCTTCCTGTAACGCGAGAATTGTTATCGCGATAAATCAACGTTACGGAGGCGCGGCGCACGCACGGAGCAGCTATCCTGATAGGGTCACCCGCGCGTGATATAGATTCAGAAATCTTAATGGCCTTCGTTGACTTCCGAGGCTCGACTCCGCGGAGCGCGATAAATCGAAAAATCACTACCAACCTTGCAAATCATCCCGAAGAGCTTTTCGCTCGGACTCCACTGTACGTATCGCATCCGTACCCCTGTGCTTGCGGGATCCTGTGCAAGTATAAATCCACACGGACGTCGAGCCATAAAATACCCATAAATCTTCTGAATAAATCCCGATGGAACAAGGACGCGGTAAATTCATCAGAAAATTTCGCGCTGCGGAGACGCGAGAAGTGGGTTTCGATGAAAAAAGAAATTTGAGAAGAGAGACAGACAGAAAGCGAGAGAGAGAAAGAGGGAGAGAGAGAGAGAGAGAGAGAGAGAGAGAGAGAGAGAGAGAGAGGGGAGGGAGAGGGAGAGAGAGAGAGAGAGAGAGAGAGAGAGAGAAGAGAGAGAGAGAGAGAGAGAGACAAAGAGAGAGAGAGAGAGACAAAGAGAGAGACAAAGAGAGAGAGAGAGAGAAACGCAAATAAAACCCAACAAAACCATTTGGATTGCCTTTAACGAAGTGACCAGACAGCATTGGTTAGTAGCGAACGAAGCGCAAATCCTGAGAAGGTATACTTCTGGCACCTATTGCATATCTTCGTTAATTACCTCCGCCTAACCGGGATTTTGTGCGTGCTTTAAATCATCACACACAACACACACACACACACACACACGAGTGCGTGTGCTTGCGCGTGTATACATATAACATATATATATATATATATATATATATATATATATATATATATATATATATATATATATATATATATATATATATATATATATATATATATATATATATATATATATATATACATATATATATACATATATATATACATATATATATATATATATATATATATATATATATATACAGGGTGTAGCTTAACTACTAGTTTTCCGTTCGTGAGCATATAGGGTGGACCTTTCCAAGCAAAACGCTTTTTAAAAAAATGTTGTGCGACAAAAATTGACCGAGATATTAACGAGTAAAGTCCAACAGTGAATAAACAATGGCACAGTAGTTTCGGCGTCCAAGGGAGCGTGTGCGCGGATTCAAATCCACATTCCAGCAAGTGGATTTGAACTTTCAATTTTGAATTTTGAAATTTGCACGTTATCCGGTCGCCCAAATAAGGTATTAAATAGTAAATAAAAAAAAGTAAACAATGTCATCCATTGTTTACTCGAAAGATCCTTTGATCTTCAGATCTTTCGCGTAAACAATGGACAATATTGTCTAAAACTTTTTGTTTATTATTTAATAATTTATTTGGGCGACCGGATAAGGTTCAAAATTCAAATTTGAACATTCGAAATTGAAAGTTTGAACTTTCAATTTCAATTTCGATTTAACAAAAATCAATGGATTTGAATCCACTTGCGCGAACGTCGATTCGAACCCGCGCCTACTCTCGCTGTGACGCCGAAACTAGTGTACCATGGTTTACTCACCGTTGGCCTTTACTCGTGAATATCACGGCCAATTTTTTAGGCACAACATTTAAACAAAAAGCGTTTTGCTTGGAAAAAGACACCCTATATCCTCACCAACGGAAAACTAGTAGTTCAGATACACCCTTTTATACACCATCGAACCTCGATATAACGAATCTCTAGGAACGTTCGTTATATTGAGGTTTCGTTATGTCGAGAACATATTCCTTAAAATGTTCTCCAACAAAAAATATTTTAGTACTATAAACATAGAGACATTTTTTAAAGAACGAATGGTTGATATTAGAGCAATTTACACAAGCAATTAGCAATTAGAGCATAATGTATATTCTTATGTCGTTGCATCAAGGGTTCGGGTGTCTATCGGAAGAGAATGGACAAATATTCGTTATATCGAGGTTGGACTGTATATGTTTATACGGAGAAAGTTTATTACAAACACATTCAATTTCAAGGACTGCCCTAATCCAAAATGAGCAATTTCTTTGAAAAAATGTTTAAAGACCGTCCTCAAAACAACCAGATGTTCTGATAGCCAACATTCCATAGATATGACGCCTTCGAAAGAACTTTTCCCTATGTGTGTGTGTGTGTGTGTGTGTGTGTGTGTGTGTGTGTGTGTGTGTGTGTGTGTGTGTGTGTGTGTGTGTGTGTGTGTGTGTGTGTGTGTGTAACGTGAACGCGTGAGCTGCGAGGGAGCCCTTCCTCGTTGAAGCAGGAGAATATCCCGTGCGGCAGCGCACCACGAGGATGCATTAATTGAAGCCGGCTGAATTATTACGAGCCGCTAATTGCACTCGAGCTTTCCGACGGAGCGATAGGACCGCCGCGAGAGTATATACAGTATTCGTAAATACAAATATGGATACACGTAGGGCTGTAAGAGATAGAAGAAATGTTCGAAACGGTCGCCCCTTTGCGGAACAAGATCGCTAAGGTGAGACAGAAGGGATGATATGGTCGGGAAGGCTACGGAGAATCCGAGCAACGCGCAGAATTCCTTTCGAAGGGAATAAAGTAGGATCCCGATTATCCGGACCCTTGTCCTGTAACCCGGAGCATCCTAGGCCCTGGAGATGTACACTCGCAAGCACAAACAAACTCAAACACCGTAGAATCGGTCCGTGGACCAATCGATGGTGTCCAGCTTGTTGATGACAACGGCCAGGTGCAAGACCACCTGCCAGCGAAAGAAAATGTGCGATTGAGGGGACATTCTAATTTAATTTAAAAAATGATCCCGTCTTCATTGTCGTGCATAGTTGACGAATGGGTGGTTCGGACCGAACAGAACTTTTCCAATACAGTAGAATCCCGATTATGCGGTCTCTTGTACTGTAGCCCTGAGCATCATAACTGGTAGGGATGCACACTCGCGACCACGCCGTGGACAATTTTTAGCATTGAAAATGTTTGCAAAACTGTATATGATTATTGACGTAGGCTGGGTATAGGGGTCTGAGACAACTGGATGTCACATGAAACTAACGCTACCCCCACTCCACTGCCACTGTGGTGTAGTAGAGTGGGGGAGAGCTGCGACATGCTGAATGCCTGTGATTGGGTGAAAAATGCCCCTCTCGCTACCCAATTCTAATCATGTTATTAATTTTAAAACTATATTACCTCAATGTATCTACGTTTTTTTTTAAATGATCAAAACCAACTCAAATTATTTACATGAGCTGTTTTTTAATACCCGAAAAGTCGGATTATATTTTCAATGCCATGAAATAGTGGCACTTTGTGTAATATCTGTAGATTTTTTTATAACGTTAGTATGTTTTCAGTATTTACAATATATTAGTATATTTGATAGTGCAATATAGTTATCAATAAAACTGATTCTATGTTGAGGGATCACTTTAGACGCTAAAAAAAGCCTATTTTCATGATTTTTTTGATAGGTTTATATTATAGATATTGATATAAATGTTGTTACACTAATAAATACACTTTTGAAATAGATAGAAAATTTGCATTTATTTATTTAAGTCACTTCTTATAGACCAAATTGGTAGTTAAAAAAATGTCCTAAAAAATTGTAAGTCTGCGCTGTTGATGAAATCTCGGGGATGGATCATCCGAAGCAAAAAAATCAACCGGTTTTAGATTCAGTATGTTGATGGCCATAGCGCGTATCATACGATTTTTTGAATATATGCAAAAATAACAAAATGGCGGACATTTTTCGGAAAAAAAAACTTTTTTCCACCGTTTTCGGCAAAAAAAGTAAGTATCAGAATTTAAAAAATCCTTGATATGCGATATAGCTATAATTGTAAAGAATATGTGGTTAAAATTTCACATGGATCGGTTCAGTAGTTTCGAAGATTTTATCAACAAGCCGTCGAAAAACGCATTTGAAGTTTTTTTGGCTTACATATAGACATTAAAAAAAAGTCATGTATTTCGAAAGTGTATTTATGAAGTGTAACAACTTTTATATCTATATCTATAATATAAACCTATCAAAAAAATTAACGAAAAAGTCTTCTTTTAGCGTCTAAAGTGAAAAGACCCATTAACGCTACTTTTGTTTTACTGTCAAATGGATTATCCGGATTTTCGATTATCAGGACTACCACTGGTCTCAATCAGTCCGGATAATCGGGATTCTACTCTACCTTCAATGCGCTATATGTACAAATTCGACGCAAGTGTGTGTGTGTGAGAGGGGTGGCCGGGGGGGGGGGGGGGGGGAAGCAGCAACCATATCGTTTTGCAATGAACCAATGATTTTCTTCCTGCCGACCTGACGGACTTTGGAACACCTGCTGTAATGTAAGATGCTCTGGAAAAAAATACATCTGCGTGTCATCGCCGCTGCTGAAATGGATTAACGACTGTTGTTCCTCAGTTGGGAGCAGAAGCATGGACGTTCACTTACAAGGAACTTCACTCTAGTGTCGTCCCTCGATTTCGTTGAAACCCATGTATGTGATAAAGTGGTGAATACTTTTAGACAATTTTTTATCGGCGGAAAAACGGATTTGAGGGGGGAAACCACCCCTCAAAGAAAGGCATCCTGAGGGGTGATTTTACAGTTTTACCTACGAGCAGTCCACTGATCTGAATGAAACAAAAACCAAAAGTCTTCTCATGTAAAACGATAAAAAAATCACTATAGAAGTATTGAAAAAAATTAAGGGGTGACACGCACTTCTTTGAGGGGCGGTTTCCTCCCTCAAAATCGTTTTTCCGTTGATTAAAAAACCACGTTTCTAATAGTTTCCAATGCTTTATTACATATATAAGTTTCAACAAAATCGAAGTCGGACACTTAAGTGATGTTCCTTGTTACTTACTGGTCGGTGGGGTCTTAAGGGCTCTAGAATCCTAGAGCCGTTCAGTCCATGCTGATGCGCTTGTATTGGGCCACTTTAAGGGGTTGTGTTGGGCTAATATCGGAAACGAGGACTTCGAAATTGATTTCATAATGTAAATGAAAATCATTAAACATTTACAATTCGTTCCTCGATATGTACACAGATGTGAGTACGAACAAATTTTGTGAGATTTTGTTCATTACGAAATCTAGGTACACTGGTAGTGTGTTCAATGTCAGTGTTTCTGCTGCTTCGCAGTGGATTTTTGTTTTGCTTTCAGGGTTGAACCTGCAGCAGGGTACCAACGCGTTTCTTAGTGCGGATATAACGGATTGAAGAAGTATCAAGAATTGTGAAAAGATTGATTTCTAAGAAATAACGCACACTTCCATTCGCATGAATTTTTTTTTTTGGACACCCTTTTTGTAGAAGGGTTGAGAGCGAAAAGATCTATCAATATTTTAAAGAAAGTCTTTGATCCTTGGCTAGTGTTTTACATCTAGATGGTTCAGTGTGAAAAATAGGAAAAATTGTATCGCCTTGACCTTCAGGAACAAGATGGCGTCGGACAGAGGGTTCCGCCATTTTAGATTCGAACCATTTTTGAAAATATTCGTGTACTGTGTCTTCTGTATATTTCGAGGAACGAAAACCTAATTTTTTAAATTAGGTTTATGCATTCTTTCCCACTGAACTTCGCTGAGTCGATATCAGTTTACAGCCTGACCCCTTAACGGGGTATTGTAGTCTAGAGGCCTAAATTTCGGGCGTTTCTTCGGGCTCGATATGAAAAAATATATATATATTTTGTAATCCATGTTTAACAGTGCTTTTATTGATGTTTCAAGAACTTACAAAAATCAAAGTCACGGGCCTTAAATATGGCCGTGGAAAAAAGGAATGAGCCGGTTGAGATGATTCCAAAGCTCCCATTCATCTGGAACATTAATGAAACCAATTTTCTTGATAAATAAAAGTATCATTATGCCGGTACAAGAGTGATCAAAAATTGACACGGCGCCTAAAAAAAGTTCATTTTTCGTCCTATTTTTTAAACAGTCTTTAATTTTTTACTAGTAATAATAATAATTTTGCAATGCCCGAAGTGGAGACGATAAAGGAATACATACTGGTCCATATCAAATTGAAGTCAATCGGTTGAATAGAACACGATATTTTTTTTAAGTTTAAAGTTGATAGTTTAAGGCGTTACCCCCACTTGTAGCGCAAAAAAGGCCTTTTTCATGATTTTTTTTAAAGAAAACTACAAAACATTTTCAATCGATCAATATACCATCTTAAAGAACACATCTTAAAGAACTTTCAGTAATTTTTTTATTGAAAAATATTACATTGTTTAGTGGCAAATGGCCGTCAATGAAATAATGTTTTTATATACACGGTTTGCGGTGGCCAACATTGCCGCGAAGTGGATCATCTGAAAAAAAATGCGGATGGATTTAGTCAAATATAAGTATAAACTAGTCTTTAATCGAAGGATTTTAAAAAATATTCATTTTTCACGAAATGGCGGACAGTCAAAGTTAATGGTTCGCTTTTAACGAAAAAAAACGGCCGTTTTTTGGCTATAAAACGGCCATTTTTTTTTTTCGAAAAAAAAATCGAACGCCTAAAGACTACATTTTTGTGTATTAAATAAGCCTGCAAAATTTCAAGGAGATCGGTTCATTAGTGTTCGAGTAATCTTGGTCACCGACTTCAGAAATGCCATTTTGAGAAAAACGCGTTTGAAGTTTCAATTTCAGTTTACACGAAGAAAATATTTTTTTTTGTAAACTTACATAGAGTCATCTATTCCGGGCCCGTTTTTATAAATTCCAGTCTATTATATGAACGTTGTGAATGCCAGGTATACGACCCTTTTCATCAAACAATGCATTGAAGGTCGGAGGGAGGGTCGAGCGCGCCAGACGGCAGACTAGCCGGTCGTTTACACAACGGATTCTTCTCTTTCAACGCTCATATCTCAGTCAATTTTGTTCGGATCGACTTGAAATTTTCAGGACATATTCTCAGATACTTATACTTCAAAAAAATGCAATAAAAAAAATCGATTTTTTCAAAATCGCAAGTGGTAGACCCCTTAAAGTTTTGAGTCAAATTTTAGACAACCGCAACCAAGTGGCATAATGGCATTTTATACTTACGATATATTAATCGTTTGTTGGCCGCCGAATATTGATAATTTCGAAATTTATTTTTGAAGACATATTCTTGATAGTCCTCAAGGGCCTTCAAGAAAATGCCAAAAAAACGATTTTCTCGAATTTCTAGTGAAAAATATTGCCTTAATTCAGCAGAATAAAACACCGGAAAGATACAATGCGCAATGAGCTTTTCTCAACGGGCGAGTGATTATTTTTCAAAGTGAACTCTCCGCTTGAATCACGAGCCGTTAAATTTATCGTATTTTTCAAAATATATTCACCATTCACTGTGCCGGTCACTCAATTTATCGTATATTTCGATTTTACCCGTAACTTTTCGAATGTTGAATAGAATGGGAAATAAGAAGAAAACGCCTTTTTCCGTCGCATTGCTTGAGGCGAACGAGCGGCTGGTGCGATTTGACATCCGCGTGTGACCAGGAGAATTATCTTATCGATAAAGGTCGCGCGGAGAGCGCTATAAATCAATGGCATTCTAACATTATACGGAATGAAATCGTCGTCGCGATAATAACAAACATTGCAAATATCACGCACTCCGTTATCCCTTGGTCTCCGCATGCGGCGAACCTCCGTATGCAGAATTGCCGATGGCAAGTGCGCGCGTAAGTCCGCGAGAGTGCAAAAAAAGTGAACCGAGGGGAAGGCCGGGAGAACACGCGGGTTTCGCGATCCGTATACGTTTATATTGCATTTATATAGTACACCGATAGGAATTACGATACGATAAAGTACGTATCAGACTGGAATTCCTCTCGGTATACGTATAACGAGAGTGCAATGCAATGTGCTGCGCCGCAGATGGACGCAGAGGTGACCAACTTCGACTCTATGCGCGTATTTAATATCTCCAGATGACGATAAAAATCCAGGCGGTTGATCGAGAGGGTAGCTCCAATTACTTTAAGGCTTTTAGGGGCTCGAACATGCGGCGAAGGGAGCTTCTAAGTGATTCGCCATCCCTATTAGGGACAACTAGGTCCCGAGCTGAGGTTCAGACGGTCGTGTTAAAAAAAACCGGATGTGAGGCCAATCGAGGGCTGTCGGAAAAGAGTGGAACAATTTCAGAAACATTTTGGAAACCAAATGTCGAAAAATCAATCGTGTATCGTACGATGCAGTTTCAGGTTTTTGCTGAAACTTAATTCGATATTGTGGATTCAATTGGATTGTGCAAATTCAAACTTGCGGATTCAATTGGATGGTGGATGCAATTGGATTGTGCGATTCAAACTTGTGGATAGAAGTTTGAATTGCACAGTGGATGGATGTGGATAGAAGTGTCAACTGCACAGAGAATTCAAACTTGTGGATTCAATTGGATTGTGCAAATTCAAACTTGTGGATAGAAGTATTGAAAATCAAAGATTTATTTGAATTGTAATCGGCTGTTTCCTATTTTCAAAATTTAGATTCAAATGGAGATCCAATGACAGGGGAATACGAGAAGAATCAATTCGGACCCATATTGAAATTGTCGTAGGGATCCAATTGGATTCCCATTCCTCTTGTCTCCACTTCCTGATGGGGATCTATGGGATTCCCCATTGGAATCTCATCTACGAATCCAGATTGAATCCTGAAGGGAAGTTGACCCCCCACATTATCGAACGGAATCCCATATGATTATGAATGGATCCCATCGCTTATGTACGTTTTATTTATTAAACAAGAAATATATGGATATTGATACGAGTGAATCTTAAAAAAGTATGAAACGCTCAAACTAGTATATCTTGAAAATCGATTTAAAAATCTCATGACTCAAAATTCAATGTAATTATCGTTTATTACTTATTTTTATGTACTTTGACATAACATCACAACACACGTACACGCTCACGCAGCGTGCAGGTTATGTTTCAGTACGTCGAGTTTTTTCTCGTGCCTTTTCACATATGAGGCATTCCACGTTACTTCAGCCAGTAAAAAAGATCCACAAATAATTTTGAAAAATCGAGTTACTTTATTGAAAAATATTCACCAAGTGTCGATTTTTTTTTTTTAATTCTGATGTTTTTTATCGTCGATTACTATTTTTTCACATTTTTCCATTTAAATGGCTGTATCTTTGGCAGGATTTGACGTATTTACATTCGTACAAAACGAAAATATGCGTCTTTTTATAGCCTTCCAGAAAAAAATTAATTTAGATTTTATTGAGCAAGTCGAACGTCCGTTTGAGGGCAAAATATGCAAAAATATTTTTTTTTCTCAAGGAAAGACACTCGTTATTTTATTTTTTTAATTTCCCCGAATCGTGAATACGAAAAACGGATTTTTGGTATTTTTATATTATGGGATTCCTAAACACCGAGAAGCAACACCTATTTTTATTAATTTTTTTTTTTATTAATATCCGATTGAAGAGTGTGGAGCACTCCACGGCTCCAATACATATGACATATATGTCAATTTCAAAAACCTGGTAAACATACAGCGAGTGCTCCACACTCTTCAATCGAATATTAATTAGAAAAAAAGCTGTTACTTCACGGTGTTTAGGAATCCCATAATATAAAAAATACCAAAAATCCGTTTTTCGTATTCACAATTCGGGGAAATTCTTATAAATAAAATAACGAGTGTCTTTCCGTGAGAAAAAAAATTTTGCCCTGAAACCGACGTTCGACTTGCTCAATAAAATCTTAATTTTTTTTTCAGGAAGGCTATAAAAAGACGCACATTTTCGTTTTTTACGAATGTAAATACGTCAAATCCGGCCAAAGATACAGGCATTTGAATAGAAAAATGATAAAAATGGTAATCAACGAGAAAAAAGGTAAGAATTTTTAGAAAATGTCGACACTCGGTGAAGATTTTTCAACGAAGTAACTCGATTTTTCAAAATTATTTATGGATTTTTTTTTACCGGCTGAAGAGACGTGGAATGCCTCATATTTCGATTCGAACGTGGTAAGAATTCTCAAAAGGCGTTCATCGGGGAACAGTGCTGAACCCAATTGCATCCCAGCAGGGCCAGATTTATAGTTTTGTTAAGTATATGCTACTTGACTTCATGCCGCCCCTCCTATCTTAATCACTTGTATTTACCTAGGTCTTTTCAGGTGCCTCTAAAATCCGCCACCCCCTAAGGTCTGCCGTCCCTAGGCAGCTGCCTATACGGCCTAATGGCAACTCCAGGACAGGATCCCAATAAGAATTCCCTGCATGCGGTATCCCTAACAAATCCCTAACAAAGATGTGGATGCATCTTGAGACTTCCCAACAAATTTGTGCACTCGATCACGAAAGGATATTTTTTCATGAGAAATCCAACAAATTCTGGTTGGGAATTTCGAATAAAAAGTTCTAAAACAACGTCAACCAGGAATGGGCGCGGAATCCACGTTGATTTCAATGTGGACTTCCCACGTGTGGCGTTCCTATCAAATCCCTATGAGGATGTGGTATGATCTGGGGACTCCGCAACAAATGTCTGCACGGTATCACACTCATCTGTGAGCTTTCTCGGAATCCAACAATTTTCGAAGCTCGCGCAGATCATTAAAAAAATGTAATGACGGTGCTAGGTGATGGCGTCTTTAATCGTCCCCAGAGGAAAAGTGCTGCCGCCCTTGAGTGCTGCCAACCTCCGTGATAAAGTTAAGCAGCATGAACGTGCGCTCAATCAACAAAACGAGGTCGTATCCTAAAATATGACATTGGCAAACGCAGGAAGGAGGCCCCAATTTCTATTCCTCCCAAATGTTGTAGCAATTATTCACGCGGCTGCAACGCCTTTGTGAGATTTTTCGAACATTATGCGGTGTTGAGGCATGTACCTACGAGGCTGAGAACTAATCCTGCAGTTTCTTTACTGCCTTCACTAGCCTCGCTTTGCAACAAGTTACCGTATTTAACGATATTACCCAACAAAGCAATGCCAAATGTAGATCATTACCTTGCCTTACGAGCCAAATGTCGATAATTATCGTTGTCCTTAACGAGCGTCGTATCAATCAGGATAAACTGGAATAGAGTTTATCTATTTGGGTGAGCCATTCGTTCTTTTGCAGTCTGGATGGCATCGCCAAGTTCTCGCCTGGACTCGAGGTGATAAGAAGCTTTGATCCTGTTACAACATATTTTTCGTTCCTTGTTCTTCAAAGCAGTCTGCAGCATCGTGCCCCCTTATCTGCCTCGTTGGAATATAGTTAACTAACGGGCGTGGATTCGGTCGAATGCATTTGGCAACACGGGCAACTATACACGTACACCTACACATTAAGATCTGCATTAATAAACGACAGAGACGCATCTGCACAGCGAGTCTTCGGAGCATTCTCAAAAGTGACTTGCGTGTGGTAATTTTTTTTTTCAACTTGTCATACGCGCACCGTACGACTCGAAAGAGAGAGAGAGAGAGAGAGCGATGCTCGGTCGTCGGATCTCGTGTGCTCTACGCTCTTCGAGCTACTCTACCGTTAATCCGCTTATGCAATATCCAGGTCCTGCTCACACGAGAGAGCCAGATCCTCTCTTCAAAAGAGGAACGGGGTGCGTGTCTCGCGTCTGATACACCGCGCAGCGGAGGAGCACTCGTCTCGGTGATTTTTCGACGAAAATAATAGGGGCCACTTTTTTGGTGTAATGTTTCAACGTGGTTTTGTCACTGAATGGTTTGGACTTTTTTAACCGGACGTTTATGGAAATGTGCTGAAAATGTTTGCAAAACGTGGAGAAATTACGTTTTCAAAAATGATTACAGAAAAATACAGTTTTTGAGACATTCGACTGAACTTTTGCACGATAAGAGTACGCTCTCAATGTTAGTAAATTATGCGAAAGCCTGGTAAACGCGTTTCGATTTCAAGTGAGGTGGTATTTTTGCTTAAGGCCTTGGGCCATAGTAACGGGTATAACATCATGTGCGATTCACACAGTGATTCACTCATGCAATTAATTATACGTCTATTTAGTATGAATATCAAACTGTTAGAAAATATATATTTTTTTTTTCGATGTGCAAAATGGCTGACAACTATTTTCTTTTATCTTTTTTTAGACGCTCCGCGGCATGACATTTAGCATCCACAATTTTTTACCTAGAAGAAAAAACAAAAATTCTCGTCAATCTACAGTAGAATACCTAGAGAAGTACGTACGGAATTTAAAAAAATATTGTTTTATTCAAAAGTTGTAGGTATTTGAACTTAAGAAATGAATTTTCAGTGAAAAATTTCATTATAACTGCTTGTAAACTGCTCATAAAATGAAAAGTTTTCGATTAATCAGAAATTCCGTACGTACTTCTCTGCGAAATGCAATTAGGGACATAACTTTTAAATTTGAAGCAAATCGAGTGAAAATTTATGAAGGTATTTGTCACGCCAATTGGAAAAAAGCTGTTTCGAGAAGTATCGAGTAGTCGACCGTTTTGTACATCGAAAAAAAAAAATTTCTAACAGCTTGATATTCATACTAAATATATGTGTAATTAATTTTATGAGTGAATCACTTTTTTATACGAAAAAAAATTGTTAAATTGGCACATGATTTTATACCCGTTGCTGTGGTCTAAGGCCTTAAGGCAGTATTGTAGTCTAGAAATTGGAAAAAATCGATTTTTTGCCTCTTTCGTAAGTGCGGACTCTTAAGAATATGTCCTCAAAAGAAAGTCTCGAAAGTCCTGAAATTTACGCCAACGAAAGAGAATAGGATCGTCCGGTTGGAGCTACGAACTTCAGAAGCTTCTAATGTAAGTCTAATGTGTCATTATACTACTTAGATAGTTGCGGGTGGCTGAAATTTTACTCAATACTTTAAAAGCGTTTTTCTCGAAACTACTTTTTTCAACCTGGTTGACATAAAATCTCGAGTAATATTAAACCGAACGACTTCAAATTTGGCATGGACCTTCAGTCCCTCTATCGCCCCTACTTCGGGCATGCGAAATGATTATTATTATTACTATTTTTTAAAATGACTGTTATTACATTTGAAAAAAATAGAGCGAAAAAGTTACTTTTTTTTTCAGTCAGTTGCCATTTTAAAAAAATCCTCCATGGTACCTGTCATAATGGCATTCTTATTGATAAAGGAAATTGGTTTTATTTCTGTTTCAGATGAATGGGAGCTTTGGAATCATGTCAACCGCCTCAATGCTTTTTTCACGACCATATTTAAAGGCCCAAAGCTTTTTCCATTTGAATTCTTTTTTTGGCACAAAAAATGTTGTAAGTTCTCGAAACATCAATAAAAGCCTGTAAAAAATGTATAGTGAAAATGTTTGTTTTTTATCAAGCCCGAAAAAACGCTCGATATTTAGGCCTCTGGACTAGAATACTGCCTGAAATGTATTTTTGCGTATGGTCGGACTCAATGAAAATGGGTGAAAGTTTTTGGATTTTAGGGAGCTTAATTATAAACAAAAAATCCTACAGTAACGACGGCACAATTTGAGATATCGGAATGAACTTTTGATTTTTGAGAGATGGTCTTCAAAAATTGAATTGAAACAGATGAAAAAAAAATCAGCTTACCTATTATTTCACTCTGGACTCGAAGCTTTTTTTTACAAGGAAGCCGCCATCGAAAAACTGACCGTCTCGCAGGGGAAACATTGTGAGCGAATTAAAATACCAAGGAAATAATTTGGAAGTTTACAAATTGCACGACTTTTAAATATATTTTTAATTGACGACAGGAAACTTCGGTTTCTCGAGCATCATCAATGACGCAGCAAAAAGTCACACGGGAACGTAATTTGCGTGCTAAAATTAAGCGATCCGGTTTTCTGAACATTTGATTCGAGCGCTTTTGTAAGCTCTCCGAGTATTCAACGTCAAAAGGCTCGTTTTGCGTGTGCCCGAGCGGACATTACGTTACAGCGGTTTTATCAAGACGACATTGATTTTCCCCAACTCTGTTGCGGTCCCCATGGGGACCCTTCAAGGGCGGTCACACTTTTTCTCTGAGGGCCACGAGCTCAGCCCTATCAAAATAATCAAACCACCACAAATTGTCGTAATGCGAGAAAATGAACAGTCGAGTACGATACTTTAGGAGCTGGGGAACAAAACCGAACTTGTCCACACTACGAAAAATCTTTCCAATTTTCATTTTTCGTGTTTTTCAAGCACACCTTCACAAGCTCCCAAAATATTTTGAATAAAATCCCGCCCTAAACAACTTAAAATTCGTTGAAAACTTTTTAAGCGAAAAGGCAGTTTTTGGGCACAACAAAAATAAAATAAGGAAATAAAAAAAATTTAACGTCGCGTGGACAAGTCCGGTTTTGTTCGCCAGCTTCTCGCTTATTGAAAGTGCAGTATTTTTACCGTTGAAGGATCTTAATTTCATGACTTCCGTCAAAAATGAAAAATGGAGAATAAAAATGTTCTCCCTCCTATTTCGAACTACCTTCCGCCATTTTTAATATAAGACACACGAAATCAAATAAAAATGCAACGTTGGTAAAATGCTCATATACGTATCGCCATACAAGAAAAAATTAATTCTCTGATGTCCAATTGAAAGGATCGTTGACTCAAGATATTTTTTTTTGTCAGGGTGTCAATATTCACTCAATATTCAATCAAGTCAATTGAGTCAATTCAATTGAGTCAATATTTTGTCAATATTCACGTAGATGCTTGAGTCGTTATTGGCACGTTTCTTAATTAATCCCTCCAAACCGGATATGCCCCCTGTTCTCCACAGGTGCCCCCATGACAGAATATGACAGAATGACAACATAAAAATATGACAACATATGACAGAATGTCACGATCGTAAAACAGCCCCAAACAGGATCAGCGAAGTCGAGATTAAAAGGGTCACGTTGACGACGAACCGCGACTTTCTTCGATTGCGAGTGCAACTTCGCAGAGCCGCCTCATACGAAACGGTCATTTCTCCAGGAGTCTCCAGGCTCCAGCTCGCGATCCTTGCATTTTTCTCTCCCTCGTATGCGCGCAAAGAATTAAATAAACGTGCGATAGAAATGCATCTTTAATTGGGCGATTAAAAAAAGGGATACCGAGCGATCGTGGTGACGGGGCGCCATATGAGATCGGAAAAATCGAACCTACGTGCATTCAGAGGGGAAAGGAGAGCAAGATCGAGCTTAGGTTACATGTGCTGATGCTCTTAAGGCGGGATATACATTTAGACAGGTAAAAATAAGCAATTTTGAGGGATTTTTTAAAGTAAGAAATAATTATTCTGCAATTGTTAAGTTTATTATAATTAGTATATTATAATTATTATAATTAGTCTGAAATTATATTTAAGTATACAGAAAAATACGTGATGTTGAGAAATCGGCTTCCATTCGGCCAGTGAGATTTCCAAGGTCGTGGTGGAAAGAAAAAAGGAGTTTTTTTCGTTACGTTTCGATCCTTGGTTCGGATCCTCTTCAGAAACTTTATTTGTTTTATAAATTTCGTGATACCAATTATATTAATAGAGTTTACAGATTTTGTATAGTTGTACTTTGTGTTATGAATAACTTTTAAATGTGTTTTAATGATTTGTGTAAATTATGTGTTAGTTTTTTCTCGCCTAATTTTCAATCATGATGATATTGTATGAGTGATTATTTGTAAAATGTTAATTTATTCTTTTTGTTGAGTAACAAGGGTGGTGTCTGAGAGTATGATGTTATAAGAATGATAAGAATTATGTTAGATGACGAACCTGAATATTGTCGATATTTATAATTTTCTTTGGTTTGTGCTTGGAGGATGGTTGGTGTAGACAGTAGTTGTGATGATAAAATACTGTCTCCTGAGGTTGAATCGGAGGATTGATTCGGAAACGTTCTTTTTATCAATTGACAGGCTTAATCGTTTTTTGGCGATTTGTATTATCTGTGAAAAATTGGTATAGTGAGAGAAACTTTTGTTCGATCTACTGTCTTGATTAATGAGATTAATGAGATGTCGTGTGAAAGTGGTAATTACCAATTGAAATAAAATAAATATATATCCGCAAGCACAAATCCCACTAATAAGAAGACATTTGGCAACACCTCATTGTTCCACGTATCCAATGACGTGAGTTTGCGCGGCATATTCAAAATAATACCGCAACACACATTTTTATTTGGAAGTAATTTTTAATCGAACAAAGTTTTTAGTTAGTTATGTATGAACCAACACTTTTATTCCTTAACGAAGATAACATAAACAATATAAAATATCAATATTAATCATGAACATATTGTTCTTATGATAAAAGTTTTTAACTTTAGGAACAAGATAGTTATTTTTTTCTCGAAATATTGAACAATACTGTTCTGCGATGCTGCCATATGTCTTCTTATTATAGGGGACAAATATTTTTTACGAAGCATTATTCTGTCTTCACTGAACGTTTTTAGCTAAACTGAATAGTAAAGGCAATCCAAACTTTTTTCACTCCTTCCCTTACTAGTTTTCTATCTAAGCATAATTTTTATTCAAAATTTATAAACACAATAAAACAGTACGACGAATTATGCGACCTGACTTTCGGTCAATGCAAACCCTGCAGTGTTAAAAGTTGCAATTTTAAAACCCATTATCTCCCAATCTAAATAGTCGACTGTTCCGAAAATTCACTCAAACATGCATAATGCTATGAACAATGTTTGGTTGAAATTTGAACAAAATCTATATAAAGCAAGAGGGCGCGCTTGTTCTACCTTAAGGGGGGATTGTCTTTTTTTTCGCAAAATTTACCGCTTTTTGGGAATTTTTTTGTGAAGAAAGTATACAACGGAAAACTTGTGAAACTTGGCATATAGTTTTATTGATCTGTTTACTACATACAAAAAAATTTTTAAACAATTTCATCAAAAAATCCGCCTCCCACCCCCCTCGACGCGCGATGGTCCTTTTTTGATGGTGTGCACGATTACAGCCTTCACGTTCATCCTGCAACAAAAACCCAAAAAGCATTTTACTTTAGACACATATAGCTATCGTTCGATAAAGGAAAAAAAAAATTGACGATTTGGTGACGTTTTGAACTTGAAGTATCGATTTTTCGAAAAAAATTGATCGATTTTTTGTTATAAATAAAAAACTATTAAACGTATTGCTTTTTTGCTTCATCAAACGATAAAAGGATGTCAGCTGAGCATTCTGTCCAAATTTGAAGGCAATCGGTTGAATAGTTTTTGAGAAATCGTGCACACCATCAAAAAAGAACCATCGCGCGTCGAGGGGGGTGGGAGGCGGATTTTTTTGATGAAATTGTTTAAAAAAATTTTTGTATGTAGTAAACAGATCAATAAAACTATATGCCAAGTTTCACAAGTTTTCCGTTGTATACTTTCTTCACAAAAAAATTCCCAAAAAGCGGTAAATTTTGCGAAAAAAGAAGACAATCCCCCCTTAACAAAGTTCGCGGTGCGAATCTATACCGATCTTTCCCTCCCTCCCTCTCTCTCTCTCTCTCTCTTTCTCTCGCCATCTCTATCTCATCGTGTCGTGCGTATACGGAAAGGGGCAAAAGATCCGAATGAGACCATATAATATCGCGCGGACTCTTCTCGCGGTGCACGACCGGTTTTCTCGAAGATCGAGATCACCGGTCGCGGTCGCATGAGAAAAGAGAGCGAGAGAGACTACCCTGTATTCTTTTCTTTCCTCCCTACTTCGGTGCCTTAAAAATCGGTGCGAAATCGATTCCATTATTCGTCGAGATAGTCGCCAAGTGTCGAGCTCTCTACGTGTGCATGAATATATATATATATATATATATATATATATATATATATATATATATATATATATGCCCGTCTGTATGCACACGTTATCGCGATTTTCTCTACGTTTCTTCCTACTTTTTTGCTCCTCCGCTCTCCTCTATTTGGTTTCTTTGCGCTCCGTGGTATCGCAGTTAGTAGACGCGTTAAACTTGCCAAGCAGTACCACTTCGGGAATATATTTGACGTATTTATTAACTCAATATTTCTCAAGGGATATCACGCTGATAAGGGAGATTCGAGATCTTCGGGAAGTCGAGATTCCTTTTTTCTTTCGTTTCTTCTTTGCTTTCGAATAATTATTGTAATTATCGTTTGTTTTATTATTATGGGCTGCGAAGAGGGTGATTTATAGCGAGTGGTCATGCTATACACGCGTAGTCCAAAGAAGTACGAGGTCGCTATTTTCACGATAGGAAATAAAGAAAAGAAGAAAGAGAAAAAGAAAAATAACCACAAACGTGATATACTTCGGCAAAGAGATATTATATACTAGTTTTGAGCCTGGGATTAACGGAGTCAATTATAAAACAAACAGAAAATTAACCAGGAACCCGGTAGCGCGGCACGGGTTTGTGTATAGTAACACCTATAGATATATACACACGCCGAACCACCTTTAAGCCCGTTACGTTATGGAGCATGTACGCGCCGGATTGATTTATGGTAAAGCACGGTGAATCTGGTCCGATGCGATGCGACCGGTTCTTATTGCCGGGCGAGAAGATCGCGAGCCGCCCGAACGAACGAGCCATATCGCTGATATAAGTACACACGGGTATGTACATAGGAATACTATATTACTCGCGCATTGGAAATGAAAAGCTCTCGCCGCGACAAGAGCGCGGGGGAGGGGCGGAGTTATCCCGTGATAAATTTTGGAATTTGCTTTTTGAGCGCGTTTAAATTTAAAGATTTCGGTGAACATTTTATTATTCGATCGATATAAGTACGTGAGGGAATGGCAACGCGATAAACCGAAAAAATGTTTTTCTATAAATGAAAAATGTTTATGTCGTCCTATCAGATATTTTATAGTCAATGAAATGGTATATTTGATTCCAGAAAATTGTTTGCCTGATTACAATTGAGGGGCCAGTCCACTTTGGAGCCACGAAAAAAAGCTATTTTCGCGATTTTTTGAGGATTTTATAAAAGATATGAATATAAAAGTTGTTGGGCTTGATAAATAAAATCTCGAAATACATTTTTTTTTAAAATGTATTCATTTTAAGTACAAAAACTATAGTTGAACGTAACGCCTCAAAAATAGGTGGGCTAGGTAGCTCCATCACAACTCGGAAACGGCTTGTCTGAAACAAAAAAATCAAAGTCCATTAGATTCAGTATGACACCAGCTACAAAATGTCCCTCGGATATAAAGTTTTATCAAAAAATAAAAAAATGGCAGATGAAAAACGAGAAAAGTATTCAAAAACGCGTTTTTTCGCAGTTTTTCGCAAAAAAAGAGTAAAAATCGAAATTTTAAAACCATCGAGGGTCATCTTGGTGCGAATCATGTTTACAATATGTGGTTCAAATTTGAAGAGAATCGGTTTATTAGTTTTAGAGATACAATGAGAGATACAGACTTTGTAAAATCGGTGACTACGATATCTTAAAAATCACTGCACCGATCAACTTCACGTTTTACAAGCGTCTCGATGATGATTATTATTTATTCTTTCTTATTCTTAAGTTTTGTGTATATACATTGTACGATTATTGTTGACTTGCATTGTTTGTAGTTTCTGACTAGCACGTGCTTTTATAGTTCGATGTTTCGCGACTGTATACAAGCTTCTTGCACATATTAAAAAGCAGTGCTTGAACGGAGAATTTTTTTTCGATGCATAGTTTTGTTCTATTAACGAAAATAGAGGATTTTTTTTCGCGGAAAATCAATATTTTCAGTTTGGACTGCGGCCATTTTTCCAAAAATCAATATTTTTTTAAATCTTGCATCCAAGCAGTAGGAAATTTCATGCGAAGACGAAATGCGATTGATTTTTTAGCAGCGGCCACGGCGAAGGACGTTTTATTCACAGCGGTCTGCACAATCGATACAAAAATTGTAAAAGATACTTAGAAATATACTCTTTAATGTAAAAAAAAAAAACGTTAAACCGCACGTTTTCCGAGAAAAAATGCACGAAAATTCCCTTTTTTCTGGCCACGAGCTAGGTCGGGCCCATCGAGAGAAGACCTAACACGTGACATGTGAGTGCGAGAGAGATAGCTGAAATTTTCGAACAGAGATTTCTCAGGGATGATTAATATTTAGGACCAAAAAAATCATCAAGCTCTGCATCAGGAAATTCTCCAGAGCCTAATGCTTTGTTTTTCCTAAAAAAATTAACCATCTATGAGAAAATTGGGTTGGAAAATTTGTGAGGTTATGTTGACCGTGTACATGCCCTTAAAAGGACTTTTACATTTGCTATTATGAATTCATATATTTCACTCGTCGACACTTTTATTTCATTTCGTCAAAAGAGGACATTTCCCGATAAGAATACGAATGTTCGATTGTAATTAGTATTTTAAACGAGTCTGATAATGATGATTTGATTCAGTCGAGAAATATTTTCTCCGGTGTTCGTACACAAGATCGCGGGCCTTGTCGCCATAAAATGGCAGATTGGCAATGACGACATAAATTCAAAGCACTAGGTGGATTTTTATATAAAAAACGAGATTGAGTCGTGAGGTTGTTCGTAATACGTTCCTGTTCCGCCTACTGATATATTTATTCAAGTCCAATAAATCATGTGGCCGATGAATAAATCATCTGCTGAAGAATCGATTCGACGTGAACAAACCTCAAATACAACGACTTCTTCGAGTGTAATAAAAAGAGGGTAAAAAATATATATCTATAGTTGATATCCCGCTCAAAGTGATGAAGAATAGAAACGGAAACTCTCAACAAGATTTCCCATTGCGAAACAGGGTGGGACGGAATCCCCAAACTCTGGCCTAAAGTCGAAAACGAATTCAATTCAGTTCAAAGTCTGCCCTCGGTGGTTTTTGGGGTTGCTGATCACGAATCTGAAGTCAACATTAAAAAAAAACAAAATGGCGGATCTGATACGGCTAAAATTTATTCACAAACGCATTCGTTTCGGATAAAAAATTGTACTTAAGAGTTTGTAGAATCGCTCATCACGAAACTGAAGTCAAAATTGGAACAAACCAAATGGCGGATCTGACACGGCTAAAATGTATTCAAAAACGCACTCGATTAGGGTAAAAGTTTGTACTTAAGTGTTTGTGGAGTCGCTTATTATGAATCTGAAGTCAAAATATGAAAAAGCAAAATGGCAGATCCATTACGGCTGAACGTTTATTTTAAAAAATGCATTCGATTCGGGTACGCCGAATTCGGGGCAGCCCAATCGACCAAAATTACCGAATCAATCGAACGGCGAGAAAAAGGCAAACTACCGTCATAAACCTCGCAGAAACGCTCTTGCAGATGTTCGCTTCCACACAACGACAATAATTTCCGTCATTTAAGGTATTTTTTCGCGGAGGGCCGTATTTTTTGGGGGCATAAGCAGGGCCCTCTCGAATCATCGGTAAATAACTGGCGCTTGATAAAAAAATGATTTACAATCAACTATTGTACCTAATGATAAACTGGAATTAAAAAATTCGTGCAAATCCAGTCTGTTTAAACATTTTTACGATTTCTCCAAAACGTCACAGCTACGAAAATGCGTTTGCTGGTCACATTTTTCCAAGTTTCATCATTAATATTTTCGTTAACCTTCGACTGCACACTGTGTCGCTTTGACCGAATTTTCTTCTTCGTGCAAGTACGTTTTTTTTAACGCATCTCCCACTTTGAACGAATATTTGGGCACTTAATTCTTGTTTTTCTTAAAAAATAAATTTCGGGCCATAATATAAGGATAATTGATTACACGAAGAGGTCTCTGCAAAAAAATAAATGCATATTTACCGAAATACAATGATCTGAAAAACGTCCGGGGTCCGAACGACCCCACATACAGTCAGAGGTTCATGGCGGAAGTGTCCAATCCAAGAGTTAAACGTTCGGTCACCACGTTTCGGACGAAAATCAGTTAATGGTTAAATTTTCGGGTTCGTGGGGGGAATACCTCAACAGCCAATACCCGTGTTGACGGGACCTTAACGTTTTAAGCGATTAACACGTTCGCCGCAATCAAAAGAACGATAAATCATCGCAGTTGCGCTCATAATATCGCGCAACTTTGCGTCCAATGACAATGCCAATCACCGTAGAAATCACCCAGGAAGTCCTCAAGGATTTTATGGAGATCGACCACGTCACATTCAGCGCTTATCAGCTTCCACGATACTCGAAGTCGTGATCACTGAGGCGGGAGCCTGAACTGAAAGGTCCAAGAAAAGCGTTTTTTCGGGATTTTTTTTAGAAGGGAAAAAAACAAGTGTGCCCAGTGAACAATGAGGTATCTTTTCATGTTTATTTGAAATGTATTAAAAAAAATGTTCAACATGAAACAATAAATGACTGCAGATTTATCAGTCTATTCCATGCGCGTCTTGCCACTGCAGTCCCCGATCGGCGGGAAAGATGCAGCTCGTATTTCTTGACTGAAACAAAAAACCAATGAAATTTTTAATCGTCATATATTTTTCTTCTGGGTGAATTTAAAAAAAGCTGAAAAAATTGTCCAATTATAACTTTTCTCAGGTTTGCAAAAAAAATGTTCAAAAACGCTTTACCGTGTTATGAAAATTATTTAAAAATACTTTTTTAATGACTTTTTAATTTCACTCAGAAGAGATTTCCATACTGGGGAAAATAAACTTTGGTTTGATTCAAGCTCGGTTAGTTTTTTTGCTATTACGTCCGCGAATTTGGAAAAATCGTGAAAAACTAGAGAAAACGCACTTCAAAGATTTCAACAGGAACAAATATCAATATCAAATATCAATCGCTTGTGTGCTTTTCTCTGTATCTTCGAAAATATTTACAATTGGCCTCTGTAACTTTGTAACTATATTCTTGAATAGTTTATCTATCGATTTGAGCAATTTATGAAAACGATTTTTCGAACCTCCTAATTCAGGCTCCGGCCTTAAGGAAAAAGTGCCATTTATACATGCGGCTAAACGCTCAGCTCAGAATAACGACACGCTCGCATTTTCGGATGTAGGTATGTGTGCGTGCTGTATGACTCTCTCTCTCTCTCTCTCTCTCTCTCTCTCTCTCTCTCTCTCGTGCGCGCGCGCGCCTTGCTAAGTTAATTGGAAACACAAGTTGCAAAATGAATATGCCTACTGCAGCCCCCGCGGGCGATCCTTTTCTTACTTGGTTACTTGGTTACCCGTTAGTCGTGGGATTTATAGGACGCCTGTGGGATCCGTGGCCCGTGACCGGTTGTCTCGCCTTGCAGACTAGGAAGGAGCTCCTATGTGCGCCCGCGACTCTTGCATCCGCATATGCATGCGCGTGAAGGTGATTTTTCAGGCATTTGACTTTGAGGACCATCTGCATAGTAGCCCACAGTCCCCACACTCAACGTTGTATAAAGCCCACGGTCTTCATAGTAGCCCACGGTCCCCACACTCAACATTGTATAAAGTCCACGGTCTTCATAGTAGCCCACGGTCCCCACACTTACTGTTGTATAAAGCCCACGGTCTTCATAGCAGCCCACAGTCCCCGCACTCAACGTTGCATAAAGCCCACGGTCTTTATAGTAGCCCACGATCCCCACACTCAATGTTGTATAAAGCCCACGGTCTTCATAGAAGCCAACAATCCCCACACTCAACGTTGTATAAAGCCCACGGTCTTCATAGTAGCCCACGGTCCCCACACTCAATGTTGTATAAAGCCCACAGTCTTTATAGAAGCCCGCGGTCTTTATAGTAGCCCACGGTCCCCACACTCAACATTGTATAAAGCCCACGGTCTTCATAGTAGCCCACGGCCCCCACACTCAACGTTGTATAAAGCCCACCGTTTTCATAGTAGCCCACAGTCCCCACACTCAACGTTGTATAAAGCCCAAGGTCTTCATAGTAGCCCACGGTGCCCACACTCAACGTTGTATAAAGCCCACGGTCTTCATAGTAGCCCACGGTCCCCACACTCAACGTTGTATAAAGCCCACAGTCTTCATAGAAGCCAACAGTCGCCACACTCAACGTTTTATAACGCCCACGGTCTTCATAGTAGCCCACAGTCCCCACACTCAACGTTGTATAAAGCCCACGGTCTTCATAGTTGCCCACAGTGCCCACACTGAACGTTGTATAAAGCCCACGGTCTTTATAGTAGCCCATGGCCCCACATGCAACGTTGTATAAAGGCCACGGTCTTCATAGTAGCCCACAGTCCCCACACTCAACGTTGTATAAAGCCCACGGTCTTCAACATCACCTGCAGACGGATTTAAAAATAATGAGATAGAGATCATTTCTACCGACACTGTTGGATGGACGGTCAGGGATCGGCTCCGACGATCCTTCGAGTCGAGCAGCATTGTGCACGGCCGATACTCGGAGCGGTGACCGCCTAGCCGTCCACCGGTTGGCGCATAAACCAGTCAGCACAAGCAGCACCGGATCTACGGTTTTTCCGAGCCGGGGCAAAAGCTTGACATTGGCGCCCCTCCCCTCCAGCATTTGAGATTAAGGGGGAAGATCTCTCCAGACGCCCGAAAATAAGTCATTTTTCATGATTTAAAAAAAAAATGTCAAGATAATCGCATAATTTTAAAATTTTGACATTATCGTATTACAACTTTTAAGTGGTAAAACTTTTTTTTCTTTTTTAAACAAAACAAAATAGCGGCGTTATAAGGTATTCCTTTAGGAGTCTTTTGAAAAACTGCTCATGGTATAGCTCAACAAGTTATTGATCGATCTGGCTGAAATTTTGGGCGGTTCCTCACCATAACATTATTGAAAGGATATACCTATAAAAATATTAAGAGGTATAAAATTGAAAATTAAGTAGGCTTTGTAATCAGATGTTCATATTTTTTACCATTTTCTCGACAATTTTTACCCCAAAAAGGTAATTTATTTACGCGATAACCTTGAAACTTTAGGTATATCCTTCCAATAGTCTTATATCGAGAAATCTGGCAAAATATCAGCCAGATCGATCAATAACTTGTTGAGCTGTAACACGAGCAGTTTTTCAAAAGGCGCCTAAAGGAATACCTCATCAAAGTTCGTCTCCTAGGCAGTTTTATTTTCGACAGCTAGGATCACGACGTCATTGAAACTCACCAAAGCGCCCTGGATGTTAGGCGCTTTAGTGAAACAAGTTTTTTCAAACACAAGAATTTGGCGCCCCCTTGAATTGCCGCCCGGGGCAGGTACCCCGGTTTGCCCCCCCTTAGATCCGGGGCTGGCAGCACAAGGCCAATACTTCTGGGACCATGGTGTAGATCAGTGTCTTTTAACGTGCGGGTCGCGACCCCTAGGGGGGCCGCAAAGTCTTGTTTGGGGGGTCGCGGTCGTAAGCCAACTTAGAGTAAAAAAGCAAGGATTGTAAATCCTACACTATAATAAAAATACAACAATTTCAGCGAGAAGGCTGCGCCTGTTTATTTTTTAATAAGTTGTCTAGTCGTGGTTCTATTTTTGAGACGCATTTTCTTATGGGAGCCTATTTCTCTTCTTAGTTTTTATGTTCACCATTGAAGAGAACGTTATAGTTCAGTAAAAGAGACGAAAACCCAAGACTTTTAGCGTAGAATTCGAATTTTTGACTGAAGCTAGATGGTTGCATACTGAAAGTAACCGCAATGAAATTTTGCCCCTCAACTCGCCCCAACCCTAAGGAATAGGGGTTGAAAACTTCAAAATCGCCGTATCTCGATAACTAATAGCCCGATAAAAAAATGCTTCAAACAAAAATTGTTTGGATCAATAAAATACGTATAAAGGTTCCTGACATCCAATCCCTTATCTTTGAAAATAGCGGAACAAAAACGCGAGAGCACCACCGACCCAGACAAGGACGGAGTGATATGTCTACTCCACTCGCACACGCATCAAGCCCGAATTTTCTAATCCTTTTTCAGCCGCTTTATTCAAAGATAGGGGGTTGGACGTCAAATAACTTTATATGTATTTTATTATACCAAAAAACTTTTGTGTAAAACTTTCGTGTTTTTTTAATAACGATTATGATTTTTAGGTTAGCATAACATTTTTCACTATTTTAGCGCTATCCAGAATGTAACACGAGGAGGTAAAGTCTTCAACAGCCCTAATGTAAGTGTGTGTGTGTGGGTGTTCGTTTATTTGGGTTTGTTTGGGTCTGTTCCATAACTAAAACGAACTCAAATAAGGATTAGGTCTTTGCGGCTCGTCACTTCGACTAAAAATAACATTCTACCCTGAAAATGATGAACGTTATCAAAAAAAATTCCTAAAAAAGTTGTTAATTTTGGCCTGATTAATGTTGTGGTAAAAAAATTCATGATCGTATTTAGAAAAAAACATGTCGGCTATCTTAACTTCGTCATTTTGAATTTTGAACCGGAAAATGTTTTTTTTAACGTCCTCCTTTGAACCTTAAAGGTTTTATTATACTCAATACTTGCTTAGAACAGTATTTTCGAAATAAATCAGGTGCAAGATTAAAATGGGACACCCGCTATATTGCCAAGCCTTTCACAATAGTTACACTGAAAAAAAATTCCTTCAACCATCCAAAGTTCAGTTGATTTAACAAAATGTATCTTTAAATACGTTCAACTTGATTTTTAATTGGCATAACAAAACAGTATAGTCGGTGGTGAAATAGTATAGTGGTGTGAACTGCAGATTATTTAGCATGTCTGAGCAACTGTTAAAACAACAACATTTCGAGACAACATGCATTTTGCACATTCAACGATTCTTTTTTCCCAGTGTAAGAACTACTTCAAGAATGACACATAGAAAAACGCCTCCCAAATCTTGTATTTATACATACTTTTCCCTTGTAGTTGTGTTAACCATATTATGATTGCGGTGTCAATAAACTCAGTATGTACTTCCACAGTGTTATCCGGTAGATCCTCACTGAGTTAACCGACGATCGAAAATCCCTCCGTAGTCATCAGAATCGCACATTTGAAAATGTCCCAAGTGCAGAAGGACGTTAATTTCATTATTGCGTATCGACTGACCATGCCCTTTTGAGTGTTGAACGTCGTGATATGGATACATTGCATATCGCGACGAGATAAAAACACACACACATGGACATTTGCACGATGATGTCCTGGAAAGCTCATACACCAGCAGACCGACTTGCAAAACTCCTTCTCTCTTCATTTCATATTCTTTTTCTTCCTTGCCCTCCTCTTTTTATCTTCTTCTCTTCCTGGCAGACCTGACAACCGGGCGCGACTGCTGGATCGGCGTGTATATCCGAGAGACACGCACTTCTCTCTCCCTGGCTTCTTCTCGCATATACATACATACATACATACATACGTATATATATATATATATATATATATATATATATATATATATATATATATATATATATATATATATATATACACACATGGCAGTCAAACCAGCAGTGAAATATTTCGGATTAATCAGATCATAACGAGTGCGTCAGTTAAGAGAAAGAGAGGGAGAGAGAGAGAGAGAGAGAAGAACCAGTCGCGCATACTCGCGGTACTCGCTATCGCAAAGAAATATATATATACACGCATATATATATATATATATATATATATATATTTATATTTGCCTATGATGGAGAGCAAGACGAGCATACGCTATGTCTTCATATGTATAGTGTGTATTTGTTCAGGCTACAAATACGCGCGGCGGTTCATGTACGCGAATTGATGCATAGCTTCGATCGTATCGGAAAGAGTTAACCAACGAGAAGATTTTTAAGACTTTACTACCGACTGGTCGGGGCATTTTGCCTGCGAATAGTTAGCAATGTGGCTGTCCATTGAACTGCTTACTGTGGTACATTTGTATCATAACGTGGCCGTGCAGAAAATTGCCAGGAAGTCCCCTGATCCTACGACATCCTTATAGGGATTTGATAGGGACGCCACACGTCAGGAATCCACATTGGAATCCAAGAGGATTCCGCGTTACTTCCCGATTTTCGTCGTATGAGTATTTCATTAACTTCTCAACCGGAATTGGTTGAATCTCCGGAAGAAATAAACTTTTCTTGATGCCATGCACATTTTTGGGGAATCCCAAGATCTATTGACATCCCTATAGGGATTTGTTAGACGCACGTAGGGCGCCGGATTTATAGTTTTTTTAAGTATAGGCCACTTGGATTTGTGCCGCCCCTCCATCTTAATCACTAGTATTTAGCTAGGCCTTTTAAGGTGCGTCTAAAATCCGCCAACACTAAATCCAGTTCAGGACTAAATCCAGACTGATAGGGAGTCCTCATTGGGATCCAATTGGATTCTGCACTGTTCCCCGAGGAACGCCGTTTGAGAATTCTCACCACGATCGAATCGAAACTATGTGAAATTGACGAGAAAAAACTCGGCGTGAGCGTGCACGTGTGTGGTGGTATTATCTCAATGTGCAGTAAAATCAATAACGAACGATATTTATAGTGGATTTTCAGTGATGTGATTCAAATCGATTTTTCGAGTATACTTTTTTGAGCCATTTATACGTTTCTATGAGATTTATACTTTTGTGAAATTCACTTATTTTGTATATCTATAAACATTGTTTAGAAAATTCACCATACGGAATGCTATGGAGTCCATTAACCCTTTCTTGACAAACTTATATTTGGTCACGATTTTGACACACTGGGTCAATTTGACCCAGATAGTCCTTCATCCACCTGCCCTTAACAACCCAGCGGTCGATTTTTATTTTGAAAAATTCGGATGCACGTTAAAATGTTCTTAATATGTCTGCGTAATTAAAATTCGGGAAGTATAAAATTGAATTTTAGTTAAACATTATTGAAAACTTTCAACTTTGGAAAAGTGAGGATTCTATTTCAAATTCGGCCGGGCCAAAATGTGTGAACGTAGGGTTAAGAATCGTATCGAATTATGTTCGGTGATGAAGAAATCCTTCAGGATTGAAATTGGATTCGTACATTCAATTCCAGTGGGGAATGTTGATTAGAATCCAATGTATACGTGCGTGACGTTTTAGTAGGATCCAATGCGGTGACCCATTAGATCCCTATCAGGAAGTAGGGACCAGTATGGAAATCCAATTGGACCCCTACGGCAACATCTGCGCGGCTGTATTTACGTCAATGTTTCATGACCTGGCTTTTACGAACTGACTTTTTACCCCAAACTCGTCACTTTGCTACCCGCTCGGCGACCACCCGAACTGTCCACAGCCACTGTTGCTGAACTAGGGCCAGGGCAACTGTCGAATGCCAACTCCGTCAACTCTACAGTGAATATGTCTCGTAACTATTGAAGTGGCTGACCGAGTAAAAAGAATTGTATGTACTTAGATACAATTATATAAAAATGATATACAATCATATATATTTATATATAGGTTTATATATAATTGTATACAACTCTATACATTCGTATATACAAGCCGATATAAATGTACTTCCATCAAATTTGATTTGATAAAATTACACATAGTTCTGTATATAATGATATATGGAAATACTATTTCTATAAGGAGTTTATACAATTAGATATAATATCATATACAGTTATATATCATTCATTATAGTCTTGTATATAATTATATATATACGTGAAAATGTTATTTACGGTATATAAAATTGTATATGACTGTATATGAGTACTTTTATTTTCTTTTGAAATACATATAATTGTATATATCTTTATATGGCTTCATATATGATTAGATATAGAAAAAGTTGTCTTTGGTTTTATTTGCGTATGGAAGCAGGTAAATTAAAAGATTGTTTATTAAAAGTTGACAAATGATGTGTTGATGCAATATATTTACCAAATTTGATTACAATTATTGAGTTTCTTACAGAGATAATTTTCAATTCTGATCAGTTGATTAATATTGGTTTTTTCTTGATATTTTACTAACAAAATGTCATCGCTTTCTTCGACTAGTATAATATGTGTCACAATAGCTTTTTTTTCTACATGACAAAACATATCAACGTATTTTACACTGAAACGTTGAATTATAAAATATAAACCCGAGTAAAAATGAATATATATAAACATATATAATTGTATATTAATTGATCATATACAATTGTATACAAAAATTGGATCGATAGAATTTTATATATTTGTATATAAACGTATACAATTGTATATACTAATATACAATTATGTACGATAGTATATGAATATATAGAAACTTTTATCGGATGATAAAAGTTGATATATATTCATATACTATCGTACATAACTGTATATTAGTATATACAATTGTATACGTTTAAATACAAATATATAAAATTCTATCGGGCCAATTTTTGTATACAATTGTATATGATCAATTAATATACGATTATATATGTCTATGTGTATTCATTTTTACTCGGGTTTATCGGCCTTTTTAGATTGGGAGATAATGGGTTTTAAAATTGCAACTTTTAACACTGCAGGGTCTGCACTGGCCGAAAGTCAGGTCGCAGAATTCGTCGTATAATTCTATGGTATTTTCATATTTTGAATAAAAATTATGTTTAGATAGCAAACTAGTTAGGGAAAGAGTGAAAAAAGTTTGGATTGCCTTTACTATTCAGTTTTGCTAAAAACGTTCAGTAAAGACAGAATACTTCTTCGTAGAAAATATTTGTCCACTATAATAAGAAGACATATGGCAGCACCGCAGAACAGTATTGTTCAATATTTCGAGAAAAAAAATAATTATCGTGTTCCTAAAGTAAAAAACTTGTATCATAAAAGCAATATTTGCATTATAGATATTAATATTTTATATCGTTTATATCTTCATTAACAAATAAAAGTGTTGGTCATTCATAACTAATTTGAAACTCTGTCCGATTAAAAATTGCGTTCAGATAAAAATTTGTGTTGCCGTATTATTTTACATATACCGCCCAAACTCACGTCATTGGAGACATACAACGATGCGTCGTTGCCATGTGTCTTCTGACTATAGGGGACAAACATTTTCTACGGAAAATTATTCTAAATTTCAATGCAGACCCAGCAATGTTAAAAGTTACAATTTTAAAACGCATTATCTCCCAATCTAAATAATCGACTGTTCGAAAAATCGGCCGTTCGCATCAGCGAAAAAGGAGTTACATCCGCAATTACAATACACACATGTCATATGTAGCTCTCGCGGCATTGAGGCAGTTGAGTAAGACATCTCCACTGCTCGATAATTCGGTGCTCTTGAGAGACTTTTACGAGGCACTTGTTTCTTTCCTCTTTTCATTCCTTCCGTCTCGAGTCTCTTTACAGTGCGCCCTGCTCCCTGCCGGTTCCGCTGGGATCCTTTTTTTCTTCCTTCATTTGCCTCGACCTAGCAAATTTACAGACGTGAAACGAGCCAGCCACTAGGCTACTGAGTTACCAGTCCATTTATTATTATTGATAAATCCAAACAAACCCAAGAAAACTGAGGAAATGTCTCGCTCGTTGCAATCAAATATAATAATTATTATTATTATCGTAAGTGCTAAAGTAACTTTTCGCTTTTGGAAATCGATTTTTGCACGAATATAATGGACCACAGATGCGATGTTTCAGCCATTGGACGAACAAGATTGGGGACTGCGGTCACTGTCGAAAAATAAAATACCGTTTGGCCGTGTGCGCAGCATTTTGCAGTTTCTTTTTTCAACTAAATTGAGCTAACGCTATAAGGCAAACCTCTCCGACGATGGGTGGATCGATCCATAGTCCGCGCATGTATGGATACATCCTACCTTTACATGGAGACACCTATATATATATATATATATATATATATATATATATATATATATATATATATATATATATATATATATCTGTGTGCGTGCATGTGTGTATCTGCATATACTTATGCTTCGTGTCCGAGCATAGCGGCATCAGGCGACAGGGTATAAGGATGCTATGTCCTGCGATGCAAAGTTGCCTCAGGGATTCTCATCGCAAAGATTTTCTTCTCCTTTCGCCTGAGGTTCTTAACGAACCCAAATATTTAACAATTAATTGATTTTCCTCTACAATGGAGTAAAAGAACATCCTAGTATGCTGAAAAAATTTCAAGCCAAGTTACAAAATTTCGGGCTAAAAATTATGACTTTAAAAATCGTCCAATTCATACGGCACTTAATGCAGATTACATGCTGGCCACATTTCTACTGGAGATGGGCAAAAAGTAATTAAATTAACAACTAACAATTCCAATTACTACGGGAATTGATAATTTAATTACTTTGTGACAGATTACTGAAGTAACTAGTTACCACAAGTGGCGAGTGTAATTAATTACGGTGTAATTTAATTGAAAGCTAATGTGATACAAGTCAATCGATTACGTATTAATTTAAATAATGTAATTGTGCGTGTTACGGAAATCCGAGTTGCAGTTCTTGCGGTTCACGAGCGCGAGTGGATTTTACATGTGGTAATTGGTGTAATGGCACGTTACAGGAGTGTGCGTTGTTTGCATGTCTAGCAGGCACAAAAGTTGTGGGTTTTTAAAGTTGACAGTCGCGCACACACCACCGTTGATCCAACTTTAGAGGTTAAGATGATATTTTCTCCTATATTATGCCACGAATAATAACAACGTAATTAGATTACAAAATATTTGAATATATGATAATCAGATTACTTTGTAATTGAATACAATATAACAGATTACATGATACGTGCTGAGTAATTTAATCACAATGTAATGAAATGCAATTCAACGAGATTACTCTGTAATCGAATTACTTTGTAACAAGATTAATAATCAAAGTACAATGTAATTTAGTTACGCCCATCACTGATTTCTACCTAATAATCTATTTATTAAATAACTCTAGACGGCTGATGAAACGCAGGTAATGATTTTTAGAGACTCTTTAAGGGCATGCACAAGGTCAACATAACCTCACAAATTTCCCAACCCAATTTTCTCCTAGATGGTTGATATTTTTAGGAAAAACAAAGCATTAGGCTCTGGAGAACTCCCTGACACAGAGCTTGATGATTTCCTTTTGCCCTAAATATTATTCATCTCTGGGAAATCTCTGTTCGAAAATGTCATCTATCTCTCTCGCACTCATATGTCACGTGGTAGATCTTCTACTTCGCCTTAACGACAATAAGAACGGGGATCGCCTTTACCACAATAAGGGGGAGTCACCGATTGATTGAAGAAAATACTGATGAAAATGACACTTAGAAAAATGTGTTTAGCAGAAGAATTTTCGTAACCGCGACATTGCAGGGAAAATGTAAAAATTCAAAATCTACAACATTTGTGGACATTTTTTTACTCCAATTTAACATTGGGTTTAATAATTGATCGTAACCGTTTTTTTGTTAACCACCACTGTAATTTACTAATGATTCAAAAGGGCCCTGCTTATGCGCCCACAGAACACGGCCCTCCGCGAAAGGAATACCTTAAGAGGTAAAGCCACTTCGGCTTTTTGGAAAAGGCTTGAGAATAGCTTTTAACGAGT
The DNA here is from genome assembly GCA_963210295.1 of Ophion ellenae. Lineage (NCBI taxonomy): Eukaryota > Metazoa > Arthropoda > Insecta > Hymenoptera > Ichneumonidae > Ophion > Ophion ellenae. The sequence goes on from OY723392.1 coordinate 25,833,136, forward strand.
ACAATGGAAGCAATGTAAAATTGAATTGGAAAACTTTCTTATATAGTTTTGAGTGCACAAAACTTTTTTTGTAATTTCTCTATTGAATATGGCGGTGTCAGGATCCAAGACCGCAAAGTACCTTTCGTTGAATGTGTTTCGCTCCCGGAAAGATTTCTCTTGCAGTTTTGAACTTGCAACAAAAAATCAATAGAATGTATAGAAAAAGCTATGTAACTGCGTAAGAAAATTAGAAAATACCTTTTATAATATAGGTCGTGCAGATTTGCATTAAGGGGCCAGGCCACTTTGGAGCCACGAAAAAAAGTTGTTGGGCTTGATGAATAAAGTCTTGAAATACATAAAAGACGATTTTTTATTCATTTTTATTCATTTTTAAGTACAAAAACGATTGTTTAACGTAACGCCTCAAAAAAATGCCGTAAGAACTGGGCAACGGCTTGTCTGAGACAAAAAAATCAAAGTCCACTAGATTCAGTATGACACCAGCTACAAAATGACCCTCGGATATAAAGTTTTATCAAAAAATAAAATATGGCAGATGAAAAACGAAAAAAGTTTTTAAAAAACGCGTTTTTTCGCAGTTTTGCGCAAAAAAAGAGTAAAAATCGAAATTTTAAAACCATCGAGGGTCATCTTGTTGCGAGTCATGTTTACAATATGTGGTTCAAATTTCAAGAGAATCGGTTCATTAGTTTTAGAGACACGATATAGCTAGATTTTGAAAACGTTGTTTCGAGAAAAACGCGTTTTACGTTTATACTATGAAAAAATCTTGCCTAAACTCAATCGGCAATTCCTGCACCGTACAAAATCCCTTCTGATTGCTCATCATCGTCGATTTCTTCAAGTCTCGCTTGTTTTCGATTTTTTGAAATTTTCAAAGTTGACTGTCCCCTTAAAACTATCACTTTTTGTCAGAAAACCACATGAACAATTGTTCATAAAAAAGTTAATAACCATTCGCAAATTTCGTACGTATTTCCATGGAGTATGCATCTGAGAAGATGCGTTCAAAATATAAAGGGAATCGGTGCATATTTGGCTGATATCGTTTCCAGCCAGTTAAAACAACACGGTTTTGAGAAAAACGCGGTTGAAGTTCGAAGTAACATTTAGCAATAGAAATTTTCGATTTACCTTCAACGTGCAATGCCGTTCATTTTGCCTTCCTAACTAAAATTGTTCTCTTGCTTTTCATACCTGAAATTAAAAAATTTCTCGAGTGGCTCCCCTTTGGGAAAACAATTCCTTAAAAAAGGCTAGAAAATGCCCGTTTTATTTCGAGATCGATGCCAAATATCGGAATAAACCTTTTGGACTCGGTTAACACATATTTTGAGTGCAAAAAATGATTTTTTTTTAAATGTATTTATCAAGCTTTAGGCGTTACCCCCACTTGTAGCGCAAAAAAAGGCCTTTTTCATGATTTTTTTTAAAGAAAACTACATAACTTTTTTAATCGATCAATATACCATCTTAAAGAACACATCTTGAAGAACTTTCAGTAATTTTTTTATTGAAAAATATTACATTGTTCAGTGGCAAATGGCCGTCAATGAAATAATGTTTTTATATACACGGTTTGCGGTGACCAACATTGCGGCGAAGTGGATCATCTGAAAAAAATATGCGGATGGATTTAGTCAAATATAAGTATAAACTAGTCTTTAATCGAAGGATTTTAAAAAATATTCATTTTTCGCAAAATGGCGGACAGTCAAAGTTAATGGTTCGATTTTAACGAAAAAAACGGCCGTTTTTTGGCTATAAAACGGCCATTTTTTTTCGAAAAAAAAAATCGAACGATTAAAGACTACATTTTTATGTATTAAATAAGCCTGCAAAATTTCAAGAAGATTGGTTCATTAGTATTCGAGTAATCTTGGTCACCGACTTCAGAAATGCCATTTTGAGAAAAACGCGTTTAAAGTTTCTCTTTCAACGCTCTTTCAACGCGGCTTCTTCTCTTTCAACGCTCATATCTCAGTCAATTTTGTTCGGATCGACTTGAAATTTTCAGGACATATTCTCAGATACTTATACTTCAAAAAAATGCAATAAAAAAAGAATCGATTTTTTTCAAAATCGCAAGTGGGGGTAACCCCTTTAGTCACGAAAAAAGACTTGTGTACATAGCACACAAAATACATGGGTCGATTCTTCACATGGTAACTCTCCATGGAAAATTGTCCGATCTGGATAATCCGAGAACAGCGTCCAAATGCATCTCAAAACGGTGTTTGATACTGCGGGTGCTAAAATCGAGTCGAAACACCAACTTGGCAGTTTCCCGCGAGTTTACGAGCGATGTTTCGAAAAGTGGCGCCTTTTTGGCGCGTGAATTTGTTTATAAAAATAACAAGGGGTGGGTGTAAATAATTGATTGGAGGTCACGCAAGGGCGACTACGATTAGGAGTAAAATGAATATTCAAAAATGGAGTTTTTTTAATCGATCAATCATGGCAACGGAGTGAAACGTTCCGTAGAACGTGGTTGCCATAAAACGCGTTTAAAGATTTAAAATTCCGTTATGTCGCGGAAATGTGACGGGAAAATCGATTTTTCGAATCGTGTTGATGATAGTCGTCTATCGGACTTTAGATACACAACGATTAGACAATCACGTAAAATTTTGACGAGCAAATAAAATTCGAGTGAATCCTCGAATGATGTCATTCATTTGGTCGTCCGATTAGAATGCCACGGGGATTATTTTTGTCATCGATGAAGTGGGAAAATTTGAGAGTCACTGAGCGGCGGCGCGCCCCTTATGTTGTTCCTGCGGGAAATGTACAGGGAACGAAGAATCCGAGGAGAAAAGAGACACACCGGCCTACAAGGCGAGCGGCAAGTTTTATATTATAATTACGCCCATTGCCGAAAGAATCCCCGTCTTCGCCGAGCTACCCGATTCTAAAGAGCCGCAATTTCGATAATAGCCTATGAGGCTTCTTCTTCACTTTTTTTTTTTACACCGAGACTTGTTTTTTTTTCTTGCCTCGCTCACGAATCCTTCGGATCAATTGAATTGCAACGGCAGTTTGTGAGCTCCAATGGCATTGAAAAAAAAACTTTCCTAAATGTCACAGTGTCGTATGTACGAGTGCGACGTGTCTCGCGATGGTTGAAGAATCCGAGCGTGAAATAGGACATTACACCCTTTATTGAAAGGTGGCTCAATTTGATCCGTTGGTGGTAACGAACTACTAGAATTTTTATTTCCATTTTACGAAATCGATAAGTGCCATAAAAATGCATTTAAATTTGACATTTCAAATTTCCGCGCGAAAACGCTAGCCGCCATGATGCTTCGGTTCGCGACGTCACTTTTTTTGTTTAAAAGTGGGTTACAATGCCTATCATTGGTGTGGCGTAAATGTAAGAATAATAGTTTTAAAACACCGGAAAAGTTGCGGATTAAGGCCTGAGGCCACAGTAACGGGTATAAAATCATGTGCGAATTTAACCATTTTTTTCGTGTGAAAAAGTGATTCACTCATAAAATTAATTACACATCTATTTAGTATGAATACGAAGCTGTTAAATTTTTTTTTTCGATGTAAAGAATGGCCGCCTACTCGAAACTTCTCGAAACAGCTTTTTTCAATTGGCGTGACAAACAACTTCAACAATTTTCACTCGATTTACCTCAAATTTGAAAGTTATATTCTTAATTGCATTTCGCAGAGAAGTACGTACGGAATTTCTGATTAATCGGAACCTTTCCATTTTATGAGCAGTTTATGAGCAGTTATAACAAAATTTTTCACTGAAAATTCATTTCTAAAGTTCAAAGACCTACAACTTTTGAATAAAACAATATTTTTTAATTCCGCACGTACTTCTCTAGGTATTCTAATGTAGATTGGCGAGCATTTTTGTTTTTTGTTCTAGGTAAAAAATTGTGGATGCTAAATGTCACGCCGCGGAGCGCTTAAAAAAAGATAACAAAAGAAAATATTAGTAGTCGGCCATTGTGTACATCGAAAAAAATATATATATATATATATTTTCTAACGGCTTGATATTCATAGCAAATAGATATGTAATTAATTTTATGAGTGAATCACTCTTTCATACGAAAAAAAAATTGTTGAATTCGCACATGATTTTATACCCGTTACTGTGGCCTAAGGCCTTAAAATTCCAATAAATATAAATATAAGGAAGACTTGGTTAAAACTTGCGAGAGGAGATCGAAAGTCATAGTCCGAAAAACAAACGCATTTGTTCTTTTTTGAAGTAGACATAACTATTTGAAAATTTGCAATTAACTATGACAAACGAGAATATATAGTTGTCGACTCTTTCTTTCACAGGTTAGAGTAATACGTCTACCGCTTTCTTTGTTTACTATGCCAATGACGTCGCGTCGGAATCCATTATGGCGACGACCGTTTCAACTGTTCGTTGAACAGATAGGAAAAGTATTTTTTTTTTTAAATGAATTATAAAATGTATTTTGTGTTTTTATAAATTGAAACCAACATTATTCGATTGCTTATCGCGAAAACTAGTTTATTTATACATTCTTAGTATTTTTCTTACATAGAGTAAAATACTCGATTGAAGGGAATACGATGGGTGGACTCGAGGGAGGGGATTCACCTCGCATATAGGGAGCCACGGGGCAGGGGCACGAAATATAATAACAGGTTTCGTCTTCGGGAACACAATAGAACACGAGGGGAATGAATAAAAGATGGCGTCGGGAAAAATGGCTACCCGCGTGTACGTAAAATAATTTTTCCAGTCCAAAGAACTCTCCTTATATGGTCAATTATAACTTCTACATTTCGTTTTATTTTTTTCAAGCACCAATGATAATTGTTTCATACTTTATTGCCAATTAAATTACACATTAAAAACAACGGACTGTTGATTACTGGTTAAGTTATACAATGAACACCGTATCAATTGCGAACAATCCATCAAAACCGCCACTATAATACGGGATCAATAAATATACTCACACGAATAATTCAGCGACCCCGTAAAAACGATATAACTCTTGAGAGGACATTCACAAACGCAGCAACGAAATTAATGAATGCAAAGGTTACCTCGAGTTTCACCTGGTTACCATGATATAAATAAATATACCCACATATAATAAATATACCCACCATCGTCCACCGCGATGTGTTAATGTGCCGTCGTGCAATTATTTATTTCAAATATACTCGAGGTTTCTGAACTTAAAAGAAGTTTCACGCAAAGTTCAATCGAAGGGATTGTTAACACAGTATTTTACGCCTTCCTCGCCGATGTGTTGTTTTTTTTCTAGACCGTTTTGGATCCAGGTAAAACATTGCAATTAATTCATTTCAAGTACATTAATTGCAATTGATACAATTAATTGAACTGGTATCCACTCTAATTGTCACAACAAGTATTTATGACCTAGCATGAAACTAAATCTCATTGTTTGTTTTTCATTGTTCAGGCTAGGAACCTTAACGGACTTTATATGTGAAATGGAGGCCGTATCGTTCACTTTTCGAAATGTATTTTTCAGGCCCGGCATTCCTTACTATATTATAGATAGTGGGTTAAAAATTTATATATTTCTTTCTGTTTATATATTTATATATTTCGGGCCAATTTATACCATTAGAAATATATATGTATATATACGTGTGTAAGTATATTATATATATATATTTCTAATGGTATAAATTGGCTCGGAACAGAACGAAATCTCACTGTCTTGTTTTTTAATTTTTTTCACGGCTACGGAAATCAGCAAGTTTTATATGTGAAATGGAGTACTTCTAGTTCACTTTCCCAAATGCATTTCCGAGCCCCACCATTCCTTAATATATTATATATGGTGGATCACAAATTTGTATATAAAATATGTATGTATATATATATATATATATATATATATATATATATATATATATATATATATATATATATATATATATATATATTACGTCCCTCCCTGCAGGTATGACACACCTATATTATGAGGATTCGAATCATTTCGTATCGAAACAGCCGGCCTTACGCAGGCGGAAGACAGATATAGAGATATCGCGTGGAGATAAGCGAATTCTGGTTCTCGTTCCTTTTTCTTTTCCCATTCCCGACCGTTTCCTACCTGTCGATACGTATAGTTTCGAACTGCCTCGTGTCGAGCACGTGGCTCTTTTCACCCTTATAATATATATACATATATGTGATGGCAGATGCAACCGAGACGCAAAATACTCGACGCGCTCTTAACGAGCACGACCTCATATTGTATATGTGTGTGTGTACACTCATACATACATACATACATGCATATATATATATATATATATATATATATATATATATATATATATATATCATCGAAGTTTGGTTATATTGGAAAGTCGCCTTTAATTGTCGGCTCTATTGGCTCGTAAAGCCGGAAGCCTAAATACGAAAACAGCCGACACTCTTTCCATTCAAACTCACACAAGCGAGATTAACGGATGGCATACGACGATGTTTTTTTTTATGTAACTGACCCCTTCGTGTCGTTATTACAGTACAGCTGAAAAAACGGGTGTGTTCATTCGCTCCTTGATTTACGACCATCCATTGCCCGTGACTGTCGATTGATGAACGATCGGAGTACGCATGCAGAAATTGTCGTCGGGATCCAATTGGATGACTAGTCTTGTCCCTACTTCCTGATAGGGATCCAATTATCACCGCATTGGATCCCTATACTGAAACGTCACGCTCGCATATTGGATTCTAATCAAGATACCCCATTGAAATCCAATCTACGAATCCAATTTGAATCCGAAAGGATTGCCACATTATCGGACAGAATTCGATACGATTCTTAATGAAGACCATCGCATTCTGTACGTTGAATATTTTGTACAAAGTATAGGGTGTCTCAAAATGACCTGACATTTTGATTTATTAATAAACCGTAGCGTTTGTTTGTTTCGTCTTATGCATTTGTTCGACCGGAATCATAAAGGGGGAAGCTCGAGCTTCAATTTTGTTTTTTTATTTGAGTTTCGTACGATTTTTTTTCTGAAGTTATTTTGTTTTTTTTAAGAGACATTTTGAAAAATAACGTGTAAAGCGAAAATGACAAGGATTGAAGGAAAACCTCAAGATAGTGAAAAGTTGGATCGGTTTTTGTTAAGTTCGCGAGAATGTTTTCAAATTTTTTTTCCAGATTTTTTATTCCACCTATTTTCGGTAAAAAATCAGGTGATTTAATTCCCGTAACTCGAGAACTGAGGGGTTTGTGGTAAAATGTACAGAGAGCAAAAAATTGTGTTTTCCTATTTTCATCCCAATAGAATCGGTTGAAATCAATCGATTGACTTGACTATAAAACTATAAAATTATAACAGGGAACAAAATGTCGAAAAAAATCTGAAATGTTCCTATAGCGTTGAAAATAGATAAATACATTTTTTCCTCTCTGGAAATTTCACCAGAAACTCTTTAGTTCTCGAGTTACGGTAATTAAATCATCTGATTTTTTACCGAAAATAGGTGAACAAGAAAATGTCGAAAAAAAAAATCTGCGAAAATTCTCACGAAATCAACTAAAACCGATTCAACTTTTTACCATCCTGAGGTTTTCCTTAAATCGTTGTCGTTTCCGCGTTACACATTATTGTTCAAATTGCCTCTTTAGAAAAAATCGAAATATCTTTAGAAAAAAAAATTGTACGAAGCTTTAGAAAAAACAAAATTGAAGCTTGAGCTCCCCCCTTTATGATTCCGGTGAAAGAAATGCATAAAAAAAAGTTGTTTGTAAACGGGGTCCACCAGAGAAGCAACAAAAAACGGCGAAAAATGGTCGTTCTCGAAAAAGGGTACTAGACGTAAAAAAAATCGGAAAAAATGTTTAAAAAAACCGAATGAACGTGAATTCCTCCTCTTCAAAAAGCCGTTCATTAAATTCATTTATGTCAACTCTCGGCGAAATGGCATAGAAAATCGTTCCGGAACTTTTTTGAATTCTCGTCCGAAAACTTTTCGCCGGTAGTGTAAATCGCTTAGAAAAGTACATCTTAAAAATTGATTTGAATCACATCACTGAAAATCCACTTTGATCATCCTCTGTTATTTATTTTACTGCACTTTGGCATAATATCTCCACACCCACACACTCACGAACTGTGCAGGTTATGTTTCAAAATGCCAAGTTTTTTCTCATGACACTTCACGTATTTTCGATTCGAACGTGCTGAGAATTCTCAAACGGCGTTCATCGGGTGTCATTAAGGGGTTATATACAGTTAGGCCAAACAAGAGCGATTTCTCGAGAATTTTTCTTGAGGAGACCTTTCAATCTATCAACGCAAAAATTTGTACACATATTATGGCAACTTTTAACTGTATTTTGACATTTTTTATTTGTAAAAATAGTTTTTTTGAAAGCGGCTATAGCTGATCGCCGGGAGCACCTCTAAACAAAGGCGTCTTGCGATGAGCACGACATCTCTGGACTAGATCATCTAGAATGGAAAAACCAAATCTATTTCGTTAATATAATGGATTATCTTGTATGTACGTCAATATGTGTATACTAGGCAGTATTACGATATCTGTGGCTCCTAATTCTGACCACGCAGTCTTCATATTTGACCCAAAATAAGACTTTTTTCAAGAGTGGTAAAAATCGAAATTCGACCCTTCAGGGGGTGAAACGGAGGTTTCAAAGTTTATATGAGACAACATATTTTTTGGTCAGATTTGCTCGAAACTCGGTATAAATACACTCCAATACAAATAATTACACATGTATTTGTTTGGTATATTTATGCCAACTGAAACAAACACAGTTAAGGGGCTAAAAAAGTACTACTTGACTGTCTACACGCACCAAACACAGAGGAAAACATCTAGTGTTCTATATCAAATCAATTTAGTAAGTTTCAAGTAAATCTGGTAAAAAAATATGTTTTCTCTTATCAACGTTAACACTCCCGTTTAACCCCCTTAAAGGTTAAACTTCATAAATTGTTGAAATACGTGTTTAATTATTTGTATTTTAGTGTATTTATGCCAAGTTTCAAGTAAATCTGACAAAAAAATATGTTGTCTCATACAAACTTTTACCCTCCCGTTTAACTCTCTTAAGGGTCCACTTTTAGGAAATGCAGAAATACGTGTTCAATTATTTGTATTGTAGAGTATTTACACCAAGTTTCAAGCAAACCTGTCAAAAAAAATATGATATCCCATACAAACTTTAAAACCCCTGTATCAACCCCTTAAGGATCGAATTTCGATTTTTACCACTCCTCAAAAAAGTCTTATTTTGGGTCACATATGATGGGTGCGTGGTCAGAATTAGGGGCCACAGATACCGTAATATCCCCAAATACTCCGCCTCATTAAAAATTTAAAACCTCTGTTTCACCCCCTTAAAAGCCGAATTTCGATTTTTTGTATTCTTGAAAAAAGTCTTATTTTGGGCCAAATATAAAGACTGCATGGCCAAAACTTGGGGCCACAGATATCGTAATATCCCCGTATACTCAAATATATATACACTTAAGTGTGTACTTAAAAAAATGCACACTACGATTTTTTTTTAATTGCGATTTTTCGAACATTTTGACTGTATATAACCCCTCCACAAATCGCTATAGAGATGTGAGTGCATCTTGGGACTCCCCAACGAATTTGTGTACGGGATCACGAAAGGATATTTTTCAGGAGATCCAACAAATTTCGGAGGAGAATTTCAAACATCAAATTTCAAACGACCTTCCTATCAAATCCCTATAGGGATGTGATAGGATCCGGCGACTCCCCGACAAATGTCAGCACGTGTGATTAGAAATGCCGCGTGTTATCGTGCTACAACCAAGTACACGCGAAACCGGAAGTCGACGATACACTCCTGTTGTCATTGATCCAGGCCAATCGGTGGAAGCAACGAGGAAAATTCAGCAACTACGTTCCGTTTGTCTGCTCGCGTGTACACGAACGTTATATTCGAGTTTCGAATGTCGTAGCACGTCCCCACTATATTGCGTTTTTGGTATCAATCGAGAGGAGAACCGTACATACGAGCAAATGGTGTGCGAATAATGGCAAGCTCCACATCGTACATCGATCGCTTGGGGTTTGCGCGCGGCTGTCCGACGACCGCTTTTACCTGCGAGTCTCATCGTCTGGGCAACCGCGCCGTGAAAAACGCACACGACACCATCGCGTTTCGAGGAGCCCCGGTATATGAGGCCTCGAAACGCATGCAAACCGACGATATAATTATTTTGTTAATTATCATCGCGACTCTTCGTTGAAGTCAGCGCGCCCGTAAAATTCAGACCTCGAGGCCGCGATCCTCCGCGGCCACTTTAGACCGTAGGGACGACGTCGCGATAGCAATAATCGTATCGTAGGCGCGATGCAGCAATAACACGGAGCACTGCACATGACATTTACTTCTTATGTGTTGGCACCACGATTGCTGCAACTCTGACATGTCTATATGTGTATGTACATGCGGAAAAGTGATCCGAAGACACTCGACTTCGAGGACCGTCTTCGTAGTAACTAATTGTCCCGTTAACATTGTATAAAACGCAATGGCTTGAAAATTACGTTCGGCTCGATGTAAGCGTAATTATATTATGGGGTCTTCGTACTTCAGACGCTAAAAAAAGGCTGTTTTCATGAATTTTTTTTATAGGTTTACATTTTAGATATTGATATAAAAGTTGTTACACTTAATAAATACGGTTTCGAAATAGATTTTTTTTAAACGATTTATTTGTTCAAGTCACTATTTATAGACGAAAATGGTAGTTAACAAAATGTCCTAAAAAATGATAAGTCTGCGATGATGAAATCTCGGAGATGGATCATCCGAAAGAAAAAATCAAACGGTTTTAGATTCCGTATGTTAATGGCTATAGCGCAAATCATACGATTTTTGATATACGAAAAAAAAAACAAAAAAAACGTTTTTTCACCGTTTTTGCCAAAAAAATTGTAAATATCACAATTTAAAAAAATCCTTGATATGCGCTATAGCGATAGTTGTAAAGAATATGTGGTTAAAATTTCATAAAGATCGGTTCAGTAGTTTCGAAGATTTTATCAACAAGCCGTCGAAAAACGTTGTTTCGAGAAAAACGCGTTTAAAGTTTGTTTGGGTTACATAAATACATAAAAAAAATGTTTTTTAATGTATTTCGAAAATGTATTTATTAAGTGTAGCAACTTTTATATCAATATCTATGATATAAACCTGCCAACAAAATTCATGAAAATAGCCTTTTTTTAGGGTCTGAAGTGAGAAGACCCCTTAAGTTTCCCCCGTTAGACGCCCGAAAATGAGTCATTTTTCGAAAAAAAATTTAAAGGTAATAAAATAATCGCACCATTTAAAAATGTTGACTCTTATTACAACTTTCGGATATACAGTCGAACCTCGATAGAACGAAACCTCGATATAACGAAAACTCGATATAACGAACTTCTCTAGAGATTCGTTATATCGAGGTTCGACTGTACCTATAAAATATATTTTTTTAAAGACTAAAATTTAAATTTAAGTAGTCTTTGTAATCAAATTTTCATATTTTTGACCATTTTATCGACAATTTTTACCTCAAAAAGGTAATTTATTTATGCGATAACCTTAAAGCTTTAGGTTTACCCTTCCAATAATGTTATAGTGAGAAACCTCGCAAAATTTCAGCCAGATCGATCAATAACTTTCTGAGCTACAACATAAGCAGTTTTTCAAAAGACGCGTAAAGGGATATCTTATAACGCCGCCATTTTGTTTTGTTTAAAAAATGAAAAAAAATTAGCACTAGAAAGTTGTAATAAGATATATCGTTAAAAGGATACGAGATATGAAAGAAATTCAAATTTCAACAATGTTTACATTTTTCGTATAGTATCCATTGGAGATGAGAATGATAACGTTATCGACGAGAAACACCCCTATTTTCGAGGATGCCTTTCACCCCTTAAAAATCGGGTTCCGCAGATAACAAAAAATACGTGTCGCCTATTTTTACCCATTCTACAAGCATGCCAAATTTCATCGAAATCGGAGAGATTGTCCTCGCAACATTTCCTTGTCAGATCGATATGATCGTTTGGATCATAATCGTATACAGGAATGCGATGCGATCGCCCTGCAAGAAAATTCGCCTAGCGCCCAAGTTCTGAAGACTAATTCACCAGATTCCACACCAAAAAACGGCTCTACACCGATTTCCCTTCCGAGCTGCATGCGCGATCTTGTGTTAAGGGGAGGGTGGGAGTTTCAGCGTGAAAAAAAAAACTTTTTTGCGAATTTTTGTTTTTTGTTGCGTTTTTCTCGAAACCACTTTTTCAAAGTCCGTGTTCACTGCCATTTGAAAACTACATGACTGATTTATTCCAAACTTGGTACACACTTTCTACATATAAAATACCTCCCCCCAACGGTTAGTTTGAGATTTTTTTTTACATTGAGGGGGTTTTCCACTCCCAAAATGGCAGCATTTTTCGTGAAAAATAGCACTTTACGTGACGACCAAAAATTAAGAAATGGAAAAAAATATCAAAGACCGTTGGGGGGAGGATTTGATGATACTTTGACTAAATTTTAATGGTACTTGATTTCAGATAATTTCTAGCTGAGATACAGTGAACACCGCAAATCGTGTTTTTCCAAAGGCGTTCTTGGAAAAGCTTTGTCATCGGCTTGTTTGTGGATATTTTCGCGTACAAATTTCACGGAATGTTCTTGAAATGACACTTAACAATATACAAAAGGTTTCAATAAATTTACTCTATCCACATAGATGAAAAAAATTCGCAAAAAAGTGTTTTTTTTTCACGCTGAAACCCTCACCCTCCCCTTAAGTTGCGCTTGTTGGTGCGATCGTTCGATTCTCGGTGCTATCCTGGCGTTTTCGTTTTGCTATTGGTGCCCGAGCTCGCGGCAAAACAATTAGCGATTCGATCGTAATAAATTATTATAATGACTGGGCCCGGTCATGGGATGATAAATGTTCGTTGTTGCGTGTGCGAGCTCTCAATGCGCAATGTTGCTGTGCAACGCTACAAGTTCGAGATAAACGCATAATAATGGCTATTTTATAGAATGAACGTATCGCAAGTATGGACACGGACGTGGCTCCCTCCTGGTGCTCAAGGAAAAATCAAGTTCTGATTACAACGTAATTAAAAGCAGGAAAAAAAAGTGGCGAGAAAACGGAGTAACGATAGATAAGAGTGCGCTGACTACACGGTGATATTGCTCATAGCGCGATCTAGCGCGCCTGCGCCTTGTCTCAGATTCGGCCTAAATACGCGGGCGAATCATGATTTATACCCTGAGCGCGGCAGGACGATATCCCGTCTATCAAATCGGGCCTTTACACCTTTCGTCCACTGATTTATGGCACTACGAATTAATTATTCGCCAGCCATACTCGGACACCCATACAGATACGCGTGTGCGCGAGGCCTTCGCGAGACCATATCTATGGAACTTATGCACGCGAAGGTGTGAAGAAAAAAATGAAGTCAAATCACAGCGGGAGATGTCTTTGTCATTCGTGCCTACAGATTTTTCTCTCCAATTTAGCACCGCGTCGAACAGACGTTGAATAATTGAAATTGCAGCAGCTGGCAAATATCGACACACGAATGAAAAAAAGGGAATTTCAGTTGCGGATCTTGGAAAAACCGTATTCACCATGTTTTTTTTTTTCGAGAACTGTAGAGGCCGAAAAAATAGGCTTTTTGGGGATTTTCTTTTTTCAGAAAAACTACAAAATAAATCGAGATTACAAAAAAGGGTGTTTATCATACATATGAGTGACTGTATACAATTATTTTTTTTAAGCGATTAATTTCAAAATGGCGGCTGTGCAGCGTTTTTGCGATGACGTCTTCGTTTTTCCAGGGTCCACGGCCGGACAAACAGCTCCTGTCATTTTTTAATTATAGTGAGCCAATGAATTTTTTTCGATATATTGATTTTTGGCCAAATATATTCTTAATACATTTGGCCAAATGTATATATGTATGTATATGTGTATCTATTATAATGAACCAATGATTTTTTTCGATATATTGATTTTTGGCCAAAATAATTATTAATGACAAATGAACTATGCAATTTAAAAAAAATCCTACGTGCTTCCATAGACAATGTATTTTTCAAGATTTATTCAACATTTCAAGTGAATCGGGTGAAAATTGTCTGAGTTATGTTTCCGGCCAACTTAAAAAAATGCAGTTTTGAGATAAACGCTGCGCAGCCGCCATTTTGAAATTGATCGCTTTAAAAAAATTAGTATATCCAGTCACTGATATGTATGATAAACACCCTTTTTTGTAATCTCGATTTATTTTGTAGTTTTTCTGAAAAAAAATCCCCAAAAAGCCAATTTTTTCGGCCTCTAGAGTGGCCTAAGGCCCTAAGATTGTGGGAATTTGAGTTGATCGAAATACGGAAAATGATCGATAAGTGTTAATTATTCCTAATGGGGGAGAATTCATTTAAAAAAAGATCCTGGAGGCTCCAATATGCTGGAACAGACAGGCCACATGTGGCGAGGCGCGTGCCGAATATTGCCCAGAAACGGGCTCACTCAAACTCCTCTTCACCTTGGCCTTTCCCTTTCTATATCCACACGGCAACTATCTCGTGTTTGCATCTTGGTTTCGGATTACTGTGGCGGTTCGCGCCTCGATGCACCTTCATCACCTTAAGAGAGACTTAAGAGAGTTACGAGGTTCCCTGCACGGAAAGATCTTCGTGGAATGACTGAAAAAAGGACTGACGACTCATCCTCGTCTATCCATCTAGCGCTCGTTCCCTCTACGTCTCTCACTGTCTCTTCCTCGCAGCGATTTCCAGGAAGATCGCCGAGAATTCTACTAAATCTACAGAATCTTTCGAGAAACTAAAATCCCATTTCAGGGACCATTCCAGTGTGACTGACTTGAAAATTGGTAACTTTTATGTTTTTTTTTGTTCAAATAAAATTCGATAATCAGTCCGATTTTTTTTCGTTTATTCGAATAACTTATGTTGTACGTGTCAACAAAATTCTGCCAAAAAAATAGCGCCTGACGATGGAAAGTCCTACTCCTCCAAAAATTGTCCGAAAGAAAAATCAAAAAGATGATGAATCAGTATGAAAACCTGCGAAGGCGTACGGAAGACTTTTTTCGACAGAAATTAACAAAAGGTGGTCATTTCAAAATTAAGTCTCAAATGGGGCGTCTTCGACAGTTTTTCGTAAAAAAAATGTGAAATTTCCAAATTAAAAAATAATGATTCCTTATGATGTTAAAGAATGGCGTGACGAATGATGCGACAACATTTGAGACGGATAGCTTGAAAACTCTTTGTTTAAAATCTCCCACCGTTTTGAAAAATGACGTTTCGAGAAAAAGGCGTTCGTCCGCCTCAGGTCTCACACAGCTGGTCGAATCCCTTTTTCTAAGGAAGGCTGCAGTGACCGAAATATTTCGAATTTCGCGACTTAAATTTAACAGCATCTTTATGAAAGTCCATATTTTTGGATAACGCAACAAAAAAAAAAGATTTTCAAAACCGTTTACACTGGAATGGTCCCTTAACGGAAAGGCCATTATGGCGACGGCTGAAAACGCATTCTAAGTATATCGAGGTGTGCTCGTCTTTTGCGAAAAATCTGCGGTCGTGTACTTCACTGATCGTGAATTGCACTCATCAACTGCAGGTCTCCTTCGCGACGTAGGGGAGACCTAGGAGGGTTGAAACAATTTTCACATTTCACGCCACATCTCGCAATCGAACCAAGAGATTCGGGTAAAACTAAAGGCGTTTTGTAGCTTCTTTAATTGACTAATCGATTTTGTACTAGAAATAACTCCAGGAATGATGTAACCTGTAAAAAAATCATTTAAGTACAATAAGCCGTTTTGTTTCAACTGCCCTCATATCGAGGTAAGTTGAAACAGCTATCGAGGTGAGTTGAAGCGCCTGGGAATTGGTACAAAATATGGGTATAAATGATGTCAGAACACATTGTAATAAAATAACTTTATTAAAAATTTTTAAAGTTAACCTCGACATTAATCTAAGTCTTACTTTTTATTCAGTCTGACACATTTTAATAAGTTCCTACTGAAACGAATATAAACCCTCTAGGTGTAAAAAATGTTTCAAACCCTGTTCAAAAGCTGTTTCAACCCTCCTAGGTGTAAAAAATGCCATTCCACTTGTTTCGAAACTCACTTCTGATAAAAAGTATTGCAAAACAGCAAATTCAATGTGACAAATCGAATTCTAAGTTAGCAAGCTTCCAAACAAATATATAAACAAGGCTCCCGATATAAATAACATCGCATTCTTGATGGGACGTTGGACCAAATGACTGTCTTCCATACAGGTCTGGAAAGTCAAGCTGATTTTGCTAATACCTCCTCAAGGGGATGGTCGGACTTGGGGATTTTAGCTCAGGGTGTTGCCGCCAAGTGAGAAGTGTCTACCATTTCGCATTTTCAGTCTCGTCTGGCAGAGCACACTGGCCGCCAGCAATGTCGCGTGTGAGGTGAAGGTAAATGAAATTTAGCTGACGAAAAGAGAAAAAAAAAAACGTCATCCACTAGAGTTTCCAGACCTGTACGACCGTGAATCGGCTCGACGTCAAAATGCCATATTCTAAGAGTGTCACCGCACCGCGAGTCTCCAATTCGAAGATTAAAAAAAGAAGCTTCGCGAGGAGCAAGTAAGAAGCGGAAGAGAGAGGAGAAAAAGGGGTCGGGGAGAATAAAAGGTGAGAATCCGTCGTGGGGACAACGGGATTGGAGGTGAGAGCGTGGTGAACGTTCACGGGATGTTGCACGGGATCGTGTGAGTTCGGCGAGAGAGGATGAGCGTGTGGGATCTACAAGGAAACCCTTCTACGGGCTCGGCGCCGTGGCGCCTGATTCCTCTCATCTATATCCTGTCCAAGCCTTGCGCCCCGGGTCTCTCTCTCTCTCTCTCTCTCTCTGTCTTCGTTGTCGATTTTTCGCTGTCGTCTCCTCCGCGACGTCGGGTCTCCCTCACCTCCTCCAAAGGGGCCTAGCTCTCGGTCCTCCTCTAAGCCCCACGATTCCATCGAATACGGACTTAAAATCTCGATATGGAAATTACTCCGGCCTCTTTGTAAGAATGCGGTAAATGGCGTGAGTTCGTTTCCGGAAATGTTCCAATCTCTGCCAGACTTGTAAAGTTCCCATTACTTTCTACCTTCGTCCCGCCGTTCTTCCAGATCCACACAAGAGAGGCACAAAAAAGGCGCCCACGATCAGAATTTCGCCGCATTGATACGAAAATGTGACAAACATTCGAGTGCAAATGACCGGTATCTTGTGCGTAACCGAAGCGGTCTAAGGTGGTCAATGGAGAGCCGCAGGTGCCATTTTAAACCTCCGAAAATCTTGATCCCAAATGGCGAGCCTTTATCGACGGCATCATCGTCATGGGGCAAATATGATACCGATAAGCGCGAGTGTCACCAACATGTATGAAGATGAGGGAGAAAAGAAAAATGTCCCTTGCGTTACATCGAAGGGGAAACCCTGAATATTAATGTCCGGCAAGTAGCCATATAAGTGGATGTTCCATTAGAAAATGGTAGGTGAAAAAATACGACTGAGAGCCGTAGATGATCGATCGAAAACCATCTAATACCGATACGATTGCCCTTTCTCTCTTCTCCTCTCTCTTTCTCTCCCGGTGTCGTTGGCCGAGAGGACATTTTTAATGGACCATCACATGTTGATGAGGGGACCAAGTCCAGTGAGTGTGTCGGCTCGATCCGCGAATGACCATAGAGCCTCCAAGCGGCGCACAGTCGTTCGAAATGAGAGAGAAAAAAAGAGGATGAAAGAAAAAAAAAGCACCTCCATTAGTGCCTACTATCGAGGAGCGCTGTACAAGAGACCCGCTCGCGCGCGTTTGCTCCCGGCGCCTCTGGTCTCCTCCCGACGTATCAATAAACCGTCTAATGTCCCCTCGGCTAACACACTCTGTATCTATACACACCCGTCTATACCTATAAGGATATATAGTAAACCCGTTTACAGCTATAGCTCATGCATATGTGCTGATGACATCAGGATCCGCCATAGAGCGCGCTCTCCCGATCCCCCTCGATATCCATTTGGGTATTCAAAATTGTTTATGGGTCTTCGACAATGGCTGTCCATTGTCGAGTGCTCTTCGTTCTTTGGCAAATGGGACTTGATGTGGCCAGGAACTTGTCACATCAGCTAAACATCAGAAACATCTTCTGATGTTTAGCCGAAAAGTCCTGGATGCCTGATTCTGGGATTGTAACTTCCGGCTGTATCATCGCGATTTCCCGGGCCCGTGAGAGGAAATTATCAAGTTCTAGGCAGTTGTCAATATCGAATGAACAAAGAGATAGTGTCCGACGTACATTGGAAAACCTCTTCTATCTGGCAGACCATCTGGTTTTTCCAAAAGACAACATCTCAGCACTTGATCATTGCCCCGAAGTGGCCATTTACTTCAGCAAAGACGCAAATATGAACTTTCGTTTCTTCTCTCTTTTCTGCTTGATTCATGCATTTCTACGGTCACTGACGGGGATCAACGGACGATCGTTCTCGGTTTTTATAGTGGCGCCTGACACTCTCGGTCCATCGTCCTTTCATGCTTTCCAGCTATTCACAAAGAACGCCTTCAACGACGCTCCATCTTTTGTCCTCCCTTTTCAACGGGTCATTGGCCTGGCATCCCCTCGACTCTCAGTCTCCTCTTCTCTCCCGTAAACGCGCTCATACCTCTCGTACGAAACTTGCACCTCCATACCCCAATCATTGGAACAACATCGAACGTCAAGGGACACTTATTTTCGGCTTATGGTTTATAGCTACGACCTGGGTATACCTGGCCGAGTTAGGGCCTCGTTTCGAACCCCCACTTACCCACTCTTCCCTACTCCGGCGCACTCCAAGCGTGCGATCCCGAATGGCATTGTCGGACTCCTTCCTCCAAGCGCCGGATTGGGGGTCTGGCCCCGAACGCTTCTTCCCGAAAGACCCATTAATGCCGGACGGGGCCCCTAGGCACAGAAGCCAGCCGGCGCCAGGGACACTTCTGACAAGGCGCCACACTCGTTACCCATTTTCTCCCTTGACGAATCCGACATACGCGCTAGGCTTGTTACGCGCTCTTCCAATGATTCTACTGAGAGAAATGTATAGGGTTTTCAACCATATTTTAACTATGCTTTATTTCCCTGAGGGGACAATAATATTGTATAGCCGTAGTTACTGCCATTAGTATAGTGGTGCTTATTAGTATTTTAGCAGTTGCGGGAATTATGCACAAATGTTAATTGCGACCACCAATCTTACAAGCATACGTTAATGTTCAACTCTATATAATATAGGAGGGATTCATAAAATGGACATTCCCTGACACCAACAGAAATTGAATTCCCCAAGATCAAAATAGTGAACAGGACTGAAATATATATACATTGATAGAAAATCTTGTCTGTTGTGCGACGATGTTTATAGTGATTTGTACTATATTATAAGATACGACTTACTATATGCGTATTGGGTGTGTCATTCAAGTGTTGGTTCAAGGCATCAATGCCCGTCTACTAAATGCACCGAATATTTCATGGTTTTTTTTTTAATTGCTTAAATCAATAGATAAACTATCCAAGAATATATTTTCTAAGTTACAAACGCCAATTGCAAATATTTTCGAAGATACAAGGCCAAAAGCAGAAAAGCAATATATAATTGATATTTCCGCCTATTGAAAACTTTGAAGCGCGTTTTCTCCAGTTTTCATTTTCACGATTTTTCCAAATTGGCGGGCGTAATAGCAAAAAAACTGAAAGACCTATTGAATCAAACCAAAGTTTATTGTCTTCGGTATAAAAATCTTGTCGAAAAAGTATTTTTAAATAATTTTTACAGCACGTTAAAGTGTTTTTTCTTAAACACATTCTTTTTCACACCTAAGAAAAGTTATAATTTCACAATTTGTTCAGCTTTTTTTTTATTCACGCAGAAGATAAATATATGATAATTCAACATTTTATTGGTTTTTTTTTGGTTCAGTTAAGAATTACGAGCTGCATCTTTCCCGCCGATTGGGGACTGCAGTGGAAATACGGACATGGAATAGGCTGATATTTATAAATAACTGCAGATTTCTGCAGTTATTTATTGTTGGTTGTTCCCCTTACACTTGGTTACACTTGGTTGTTCCCTTCTAAAAAAAATCCCGAAAAAACGCTTTTTTGGACCTTCTAATTCAGACTCCCGCCTCAAATGCACACAAATCGCATATTTCGACATACTTTTCGCTTCTAGTTCTGTTAACCATATTATAATTGCGGTCCCAATAAACTATAGCGAATTTTAATATTCCCTCTTTTACCACGAGCGTTTTTTGTACATTCCGTGGACTTTTCTCTCACAAGGAAAGGTCGAACTCTCCAATTTCGACGAAATTAGGCATGTTTGTAGAATGGGTAAAAATAGGCAACACGTTTTTCTCCATATGTGCGAAACCCGATTTTTAAGGGTTGAAACGCACCCTCGGAAATAGGGGTGTTTTTTGTTTGAAATTTGTTGCCATCTGCATCAATAGTACACGAAAAAATAGTGTTGCCATTTGAATTTTCGTTCATGTCTCGTGCCGTTAAAACGTTATCGACGAAAAACGAAAGACACCCCAAGTTTCGAGCGTGCGTTTCACCCCTTAAAAATCGGGTTCCGCAGATATAAAAAAATACGTGTCGCGAATTTTTGCCCATTCTACGAACATGCCAAATTTCGTCGAAATCGGAGAATTCGACCTCGCGACCTCTCCTTGTCAGTGTACCGAATCTATCTTCCCATGCGTTCCAAACTCGCTCGAATTGGGTTCAGTCGGACTTTGAGGCAGCTGTAGGCAATCCAAAAACAAGAACAAGTCGTCATCTTTGAATATCGGGCTTGCAACAGGATCGTCGTACTGTTCGGATCGTCACTTCTCGATCGTAAGCCGCGCAGACAATAATTTTCTACTCTAACAGTTCACGATTCGCTACATAGATCGGCTGTACACGCGGGGTATAAATTTCGCTCTCCCGTATCGCAAAGCCTACAAGTGAGTTTATTATATCGATACTGGCCTCTCAATTCTTCAACTTATTAGCGATCGGTTTTGCAACGGGTTCCCGCGTGGCCGGTGAACCGCGTCAAACAAAACGCGCACGCTACACATTATGTGTCTGCGATACGTATATACGAGTGTTCCTTACGTTTGAGCGGAATACCGCCGGAGACGAGGGGGAGGAATTGCGGACATTGAAATCCCTTGTACACGAGCGAGCTTCGATTAAACGTCCGATAATGCAAGTCGGAGAAACGATTGGGACGCGAAACGCGGTCAACAAACCCGTTGCATTTAACACAAATCTAATAACAGTTAGCGTATATTGGGGAGCGTGTTAGTAACGCCGGAAGCCTCCGATACAAGCTACACAACAGTTACACCTGTAACTATCAGACACTTGGAATAGTCATCGACGGCAGTGATCGCTAACTACCGACCCGCCTATGTACTGTATCCATTGGCGAGTTTTTTTAAGGCGTTACCCCGACTTGTAGCGCAAAAAGAAAGGCCTTTTTCATGATTTTTTTTAAAGAAAACTACAAAACTTTTTTAATCGATCAATATACCATCTTAAAGAACACATCTTGAAGAACTTTCAGTAATTTTTTTATTGAAAAATATTACATTGTTTAGTGGCAAATGGCCGTCAATGAAGTAATGTTTTTATATACACGGTTTGCGGTGACCAACATTGCGGCGAGGTGGATCATCTGAAAAAAAAATGCGGATGGATTTAGTCAAATATAAGTATAAACTAGTCTTTAATCGAAGGATTTTAAAAAATATTCATTTTTCACAAAATGGCGGACAGTCAAAGTTAATGGTTCGATTTTAACGAAAAAAAAGGCCGTTTTTTGGCTATACAACGGCCATTTTTTTTCGAAAAAAAAATCGAACGATTATAGACTACATTTTTATGTATTAAATAAGCCTGCAAAATTTCAAGAAGATCGGTTCATTAGTGTTCGAGTAATCTTGGTCACCGACTTCAGAAATGCCATTTTGAGAAAAACGCGTTTAAAGTTTCTCTTTCAACGCTCTTTCAACGCGGATTCTTCTCTTTCAACGCTCATATCTCAGTCAATTTTGTTCGGATCGACTTGAAATTTTCAGGACATATTCTCAGATACTTATACTTCAAAAAAATGCAATAAAAAAAATCGATTTTTTCAAAATCGCAAGTGGGGCTAACCCCTTAAAGGGACATATATACCTAGGAGCCGGAAGAAAGGTCATTTTTGTGAACTTTTTCAAGGAAAACTATTTGAAATTTGGGATTGGGGTTTTAATTATCTAAAAGTATATACATTTAAAAATACGTTTAATTTTCTTTATTTAAAAATATCAAAAATATACAAGAATATTGTATGATCCTTGGAACGTCGTAAAAAAATCTGTGTATAAGGTACCCACTGGCGTTTCTTCAAGAATCACCTGAAAAAAAAACCAAAGAGATTATTAAATTAGATACTATAATCTAGTACGTATCATAGCCGATTTTGAAAATGTCGATTTATGATAAAATGGCGGACGTTTGAACATAAATAGTAATTTTTGGGCCAAAAATTAGTTATTATTTTGCCTTTAAAACAAAAACTAAGTAACGTAAAAAAAAATCCTATGACAAGTACTAGATAATGGTGTGTAGAATAACCACAAAAAACCTCAAGGCAATCGGTTCATTGGTTTTCGAGAAATTTTGAGTACCGATTTGACAGACGTGATTTTGAGAAAAACGCGTTTGAAAATTTGGTAATGAATAAATCATGAAATTTGTTAACTTACATGGAATCATCGATACCAGGCCCATAGTGTAGGTCTTCTACGGTCGACGGAATGTTCATAGCTTCTAAATCCTCGACCTCGACCACGTAGGTGTATATCTCTCCTTAAGGCCTTCGGCCACAGTAACGGGTTTAAATCATGTGCGAATTTGACAATTTTTTTCGTATGAAGAAGTGATTCACTCATTAAATTAATTACACATTTATTTAGTATGAATATCAAGCTGTTAGAAATTTTTTTTTTTCGATGTACAAAATGGCCGACTACTCGAAACTTCTCGAAACAGCTTTTTTCCAATTGGCGTGACAAATAGCTTCAACGATTTTCACTCGATTTACTTCAAATTTAAAAGTTATGTTCCCAATTGCATTTCGCAGAGAAGTAGGTACGGAATTTCTGATTAATCGAAAACTTTTCATTTTATGAGCAGTTTATGAGCAGTTATAACGAAATTTTTTACTGAAAATTCATTTCTTAAGTTTAAATACCTACAACTTTTGAATAAAACAATATTTTTTTTAATTCCGTACGTACTTCTCTACGTATTCTAATGTAGATTGACGAGAATTTTTGTTTTTTTTTTTTCTAGAAAAAATTAGTAGTCGGCCATTTTGTACATCGAAAAAAAAAATGCCAACAGCTTGATATTCATACTAAATAGATTTGTAATTAATTTTACGAAACGGCGAACGTTTTATTCTCGAAATTCTCATTATTTTGGCCCAAATATCAAGAATCAACGCTCAAAACTCGGCGTCCGGGATATCGTAGTGTACTCACCCCGATTTTCATTTTAAAATAATCATAAAACCAGGTTTTGCTTACTTTAGGGCTCCGTAAAATATTCTGTGTGTCAAAAAACAACTTTTTTGGCCAAAAAAGTTTGACAACCGCTGTTTTAGATAAACGAATAGAAGAAAAAATTCTGCATCTGGTTTTTAAATCGACAATGCTTTTTCTCGTAATTAAGAAAAAAAAGGCGGGGTGGGGGGATGACTTTCTAAAGCGACTAAGCGCTGAAATTTTCCAAGACATTTTCAGTGCGGTGGCTGAAAGGTCAAAAAGTCCATGCGGCCAAATTGGAGAACCCGTTCCGAAAAATGCACGAGCCTGGAACAACTACTCGTGTGTATTGCACTGCCCCGTGATACTTTGCGCGATCCCGTTCATGTCCTTAATGCAGGACACGGTCAGCACGGGGCAGACTACGACACGCAGGTGGGTCGTTTTCGAACCTGCGTTACCGGATTAGAGAAACTTCAGAAGGAATAGAGAAATTGCCGGGCAGAGTTTGTGAAGCGGTAAAGTTAATTTATATGGCTCGCGTGCACGATAGCCACTAGACTCAGACGCTTAGGAAAGCAGCTTAAGTGTGATACCAGCAAGTTACGATATGGCCCGCGGACTTCGTGGCCCCATATTTTCACGAAACACAAAGAAGGAAACCCGAAAAAAAATACGTTCCGATTTTTAAGATCGTAAAATATGAAATAAATGACCTTATCAACCTAACCAAAATTGGGACACTTGCCTTTTCTTCGCGTGCGGACATCGAGTTGGGGCGGTATGCTCAGGAGCGCATTGATCTTTCCTGACTTTGCTGGGGCTTTAGTTTGGAAACCTCGCGTGGACTGTGGAAGGGCAGTCGCAGTTTTTTACTGAGGGCTCCACAAGTTAGCCTTGGTACTGATTTTTTTTCGTTGGATCTTCTGAGTTGGGGGAATTGTTGTATTTGGAGAGCTTTGAAGTTGAGTATCAATTGGATGTTATATTAAGGAAATCCATGGTGATGGATTTAAATCTTAAGGCGTTACCCCCACTTGTAGCGCAACAAAAGGCCTTTTTCATGAATTTTTTAAAGAAAACTACAAAACTTTTTTAATCGATCAATATACCATCTTGAAGAACACATCTTGAAGAACTTTCAGTAATTTTTTTATTGAAAAATATTACATTGTTTAGCGGCAAATGGCCGTCAATGAAATAATGTTTTTATATACACGGTTTGCGGTGACCAACATTGCGGCGAAGTGGATCATCTGAAGATAAAAATGCGGATGGATTTAGTCAAATATAAGTATAAACTAGTCTTTAATCGAAGGATTTTAAAAAATATTCATTTTTCACAAAATGGCGGACAGTC
Organism: Ophion ellenae; assembly: GCA_963210295.1. Lineage (NCBI taxonomy): Eukaryota > Metazoa > Arthropoda > Insecta > Hymenoptera > Ichneumonidae > Ophion > Ophion ellenae. Next base: position 25,858,189 of record OY723392.1, read on the forward strand.
AAAGTTAATGGTTCGATTTTAACGAAAAAAAAAACGGCCGTTTTTTGGCTATAAAACGGCCATTTTTTTTAGAAAAAAAAAATCGAACGATTATAGACTACATTTTTATGTATTAAATAAGCCTGCAAAATTTCAAGAAGATCGGTTCATTAGTGTTCGAGTAATCTTGGTCACCGATTTCAGAAATGCCATTTTGAGAAAAACGCCTTTAAAGTTTCTCTTTCAACGCTCTTTCAACGCGGATTCTTCTCTTTCAACGCTCATATCTCAGTCAATTTTGTTCGGATCGACTTGAAATTTTCAGGACATATTCTCAGATACTTACACTTCAAAAAAATTCAATAAAAAAAATCGATTTTTTCAAAATCGCAAGTGGGGGTAGCCCCTTAATGGATATTCGATTTTAGAATCTCTATTCACAATTGAATTTGCGATAAACGATATAAAGTTTAGCCATGGTAAAAACTGCAAAATGTTTACGCGAGAACACACTTCACGCTCCAAAATTGCTTAATGACCAAAAAAATTAATGATCGAGGATTTTCCTCCACCCAGGATTTTTCGAGAGCAAAGATTTTGCTCAGGGCGGGAGCCTGTATTTGAAAAAGCGCTTTGTCGGGATTTTTTTAGAAGGGAGAAACACAAGCGTGCCCAGTAAACATTGAGGTATCTTTTCATGTATATTTAAAATGTATTTAAGAAAATGTTCAACATGAAACAACAAATGACTGCAGATTTATCAGCCTATTCTATGTGCATCTTGAAACTGCAGTCCCCGATCAGCGGGAAGATGCAGCTCGTAATTCTTGACTAAAACAAAAAAAAACAATAAGATTTTCAATTGTCATATATTTTTCTTCTGGGTGAATTAAGAAAAAGCTGAATAAAATCGTAAGTCTATGACTTTTCTCAGGTTTGAAAAAAAATGTGTTTAAAAAACATTTTAACGGGCTATAAAAATCATTCAAAAAAACTTTTACAACGACTTTTTTATTCTCTTAGACGAGGTTTTTATACTGAACAAAAAACTGTGGTTTGCTTCAATAGGTCGTTTAGTTTTTTTGCTATCATGCCCGTTAATTTGGACAAATCGTGAAAATAAAAACTGGAGAAAACGCGCTTCAAAGTTTTCAATAGGAGGAAATGTCAACATCAAATATCAATCGCTTCTCTGCTTTTGGCCTTGTAGCTCCGAAAATATTTACAATTGGCCTCTGCCCCTTTGTAAATATATTCTTGGACAGTTTGTGTATCGATTTAAGCAATAAAAAAACGATTTTTCGGACCTTCTAATTCAGGCTACGGCCTTAACCTTCCATTACATACTCATCTCTGGCCACGAATTTGACACACCGGGATAATTTGACCCAGATGGTACTCCATCCACCTGCCATCTGCAACTCTTAGGTTGGTTTTTATTTCAAAAATCAGGAATACTCGTTTAGCACTTCTTAATATGTCTGCATAATTAAAATTCGGAAAATATATAATTAAATTGCTGGAAACAATTATCGAAAACTTCTAGTTTTGGAAAAGTGAGCATTTTATTTCAAATTCGTTCGAGTCAAGATGACCCAGTGTGTCAATGGAAAATTGAGAAATCTTTAATTTCTCAATCTCTGATTTTCAATGGAAATTAATTATTCTCCTTAAACAATTACCAAAAATTACATATATTCTTTTCCCTGAAACGATTTCACCCAAATTCTCGTTGTCAATCCAACGTAACGAGGATTAAATTCACCGATCTTTGTGGGTACTCTCCGCACTTCTGCTTTATGGGAGGACACCACTGCGACGGGCCGAAAAAAGGTCGTTTTTCCCGATTTTTGTCGTTTACTAGATAATTTATTTTGCATTTGGCAGAAATATATGGTATTAACCCTTCGAGTGCACACTGGGTGGTTTTGACCCCAAAAATTGTCTGTCGCCGATTGTATCGCAAAACACGGAGCCCCACTTTGAACGAATGTTTTGGCATTTAATTTCCGTTCTCGTCAAAAAAATAAATTTAGGGCCATAAAATATGGATAATTTACTACAAAAAACGTCTCTACAAAAAAAAATAGAAAATGCATATTTACCGAAATACAATGATTTGGAAAACACCTTGGGTGAGATTGACCCAAGATGCACTTATAGGTTGGCGGCGGTGTGCACTCGAAGGGTTAATTACATTAAACTTATTTGATGTGAATTTAAATTTAAAAAAAAATAAAATTAACAACGTGATCGAAGTATAATAGAGCCTCTGTGGAAAAAATGTGGTGCAACGGCCGAATCGATAAGTTGACAGTGGTTGGCCTGAAGAATAAAAATGAATAGTTTTATAATCTATATAAATGTCGTTCTCATCGTACGTAGCGGTTAAAAGAAAAAATATCACAAAACGGAGTGTGACTTTTTTTAAAAAAGTGTAATTTTGGCGAAATGTTTACTTACATTAAGAGACTTAAAAAATCCTAAATTAAAAGAAGGCGACTATGTACAATGACAACTACTACTATTACGGACATTTTTGGTTTTTTAAATTGAAAATCTAATCAATTGAAAACGTAAATCGTTTCGCTACCTGTTATCACTAGATCGTCTGTAACTTGGTCAATTTTCAATATTTTTACTCGAACATTTTTTCACATTTTCTTGTATATGTATACTTTAAGGAAATGTGAAAAAAATCGATTTTTTTACCCTTCACGGTGGTGTCCCGCCTTATGCCCAATAACGTAAGGTGTCTGGTGGCTTCACTCTCCCATGTAATAACGCAACGTACTATGTTCTCGGAGCTTGCAGTCCGTGAAGTTTTTCCTCGCTCGTTGATTCCGAAGCGCGCTGCTATCCTTAACATTGTATTTTTATGCTCGGTCGTTAAAGATACGCTTAATCGCAAAAGTTTTACCGACAGGCGCACTTTATACGTGGCTCACAATGTTTCTACATCAGTTGTTGTTTTCTTATTCGTTGAAACTCTGCCGACGTTTTATCTCATGCCAGGCGTATTCGTCGATATAAGATATGATCGTGAGCTACATACAAATGTACAAATGAGAGGGTATGAAAACTCCCTGAGATATTTTCACGAGTTTTCGTATTGCACATTGTGAGCAAAAGTGGAAGCGTCGCTGAAGGTATTCCTATCGCTTCACACTAGTCATACCACTGATCAAACTTGAGACTTGTACATAGTATATTTTTAACATGTGCAAAAAAAAATCATTTGTAATAACGAAAATTTTCCATGTGTAAACTGTTTAACGAATGTCCATTAAAATTCATTTTAAAAATTAGTAAAAATAGGATTGAAGCCTGGCGACAGGATTACCTTAATGTAACATCACATCTCTGATCCTCCGCTCTAAATAATTGATCACAATTTCGATCGTTTACTAACAGGGTCTCGTTAATGGCACGATAAAGTTTTATGGCTTTCAGTTGCAATATTATCAGACTATATCAGATTTGTCTGGGTTTGTTTGGGTTACGATTATCAGTCAGATATGAGACTCGCATTTGGTTGATTTTAAAAAATAATGAAATTAAGAGCTTACACTTAGTTGAAATTTTTGAACACGTCGATTTTTTGTTTTCGACAGAGTCTCAAAATATAACTAAATATAAATATTATGGTGTTTATTTATGGGCATTATGGTGTTTTTCTCAAAATGACTTTTTCATAATCGATGACCACGATATCTCAAAAACCACTGCACCGATCAACTTCAAATTTGACAAGCTTCTTTTACATATCAAAAACAGTGCTTGAACGAAGGCATTCTTTTTATGCATAGTTCTTTTCCATCATCGAAAATAGAGCATTTTCTCGCCGAAAATCAATACTTTCACCTTGGACTGGGGTCATTTTTGTCAAAAATAGATATTTTGTAAATTCTTTCGGTCAAGCACTAGATAATTTCATACAATAACTAAATGCGTTTGATTCTTTTATTTCGGATGATTTGTTTCCGAGCAGCAGTGCGGTCGACGCGAAAAACGTTTTTCAAACAGCAGTCTGCCCAAACCATTGCATCTCCCACATTTATAAATGATTGTCAATACAAAAATTGTGAAAAAACAACACTCGAAACCATACTCGTTAACGTAAAAAAAAAGTGCATTGAAAACTCTCACACGTTTTCCCAGAAAAAGTTCACGAGAACTCATCTTTTTTCGACCGAAAGGGGGCCGGGTTGAAATTCCGAACTTTGAATGCTCCGACGGTTTAAAATTCCGAATTTTAATATTCCGAAATTCAAGACGGGGCTGGGTTGAAATTCCGAACGTTGAATGATCAGAACGCTCGAAACTCCGAATGAAAACTACCCCGAAAGATCAAAACTCCGAAAGAATGTTACACGAAAGACCAAAATTCCGAAAATCTGAACATCGGCAAAATAATTCGGCTACGAAAGTTTTAAAAGTTTCAAAATTTGCTATAAATCGACCAATTATTTCAAGAATTTTTTTTTATTACGAAGTGTTTTTGCGTCAATTTTGGAATTCGTCTGGACAATGTTATACGTTCTACATCATTTACAGTCAACTGTGCAGACTTTCGCTGGCACGATCTTGACATGGGGGCCGGGTTGAAATTCCGAACTTAGAATGCACCGACGGTTTAAAGTTCCTAATTCTAATGTTCCGAAATTACAAGGTTCGTCAAGATCATGCCAGCGAAAGTCTACACAGTTGACCGTAAATGATGCAGAACGTATAACATTGTCTACACAAATTTCAAGTTGACGTAATATCACTTCTTAATGGAAAAAAAATTCTTGAAATAGCTCGTCGATTTATTGAAAATTTTGAAATTTTTAAAACTTCCATTGCCGAATTATTTTGACGGTGTTCAGATTTTCGGAATTTTGGTATTTCGTGTGAAATTCTTTCGGAGTTTTGAGCGTTCTGATAATTTAAAGTTCGGAATTTGACCCCGGCCCCGTTCAGATTTTCGAAGTTTTGATCTTTCCGAGTTTTCATTATTCGGGGTAGTACTTTTTCGGAGTTTTGATTATTCGGGGTAGTACTTTTTCCGATTTTTGATTTTTCGGGCTTTTCAGCGTTCTGATTATTCAAAGTTCGGAATTTCAATCCGGCCCTACCGAGAGCAAGGTATAACCCCTTAATTGAAATAATCAACAAATTACTTTTCTCCATCATAATCCGTACATTCTTTCAAGTCTCCCGAAAGAAAAATCGTATTTTTTCCAGCATATACCTACTTCGACTACAAATTTTCCACGATCGTCTGTTTGTGTGTTTTCGGCTTCTGATATTTCCAAATGCAGAAACTTTACGATTTTATTTATTAAAGGATGAGGGGAAAAAAAAGTCTTCCATTAACCTCAGTGAGGGACGAAGGTGTGATATTATTGACGATAAGTACGGTTCTGATAAGCCCAAATGTTAATGCATATGTCTGCGTATATAAATGTATACCTATAGATAGGCATGTGCAAATATATGGATCATGTTAAAGGTATGCACGCAAGGTATTCATTCACATTACTACAGTTCTTTTATTTATTGCATGTATGGTATTCCCGACATCAGCGTCGTGCATATCAACTGCCATTATCTAATCGCTCTTTACTGACGATGATATTATATGCACACGCATATGGCATACAGTATAAATGCACATGTGTGTACACACGTATACGTACACAATAAGAGCACGAGGAGAGCAACAGTTACGCGTATCGGAATTTATAAGCGTTCGGTCGCTGAACGATATTTAATTTATGAGCGCAATTAAATTACCGTGCTCGGGCTGCCGAACAAATATATATCTATGTACACGTGTGTGTATAAGACTGTATATTTATATATCACTCGGCTTCCTTGGTGTACGAGCAGTGTTACACGCGCGACTGGTTTATCGGTGTACGGTATCACATGCAACGTAATATAATTTAATCTGAGCCCCGATGCTGCACGAAGTGATCTCCCATGTGCTCGCGAAAATATTTCCCAGTCTGAAGAAACAGACGACGAAAAAAAATGTCAAAGCGATGCCTCAGACGCGATTTATTATTATTGGACAATTGATTGAAGAATTACGAGCTGTGAAAATATGGGTGAAAGAATTGGACCACCTGCTGAAAGCAATTGAAAAAATGACAGACATCTTAGACTGGCATTGCTATTGTTTTTGAATAATCTGGTTGAGTTTTAATATGAGTAAAAAAAGTCAAACTAAAATAAAAAGGTACATTCTTGACTTGAAAATGATTACGGTTTTTAAAAAATTGAGGGATGAACCACCTCTTTATTTTCGTTTTTCTCACCCCACATTTAAAAGGGGTGCATTGAAGCGAATGAAACGGGTAACACTTTAAGGGGTTATATACAGTAAGGAGGCCCAAAAAGATCGATTTTTGAAGATTTTTTTTCTTGAGAAGGCCTTTAAATCTATTAACGTAAAAATTTGACACATATTATGGTAACTTTTAAGTGTATTTTAACAATTTTTATTTGTAAAAATAATTATTTTGAAAGCTGATATAGCTGATCTCCGGGAGCACCTCTAAAAAAAGGCGTCGGGCGGTGGCGTTAATATAATGGATTATCTTGTAATTGATCGAAGGAATAAGTAAAATAATGATTTTTGACAAAATGGCGGCTTCAAAAAAAAATCTATTTTCGACAAAAATTAAGGACTTAAATTGTTTATAAAATGGAAAATATTTATCGGTGAGAAAAAACCTTCGATTAATTACTGAAAAATATACTTGAAAAGGTTGTGTTGAAATTTGAGACTGATCGGTTCAGCCGTTTCCGAGAAATCTTGCTCACCGACTTTAAAACACACAGTTTTGAGAAAAACGCGTCTAAAGTTTCAAAAGCAGCTTTCGAACGCTCTGACACGTCATCACAAATGTGCGTGTAAATACGAGAATATTCGCCGGATTGACAAAAAAAATTCTGTGGAAGTACTTATATACATGTACATTACGAAAATAAAATTGAAAAAAAGAAATCGATTTTAAGAAAATTTTAACTGTTAAAAAAAGAAATCGATTTTACGAAAATTTTAACCCCTTAAAATGTAAATTTACGTATTCTTGCGTTCTTGCTGGGCAGCAAACTCAACCCTTATTTGTCACACTTCTGCAGAATCACGACCTTGCCACACTGGGGTTGATGCAAAACCCAGCGACAAAAATTGTCATAAAAAATAAACTATTGAATATTTCCACTTGGAAATTTTGTCAGCTCATTTAAGGAGTTCACTTTCAAGCTCCATGTAGGTTATTTAGCCAAAAATCAAAGATAACCCTTACTTGCCTCACTAGTGTACAATACACATACCTTTTCGCATAAGAAAAAAGTGGGTGGGGTGATTCGAACCCCACAGTTGCAAGTAAGGGTTAAGGGCGTCAACCACCCCTTGTAGAAGTTCCGTATCGCACTTGTTTTTCTTGCTGTTTTTTAAACGGTATGCTGATTCGAAATATTTCTGCAACCTCCAAATTGATGTTTAGAGTATGGAGACATTTGCGAAAATCAATAGTCTGACTCAGAAATGGTGTCAAAAATCGAAAAATAACTAGAGTTCGACTAATCAAGCGGCTTTTTTAGGGGAGATGATTGCGAAGAGAATGCGCGCGAAGCGGAGTTTTAAATCGAAACGGAGAAGAAACGAGCGGTGATTGAGTGAAGCCAATTACGTTTGGTCGATGTGGCATTTTTTTAGATGTTCAATTTTGTTTATAATTTTCTATTGATGTACTTTTGTCCGCTGAGCACTAATTCACTTTTCCCCCAAAAGTCAAAAGCGTTAGGCAATATGTTTTTCGCGTTTAAGCCACGTAATTTTTACCTTTTCACCAAAAGTCGCTGATATTCGTAATCAGCGAAAATTTTCTCATTAGACGATTTAAAAGTTGAACAAAAACGTTCGACCTTTTTGGCCACTTTCCCGTAATCGTCAAAATAGCGAAATTTCACACATTCGTAGCGTAATTTCTATTCAAGTGACATAAACTTATTGGGAGGTTTCCGACAAGGATTTTCGCAATTTTGGAGAATGCAGCTTGATTCATCCCGACATTTCACTTGGTTTTCCCGAAAAGTCCACTTCAAAAATGGGCGAAGAAGAGGCAAAGGGGTATGGAGAAATTGATGGACATTGATGCTCCGTCTTTGAAATTCTGCCAAAAGTCGAAAAAGTATCGGAGCTCAAAAAATCAAACGGTATTTCAAAGAGCACACGATAGCAAAGGGAATTCGCATAGAATCGACTTCCAATTCGAAGCGGAAAAGAAATGATCGATGATTCAGTAAAAGCACTTATTTTTTACCGAGATGGGAAAAACAATTGATTTTAAATACTTCTTTCAAAGGTCCATGTCAATGTATTTTTACCCGCGGAATACGAATTCACGATCAATTCCCCCCCAAAACCCTCAATTTGCATTAAAAACCGTCGAATTTGTATGGAATGTGGTTTACCCCCGCTTGCTATCCGGCAAAAATACAAAAAAAAACGTAAACTAGAATTTTGTCCCCCTTTCAAACTGTTACCTGCCGCGTTAAATTCAATGGACTCCTTTCGAATGTGGGGTGGGGGGACAAAAAATGAAGGGGTGGTCCATCCCTCAATTAATTTTTTTTTTCAATCTACCCGTAGTAGATTTCTGATCGTTCTGCATTCGAAGAATTATCGTTTCTATTTCACTGAAATCGGTGGACTGCTTACATGTGAAACTGCAAAATAATCTTTTGATATGCTTCACTCTGAGGGCTGCCACCACCCCGTAAAACCATATTTCCGCCAATAATAAAACCGTATCTAATAGTTTTTGATGCTCTGCCATATACTTCAGTTTCAATTAAATCGAAGGCGAACAACAAAGTGATGTTCCTTGTAATAAAATATTTCAATTGAATGAAAAATGTCATCCTCCAAATATCCATAGATTCGAATGTATAGGTGGTTTTTTTCAATGATTAAAAACTTATTTCTCAATGTTACTCTTGTTTAATTGACAAAATCTTCGAAATCGTTCAAAGTAATATCCTATGAATATTAGTAGTTTAGTAGTTTAATTAGTAGTTTAATTAGTAGTTTAATAATGAATATTAGTAGTAATATCCTATGAAATAGTAGTTTATAAAGACTGTGCTGATTATATTTTTGTTCAATAGTTCACCACTGTAAACGTCTAAAATTAAGTAATTTTTCGCGATTTTTTTTGGGTCGAAGGACAAGTAAGAGGATAATAATATTCAAGGATGTTATTAGTAATATATTATAAAAAAAAATTAATCGGAAAATTCTACAAAATGGTGACGCTGGAGCGATTCTCGCGATGTTGAATTTGAGCAAATTTTAATGTGGAAAATTTTTAAATATCTATTAATTTACATGAGTATAGCTAGAGAAATACATAGGGGATATCGAAAATATGAATTTTTGTGTAATTGGCAAGCATATACAGTAAAAACTCAATTTTCGACAGAAAAAAGGGCAATCCTTTGTTAATAACTAATGTTATAATTACCTCATGGAGTATCCTGTTCGTACTTCTCTTCGGAATGTTATTTTAAAGATGTGCTCAAAATTTGGGGTGAAAAGAATGAAAATTGGTGGAGTTATTTTGAAAAATTGTGTTCTGAGAAAAAACGGTCGTCTCACAGCCAGTGCCACTGCAGACCCATACAGGCCTGCGCACCTTTGTTCTGCAGGTACCAAACTTTTTCCTCCTTATTCTAGATGGTTCAAAGCATCTCGTTTTTTCAAATCGTTTTGTTTTTTTATCAAAATCATTTGACCAAAACTGATCGACGTTTTTTTTGGGTAAATCGATAGATAAAGTATTCAAGAATATACTTACAAAGTTGCAGAGGCCAATTGTCAATATTTTTGAAGATACAAGGCGAAAAGCAGAGAAGGGTTTGATATTTCCACATTTGATATTTCCTCCTATTGAGAACTTTGAAGCGCGTTTCCTCCAGTTTTCATTTTCACGATTCTTCCAATTTGGCGGGCGTGATAGCAAAAAAAAAATAAACGACCTATCGAATCCAACCAAAGTTTATTCTCTTCAGTATGAAAATCTCTTGTAAGTGAATTATAAAAGTCGTTGAAAAAGTATTTTTAAATAATTTTCATAGCACGTTAAAGCGTTTTTTCAACACATTTTTTCATTCAATCCTCAGAAAAGTTATAATTTCCCGATTTTTTCAGCTTTTTCTTACTTCACCCAGAAGAAAAATATATGCAAGTGAAAATTTTATTGGTTCATTTGGTTCAGTCAAGAATAACGAGCTGCATCTTTCCCGCCGAAACATTTTTTTCTATACATTTCAAATATACATGAAAAGATACCTCAATGTTTACCGGCCTCCCTCGTTTTCCACCCTTCTAAAAAAATTCCCGAAAAACCCCTTCTTGGTCCTTCTAATTCAGGCCCCCGCCTTGAGGCCTTATCTTATTTTTTTTGAGGTTATCTTTTTTTAGGCGCTCCGCGGCGTGACATTTAGCATCCACAATTTTTTACCTAGAACAAAAAACCAAAATTCTCCTCAATCTAAATTAGAATACCTAGAGAAGTACGTACGGAATTAAAAAAATATTGTTCTATTCAAAAGTTGTAGGTATTTGAACATAAGAAATGAATTTTCAGTGAAAAATTTCGTTATAACTGCTCATAAACTGCTCATAAAATGAAAAGTTTTCGATTAATCAGAAATTCCGTACGTACTTCTCTGCGAAATGCAATTATGAACATAACTTTTTAATTTGAAGTAAATCGAGTGACAATTGCTCAAGTTAATTGTCACGCAAATTGAAAAAAAGCTGTTTCGTGAAGTTTCGAGTAGTCGGCCATTTTGTACATCGAAAAAAAAAATACATATATATTTACAACAGTGAACAAGAAATATATTTACATGAGTGAATCACTTTTTCATACGAAAAAAATTGTTAATTTCGCACCTGATTTTATACCTAAGGCCTAAGGCCTTAAGCCAATAAAAAAAAAGTTTTTCAAAATTCCGCAGTGTTGTTACCCCTCAAACGTAAAATAACACTGGAAAACCAAAAAAGCTTCCAGCGGTTCGAAAGGTAAGGATGTCGGAGTGCGGCGAGCGTCATCTACGGCGACGCCGCGCACCTCCGGAAGATTCTCTTTGGTCCCGCCTACACGATCGCGTATTCCGCGGCCGCGATGGCCGCTATCCGTGCTATCTCCGATTCATGGTCCGATCCTCGAAGAGACGGAGGTGGAGACGCGTCTGCGCTCTTTCTCCTCTTTTCCTCTCACTTTGGCTCGATCCTCTCGTCCATACTCCCAGACCCACACAGACACCATCTCCACACCTACATCCAACTGCTTCCATCGTGGATTCCTCCACTCCAACTTTTTAGCCCTTTTTCTGCAATGCTCCCTTACCCCCACTACATGATACTCGACTTTTATTTCTCATTCCGAATTCCCCCAAGAATCCTCCACCAACCCCCTTAAGCGTCCTATCAAACCATTGTGGCGCCTCTCGAAAAGCTTCATTTCCAAAAGAACGCTTCCTTCCACTTGGCCAGCCTAGGAAGAAAAGAAAAAGACTATTCCACGCAATTGCAGCGATAAGTCTCTCGCAGGGAAATTCATTCGCGCGCGTCGTCCATTGAACTTCCCTCTTCCTTGGGGCAACAAATGGCAGACGATCCTCGAAGATTATCCTCGAGGTATAAAAAGACGCGTAGGAAGAAATCAATAGGAGAGAGGAACAAAAGAGGGGAAAAAAAAGGGACGAGGGAAAGGATTCAATCGAGAAATCTAGCGAGTGGGATCGGCATTGGAGACTCGAATCTTCGAGGACTTCGAGATCGTTTGTACGTACTTCAGAATACGACGTGTCGCAGCCCTGCGCAACTAAAACCATATACATATCGACAATTTTCTTGCATTCGAATGATACCACGCATATATATATATATATATATATATATATATATATATATATATATATATATAACTATGGTGTACCTTAGTAAAGTACCACATACATAAGAATATCGTTTAAGTACGAGAAAATCGACGAAGCGGTGTTCGCGAACGCGTGGGCGGCCCTTAAGACAGCGCCGAGGCTCTATACACTCCGAGTACACGAGTATCACTTTAGGTTATTCCTCCTAGCAAGTAAACGACATTCCGTAGGTATTTTGCTCTCGACGAAGCTTATTACCGAACGATCCCACTTCGATAGGTCGCGAGACTCTCGGCATTGTGCGCTATCGCGAGAACATTATTCGTTCATCTTACGGTAGTATTTTGCAATCGATGACCATCGCGAAAAGTCTGCACCATCTAGGATTCGAAAAGCGTTGCTCTTTTGAGGCGTTACCCCCACTTGTAGCGCAAAAAAAAAGGCCTTTTTCATGAATTTTTTTAAAGAAAACTACAAAACTTTTTTAATCGTTCAATATACCATCTTAAAGAACACATCTTGAAGAACTTTCAGTAATTTTTTTATTGAAAAATATTACATCGTTTAGTGGCAAATGGCCGTCAAGGAAATAATGTTTTTACATACACGGTTTGCGGTGACCAACATTGCGGCGAAGTGGATCATCTGAAAAAAAAATGCGGATGGATTTAGTCAAATATAAGTATGAGCTAGTCTTTAATCGAAGGATTTTAAAAAATATTCATTTTTCACAAAATGGCGGACAGTCAAAGTTAATGGTTCGATTTTAACGAAAAAAAACACGGCCGTTTTTTGGCTATAAAACGGCCATTTTTTTTCGAAAAAAAAATCGAACGATTAAAGACTACATTTTTATGTATTAAATAAGCCTGCAAAATTTCAAGAAGATCGGTTCATTAGTGTTCGAGTAATCTTGGTCACCGACTTCAGAAATGCCATTTTGAGACAAACGCGTTTAAAGTTTCTCTTTCAACGCTCTTTCAACGCGGATTCTTCTCTTTCAACGCTCATATCTCAGTCTATTTTGTTCGGATCGACTTGAAATTTTCAGGACATATTTACAGATACTTATGCTTCAAAAAAATGCAATAAAAAGAATCGATTTTTTCAAAATCGCAAGTGGGGGTAACCCCTTAATAAAGCGAACGTTGTTTCATTTTGAGAGCTCCTTGGCTGGTGAAAACTAATTTTGTAATCTCAGTTTCGTTAACCATACGTTGAGATACTGCACTGAGAAAAAAGAATCGCTGAATGTGCAAAATGCATTTTGTTGCCTCGAAATTTTGTTGTTTCAACAGTTGCTCAGGGATGGTAAATAAGGTACGGTTCACACCACTATTTGACCACCAATTATAATGTTTAGTTACGCCAATCAAAAATCAAGTTGAACGTATTTAAAGATACATTTTGTTAAGCCAACTGAATTTTGGATGGAGGAACGAATATTTTTTTGCAGTGTGGGTATGTCATCCCGGATGAATTTTTAGTAAAATGCTCACTTTCCAAAAATTGCAAATTTTCAATAATTCTTTTTAGCGATTTGATTTGTTATTTTTCGGATATTAATTATGCGGACATATGGAGAAATGTTTGAAGTGGATTCCTGATTTTTTTCGATAAAAACCGACCGAAGGATTAATGGCAGGTGGATGAAGTTGACACAGTGTATCGGAAAAGTCTTTCCGATACCGAAAAGGAAAGTAAAAACGCTTTTCGATTTGACAAGTTTCGGCCCCATGATCGAACTAGGTTGGAAAACGTTGTATCTCAAACATTGATAACGATCGATGTTTGTTGAATTCTGTTGATACATAAATGGCAGATGTCGTTTTTCAATTTTGGAAGTCTAATTTGTTATTCAACATTGCAACTATGTACGTATCTAACGAGCCACAGGAACCTACTTGTATGTGTGGCCCGACGTACATTTGACCGCCTTTTTAGGGTTTCGCAGTTAAGAGGTCTTCGCACTTTGGCTGCTACAAAAAAGGCTATTCTCGTAAATTTTTTTGAAAGGTTTATATTATAGATATTGATATAAAAGTTATTGCACTTAATAAATACACTTTCGCAATATATATTTTTCAATGTTTATTTAAGTCACTATTTATAAACAAAAATAGAAGTTGAAAAAAAATTCCTAAAAAAATTGTATTAGATTCAGTATGTCAATGGCTATAGCGCATATCATACGATTTTTTATATATGCAAAAATAACAAAATTTCGGACATTTTTCGAAAAAAAAAACTTTTTTTTCACCGGTTTTGGCAAACAAAATAGTAAATGTCAAAAATTTTGAAACCCCTTGATATGCGCTATAGCTATAGTTGTAAAGAATATGTGGTTAAAATTTCATAAGGATAGGTTCAGTAGTTTCGAAAATTTTATCAACAAGCCGTCGAAAAACGTTGTTTCGAGAAAAACGCGTTTAAAGTGTGTTTGGGTTACATAAATACATTTTTTTACATACTTCGAAAGTGTATTTATTAAGTGTAACAGCTTTTATATCAATATCTACAATATAAACCGATAAAAAAAAGTATGAAAATAGATATTTGTTCTTAGCGTCTAAAGAGAGAAGACCCCTTAAGCCAGGGAATTAGTCGTGTCCGTCTGTCGCAGTCTCCCAGTTTCTAGTTTTAGACCCATGTGCAGGAATTTTTTTTCATGTTCATGAAGTAGACAGGTACGGTGCCCCCATGGAAATTTATATGCGCAAAAATATACTGCAAATTTACTTTATTGTTAATTGTAACATATGTAAAATGTATGCCATATATTGAAAATATATGTTGCATATATGTGCCAAATTCTAATTTTCGTAACGTTTTTATACATGAGATGTATATGCATGGTATCACTGTATATCAATGTATCATATATCAATGATATATGTAGCATTTACCCTGCATATATACCACATATATTTAGCATATATGTTGCATACACACTGCGTACATACCACATATATACTGCACAAATGGTACATATATGCCACATATATACAGATATGCGTAGCATATTTGCATATAGTGTTTATATGTAATAGTGTACTTTAACTGTAAGTTAAGTTTTTTCAAGTTTAAGTTTTAATTTTTATTAAGTTTAACTGTAATAGTGTTTATACACGGCATATATTTCTTGTCAGGAATATGTATCAAAAATGTATGCGTCATATATGACGCATAAATGACACATATATGAGTCATATATGATGCATACATTTTTGATATATTTTTCTGACACAAAAATAGATTGAAAATATATCGAAAATATATGCGTCGTATATGCCTCATATATGCATCATATATTTGGTGCATGTATACGTATTATTCTATTTTTCGTCACTATATATATATGTGTGTGTGTGTGTGTGTGTGTGTGTGTGTGTGTGTGTGTGTGTGTGTGTGTGTGTGTGTGTGTGTGTGTGTGTGTGTGTGTGTGTGTGTGTGTGTGTGTGTGTGTGTGTGTGTGTGTGTGTGTGTGTGTGTGTGTGTGTGTGTGTGTGTGTGCGTGTGTGTGTGCGGGTGCGTGTGTGTGGGCGGGTGTGTGTGTGTGTGTGTGCGGGTGTGTGTGTGTGTGTGTGTGTGTGTGTGTGTGTGTGTGTGTGTGTGTGTGTGTGTGTGTGTGTGTGTGTGTGTGTGTGTGTGTGTGCCATATACTTTCTGCATATATTTTACATACATAAATTTCCATGGGGGTGGATAAAACAATGAAATTTCAATACCAATTTGGATTCGAACTTTTGTACTTTCAGGTGAAACGATGCGATCGAGGTGGTGCTAACTAGCGGTAAAAAAGGAGGGACGAAGGAGGAGGATGTTCCACGGTAGCGGTAGCGGTGGGTACGGCGCGGGCTCCGAATACCAGCAACAATCTCAACAGCAGCAACAACAGCAGCACGCGAATCAGCAAGGTCTCCAGGCACCGGTTTACGTGCCTTCATCCAGGCCGGCAATACCATCGGCAGCCACGGCGGCCCAGTATCACTCGTTTCCTGGTTCCGCTTCACCCGCCTGGTACGTTTCATATACGCTCGCGCATACACACGTATCTTTCCAGTGTACAATGGTGATTCTTTTTTCGCTGGTAAAAAAAATCCGTTCGTATCGCCGACACGAGCGTATCACGACAACAATGTGAGTTTAACGACGGTGCATTGCTGTTGATGATAAGCCATACCGAGATACAATTATTGCAACGAAAGTGAAAAGCTTATCGACGCAACGAGGTCGTTACGAGTAACCTCGTTTCAACGTCGAAACGTTCTGCTTCTGCCGTGAAGAACGAACGAAAAGAGCGGCGAGCTTCGTCGAACGGAATGACACTCGGAGGTGATTACTTCGATTATCGTGTGACCGCGTGATTGTCTTTTTTAAGGGAAAAAACGGCATCATGGCAACACGGGGTGGACAGTTACGCGGCTCATCACGCTCTCGCCGGTCACACAGGCGGCTCTGCCGGTGGTATGGGACCCCATGCGGGTCACGGCCATCCTCATTCGGGACATCCTCACACGGGCCACCCGCATTCGACCCTAGCCGCGGCCTCGCCGTTCTACGCTCAAAATGTCGCGATGATGTCATCGTGGCGAGCTTACGACGGTGCGGGATTTCAGAGAGCTTCGCCGTACGGTAAGCTTGGTCTATCATCAATCGATTTATACTTTAAAGGGCTATACCACTGTGAACGCTCAACATTTGGGTGATTTTCGGGAATTTTTTGGATAAAAAGTACTTAATTAAATGGTTCGGAAAATTAAGAATATATTTGGCTATATTTGACCTATATTGCATAATTTTTTCATAGAAAAATATTAAGATCCAAGCGGCTTATCCGCTGCCTTCGGAGGTGCGAAAAAAAAGTTCCTCCACTGCTGACGTGATTCCGGCCGATTGGGTAGCTGAAACCGAAAAAGGAAAAAATGTCGTTAAACTGGAATATATTTCCTCTACAATGACGTAGGATTTTCGAAAAATATCAAAATCTAATAAAATGGCGTAGTTGTGAAAAAAGTCTGTTTTCTTGCCTATAAAATGGTCGTTTTTTTAAATGCCAAATCGTCAATTTTCATCCAATCAAAAATATACTACGTCATTGTAGAGTAAATATATTCGAGAGTACTCAGTTCAAATTTCAAGTCAATCGGATAATTGCTCTTTGAGTTACAATGTCAGCAAATTTGAAATA
The DNA here is from genome assembly GCA_963210295.1 of Ophion ellenae. Classification (NCBI taxonomy): domain Eukaryota; kingdom Metazoa; phylum Arthropoda; class Insecta; order Hymenoptera; family Ichneumonidae; genus Ophion; species Ophion ellenae. Next base: position 25,875,311 of record OY723392.1, read on the forward strand.
TCTCATTTCGAGAAAAACGCGTTTAAAGATTTAACTATCGATTTTTGCAAGATAAAATGATATTGATATAGATGATAATGATATTCTTGAAAGTATAACCTGTCGAAAAAAGCAAAAAAAAATCGATTTTTTAAAAGTGTCACACTGTATCGCATAGCCCCTTAATGCGATACAGAGCTCTGTGACTTGGACCGTAAAGTTATTTTTCACGATAGACGAGTTTTAGAATAGAAGCATTTTCAGAAGAGAAGCATCTTTAAAATATAGTAGTTTTTAAAACTGGGGTATGAGAATACCCCTTCTAAAAATACTTATAAAAAATAACATATAAGAATACTTCTCTTATATTTTTAGAAGAGAAGAGTTTTTTTTTTAAATATAAATAACAGGTTTTAGAAGTGGGGCATTTTTAGGCAGGACACATTTTTAGAATAGAAGAATTTTTTAAATATAATATTACGACGTTGTATAAGTTCTCGCTGTTTTCCAACAGATGCCGTTACCAGAACTGCGGGTGTGTAGTTAAAATGTTAACGAATCTGTAAAGAAGTACTATCAGCAAGCCTGAAATTCAGTGTATGTCATTTTGCCGAAGTGTAAACAACTTTTTTTTTCATAGTGTCAAAGATGTCAAATTTTATGCTAAAACAGAGTGTGTGCGGGGACATTTACTGCACTACTTTATTTTAAAAAAATCTGCAACTAAAGCACACAGAATTCTTGTTGAAACTTACGGCACCCATGCGCGGCCGGAAACAACATGTAGAGATTGGTTTAGACGCTTCAAAAATAATCATTTTGATGTGTTGGATTGGAGGCGTTACTTCATTAAGACTCAAGACGCTAGCTGAACTTAAAGAATCATTAGGAGATGATCACACAAAAGATTCGAAACATTTGAAAGCATTGAAATGATTTTTCGTTGAAAAAGAAGCATCAATTTTCACGAAAAAAACTGGGAAAACTTATTCAAAAGCCCAATAATTTTTATAACTCTGGAATTTTTAGGCAGGAAATATTTTTGGGATGAAATAATGTTTAGAATAGAAGAATTCTCACAATAGAACATTTTTTAGAATAGTAAGGTTTCTAAAATAGAAAGATTTTTAGAAGAGGAGAATTTTTATAAAAGAAGAAACTTTAGGATAGAAGTCTTTTCAAAATAGATTTTTTTTTAAATACGAGAATTTTTATAGTAAAAGAATTTTTGAAATACAATAATTTTTAGAATAGATGACATTAGTACCACGACAAGTACACGATAAAGGTAAAAGGGGCCGAATCGTCAAATAGCGAAAGGGCTTACGAAGGAGTATTGAAAAATACAGTATACCATTGAATTAAATTTAGATAACGATTTATTCGCAACGACGATTTTCCGAGGATCCAGAAAAATCCTCGAGTACCCTCGCATTCGAGCAAAAACCAAATAAGTTTAGAAACGATAAGAGTATCGATGGTGTACATGATGTTCGGTGTAGAAAAGTACCTCTGGACGCGCCGATAAATTTTCAACTCTCGACCAACAGACGTTGCGATCTATTTCGAGATCTTGCAGGGTCCGCGAGATCGTCGACTCGAGTGCTCTCGTCGAACCGAACGCTTTATATGCTAAAAGGTAAACGCTTCCCTCGAAATTGCTCGTTACGTACTCACGCTCGTCAGAGCTGAGTGTTCGAAATACGTGCACTTTCGGCGAGTCTGCTTTCACCGAAATAGAATACTTTTGCGAAGCCGACCACGTGGCGTGTTATTATTTTTACAACGCAGTTATTGCACAACGAACAACGCTGGAAATGTTGCTCGATTGTTTGATCCGTGTTTATGGAAGTAATAACAAAACGAGCTTGAGCGAAAAAACTAGCCTGGACATTTTCCCACGTATGACTGTGCGCTTTTTCTACGAGCTTAATTTCAACCCCTCCCCCCCAGTTGAGAGTACACGTATACCAATTGGGGCGGAGCGCCAAGAGGGTATCTGGAACGCGCCCTCTGACCCACAGCCTTTTTGAAGTGCGCTTCCATTACCCACATGCGCGTCTGGCTCTCTCTCTCGCTATCGGTAATTATCTACGCCTCACAACTCATCCTCGCCCCCTGCCTGTTCCTATCAGCCAGAATTCTATACCTGCAAAACATCCGAAGTCGAGTAGGAGCCCGCTAAATACGCATGGCAAGAGCGAGACCAAGAACGTCCGTTACATTTGTTTGGGTTCAATGTTCTCCTTTCAATGGATCTTATTTCGAGCTAACAATCCAGGTAGCAGTTTCCAAATAGTTGTCCAGACGTTGTCCGAGTAGGTACCAAATTTTCGCTTGTCGTTCAGAAGTTGTCTAAATGGGTGCCAAATGGTTATCCAGAAGTTGCCTAAATGGGTACAAATGGTTATCCAGAAGTTTCCCAAATGGGTACCAAATAGTTATCTGGGAGTAGTCTAAATGGGTGCCAAATGGTTGCCCAGAAATTGTCTGAATGGGTACCAAATAGGTGTCCAGAAGTCGTCTAAATGGGCGCCAAATAGTTGTCCAGAAGTTGTCTATATGGGTACTAAATAGTTATCTAGAAGTTGTCTAAATGGGTGCCAAATGGTTATCCAGAAGTTGTCTAAATGGGTGCCAAATGGTTTTCCAGAAGTTGGCTAAATGCGTACCAAATGGTTATCCAGAAGTTGCCCAAATGGGTACCAAATAGTTATCTGGGAGTTGTCTAAATGGGTGCCAAATGGTTGCCCAGAAATTGTCTGAATGCGTACCAAATGGTTGTCCAGAAGTTGTCTAAATGCGTACCAAATGGTGGTCCAAAAGTTTTCTATATGGGTACTAAATAGTTATCCAGAAGTTGTCTAAACGGGTGCCAAATAGTTTTCCGGAAGTTGTCTAGATGGGTACCAAATGGTTATCCAGAAGTTGTCTAAATGGGGACCCAACCGTTGTCCAGAAGTTGCCAAATTGGGTACCAAACTGGTGTCCAAAAGTTGTCTAAATGGGCACCAAACCGTTGTCCAGAAGTTGTCTAAATAGATACCAAATGAGTACCAAATATCACCTATAAGTAATCACGTGTTCAACAATCTTTTTGGATGGTTATCAACTTGAAAGTAACCTCGGGGCAAACATTTGGTCCCCTTTTAGCTGACTTTTGGACAACTTTTTGAAGATTACTACTTGGGAAATAAGCTTACGGTACTGAACCTTCACGATGTACATGAGAATGAGTGCAGCTGGGTTCGAAACCAATGTTAACCCTGCCAAAGGATTTGTCTAGACTAGTGACATTTGCGAATGTGGGAACAGTGGAACGAGCGTCAGGGTACTTGATGCGTAAATGCAGGGTAGGCTGCCTACTCGAAGGGGATTAACAAAAGGGGACGAGATGACGTTGGTCGTAGAAATGCTATTTGGGTGCTCGCAGTAAAATACAGGAGACAAACGGTGCCCACTTCCGGAAAAAAAAACATCAATTCCAGTATTTTTGCATCCAGAAAAATTTTGAGGGAAATTTAATGAGCTATTCTTATTTATATTTTAATACATGATTAATTATACCTAAAGAATGGACCTAAAGTTATGTTACGATTATATTTAAAGCATAACTATCCTTCCAAGCAAACTTTCCATTCTTTCTCATTCGAGAATATCATTTATTGACGTCAGATAAACGTTTCGTAGCCGGAAATAAAGCGCATCTTATTCAGAACTGGAACATCGTTTTGTACACTAATAATAAATATATAATCCAAAAATGTAAATTTAATCAATTAAAAATAAAAATTCAGTTACTCATATGAATTTTAAGTCGTAATTTCGGATCCGTCATTCTACGGTGATAAGCCTTGAGATTTTGTGTACGAGCACCCGGAGCCAAAATATTTGTTCACGGAGCATGGATAAGATTATCAAAATTAAGGAAGGACACCACTGTAACTGCCCATTTTACACGCAGTAGGACTGTCGTCAATTTTACCCTGGAACTAAGAGTGAAATATTTTCATTAATTATATTAATTGTCGCAGTCTAGTACGGGAGAAGTTAAAAAATAATGAAAAAAAATGGAGACTGAAAAAAGTTCGTTTTTTGTACCATAATTTTCATATAAAAAGTGATATATTTTTTACAATTTTCAATTAATCGAAAAACGCACTCGTAGTTGACTGTTAAAGAAATCTAAAGAGCTACAGTCAAAATTTCAAGACGATTGGACGAAAATTGTTCAGGTTCTGCTGCGTGCCAATTTCATAAACATGGTTTAGAGAACAAAGTGTTTGAAGTCAACGGTTTTATAGACGCTACAGCTGTTGAAATTATTTTTCCGTAATTTAATGTCACCTTTTGGTAGAAAATAAAACTATTTTTAGTCGATAATTTTTATTGCAGTCGAAAACCACTTAAAAACTATTTTTCTCAGCTATAAACGAACATGCATCACATTTTTGAAGGTTCAAAGGATTTTTTGAAAAGTGTTTCCAAAACAAACGATTTTTCGAAAATTTTACAGTGATGTCCTCCCTCAACTAAAATACTATTAGAGTCACACATACATTTTTCTATTAGAAGCCACGCTTATTTTTGACGAAATAAAACATATGTTCAAGTTCAATCCATAATTGCATTACAATAAATTACAATTCTCCGTACCTTAAACGAACCCTCATTACTTCCAAATATCCGGTTTTCTTGCAAGTCAGTTATAAATTCAAATCAACTCACCCATCCAGTCGAAATAAACATATAATTTAATCAAATATCCAACAAAAGCCAACTACACCGTAAACAAATTGTATTCGATATAACCAAACCATAACTTTCGGTGTTTAATCGTCCAAGCCTGTTCACCAATCCCGGTTATCTGTACCCACCATTTACGACCCTGAAACTTTTTTATCCCCACACAGAAAAGTCTCGTAAAATCGGGAAAGTTTGCTCAGATCCGATCCCCTCAAAACGCACGCTCGTGTCTTTCTTCAACGAGATTCTTCCTCGATTTTTTTGGCAGTCACTTCGCAAATGCAAATATTGAATGCATCGCCGAAAACGTATGAAAACATTATTATCTCGAACAGATGACTACTGCGAGTCGCGTAATTTTCTTCTGGCCTGCGCGGCGGGTAAAAGAGAAATTTCTTTTCGATAGAAGGTAGGAAGGAACAGAGCAATAATTCTGAGGACGGTGCGGTTAGTTGGCTGGCCATGTGCACCCTGGATAAGTGATAGCGGGCCTCTTTGAAGAGTGCGAACCAGCGCGGCTGGATTGAAGCTCCGCAATGTGTGCTCTTTCCCTTTCCTCGAGTGCATGTTGCCTCTGTGGGTTCTCAGGACCGATGTTTTACTCTGTACAGTATATATATATATATATATATATATATATATATATATATATATATATATATATATATATATAAAGAAATACCAAGTTAAAGCAGAACCCACATACAGTGGGCAGACACGGATATATATATATATATATTTATCTATAAGTAAAACTGATGGCAAAAGTGGTTAGCCGCATGCTCGCGTTACGTCCGCGATCACTTAAGATGAACGATTGCCACGCTTATCGTTCATCTAGTAGAGCGTATTTTCCGGAAAGATCGTTCTACCCTATACGGATTCCAGCGCGCTCTTATATTTTCTTTGACAAACGAATTAACAAGAAAACTATAATTAATTATGAGCGACAAGTAAACGTAATGGAGGCAATAGAAAAAATGAGTGAGAAACATGATTTGGCAGAACCAACGGTGGTGGACGCCCAATCATGATGCAACTTTGACGTTTTACGAAACATCATTGGGCTGGGTGACGTTGAAGTTTGCATCATTGGAATGCAACGAAAACTAGTTCTTTTTAATTGCTCAATATTTTTTTCGCCCATGTAGGCTTTGAAAACCCCTCAAACGGTTTCACGTATTCTCGTTGGAAACTTGTGACCTCGATTCGCAAAAAGGCTTTGGGTGGCGATAAAGATGAAGAAATGAAAAATGAGGGGAAAAAATGGGTGCATTGCAACGATGCAAACTTCAACGTCATTTGGGCTGAACAGTACTGGGGTGATTGCTCAAGCGCTTATGAGCGACATGAACTATTGGAAAATTAATTTTATTTATCCCCTTTTTTGGAATAAATAATATTCTGATGATTAAGTTTCGCATCCACTGACTTGAAAACAATGACTGTGACTCACAATTTCTCAAATTTATAATTTTATTTTGAAATCTCAACTTTTTTCAGCCTTTAAATTTTGACATTTTACCTTTTCTATCTTGAACAAGATCATGATGTCAACTCACAATCTCTGAAATATATCATTTCATTCCGGAAATCCCTTTGTTTCGGGGTGTTCTAGACTAGAGGCCGAGATTTCGGGCGTTTTTTCGGACTTGATAAAAAAAATGATTTATACCATCGATTTTTTACAATGTTTTTATTAATGTTTCAAGAACTGATGACAACAATATCGTGCAAAAAAAATCGAAAAAGTTATGGGCCTCTAAATATGGCCGTGAAAAAATAGATCGAAGCGGTTGACATGATTCCAAAGCTCCCATTCATCTGATACAGAAATAAAAACAATTTTCTTGATCGATAAAGATGTCATTGTGGCAGGTAACAAAGAGAACATTTTCCTATGGCGACTGTCTGAAAAAAAGGTTTACTTTTCGCCATATTTTTTTTCAAAGTTTTTTTTTATTTGGTAATAATAATAATTTCGGAATGCCCCGGCTAGGGAAGATAGACGGATATATACTAAAGATCCATACCAAATTTGAAATCAATCGGTTGAATAGAACTCGACGTTTTATGTCAACCAGGTTGAAAAAAGTAGTTTCGAGAAAAACGCGGAGGCGGGATATACATTTACAACGATCAAAAAATCGATATCTGTTTTTTTTTCTTCAAACGATATAACTATATATCTAGAATATTTTTCCAAAGTTTCAAAGCGAAATTCGAAAAACTTCACACGTTACAGCCCGTCAACGCTGTGCCTCACCGCTCGGATTCGTAGCGGCCGTGAACTTCAAACGCGTTTTTCTCAAAACTGCATTATCTGTTTTTGCAGAAATGTTTTTGAAAAATTGAAAAAAAAACTACTTTTTCAATCCACATATTACAGAAATGTTGCGTGAAATATTGATTTTTTTTTGTAAATGCGTGCCATTTTCTTAAATTTGCATTTTCTTCATTTTAATTACCGTCACTTAGAAACTATGAGGTTCTAACTAAAAAAATGTTTGAACATTTTTGCAAATCAAAGTCTACGGGAAGCTAGACTGCACGCCGATTCGCAACTCCCACGGCAACCTTGCTGCAACACTCTGCCATAGCTCCGTCATTTTGATGATGAATTAATTTAAAAAAATTGTTTCGTATACTTAAATATACTATTAAAGTATACCTAAAGTTTGATAGTTGTAGAATAACTATTTCTTAGTTTAAAAAGCCCCTCAATATTGCTTATTTTTTTCCTATATAAATGTATATCCCGCCTTAAATTTCGGGTACGATTTTAGACAACCGCAACTGTCTAATAAGTAGTATAATCGCATGTTATACTAACGTTATGTTGATGGGCCATTACTGCCTCGTGAAGTATGCCTTCCTCGATTTCGAAAAGATGATTTTCTGAAGCTGGTGCTCCCCGAGGAAAAATGAATATATATAAACATATATAATTGTATATTAATTGATCACATACAATTGTATACAAAAATTGGCCCGATAGAATTTTATATATTTGTATATAAACGTATACAATTGTATATACTAATATACTATCGTTTGTATACAAATATATAAAATTCTATCGGGCCAATTTTTGTACACAATTGTATATGATCAATTAATATACAATTATATATGTTTATATATATATTCATTTTTACTCGGGTTTATATTTTATAATTCAACGTTTCAATGTAAAATACGTTGATATGTTTTGTCATGTAGAAAAAAAGCTATTGTGACACATATATACCAGTCGAAGAAAGCGATGTTATTTTGTTAGTAAAATATCAAGAAAAAACTAATATTAAGCAACTGATCAGAATTGAAAATTATCTCTGTAAGAAACCCAATAATTGTAATCAAATTTGGTAAATATATAGCATTAATACATAATTTGTTAACTTTTAATAAACAATCTCTTGATTTACCTGCTTGCATACGCGAATAAAACCAAAGAAAACTTTTTCTATATCTGATCATATATGAAGCCATATAAAGATATATACAATTATATGTATTTCAAAAGAAAATAAAAGTACTCATATACAGTCATATACAATTTTATATACCGTAAATAAAATTTTCACTTATATATATATCATTATATACAGAACTATGTATAATTTTATCAAATCAAATTCGATGGAAGTACATTTATTTTGGATTATATATAGGAATGTATAGAGTTATATACAATTATATATAAACCTATATATAAATATATATGATTGTATATCATTTTTATATAATTGTATCTAAGTATATACAATCATTTTTACTCGGGTTCCCTGCGAGGAGTTCTAGCTTCCTTAGAACCTTCTGAAATTCGTAGCTCCGACTTTAGTATTTCTAAAACAGGTAGAAATCCTTCATTGCAAATACACACAGCAGTCAAATTAACAATTCCAATGGTCTCAGCTCCTGCATGTACATGCTTCGGCGCAAAAGTCCAGATAAAAAAATCAAAGATATTGGGAATTTCGACAAAATAATGTTCATTTCGATATTTCCTTTTGAAGACATATTCTTGAGAGTCTATATTTTCATAAAAAGCCACAAAAAATCGATTTTTTCAAAATTCCAGACTAGAATACTGCCTTAAAGAAAAATAACGTTACAATATTTAAATAGCAGTTTTACTGACTTTCCGGGGGCGTTGCGTAGTGCATTAGGAAAGACTTTCTGTCGGCAATAGACTGGAGGTTTTCCAGAAACTGGCAAAAGAGAGTTCACTCGTGCGGGGTGGAGGTAAAAACGATTGGATCCTGAAAGCTCGAAAGGGCATGTGAAAGAAGAGCCGAATAAATAGTAGGCTTTTTATATTTGGGCATTTCTCAACGCATTTTACGTTGCAAATTTCCCAAAAGCAAACAATTACGATGAACAAGAAAGTCGTCGGCTTTCATTGTAGTTGAAACGAAGTATAATAGCTTCGACCTGGGCAAACGCGTTCTCCAAGCGAGCTCGAATTATTGATCCATGGTCGTCGGTGAACGAGTCCTCGACAGGACACCCAGATGGCATAGGCCGTCGATCAGCGAGCATGCGGTCTATAAAATTACCCATACTCAGGTCGAAGCGATGCGAGATGTTATTTTTTTCTTCTTTTTTCTCATATTGCCTCGTGGTCACATCGCGGGCATGGTAAAATAAACTTTGAATTTAAATGGTCGGACTACACTCCATAGCGGAAATTTGCATAAAAATAAAATACGTTCGTGTACGTGTGAGTGTTGCGTGTTCGTATGTCGCGTATTTAGAAAGGCAGCCCTGAAGGATGTAGAGGCGAACGAATGTATTATAATATCTATTTTTTCGATCACGAATCACTACGACTTAATGATTTCCAATCGAGCCATTTCTCGATATAATTAGAGGAAATATATTGAACAAGGGTGTCCGGGCTTATTAGACTTTTCCATTACCGTTTTGACGTTACGGCGATAATGACCGTTCCTTGTTTTTTTTTTCTTCTTCGGATAAACGGCTTCTTTACCATGTTACCGCTTTTTAAAAATTGTATACACCGTAGAAATTATCCGCTACTGGTGATCGAAGATTTCGATCTTTACACGCCTACGCCTACGCCAACATATTTTTATCCGTATTTGTCGATAATGAAATCATCGAGAGATGTGGGACAAAGCTGCCAACTCCTTTAGACATTCCTGCCTATCGTAGAACGAATCATTATCGAACGGATCACCGTATCCGTTCGACTGATTACTGTCCTCGAGTCTTATGATCTTTGGCATGAAGAACCTCTATCAGGGAATATTTTGCAGAATACGGACGTTAAGGAAGCTCTGATTTTAATGAGAATATTGAGAAGGCGATTCTGTGTTGCTTCGAAGTCTCTGGATATAGCGAAAGTTTTTCTGAGTTGCAATTGCTGATTGATTGTCACGAGCGCTATAATATCGATTTTTGGTACAAAACCGCGAAAATCATCTTGCACATTGAATCTAACTGATGTCATTGACCTCACAAAGTTTCGCTTGTGAGGAATTTGTTTTTTTAATGGTTTCCTTGTAGAAATAAATTTGTGAAAAAAATCAATTGTTAAGGAAGCAATAAGGTTATAATTTTTGTATTTTTTTTTCTAAGCCAAGCTGGAAGTCGTTGCATAATGCTCTTTTTATTTCAAATATAATGAATATATTGCACAATAGCTAATGCATAAAACTGTATTTATTTTTAATATAATAAATATGTAACATAACAGCTATTGCATAAAACTCTTTTTATGTTCAAATATACTATAAATACGACATATTATCTAATGGATAATACTCCTTTATATTAAAAAAAAAGCCATCGGAAAGGGGCCGGTTTGAAATGCTGAACTTTGAATGATCATAACGCTCAAAACTCCGAAAGAATTTTACACGAAAGACCAAAACTCCGAAAATCTGAACAACGTCAAAATAATTCGGCTATGGAAGTTTTAAAAGTTTCAAAATTTGCAATTAATCGACGAATTATTTCAAGAATTTTTTTTATTAAGTGATTTTACGTTAACTTTGAAATCTGTATAGACAATGTTATACTCTCTGCATAATTTACAATCAACTGTGTAAACTTTCGCTGGCATGATCTTGACGAACATTGTAATTTCGGAACATTAAAATTGGGAATTTTAAACCGTCGGCGCATTGAAAGTTCGGAATTTAAACCCGGTCCCCATGTCAAGATCATGCCTACGAAAGTCTACACAGTTGACTGTAAATGATGTAGAACGTATAATATTGTATAGACAAATTTCAAAATTGACGCAAAATCACTTCTTAAAAAATAAAAAAAATGTTGAAATAATGCGGCGATTGATTGAAAATTTTTAAAGTTTCGAAACTTCCATAGCCGAATTATTTTGACTGTGTTCAAATTTTCGGAGTTTTGATCTTTCGTGTAAAATTCTTTCGGAGTTATGATCTTTCGGGGTAGTATTCTTTCGGAGTTTTGAGCGTTTTGATCATTCAAAGTTCGCAATTTCAACTCGATCCCATCTCGAATTGCGGAATATTTAAATTCGGAATTTTAAACGGTCGGAGCATTCAAAGTTCGGAATTTCAACCCGGTCCCATCGGTAATGCCGGAAATTGGGAAAGATACAGCGTTGAGTGCATTCTAAAAAATAATTCTGTGTTGTCGAGTTCAGGGCAGCAAAATTCAATTCCAAACAAGTACCATTATACTCTTTATAGGTGTAAAAAAATACAGCCCCATGCTTACAAATTTGGGAAACTTTGCTGAGTGTTTAGCAGTTGAAAAATTCGTGTTTTTAATAAAACTCGACTCCTTTCCCCCACGGAAATTTATGTATGTAAAATATATGCAGAAAATGTATGCTACACATATATATATCGGTCGCATATATAGTGACGAAAAATAGAATAATACGTATATATTCAGTATATATGCACCAAATATATGACGCATATATGACCCATATATTTTCGATATATTTTTTTGACCAAAACATATATGCTACGTATATAGTATAAACACTATATATGATGCATATATGAGGCATATACGACGCATATATTTTCGATATATTTTCAATCTATTTTTTTGTCAGAAAAATATATCAAAAATGTATGCGTCATATTTGACTCATATATGTGTCATTTATGCGTCATATATGACGCATACATTTTTGATACATATTCCTGACAAAAAATATATGCTGTGTATAAACACTATTACAGTTAAACTTAATAAAACTTAAAACTTGAACTTAAAAAAACTTAACTTACAGTTGAAGTACGCTATTACATATAAACACTATATACAGATATGCCACGCATATCTGTATATATGTGGCGTATATGTACCATTTATGCAGTATATATGTGGTATGTACGCAGTGTGTATGCAACATATATGCTAAATATATGTGGTATATATGCAGGGTAAATGCTACATATATCATTGATATATGATACATTCATATACAGTAATACCACGCATATACATCTCATATATGAAAACGTTACGAAAATTAGAATTTGGCACATATATGCAACATATATTTTCAATATACGGCATAAATTTCACATATATTACAATTATTAATAAAATAAATTTGCAGTATATTTTTGCGTATATAAATTTCCATGGGGATTTACCGATTTTCACCAAATTCGGTCCCGTCATCCTCCTTCCGTACGAAAAACCGTTCGTATTCTTCATTTACTCCCACGCCCTCGGTATTTCCCTTAAGTGTTTTTTTTTCACCTCTTGGGAACATTTTGAACGTATTTCGATTGAAATCCCCAAAACGAATTTTCCTCAACGAGACAGCACAAATCCATTTTTCGTACTCGAAAGATGACAATAATTCTCAAACACGGAGCTCCAACAACATTTCCTGTCTTTTTTCAGATACAGCGATGGACTTTCAATTCGCGGAGGGTCGTGAGTGCGTTAATTGCGGGGCCATATCGACCCCTCTCTGGCGACGGGACGGCACCGGACATTATTTGTGCAACGCGTGCGGACTTTATCACAAAATGAACGGGATGAATCGACCACTCATCAAGCCCTCGAAACGCCTCGTAAGTATATTGCCAATTAACTCAATGGTCCCATGTTGAATTCGATTCGACGACCGCGAACCGATCGATCACTCGAGCCAAACGAAAAAGTTGATCACCGCGTGTGCCCTCGAGGAAATCGTCTTCGTCTCGCAATTGCCTGAGAACAATGAAAAGCCCAAAATCTTGTAATGCGATCGGCATACGTAATTATCGAATGGGACAGATCTCCGAATTCCAGACTGCCACGAGACGACTCGGACTGTGCTGCACGAATTGCGGAACCCGAACGACGACACTGTGGAGGCGCAACAACGAGGGCGAACCCGTATGCAACGCTTGCGGCCTTTATTTCAAACTTCACGGCGTCAACAGACCTTTGGCAATGCGAAAAGACGGCATACAAACCAGGAAGAGAAAGCCGAAGAAAACACCCGAGCCAAACGCGAGATCTTCGTCCGGAGAACACGAGACCTCGGCTTCGACGACCTCTTCGCCCTCAAATGGTGAGAAAAAAACCTTATACCCCAATTTTGTACGATTTTTGGAAATATCCTCCTACAGAATCCATCTATAACTCATTTACGCGGAAAATTACGATATGTGTCCGGCGTGTGCAGAAATTTGTTCAGAAGTCCTTTGAAGTTCAGAAGTCCTTTGAAGTTCAAAATCCTTTGAAGTTCAGAAGCCCTTTGAAGTTCAGAAGCCCTTTGAAGTTCAGAAGTCCATTGAAGTTCAAAAGTCCTTTGACGTTCAGAAGTCCTTTGAAGTTCAGAAGTCCTTTGAAGTTCAGAAGTTCTTTGAAGGTCAGAAGTCCTTTGAAGTTCAGAAGTCCTTTGAAGTTCAGAAGGCCTTCGAAGTTCAGAATCCCTTTGAAGTACAGAAGTCCTTTGAAGTTCAGAAGTCCTTTGAAGCTGAGAAGTCTTTTGAAGTTCGGAAGGCCTTTGAAGTTCAGAAGTCCTTTGAAGTTGAGAAGTCTTTTGAAGTTCGGAAGGCCTTTGAAGTTCAGAAGTTCTTTGAAGTTCAGCAGAAATTTGTTCAGAAGTAGAAGATCCTTCTACATCTCTATAAGGATTCCGTTTGAGAATTTTGTATTGCACATTGTCAGCCAGAATTTGGTGGACCTTCCAAAAAAAATATCCTTCTGCGCTCCTGCTCACAATTTTGTTGCGGAGTACCAAGATCATCTCTATAGTGATTTGCTAGGGGCACATAGGGAATCCTCATTGGGACCTAATGAGATTTTGCACTGATTCCCAATGCACACCGTTTAAAAATTCTTGCCACGTGCGAATCCAAAATTTGCGAAAAGTAACGAGAAAAAACGCAGCGTGCTGAAACATAACCTGCACGTTTCTCGAGCGTGTACGTTTGTGGTGATTAGGGTGGCACAAATATGGACTCTATTTTTTTCCTTTTTCTCACCAGCCAATTATCTCCTTTAAAGAAAAAAAAATTGTCGCGGAAGCTGCGAGCGGTCAAAAAATATTTAGAGGTTGTTCAAGCCTCCCAAAAATTCAAATTTTCATTAAAAACCCGATTTTTTTCGTCCACTTCTCAGCGATGAATTTTACACGTTAAACTTTAAAATTTAACCTCGCGAAAACTCTAGCTGGGCAATGATTATTTCAGCCATCAGATTATATCAGCCATCAGCAGCGCCACATACAGGCCGTAATGGGAACTGTGCTTTTCCAGCAGATTCGCATACTATTTTCGTCGTACATGGTTCGGACTCCTTTAGTATAGTCTCCATGGTTGATACTTTCACACTCATTCACCTCCCTGCCGCCCCTTCAAACTCCAACAGGAGCACTGTGTTCGCACACGCTGATTAGTAACTAGGCTTATGATTCATCTTATCCCGCGTATTCGTCTTGCCCCTACTTCCCCTACAGTTAAGGGGTCTTCTCACTTTAGACGCTAAAAAAGACTATTTTCATGATTTTTTTTATAGGTTTATATTATAAATATTGATATAAACATTGTTACATTTAATAAATACACTTGATATAAACATTGTTACATTATTACATTTAATACACTTGATATAAACACTTATATAAACATTGATTATACACTTATATAAACACTTATTATACACTTATATTATACACTTATATAAACATTGATTATACACTTGATATAAACATTGTTACATTTAATAAATACACTTTCGAATACCTAAAAAAGAATTCATTCATTTAAGTCACTATAAATAGTGACTTGAATAAATAATTTTTTTTACGTATTTCGACGTATTAGACGAGATACCTAAGTTACATTTTTTTGGGTGTTTCGAGGTACTAGACGAAAATGGTAGTTAAAATAATGTCCTAAAAGAATTGTAGGTCTGCGCTGTTGATGAAATCTCGGAGATCGATCATCCGAAACAAAAAAATCAAACGGTTTTACGTCCAGTATGTTAGTGGCTATAGCGCATATCATACGATTTTTTATATATGCAAAAATAACCAAGTGACGGACATTTTTAGAAAAAAAAAACGAAAAACGCGTTTTTTCACCCTTTTTGGCAAAAAAATAGTAAATATTAAAAAAAAAAAATTCTTGATATGCGCTATAGCTATAGTTGTAATATGTGGTTAAAATGTAATAAGAATCAGGCGAGTAGTTTCGAAGATTTTATCAACAAGCCGTCGAAAACCATTATTTCGAGAACAACGCGTTTAAAGTTTGTTGGGGTTACATAAATAAATTAAAAAAAACAATTGTATGTACCTAGACTTATATTTATAATATAAGACTATAAAAAAAATTATCAAAATAGCCTTTTTTAGCGCCTAAAGTGAGAAGACCCCCTAACTCGACGACGAAGAAAAACCGGAAGTTGTATTTTCAGAGGTGCATTTTTTCATAAAAAAATTCCTGGAATAGAAGACTCTCCAAGACGAATATTGAAGAGCTGAATATTAAAAATATTTAAATTCTCCCACTCGATAGCCTCGTATTCGGCGAGACGATAAAGTTGGTCGTGTGTTTGCAGAGATGAAGAGCAATCAACAGCAGCAACAGCAGCAACAGCAGCATCAGCATCATCACATCGAGACGTCGAAAAGCTCGTTGTCGTCGGTATCGGCGGACCGGCCGGTCTATCTCGGTCACACCTCGCTCCTCGCGACCGGAAGTGTCGTACCTGCGGTAAAGACGGAACCCCGTAGCTGCGACAGTCACGTGGGTCAACCTTACAACTCGTACTACCAGCATCCTCATCAATTAGGAACGTCGACGAGCGAGCATCAGCAGCAGAATTACTACGGCGCTCAGGAAGCTCCTTATCATCATCAGCATCACGTCACCACAGCTGCAAAATTACTCGCCTCGTCATAACTTTTCCTTACCGCTTAAATCTTTATTTTATTCTCCCCCGCTGCATTTGTGCGATTTTCCCCACTGCGCTCGCGACTCGAGGAACAAAAAAAAACTCTCGTCCTCATTTGGAGAATTGGCCAATTAATGTCCTCTCGTTGAAAGTTGACAAGGTCTTGGTGGAAAGGAAAAACAACGCGAGACCCGGAGCGACTAAAAATTCCCGTGTTTTTCCAACGAACGGAGACTCGATGATTTTCTTCTCGGTTCAAGCCGAAGGGCGAGCAAACGAACCTTCCTGGAGTATTATACTAATGTAAGTTTTTTTTCCCCTAGCAGCGAAAAAAAATTCCAATCTCGACTTACGAAGTCGTAGTGCGCTAGTCGGACGATAGGCAAAAGAAAAAAAATAAACAATATATCAACGAGGATCTACAGTAAAAAATAGATGCGACACAAACGAAACACGAGAACGAGCACTAATATAAAACGTATAATGTCACGATAGTTTTCTTCTTTTGCGACGTTTTTTTAGATCGAAGAAAATATAAAATTACTCGATGTGTGATATTTAAGTTATGTATATCGTGTTTCTACGTGACGATATTACTATTATTGTTATAGAAAAGCGAAACCTTTTTCTTATTACGTTAGATACGATTTTGATTAAGGCGTTACCCCCACTTGTAGCGCAAAAAGAAAGGCCTTTTTCATGAATTTTTTTAAAGAAAACTACAAAACTTTTTTAATCGATCAATATACCATCTTAAAGAACACATCTTGAAGGACTTTCAGTAATTTTTTTATTGAAAAATATTACATTGTTTAGTGGCAAATGGCCGTCAATGAAATAATGTTTTTATATACACGGTTTGCGGTGACCAACATTGCGGCGAAGTGGATCATCTGAAAAAAAAATGCGGATGGATTTAGTCAAATATAAGTATAAACTAGTCTTTAATCGAAGCATTTTAAAAAATATTCATTTTTCACAAAATGGCGGACAGTCAAAGTTAATGGTTCGATTTTAACGAAAAAAAACGGCCGTTTTTTGGCTATAAAACGGCCATTTTATTTCGAAAAAAAAAATCGAACGATTAAAGACAACATTTTTATGTATTAAATAAGCCTGCAAAATTTCAAGAAGATCGGTTCATTAGTGTTCGAGTAATCTTGGTCACCGACTTCAGAAATGCCATTTTGAGAAAGACGCGTTTAAAGTTTCTCTTTCAACGCTCTTTCAACGCGGATTCTTCTCTTTCAACGCACATATCTCAGTCAATTTTGTTCGGATCGACTTGACATTTTCAGGACATATTCTCAGCTACTTATACTTCAAAAAAATGCAATAAAAAGAATCGATTTTTTCAAAATCGCAAGTGGGGGTAACCCCTTAAAAGTACATGCCTATGGTGCTCGTTAAAAACGAATTTCTTCTTTTGTAAATAATGAGACTTTCCATTACTTAGCAGACACTACAATAGCATAGAAACGGCGACGAAGAAACAGAACGAAATGCCTGTTGTAGTTTCGCAATTTCCATGATTATGTTTCGTTCGAAGCAGTGAGAGGAGAGGCTTCGAATTATCCTAGCGAGAACGTTACCGAAAATGAAACATTCAAAAAATGCTCGCATACACGCATAGACGATGAGTATCACTTATATTAAGTCTCAATGATTACGAGCCTGCGCAAAATCGGATGATTCTGAAGTCTGGTCGTCTGCGAATTGTGCAAACGTCACGATTGTGCGAATTTCCAAAAGCTTCGAGGCAAAGAGCACTATTGCAACTGGTGATTGAGAGTCTTGTGATTGGTTTTGTTGGCGAAGTAGATGGTTCCGAATGCAGAAGATTGAAATGAATTTTGAAAAATCCCCATTGCCATTGGGCAACCTGCAAGGGATCGGGACTTTTTGGATCGTACAGCTCATTTTTTTTCTTCTCACGGTCGAGAAGAATTTGCCACGAGTGTATGCACGCGAGCGAATTGTATCACTCGTAAAAGATTTACTCGAAACAAGCCTGAAATTAGCACGAGAAAGTGGGAGTAATACATATTGGAATGGAAAATACTTTGAGCTCTTTGTAAATATTTGTCATTATAGTTACGTCTCGTAGATCCAATGCTAATTTCCTGTCACCCGTCACCTAAAAAACACTAAGTTGTAGAACGTAAAGTATCATTAATCATAATGGAGCTACTATCTATTGATCATGAATAACGAAAAAAAAAGTAACCGATTCGTGTACTTATGCAATAAATGAAGAAAAATGAAATCGTTACGAACGAGAAATTTCCGGAGTGATGTTATTTTGTTATAACATTTTTATTATCCTCAAAGTTACTGTTATTTGGTCCTTATTTTCCCTCTATTTCTCGTCATAAACCCGCTGCTTTTTATCTTTCAATATTTGTTAATTAAAAGTACGAGGTATAGCATAATTATTTGCAAGTACTGAAATTACGGAAGGACACTGACTCCGACGAACCTAGGGTTGTTTTTCCGAAATTTGTTGTCTACTGGATTAAATAATAGTATGCCTAATAACCCAAATAATAATCCCAATAAATATTTAGGATTCGGAAAAAAAGGTATGTTATTAAGGGGTTAGGCCACTGTAGGGGCTGAAAAAATAGTCTTTTTGAGTACTTTTTTCAGAAAAACTACAAAATAAATCGAGATTACAAGAAAGGGTGTTTATCATACATATCAGTGACTGTATACAATCATTTTTTTTGAAGCGATTAATATCAAAATGACGGCTGTGCAGCGTTTATCTCAAAACTGCATTTTTTAAGTTGGCTGGAAACATAACTCAGACAATTTTCAACCGATTCACTTGAAATGTTGAATATATCTCGAAAAATACATTGTCTATGAAATTACGTAGGATTTTTTTTATATTGCAATTATCTGACGAAATTTTTCGCTTTCTAAAAATTTGCGTAAAAAATCGTCAGTTAATCGTTAATAACAAACGAACTATGCAATATAAAAAAAATCCCACGTACTTCCACAAACAATGTATGTTTCAAGATATATTCAACATTTCAAGTGAATCGGTTGAAAATTGTCTAAGTTATGTTTCCGGCCATCTTAAAACATGCAGTTTCAAGATAAACGCTGTACAGCCGCCATTTTGAAATTAATCGCTTCGAATAAATTATTGTATACAGTCACTGATATGTATCATAAACACCCTTTTTTGTAATCTCGATTTATTTTGTAGTTTTTCTGAAAGAAAATCCCGAAAAAGCGTATTTTTCGGCCTCTGGAGTGGCCTAAGGCCTTAAGCATACATGGAACTTATGCCGTGTCAATTGTTATTTTAAAAATATTCAAAATTAAAAGCGTAATTGAGGAATAATAGAGCATCTGTATAAAAAGTGTGGTCCAACGGCCGGATCGAAAACTTGACTTGTCAGTCTGAAAAATGAAAATAAAAAAGTTTTATAATCTATACTACCGGCCTAAATTTTTCGAACACTTGATATAATTGCAAAACATTCGATCACTTTGGATAATTGCAAAATTATGTTAGAATAATATAATTTATTATACGGAGCTATATAGTATCTTCGTGAAATAACAAATGAAATGAATTACATTATTCTAACATTACTTGGCAATTATCCAGTGATCGAAAGTTTTGCAATTATCTGGAGTGTCCGAAAACTTTTGACCGGTAGTGTATATAAATTTCGTTTTCATTGTACGTAGCCGTTTTCCGAAAAAGAATGCAGCCAAAATGGCGGCTGTTGAAAAAGTGTAATTTTGGAGAAACGTTTACTTATATTCGGGGTCTTAAAAAATACTGAATTAAATAAAAAAGGCTACGTACTGCGATACCTCCTGGAATTATGGAAATTTTCGTTTTTTTTCGTTTTCTTCGTTGTGATTCCGGCCGGGTCGAGAATAGTCGTTTCGAGAAAAAACGCGATTGAAAGTTTTAGTATACTCAAATCGTTGCGCTACCTGCTCTCACTAGATCGTCCGCAACTTGGTCAATTTTCAATGTTTTGACTTCAATGTTTTTCACGTGTTCTTGAATATGTAGACTTCAAGAAAAAAAATTCACTCACCACAGTGGTGTCCCGCCATAATTAATATCTCTTCAACACACATTTTTTTGTCGATAATTTTTTTATTTTTATGCTTTTGTCGACGTTTTTTTTTTTTCATTTATTTGATTATTTCGTGTCCACTACGTTAAGAATTATGCAAGTGAAAGAAAAGCACGTGATCACGACGTGTTCGCTTTTCGTCATTCAGCCGTGAGCAAATATTTTTCTATCGAGCTTCGACATCGACGAAAGAAAACGGTTTCAACAGATCCCACCTCCCACCAGCTCCAACAATAAAAACCAACCCCGACGTGTGATTACGCGAGTCCGTTGACTATGGCAACCCTTCACACGGAGATATCGAGAGGTGTCAACCTGCACAACCCTCCCACGACGCACAAATCGTTCTCACCTTCGAGAGTTATTATCGCAAGTTCGACCTCACTCGAGTTACGATCATCCGACAGTCGGGTCGTCTGATTTCATACCTCACTCCGTTTATTGTGAAAAATTGCAAAACTCGAATAAAGTACGGAACTTACAAAAAGAAACAACCGGAAAGACATTCGAATAATGGGTAAGTTTATACATTTTTAATTCAACTACGATTTTCCATACAGTCTCGGAAACTCACGCTGATTTTGGTGGTGACTCTAGGAAATAAGTGTTGTTTGTAATTAGTAGATTATAATTGGTAAGAGACTGGAAAAACGTGTCACACGTATTTATTGTGCTGTATAAATTCATACGATATGCCCAATATAATAATAGGCCCACGGTCCCCAAATGGAAAAAGGGCTACAACAGTTTAAAAGTTGAACGTTCGATTTTTAAAGATCTAAAAAGTACTTGGTTTACTTCCAAATGTGGCAAGCAGTGATTCCAGACGTCATGCGATTGAAATCGTCTCACTTTTTTTGTTAATAATATTTTAAAGAATAGTGTATCGAGAAACATTGGCATTAAGGCGGGGTATACATTTACAACGATCAATAACTCGATTTCTTTTTTTTTATTTAAACGATTGAACGAAAACGATTGATATGTAGAATATTTTCCCAAAGTTGCAAAGCGAAATTCGACAAACTTCAAACGTGTCTCTCTTAAAACAGCATTATCGAAATTGGCGTGCAGGATTACTCAAAAACTATTAAGGGGCCAGTCCCCTTTGCAGCCACTAAAAAAGGGTACTTTTGCGATTTTCGTAAAGGTTTTATAAAATATATGAATATAAAAGTTGTTGGGCTTGATAAATAGTCTTGAAATACGTAAAAAAAAATGTTTAATTCATTTTCATTCATTTTTAAGTACAAAAACTATAGTTTAACGTAACGCCTCAAAAATAGGTGGGCTAGGTAGCTCCATCACAACTCGGCAACGGCTTGTCTGGAAGAAAAAAATCAAAGTCCACTAGATTCAGTATGACACCAGCTACAAAACGACCCTCCGATATAAAGTTTTGTCAAAAAATAAAAAAATGGCAGATGAAAAACGAAAAAAGTATACAAAACGCGTTTTTTCGCAGTTTTTCGAAAAAAGAGTAAAAATCAAAATTTTGAAACTATCGAGTTTATTAGTTTTGGAGATACGATGGAGCTAGATTTTGAAAACGTTGTTTCGATAAAAACGCGTTTGAAGTTTATACTATGAAAAACTCTTACCTAAACTCAATCGGCAATTCCTGCACCGTATAAAATCCCTTCTGATTGCTCATCATCGTCGATTTCTTCAAGTCTCGCTTGCTTTCGATTTTTTGAAATTTTCAAAGTGGACTGGCCCCTTAAGCCGATTGAGTTAAAACTTGGTAGAAATATTGATAATATTGGCACCTTCTTGACGAAAATTGGAAGAAAAAACAACTTTTTGAATCCACATTTTACAGAAATGTTGCGTGAAATGTTGATTTTTTTTTGTAAATTCGTGCCATTTTCTCAAATTGGCATTTTATTCATTTTAATTACCGTCACATGGAAGCTATACCTGTTCTAGCTGAAAAAATGTTTGAACTTTTTTGCAAAGCAAAGTCTACGGGAAGCTGACTGCACGCCTATTCGCAACTCACGCGGCGACCTTGCTGTAACACTCTGCCACAGCTCCGGCATTTTAATGCTGAATTAATTTTTAAAAATTGTTTTGTATCCTTAAATATACCTAAAGTTTGATCATTTTAGAATAATTATTTCTTAGTTTACAAAATTTCTCAATACTGCTTATTTTTTTCCTGTCTAAATGTATATCCCGCCTTAAAACAGTTTTGACCATGAGGTTTCATTAAAATCACGTCCAGTGGGTAAATAAATGAGAAACTTATCAAACTTTTATCTGACCACTTGAATTTATGGAAAACTGTTGAACGTCTCGTGGCACGATGTTATAATGATACTCTAAAACTACTCGTAATAATTCCCTGACTCGTTTCGTCACGAAGAAAATGAAAAATCACTGGAATAAGTACAATATATTTTTCGATGGAGTAAAAAATGACATTCGCCGTAAGAAATCATTTATAAAGCTTTTTTCAAGAATACATTGAAGCAAAATTCGTCTACGTTCGTTAAGCACGTCGAACAAATGGTGCATGGTAAGAATGCTTGATGAAATTTCACATACACGATATATTTTCATTAGGCAGAACATTGCCGACACCGGTGGCGTGCAAAGTATGTGGTGACCGTTCGTACGGAAAACACTACGGGGTTTATTGCTGCGACGGCTGTTCCTGCTTCTTCAAGCGATCGGTTCGCCGTGGAGTCCTTTACACGTGCATAGGTTGCCAGAAATTTGTTTCAAACAATACGAACCAAAATTCAAGAACTCTTTTGTTACTAATTTTCACAAATAAGATTTTTCGTGAACGCACTCTATAACAAAAATTAAAGCTCGTCATTTTTCTTTTGTAATAAAAATTACTTGGATTCGTCCTGTAATGACATTTAGTAAAGACATTTTGTAATTTTAATTTATAATAAAACCATTTTTCCCATAAAAATTGATATTACAGACGATGCTGAGTAACTTTTGTAACAATTTTTTTATAATAACAAAAAACATTACAAAATTGTAGTACACGAAACTTTTTTACTACAAAATGATATTACGAAAAATATTTGTACGACAAAATTGTATTACTATATTAAATGAGTATTACAAAATTTAATTGCGAAAAATCTTTGTATTACAAAATTTGTATTACAACATTAAATTACAAAAAATCTTTTTGCAATGAAAATCGCAGCTGGTACAGGAACCTGTTCGGTGGACAAGGCTCGAAGAAATTGGTGTCCTCACTGCCGTTTGAAAAAATGTTTCGCAGTCCGAATGAATACAGCGGGTGAGTGAATTGTAGAAAAAGGATTTTGCGGTTTTGTGGTTCAAGATGATTATCGCGAATTCCTCGGTTCGGATAATGCGATCGCGGTGTCTGTTTGTAATTCCATTTGTGTCCTTTTTTCGTACGATTATTTTTACCGTGAGAAAAGGTAAAAGGCATGAATTCAAGAGTCCAGAACCGAACGACTGAAAAAAAAAACTTGCCGCCGCTATAATAGCGACGTATGTAACAACGAGATGCAAACACGGCCACGTGCGGGACACGCGCCTATACATACACACGTACGAATCGTTGCCCGGACGTGTCAACTGATTTAATTGACAGCCGACCCTTGCGCGCGCGGCACATCACCGTTGCCTCATCCGGTCGAGAGGGTTGTCAGAGTCGACCGGATTGTACGATCAGACAAATATTTTACTAGCGCAATCGGGGTGGGAAATTTCTTGATTTTTTATTCACAATAAACCTCGCGTTCGTTTCTGGCTTAATGAAACATTTGTTTATTTACTTTGGACGCAAACTGTCTTTGATTTTTGGCCTGTATCTAATAACCGAAAATATAATACTAGACTGCGAATAAATGTTATTACAAGTAACGTTATTGTGATGATGGTTAGTGTCATTTTATTGTACGTTTTCCCGAAGTTGGATTTATTACAATTCAATGTTTCTTTCTCCCCAGATTATTTATCATGAAATTAAATTTCCCTATTTTTGGGTTATCAACAGAGTTGGGAGGTTACCCAATTGATTAAGGCCTCAGGCCACTCTAGAGGCCGAAAAAATAGGCTTTTGGGGATTTTTTTTTAGAAAAACTACAAAATAAATCGATATTACAAAAAAGGGTGTTTATCAGTGACTGTATACAATAATTCTTTTTGAAGCGATTAATTTCAAAATGGCGGCTTTGCAGCGTTTTTGCGATGACGTCTCCGTTTTTTCAGGGTCCACGGCCGGACAAACAACTCCTGCAATTTTTAATTATAATGAGTTAATGAATTTTTTTTCGATTATATATAATAACTGTTATAGAAGTACATAGGATTTTTCGATATATTGATTTTTGACCAAATCTGTTAAGATTATCTGTTATTATAAATATTATATATTATTAATCTGTTAATAACAGATTACTAATATTATTAAATAACAGATAACTATGCAATATTAAAAAAACCTGCGTAGTGACAAACAACTCCTGTAATTTTTTAATTATAATGAGTCAGTAAATTTTTTTCGATTATATATAATCACTGCTATAGAAGTACGTAGGGTTTTTTCGATATATTGATTTTTGACCAAATCACGCACTTCTAAAGTGGAAAGCGAAAAAATTGCCTAAAAAATCGTCAGATAATTGTTAATAACAGATTAACTATGCAATATAAAAAATCCTACGTAGTTCCATAGACAATGTATTTTTCAAGATATATTCAACATTTCAAGTGAATCGGTTGAAAATTGTCTCAGTTATGTTTCGGCCAACTTAAAAAATGCAGTTTTGAGATAAACGCGTTTGAAGATTTGAGTCCGCTCGCTGCGGACCAGGCGGCCTTGTACTAAAAGTCGAAAACCGAGTACTTAGAGATTTTTCCCGGCCATAATCTTTTGGGACATCATTTTTGAGGTCCTACGGGACCAGTAAAAAAAATCGATTTTTCGAAAATTCTAGAGTGGCCTAACCCCTTAATCGCGATTAATTGATCGTTTTATTAAAGAGTAAGAGAACGACGATCTCCGGGTACTCGAGTACGTCCTGACCAAAGAGAATAGTACATTTGACGTCAGATGTTTGATCAATCCGGATTTGCGTATGGAACGAACCATGACTATTTGCTTTCGATCAGCTCAACGATCGGCAGGGTAACGATTCTCGTGTGTCAAAATACGAATACATGATTGACGGTAATCTTTTATCCGTAGGCACGGTTGTAGCTCTCATCGTTATTACGTATAAACACGGTAAAAAAAGATGAACGAAAAAGTTATACTGATAATTGAAGATTGTGATCGAATCGTGGACCAATAATTTACTTGTGTAAATATAACTTTTTTCCGTTAATTTTTAAGGAAGGACACCGCACTGTGACGGGCCGAAAAAGGGTCGTTTTTCCGATTTTTTTTGTGTACTAGATTATTTATTTGGGATTTGGAAAAAAGGTATGTTATTGAACATACATTAAAGTTATTTCGTGTAAATTTTCTTAGAAAAAAAATTAAAATGAACGTTATTGAGGTATACTAGAGCCTCGGTATAAAAAAATGTGGGCCAACGGCCGGATCGATAACTTGATAACGGTTGGGGAGGAAAATTTAAAAAAAATGCATAATCTATATGAATGTAGTTCTCATTGAACGTGGCCGTTTTCCGAAAAAAAATGTTTTCACAAAATGGTGGGGGTTCAAAAAAAGTGTAATTTTGGCGAATTTTTTACCCGTATTCGGAGGCTTAAAAAATACTAAATTTAAAAAAACCTCCACGTACAACGATAACTACTGCAATTACGAAAAATTTGGTTTTTTTAAATTGATAATCGGACCATTATGGCTAGAGTGATGATTCCGGCCAGGTGGAGAAAAGTCATTTCGAGAAAAACACGATGGAGAGTTTTAGAATACGTAAATTGTTGCGATACCTGCTCTCACTGAATCGTCTGTAACTTGGACAATTTACAATATTTTAACTCAAACATTTTCTCACATATTCTCGAATATGTATACTTTGAGAAAATGCAAAAAAAAAATGATTTTTTCAAACCGTCACAGTGGTGTCCTGCCTTAACCCTTCGAGGTCACACCCTCGGCCAGCAACTTGGTTGGTCACATGGGGTCCGTGTGACCCCAGCCATGTTTAAACGATTGCCATGTTGATTCTATTGTTCCGAATGGCTTATAAAAATTCAGGATGTTAGTTTGAACCTTCTAGAACGTGGCATTCTCAGTATAATATTGTAATCGACATCTAAAACGGCGGAAAAAATTAGGAAGGGATCAATGCGGGAAAAAAGCCTCTTTTTACTTTAAAAATCATAACTCTGGCAATTTTCAATTAAACAAAAAATTAGGATGGTACTCTTGAGATATGATAGTTTAAGGAAGAAAATAGCTTCATAGTGGGCGTTTCAAAAAAGGTATTTATTTGGACATTTGAAGAGGGCCCATTTCGCAGTAAAAAAAATGATAATCGTGAATAATGAATAATTTATTCGCAACAGCGGCTCGAAAAGTTATAAGATCATGGTGTAAACAAAATATATATGAAAGAAATTTTTTTTAAATAGTTAACAAAAATACATTTTAGAAAGTTGGAGCGTTAGCCACAATCCAAGGTTAAAGTTAATTAAAAAAATACTTGTTATTGTTCAGACTATACTGAGTCTTTACGATTATTTCGAAATTTTTTCACCACCAAACACCGGAGATAAAAAATAGTTTAATGTGTGTAATTTAACGTGCGGTTAGATGGGCAAGACTTTCAGACTAAAGGTTATGTAATTTTTTTTGTTATTTCGCACCAAGATGAACCATTTCTAACAACGGATTAACGCAAAATAACCTTTGTAAGAATTTAGAAGAAAAAAATCCTCATCTTGCCCATCGTACACCATGAGCCAATAATCTCCTGACGTAAATATGAATAGGCATAATTATAAATTACTCAACATTTCATTGTAAATTGTATCAAACATTTGTTGTCGTAGTTTAAAAAAATAATAATCATCGTTAATGACATACTTATTCAAGTTGGTAGTAACACAAAAGTTTTTCTAATTTACGTAATAAAAATATTACAATGCATAATTTGGCCCTTTGATTATATATTTAAAAAAAAATAGCATATACAGAATAAATCTGTACCTCGAATGCATTTTTTGAGGTTCATTGAAAAAAAAATGAACAAACCGTCATTTGACTCAGCTGAATCGCTCCAACCTCCTTAAATATACAAAATAATCAAAAACCGTAAATAAATCAAGTTTATTCCCCACAGTCGACACAGATAAGAACTATGTGCTTGTCGCACATTCTAAATGGTTTTATGGCTTTCCGGGTAACATTGTAATGAGTTTTAAATTACGTTGACGGACGTCGCAAAGAATTCACATTTCGGCGTAATTCACATAATTTTTCTTACCGACCTCATATTCATACTTACATTACGTAGAGTGATCCCAGGGATAAAACAAAAAAATACCACTTTTTACGCAAAAATATACGAGCAGGCCACATGGGGTAAAAATGACCCCAGCGCCCGATCGATTTTTTTTGTATCGTCTACCACGACGAAACTGCTGTCGCGAATCGTCCGACCCTAAACGGTATTTACAAAGGACACTCCAAAACACCCTTGCAAGGCCGGCCAGCTCCCTTGGCCGTCTACAACTTATAGTAAATTTGGCTCAAAGTCGCGTGTGGGGTCGCCAGGACCCCGTGTGACCGCGAAAGGTTAAATAAATTGCACGATCGGATAAAACAATTTCGATCACAAATTTGGTGCTTTCCTCGTAGAATTACCAACAAGGCCGCAAAGTAACGTTGTTGTAATCTCATTAACATTTTCTTATTGTCAAAAACATTTTTAATCGCGACCAACAGCAGTGCAGGAGGAACGTGGACCACGAAATTTGAAAAACTCGGTGAGGACATCATCGTCGCCTACGTCAAGCATAGCCTTGAATCGTACACATAACGACGCTTCCGGAAGTGCTTTCGGAAGATTCGATAATTCCTCTGGCGAAGTTTCATCGGCACAGAAAGTCCGTTCGATCGGTCCAAACGAATTTTCGAAATCTTGTCAGGACGTCGAGATGACTTCCGGTGTGATTCATCCCTCGTTATTCAGAAACCCCTTCTTACCCAGAATAGTCTCACCTAGTAAGTGTACATTAATATCGAAGTGAGTGCAATAAAGTCGAAGCTAAAAAGATCGTTAATTTCTGCTCGCAAAAAATAACATAATTTTCACGTTTTTTACTCTTGTCGATATGCAAATCAAATTAGTACTTGGAAACACATTTTACGGGCAAAATGAAATTTACCAAAATTTCTAGATTCGGGTAACTAGGAACGGTATACCGAGAAATAATTGAATTGGCAGGTGAAGCTATACAGTACGAGATATCGGCTCAAATATTCTTGTCCGCGATAAGAGGAGCTCGAAGAAATCCTGATTTCTCGAGTCTCGAATTTTCCGAGCAGAATGCAATACTCAGACGGAGCTGGACAGCGGTCTTCGTTCTTCGAGCCTCCACCTGGCCGATCGATCTCGTTGATCTGCAAATGAGAAATTCCAGTTCCACTGGAAGGACAGCTTTGAAATATCTCGCTTCTGCTCGTGCGATCGTCGCGAGAGTTCGACCGGACGAAACCGAAATCGCGACTCTGGAAACTTTTGCACTTTGTCGACCAGGTAATTGAATTTTTTTTGCTAGGGTAATAAAACATTTATTTTCGATAATCAAAATTATCTTGAATGAAAAATCACCTAGAATGGTTATTAAAATGATTACCCGCCACAATGAAAAATGGTACAGAACGTTTAAAATTGTTTGTGTGGGTAATTTAGTCATGTGAGAAACTTGATCAAAAGTTTCACAATCATCCAATAAGTATATAATTGTAGAGTAATTAATTGTAACGTAACGATATTCTGATCGATTTTGTACGGCAATAAAAAGTTGAGCGGCTCGAAAAATCGTCTCGAGGGGCAGCACATTCTCTCTCAAGAGTTTTTCCCTACTAAAGTTGAATATTAACAAATACCACATTTCCACGTAGCACTTACGACCGATATTACTTCTTCTGGCATATATTGGGAGTACAAATTAGTCTCCGCCGATTGACAAAAGATGGCCCCACCAGGAGGTTATGGTTGAAATTGTCAGATGCAAAACGTCATATCGTAAGGTTGGACATCTGACAAGAACATAACCTTAAAATATCAGCGATTTTTTTTCTAAGGACAAAATGGCCGACTACTATTTTCTTTTCTTTTTTTAGGCGCTCCGCGGCGTGACATTTAGCATCGACAATTTTTTACCTAGAACAAAAAACAAAAATTCTCGTCAATCTACATTAGAATACCTAGAGAAGTACGGACGGAATTTAAAAAATATTGTTTTATTCAAAAGTTGTAAGTATTTGAACTTAAGAAATGAATTGTTAGTGAAAAATTTCGTTTTAACTGCTCATAAACTGCTCCTAAAATGAAAGTTTTCCATTAATTAGAAATTCCGTAGGTAATCCTCTGCGAAATCCATTCTTAAGCTCAAAGAAGCAATTGGATGCACCATTAATGAAATTAGTCCGCAATTATGCCCAAATGTTATTGAAAATTTCGTCAAAAGAGTGAACGTTTGCAAACAGGAAATAGGCGGCCATTTGTCGGATATTGTGTTGCACACATAACCTCTATGCTTGTAAAGTCGAACCTTGATATAACGCCGTGTTTTTCAACGTGTGGGTCGCGACTCCCAGCGGCGTCGCAAAGTGTTGTTCGGGGGGTCGCGGTCGTAAGCCGGGTAAGAGTAAAAAGTAAGGGTCGTAGGTCTTACACTATAATAAAAATACAACAATTTCAGTGAGAAGGCTATACCTGTTTATTTTTTAATAAATTGTGGAGTCGTGGTTCTATTTTTAAGATGCAAATAACCAAAACATTTTCTAATTGGAGCCTATTTCTCTCCTTAGCTTTTATGTTTACCATTGAAGAGGACGTTATAGTTCAGTAAACGAGACGAAAACCCAACACTCTTAGCGCAGAATTAGAATTTTTGACTGAAGCTAGATGGTTACATACTGAAAGTAACCCCAATAAATTTCCTCCGCAACTCGCCCCAACCATAAGGCATAGGGGTTGAAAACTTAAAAATCGCCGTATCTCAATAATTAATAGCCCGATCACAAAATGTTTCGGACAAAAGTTGTTCGGAATAATAAAATAAGTAAAAAGTTATCTGACGTCCAGTCCCCTATCTTTGAAAATAGCGGTACAAAAACGCGAGAGCACCATTGACCCAGACAAGGACGCAGTGATATGTCTACTCCGCTCGCACACGCATCAACCCCGAATTTTCAAATCGTTTTAGAGCCGTTATTTTCAAAAATAGGGGGTTGGACATCAGATAACTTTGTACGCATTTTATTATACCAAACATCTTTTGTTTGAAACATGTCTTTATCAGGCTATTAATTATCGAGATATGGCGATTTCTAAGTTTTCAACCCCTAGGGTTTCTTAGGGTCGGGGCGAGTTGAGGGGCAAAATTTCATTGGGGCTTTCGGTATGCACCCATCTAGCTTCAGTAAAAAATTCCAAGTCAACGCTAAAAGTGCTGGGTTTTCATCTCTGTTTCTGGACTATTAGTTCACATAGGAAGGAAGTGGCGTTGGAAATCATTATGGCACACTAATGATTTCCAAGCTTCCCTTGCTAGCTCTGGGGGGGGGGGGGGGGGGGGGTCGCCAGAATTGCTATACTTGTAAAGGGGTCGCGTATTCTGGAAGGTTGAAAAACACTGATGTAACGAATCTCTCGTTATATCGAGTTTTCGTTATGGCGAGATCATGTTCCTTAAGGGGTTACGTGGGTTTCAAAGCAAAAAAAATTCTCTATTTTTTTTAGTATAATATATGAATTATTTTATTGAAGATGTTAAGCACATAAAAGAGCAACATTTCAACAATATTTAAAAAAAAATTCATCCAAAAATTTGGGAAATTCAACCAGTGGGACCTGGTTTGCGGAGACCCCTAAGAAAAGTGGTCTGGTTAACTCATGATAGCTTTATCTGAAAATAAAAACAATTTTTTTCTGTTAATATATCAATATAGCTCGTGATTGAACGAAGGGTTTTATAAAAAAATTGAGATTTGAATTTGTTGCAGAGTTGTATACGAAATAGTTCAATTTTTGATTAAATTAAAACTACGAATAGCCTTGTAAAATTAGTTGTAATCGAAAAAAAACCTTCGTTCAATGCTATTTTGAAGAAGTGTGCAGTTTTAATAAGATCGGTGAATTAATTTTTGAGAAATCGTGTCCACAGACTTTAAAAATAGTGTTTTGAAAAAAATGCGATATACCTGCGTCTCTCCCGGCCGGTCGTTCCCAACGGGAGGAATTCCCAAATGCTCTCTCTCCTAGACTTTTACTCTAATTGACTTAGAACTTTGGGAGAATATTCTAGACATATTGTCCGATGAAATCATGAAAAAAAACCTTAAATGGGTTTAAAAATGTTTTAAACACACGTAATCCATTAAAATGTTCTTAAAATATATATATTTTAGTACTACAAATATAGGGATATTTTTAAAAAATAGAAAGGCTTGGATAAAAGTAAATTTTAAAAGCAATTAGCAATTAGAGCATAATGTATATTATTATGTCGTTGTATCAAGGTTTCCGGTGTCTATCGGAAGGGAATGGACAAATCTTCGTTATATCGAGGTTCGACTGTACCGTATATTAAAATAAAAATATTTGTCCATACAAAAAAAATAATACGTTTTATTAATAAATTAAAATGTCAAGTAATTTTAAGACACCCTATATTTAAGGGGTCTTCTCACTCTAGACGCTAAAAAAGGCTATTTTCATGATTTTTTATAGGTTTATATTATAGAAATTGATATAAAAGTTGTTACACTTCAGAAGTACACTTTCGAAACACAGAATTTAAAAAAAAATGTATTTATGTAACCCAAACAAACTTTAAACGCGTTTTCCTCGAAACAACATTTTTCGACGGCTTAATGATCAAATCATCGAAACTACTAAACCGATCCTTATGAAATGTTAACCACATATTCTCTACACCTATAGCTATAGCGCGTATCAAGGATTCCTTTAAATGTTGACATTTACAATTTTTTTGTTTTTTCGACAAATGTCCGCCATTTTGTTGTTTTTGCATATATCAAAAATCGTATGATATGCGCTATAGCCATTTACATACTGAATCCAAAACCGTTTGATTTTTTTGTTTTGGATGATCCATCTCCGAGATTTCATCAACAGCTTAGACCTACAATTTTTTAAGGACATTCTCGTCTATAAATAACGACCTAAATAAATAAATACATTTTTTTAAATGTATTTCGAAAGTGTATTTATAAAGTGTAACAACTTTTATATCAATATCTATAATATAAACCTATCAAAAAAATTAAGGGAGACTTTGTCCTTGGAGTGCCATATTTCAGGTGTTTACATTTTATTTTTTTTAAAGGAAACGAGTAAAGCTTTTTGAGTGCTGTTTTTTTCTTGCGTTTATTCATGATATACAGAACGTTAAAAAAATTTTTTTTTGAAAAAAAAACCAAAATGGCGGCCGTTGCAGCTCCGCGAAAACAGGTCCTCAAATCGCGGGAGGTAAACGGCTGACATCACTGCCCCCTCTTTGTTGATCTGAAACACAAATCCAAAGCATATTATCAATCTGTGACCCTTTGGTCATGGAATGACGGATGGGTTTTTCGTTTAGTACAAATTTCGGAAAATGGCGGCAATTAAAAAAAATCTAATTTTCGCGTTTTTTCGCATAAAAAGATAAATAATACATACAAAAATGTATCTATCAAAAAAACGATCCGTCATTCCGTGAAGACATATTTTCTGAGTATGCTCTCCAAATTTCAGGTCGATATGTTAATTACAGCGGTCAGGAGAATGTCAGCCATTTTTAAAAACGTGTTTTCGAGAAAAACGCGTTTAAAGTTTTGTAATGTGTTTACACAAATGTGTTTATAATTACTGCTAATCGGCAATGCCTGGTCCATAGAGGCATCCCTCCTCTTCTTCTAGCTCCCGTGTGGAAATATTTTCCGGGATGTCTAAAGGACCCAACTAATTGTCCCCAATTTTATCCAGGGCCTGGTTTGGATTCCGACTGGTACCTTTATAGGATTGTCCCGCTTTTGAAATCGGGCCCTTTAGTGGACATCTATTCGGGGCCATACTAGATTCCCTGATTGCGCCTGAACTATCCAATTTCGTCCCTACTATACCCCTGCAATTAGCCCTGTTAAGTCCCCACGTTCACCCCGTCAGATCCCTATGATTCCCCTGTATTTCCCTGTAATAAAGAAGATGCATATTTTCCGAGAAGATTTATAAATATATATTTATTTATTTATTTATTTATATATATGCCAGCAAGTTTACAAACATTCTTATAATAGAAAACAATATGCTGACATTTTAAGGATAATGTGAACAATATAAAACGTTATATGTTAATCATGTAGATAACGATTCAGAATACTTCAATGGCTAAAAATACTTTTTAAGACCAATCTTTGGGGAGGATGAAAAATGCAATAAGAACACTCAATCATCCATTAGAGCAATATTGTCGCCAACAGCATGAAAGAAATCTCATTCCATCTAATCCAACAGAGATCCCCATTCAATTTGAAATTATTACCCGTACTCTCAAAGACGGGACAATATTTGTAAAATCAATGATATTTAATTCCTCTGTTTTCATCACAATGTGTACGCCGAACAATGTTGTACTTTTGAGCGATGGTTGTATAATGGAGATAAAAAAAATTTATGGCGAAAATGAATCCCAAGAATCTCTCTACATCGAGGGGAAAATTTCGAAAAAAAAAGTTGACATGTACAATTATCCACGTAAATCATCCAGTATTGGAGCATGAAGAATCCCAGAACAAACTTTAAACGATGCAGTTTACACATTGGCCAGCATCAAGAGAAAATTGGTAACATTGCGATTGTCCCTAGAACCAAACGGAAAACTCAATACTTATGCCCTGACATTGCTTCATGTATAAGTGAAAACTTAAATAAAAATGTATATATTTTTAAGTTGTAACGTTTTCTTCTTTTCTTTCAAATTCATTGAAAATGATAAGCGAATTTTTAAGTGAGTGAGATATTTGCATGAGGCAGTTATAAAACACTGATAAATTACTATTAATTTTTGTCGCTTATTAATATTATAACTTTAATTAATCTTTGTGATGATCCCTGACTATATCTGACCAGGCTTTTTACTGGTGAACCAAATGAAACCGTAATTTATTTTATGATGGAAATTGTGACTGAACCACACTGGGCCCACATTAGTCTGCCTGGTCAAGACCCGATTAAACTCATTGTAAAAATTAGCCAGTGCCCTGACAGCACCTGGTCGGGACCTTCATTGGTGCATCCATCGTACCCCTGTTATTTTGTATCATGGAAACTAATGAGTACCTTTCTAGGACCGTTTGTGGCAGTATTCTGGAAATCCCTGTCAGGGATTCCACTTCGAAGCCGTAACGGGACCTGTATATTCTTCGGGTTTCCCGGACTATTTTCCACACGGGCTGCTCATGTTGAGCGGCTAACAAAACTTTGAAACCTTCAAGGAAAAACTCTCCCTTAATGAAAATAACCTTTTCTAACGTCTAAAGTGAGAAGACCCCTCAAGTATTTCAAATTTCGGCTACTTTCGCCTAGCATTGTATTTGCCATGTGATGTCCAAATAGCTCATTGAGGGTCGATTATTTTATCGTTATTGCAGAATTGACCGAAAGTATGAGAGGTCTCCGACTGATGACACTGGCGAACGACTCGGCTGTTGAAAGACTGGTACGTCACCTGCGTGATCAGGGTGACCAGGGCCATCGTTTGGCTCAGATAATGCTCGTTCTACCTGTCCTCGCTACTTGTTGTCCTCGCGAATTGGCAAATGCACTTTTCGCCCCGATTATAGGTGACGCTGCTCTTGACCGCGTGATCGCATCGATACAATGAACAAATCGAATTCATTTAAAATGAAATAAAATATGTAAGCTACGGTGCAATACTCTCTTTTCCAACGCAATTGAAGCGTGTATTATTGCGACTCAATAAATGCCAGAACAAGCGAGAAAAATAAAACTTCTTCAATCAACTATTATTCGCATTGTAATGCCATCATTCAATTGTTTTTTCTTCACGCCTATACCTGAATGCGTCACTCCTGTGGATATTGAAAAAAAAAAGACCGAGAAAAACGTTTTCGTTCGGTCGCAAAATTTATGCGTCTCTCGACTCACTGACCGCGTTCGCTCGATTTAATCGGCGCCGGCGAATGAAAACTCGCGATATCGCGCCATTAATCACGATATTAGTAAATTATTTAGCGATTCGAATGTTTGCGAGGCCGAGAATTCTTAAAAGCACGCCAAGCTTAGGCGAGAAGAAAAAAAAAATCGCCGATAACATCGCATCGGCGCGAGGTATCGCCCGGTCACGAGAATATTTCCCAGTCTTTCGGGTAGTGAGCCACCAGAACCGCAGAGATTTTCGATACCGCTGAGCTGTGAAAAATCTACGTTACGCGAAAAGGGAAATAAATTACAAATTTTACGAGAATGAGGACATTTTCGATTCAACCGATACTCGATCGTGCCTCGCTGACCTCGATCGTGATCCTGTTTTCCGCGATAACCAGTTCGCGTGTGATTCGTGCGGGTGAGTTTGATTATTGTAGGATCTAGATTTTTAACGAAAAAAATATTACTCACGAACGATTAATTGTGGCACGATTGTGACATTTGACGAGATATCCACGTATGGATTTCACTCCTTGGCGTAAATATAGTTCGCGTTATTTTGCATATCTAATCATAATTAATTGATTCAGATATTGATGTCTGATAATTTCTTTATTTTAAATAACGAGCCTACGAGGAGAATTTGCATAGGTCAATCTTTGAAAAGATTATTGAATATATTTTAAGACTCGTATTAATTAAGGTAATTATTTGATTGATAGGGTTATCTAGGTGAGAATAGGAGACAGATTGAAATCTAAATTTAAGGGGTAAGGCTACTGTGACGTCCCGAAAATCAGGGTTATTTAAAAGAAAATTAGAAGGAATAAGTGAGATGATTGATAAGTCGTTTAGACATGTATTTTTATGTTCATTAAGTAATTTGTGTACCAAATTTCATTGAAAAATATTAATAATTAGAGATGTTATAAACAATCTCGTGAGGAACCTTTGAACGTGAGGAGCTCAACGGTGTATACCTACTTGATTTTGGCCACCCGGTTAAGGGGCCAGTCCTCTTTGGAGCCACGAAAAAAGGCTATTTTCACGGTTTTTTAAGGATTTTATAAAAGATATGAATATAAAAGTTGTTGGGCTTGATAAATAAAGTCTTGAAATCCATTTTGAAAATATTTTTATTCATTTTTAAGTACAAAAACTATAGTTTAACGTAGCGCCTCAAAAATAGGTGGGCTAGGTAGCTCCATCACAACTCGGCAACGGCTTGTCTGAAACAAAAAAGCAAAGTCCACTAGATTCAGTATGACACCAGCTACAATATGACCCTCGGATATAAAGTTTTATCAAAAAATAAAAAAATAGGAAATGTAAAACGAAAAAAGTGAAAAAACGCGTTTTTTCGCAGTTTTTCGCAAAAAAAGAGTAAAAATCAAAATTTTAAAACCATCGAGTTTATTAGTTTTGGAGACACGATGAAACTAGATTTTGAAAACGTTGTTTCGAGAAAAACGCATTTGAAGTTTATACTATGATCGGCCGAGCGCGCTATACGTTCAGGTAAAAAAAAATAGAGAGCCCGGATTTTCATGAAATTTTGACACAATATTTCTGAATGTATGTACTTTCTGAAACAGCAAAAAAATTGATTTTTCGTAATTTTCAAAGTGGACTGGCCCCTTAATCTGACGAAAAAAGATAAGTTTTTTGCGTTAAATACATCGTATTGGCTAAGACTGCACCGAGCTTTTTTTCGTGTTTCAATCATCAAAAAGAAATGTTTGCATTTTTGGCTCCATTTATTTTAGGAAAGAATGACAGTATCATTATACCCAATGGAAAAAAAATGTTAAGAAGAAAAACGTCGGTCAAGACTAACCTACTATCACACTGCATAAGTTTACTTAATTTCAAATCTATCCGTTCATTAGATGTCGAGTAATCGTGTACACCGTTTTAGCAAGCAATTTCTAGAAAAAACGCTTTAAAGTCCGATTAGCAGTTCTATCGTTGCAATAAGTGTATGTTCAATCTGCGATTCCTGCACCATATGTTGGCCCTTCCTCTTCAATTTGAATAGCCTCAAGCGACGAACGAGTGTACGTCATTTTCACAGTAGCCTAACCCCCAAGGGTGTATGGATGTTCCACAGAAATGCTATCATGGCCATGAAAATTGGATGCATCATTATTTTGATTGTTCTAAGCCTGTAGGCAAAATGTGGAATCATCCTCCAGTTTAGGAGTTTCGGGACAATTGACGATATGTTACCATTTGATTCAAATTTATGCAATTAATTCTTTGCTATATTCTAGATGCACCCTCGACATTTTTAATCGATCGTGTACACCTCTTCTATAAAATACACAATTAAAAAACACTTTTTAACATAGGAAGATGCCTACGCTCATCGTTTTACGCATGAAATAGTGTGAAAAATGTTTAAAATGTTACGAAAAACTGTCAAATCACTCAGTACATTATGAAAATTTCGTCTCCCTTTACATTATGACAATTAAGCATCTCTCTACGTTAAAAAGTGTTTCTTCAATTGTAAATTTTATGGAAACGGTATAGACGATCGATTTAAAACTTAGAGAATATTCAGTATATTACAAAAAATTTACTGTATAAATTTGAATCAAATGGTAACATATCGTCAATTGCCCCGTTAATTTGCAGATGTTTTACTAGCGTTTTTCCGAGGAGTTGTTTTACTCTCAAATGTGACGAGAAAATGCAAAATCAAAAATGACGGAGAACGTTAACAAAATTTAATGCGGGTAATTTGTGTATGAAAGAAATTTTTCGACAAGTTTCACAATCGTTCGCTGCATAATTGTAGTGGAATTAATTGCAGCGTATGGAAGTTCGAATTTCCTCGTTCGGAGATAATTATTTTTATAATTTCTCTTCCATCTTCCTTCAAGGATTGGGTTTGCGCGCAAGTTATCAAAACTCTGTAAGGCAATGATTATTTATGCTGGAACCGTTTTAGGTGGACTCTCATGGCCAAAAGAAAGTTTTGCAAGCCACGAATGTGAGTAAATAAAATTTGTCGCGATAATTTTATCTAAACCGCCGGATTAAATTGTTTTTTTTTTTTCGTTTGTTTCTTCTATAAATCGTAGGAACGATGATTGAATAAATTGATTAACAAAAAAAAACATTTTTAACAGGCTCTACCGACCGGCAACCCGTCGTTGAATTTTGGCCTCTCAATGGGCTACAATACATGTTCGTATCTCAGCGAGTGACTTGGGACGAGGGTCGAATGTTGTGCCTCAATTACAACGGCAGACTGGCCATTGTGGACAACGCGGAAAAAGCTCTCGTTATCGCAAAATCGATAGCGAATTCCAACATAGGTTTTTACTTCATAAACATTACGTTAATCACAAATAAATTAGGGGCCGGGTTGAAATTCCGAACTTTCAATTATCCGATGGTTTGAAAATCCGAATTTTAATATTCCGGAATTCAAGATGGGGCCAGCTTGAAATTCCGAACTTTGAATGATCAGAAAGATCAAAACTCCGAAAGAATTTTACACGAAAGACCAAAACTCCGATAATCTGAACACCGTCAAAATAATTCGGCTATGGAAGTTTTTAAAGTTTCAACATTTTCAATAAATCGACGAATTATTTCAAGAATTTATTTTTTATTACGAAGTGAGTTTGCCTCAATTTTGAAATTTTGAAACTCCCATAGCCGAATTATTTTGACGGTGTTCAGATTTTCGGAGTTTTGGTTTTTCGTGTAAAATTCTTTCGGAGTTTTGACTTTTCATAAGAAAATCATTTCTTTGGTAACGATTCCAAAAAAAATCAGCCATTCTACTTCCAGCACGTAAAAAAATGTTGTGAGCATTCTCACATTCTTCTTCTCGAAGACTCCGCGTGAATATTATTCACAAATGAAACTTAACAAAAATCCAAAAATTTGAAAGGAAAAAACGATTATCACATCCTGCCTAATGCCGAAGTATTTCGCGTGCAGAAATGGAGGATTCCTGGATAGGTGGACGAAGAATCAATTCCAGCTGGACTTGGATAGATACTGGAGTTGGGACCGGAACAAAATCTGACATTCCGATGGACCCAAACGTGGAAAATTTTCCACCATGGACGCGCGAACCCACGAGACCGACGAAAGAATGCCTCGCCATAGATCGACGCAGTCACGACAATCCTAATTTCGTGGATCTCGACTGTCGTCTTCAGCGTCCAATCATATGCGAAAAAAGTATTTTTCCTCGTTAAACTTTTATCGATCACTAGACCCTGTAATTCGTCATCAGTTCGAAAAAAAAACCCTCAACAAACGTTGTTTTTTCACCGCAGAATCCGACACGACGACACGTGTTCCCGTCCCTTCAAAATGGATTCAAATAAGCAAAAGTACTTATACCCTTTACCATGGCAAACTCACGTGGCATGAGGCGGCAACCTTTTGCAGGGCTCAGGGAACCCGTTTAGCTATACTCAAAACATCGAGTGTCGTTAATATACTGACGAACGGAATGACCAAAACGCGTCCAGGTGACGAGACAATAATTCGGCATTATTCGCTTCCATTGAAGGTGGAGCAATGTGAATTTCCTTCAGCGATCCATTGATTCGAATGTCCCTTTTTGCCAAGACTTCGAGACTATATGGATCGGTGGATACTTTTCGTACGGGCAGTGGACCTGGATGGCTACCGGGTCAATTCTGAATCCTATGACCGATGACAATGGCTATCCACCATGGCGTTCCGGTCGGCCCGAGAAAAACGACGGGTGCCTTCTGTTGGATCGGCACTTGGACGACAGCACGAACTTTATCGAGACTAATTGCGATAAGAAGCGTGACTTTGTATGCGAGGAGTGTACGTATCGAGACGCAAGTATAGATTGAAGGGGTTAGGCCACTGTGACGAACCGGAAATTAGGGATATTTAAAATAATTAATTTTAAAGGAATAACTGAGACGATTGAAAAATCGTTTGGACGTTTATTCGTATAGACTTTAACAAACATGTATACCAAATTTCATTGAAAAATATTAATAATTGAAGAAGTTGTAAGCAATATTGTGAAGGACTTTTAAACGTGAAAGGCTCAGCGGTGCACTTCATTTTGACCGCCCGACTGATATGAAATGCAAAAAAATATGGTTTTTTTTTAAATAGATAATATTGGCTAAGACTTAACCAAGTTTTTTCGTTATCGTTTTTCATTGACCAAAAAAAAATATTTTTTTGATTTTTCGAGGATAAATGACATTATTTTTAATAACTTAATAACTGATGAAACAAAATGTTAAGGAGTTTTAGGACAATTGACGAAATGTTACCATTTGAATCAAATTTATACAATAGATTATTTGTGATATACTGAATGCACGCTTCAAATTTTTAATCGATCGTCTACACCGTTTCTATAAAATGTACAATTTAAAAAAAAAAACACTTTTTAACATAGGGAGATGCCTACGCTCAACGCCGAATCGCAGTTTTACATATGAAATAGTGTAAAAAAATATTCAACATGTCCTGAAACCTATTAAATTACTCAGTACCCTATAAGAATTTGGTCATCAGTGTCATAATGTGCTGAGTGTTTTAACAGTTTTGCATAACATTTTAAACATTATTTTACACTATTTCGTGCGTAAAACTGCCATTCAGCGATGAGCGTAGGCTTCCGCTCCCTATGTTAAAAAGTCTTTGTTCAAATGTAAATTTTATATAAACGTTGTAGACGATCGATAAAAAATTTGGGGAGTGCATTTGGTATATAGTACAGTCGTGCTGTATATTGGAATCGGAAAAAATAGAAGAAGGCTAGTTTTTTGACAGGTGATTTTGTAAGTGCCGCGGGTACTAAATCCTAGTATGCCTAAAAATCGGGGTGCAGGGTTTTTTTTAGGGGATGAAGGGGCATGGGGGTGGATTAACCATAGTACAACTCCTACGAGGTCGGCGCCGGGAGACAAAATGTTCAGAAAAATTCCGGGCTTTATTTTTGTCCACTGCGCCGAAGTCGTGGAAATTCATTTTCGGGGTGAAAAGGGGGGTGGTGAATTTTGCAAAATCACTTTTAATTCGATAACTCGTTAGGAAAAATTCATACAATTTTTGTTCGAATGGGAACGTTGTAGCCCTCGAAAAGACGCGTCGATCGAGTATTTGATCATCCTTCTCCGATAATATTTTCATCCCCAAAAAAATTCTTATATCAAAAAAAAAAAGTTCTTTATTAAATAGCTCGAAAACAATCGATTTTTCAGGAATGGTTTAAATATACGAAATGTAGAGAATATTTTTTTTCTATATTTTCGTCTCTATGGACCACCCTTAAATTTTATTTTTTCCAACCCCTCTCGGAGGTTGAAAAAACAAAATGAAATTCTGGGAAAACTATTGGGCGAAAACAAAGAGATACGAGTTCGGTGCGGTGGTAAAAAATGTACCCCTCGAAAGGGGTTGGAAAATGCAAAATTCAAGGGTGGTCCATAGAAACGAAAATATAGAAAAAATAATTCCCTACATTTCTTACATTTCAACCATACCCGAAAAATCGATTGTTTTTGAGTTAATCGATAAACACTTTGTTTTGTATTTCAACGATGTTTTCGGGGGTGGAGACATTATTGAAGAGTTATCATCAAATACTCGATCGACGCGTCTTTTCGAGGGCTACAACGTTCCCTTTTGAACAAAAAGTGTACGAGTTTATCCTACAGAGTTATTCATTAAAAACTGATTTTTCAAGCTTTCACCCCCAAAATGAACTACCACGACTTCGGCGCTGTAGACAAAACTAAAGCCTGGATTTTTCTGAACATTTTGTCTCGCGGCACCGACCTCGTAGGGGTTGTAGTTTGGGTTTCTTCTATTTTTTCCTATTACGGGGTTTTTCAGCGACAGCACGACTTTACTAATATGACAAAGAATTTACTGTATAAATTTAATAATCAAACGGTGACATTTTGTCAGTTGTCCCGAAAATCCTTGAGAAGAAAAACGTCGGTCAAGACTAAACTACTATTACGCTGAATAAGTATACCAAATTTCAAATCAATCCATTCGTTAGATGCCGAGGAATCGTGTACACCATTTGGAAAAACATAGTTTCGCGAAAAACGCGTTTGAAGTTTTACTAGCAGTTCTATCGTTGTAATAATACATTTACCTTCAATCTGCAATTACTGCACCACGTGTGGGACCTTCTTCACCAATTTGAGTTGCCTCAAGCGATGGACGAGTGCTCGTCATTTTCACAGTAGCCTAATCCCTTAATCGCGATTAAAGTGTTCATTTGGAAGTCAGCGTAGTCTTAGAAACGTATGAAAAAATATTTGTCTATTTTCGTTCGGCCTTTCCGATTGTTACGATCCTTTCCTTTTCATCCCCGCTATTTTTGCTTTTTTCATCATTCGAATCCCAAAACATTGCGAAAGAGATGAGAGAGTTTACGTGGCGGTGATAAATCTTGTTCGAACCGGGTGAGCAGATCCCGAGGACGAGGACGAGGACTGGCGGAACGAGCCGGCCAAGTTTGTTCATGGCAACCGCACCTACATCATTTACCCGCAAGAGAAGACCTGGTCGGAAAGTCATTCGTTTTGCAACGAGCGAGGAAGCGTTCTCGCACACGTGGGAAGCACCGACACGCTGAAACTTATTATCGAAGCCATGGGTGATCATCCGCGAGGTATGCTGATTACATTATGCTAATAATGGAACAAAACGAAACGCGCACTCTAACGGAGCATCTGCACGTACATCGCAGGAGTAAATGAAGCTTCGTCAGTGAAATTACAAGCCCCCATGGAAATTTATGTATGTAAAATATATGCAGAAAATATATGCTACATATATATATATATATATATATATATATATATATATATATATATATATATATATATATATATATCGGTCGCATATATAGTGACGAAAAATAGAAAAATACGTATATATTCAGTATATATGCACCAAATATATGACGCATATATGACCCATATATTTTCGATATATTTTTCTGACCAAAACATATATGCTACGTATAAACACTATATATGATGCATATATGAGGCATATACGACGCATATATTTTCGATATATTTTCAATCTATTTTTTTGTCAGAAAAATATATCAAAAATGTACGCGTCATACATGACGCATATATGTGTCATTTATGCGTCATATATGACGCATACATTTTTGATACATATTCCTGACAAAAAATATATGCTGTGTATAAACACTATTAGAGTTAAATTTAATAAAACTTAAAACTTAAACTTAAAAAAACTTAACTTACAGTTAAAGTACGCTATTACATATAAACAGTATATACAGATATGCTACGCATATCTGTATATATGTGGCATATATGTACCATTTATGCAGTATATATGTGGTATATACGCACTGTGTATGCAACATATATGCTAAATATACGTGGTATATATGCAGGGTAAATGCTACATATATCATTGATATATGATACATTGATGTACAGTAATACCACGCATACACATCTCATGTATAAAAACGTTACGAAAATTAGAATTTGGCACATATATGCAACATATATTTTCAATATATGGCATACATTCCACATATATTACAATTATTAATAAAATAAATTTGCAGTATATTTGTGCGTATATAAATTTCCATGGAGGAATGCCGAGACCGAAAACGAAAAGTTCATTTAACTCTGATAATTTTATTTTTGCGAAGTGGTGATTACATCATTTCCTATGCGATTCCGTTCTATTCTTCTTAAGGGGTTAGGCCACAGTGACGGGTATAAAATCATTTGCGAATTTCACAATTTTTTTTCGTATGAAAGTGATTCTCTCATAAAATTAATTACTCATTTATTTAGTATGAATATCAAGCTGTTAGAGAATATATATATTTTTTTTTCGATGTAAAAAATGGCCGACTACTCGAAACTTCTCGAAACAGCTTTTTTCCAATTGGCGTGACAAATAACTTCAAC
Source organism: Ophion ellenae (assembly GCA_963210295.1). Lineage (NCBI taxonomy): Eukaryota > Metazoa > Arthropoda > Insecta > Hymenoptera > Ichneumonidae > Ophion > Ophion ellenae. The sequence continues at coordinate 25,919,819 of OY723392.1, forward strand.
CATTTTTACTCGATTTACTTTAAATTTAAAAGTTATGTTCCCAATTGCATTTCGCAGAGAAGTACGTACGGAATTTCTGAATAATCGAAAACTTTTCATTTTATGAGCAGTTTATGAGCAGTTATAACGCAGTTTTTCACTGAAAATTCATTTCTTAAGTTCAAATACCTACAACTTTTGAATAAAACAATATTTTTTTAATTCCGTACGTACTTCTCTAGACATTCTAATGTAGATTGACGAGAATTTTTGTTTTTTGTTCTAGGTCAAAATTGTGGATGCTAAATGTCACGCCGCGAAGCGGCTAAAAAAAGATAACAAAAGAAAATATTAGTAGTCGGCTATTTTGTACATCGGATTTTTTTTTTTCCCACAGCTTCATTTTCATATTAAATAGATGTGTAATTAATTTGATGAGAGAATCACTTTTTCATACGAAAAAAAATTGTTAAATTCGCACATGATTTTATACCCGTTACTGTGGTCTAACCCCTCAAGGGGTTATACCCAACACATGGCCGAAAAAAAAAATTCCAAATTTTTTTCACATCTAAGCGTATGGTTTTGAGTACCTTTTATAATTTTCTATGGAAAAATATTTATAAATGTGGTAGATTCAATGGTTTGTGTATACCGCTGTTTTAAGAACGTCCTCGGCGGTGATCGATGCTGGTCGAAAACAAATTATACGAAATAAAAAATCAAACGCATTTAATTTTCGCATGAAATTATCCGGTGATTGGACGGAGGATTTAATAAAATATTGATTAAAAAAAATGACCGCACTCCAAAGTGAAAGTATCCATTTTTGTGAAAAGGGCTCTATTTTCATTGATAGAAGAACCTATGCATCGAAGAACAAATTCGAAGAACAAGTTCAAGCACTGCTTTTGATATATCAAAGAAGCTTGTAAAATTTGAAGTAGATAGGTGCAGTCATTTTTTAGATCAACTCCACTTTTTTAGCGAATATTTTTGAAACCCTGTATTTAGAGAATCCATCGAAAACCAAAAATCGATTTTTTCGTAAATTTCGACCAGATGTAAGCCCTTAATTTCGCCGTACCAAATTTTTTAAATTCATCCTGATGTTCCGCTCAAGCGCTAAAACTTTCAACCCAAAAATTGAGGCACAATAGATTCCCATTTAGTTGGACCTCGTCTTATTCTTTTCTCATCAAACGTACCACGCGTCGAAATATTAGCTGGATCAACACAAGTAGAATTATGAAAAAATATTTGAAAATTTCCGTGCAATGTATACTAAATATTTATTTATACTATGTATCCAATAATTTGTTGGTGAATATCGTAGTTTACACATGGAAAAACGATCCTACTCATTGTTTCACACGCCATATAAACATCATCGAAGTGTAACGGGTCGAAAAATAGCTGATTTTCGCGATTTTTTGCCGATCGTTAAAATACGCTAATCAGTCTGATTTTTTTATGTCAAATCAAAGCAACTCGCTTCTTATGTCAAATCAAAGCGAGAGGAACCAGAACTGATTTTCATTTTTTCCTCCGACTGAGCAGTAGATTGATGGCACGATGGAATTCTTTTAGTGAACCCAATTTTTTTTTCGGGATTTTTTTTCTGGAGTTCTGGTTGCCCCCGCAAGAGTTCTGTTAAATAGCTTTACAACTTTTTTTGATCAGACAAATATTTACAATGGTACACTCGAGTAAATTTTGTGAAGTTGCCCCCCCGTCCCCCACCTCGATAACGGAAAAAAAAATCGTTACTAACAACCGAACTATCAATGAAAAGTACATAGAACTCCAGAACTTTGCGAGAGGCAACCAGAACTGATTTTCATTTTTTTTCCTTCGACTGAGCAGTAGATTGATGGCGCGATGGAATGCTTTGAGTGAAACGGAATTTTTTTTTTCTTCGGGAAAATGATTTTTTTTTTGGATTTCTACTTGCCCCCGGAAGAGTTCTGTTAAATAGCTTTACAACTTTTCCTCATCAGACAAATATTTACGACGGTACACTCGAGTAAACTTTGTGAAGTAGCCCCCCCCCCCCGCCCCCCTAACGGAAAAAAATCGTTACTAAGAACCGAACTGTCAATAAAAAGTACATAGAACTCCAGAACTATGCGAGAGGAACCAGAACTGATTTTCATTTTTTTCCTCCGACTGAGCAGTAGATGATGGCACGATGGAATGCTTTAAGAGAAAACCCAAATTTTTTTTTTCTTCGGAAAAATTAATTTTTTTTTGGAGTTCTGGTTGCCCCCGCAAGAGTTCTGTTAAATAGCTTTACAACTTTTTTTGATCAGACAAATATTTACAATGGTACACTCGAGTAAATTTTGTGAAGTTGCCCCCCCGCCCCCCACCTCGATAACGGAAAAAAAATCGTTACTAACAACCGAACTATCAATGAAAAGTACATAGAACTCCAGAACTTTGCGAGAGGCAACCAGAACTGATTTTCATTTTTTTTCCTTCGACTGAGCAGTAGATTGATGGCGCGATGGAATGCTTTGAGTGAAACGGAATTTTTTTTTTCTTCGGGAAAATGATTTTTTTTTTGGATTTCTACTTGCCCCCGGAAGAGTTCTGTTAAATAGCTTTACAACTTTTCCTCATCAGACAAATATTTACGACGGTACACTCGAGTAAACTTTGTGAAATTGCCCCCCCCCCCCCCCCCAACGGAAAAAAATCGTTACTAACAACCGAACTGTCAATAAAAAGTACATAGACCTCCAGAACTATGCGAAAGGAACCAGAACTGATTTTCATTTTTTTCCTCCGACTGAGCAGTAGATGATGGCACGATGGAATGCTTTAAGAGAAAACCCAAATTTTTTTTTTCTTCGGAAAAATTAATTTTTTTTTGGAGTTCTGGTTGCCCCCGCAAGAGTTCTGTTGAATAGCTTTACAACTTTTTTTGATCAGACAAATATTTACAACGGTACGCTCGAGTGAAGTCTGTGAAGTTGCCCCCCCCCCCCCCCACCCCTAACGGAAAAAAATCGTCACCAACGACCGAACTATCAATGAAAAGTACATAGAACTCTAGAACTATGCGAGAGGCACTCAAAACTGATTTTCATTTTTTTTAACGGAAAAAAATCCGTTAGGGATTTTTTGCCGATGGTTAAAATACGCTAAACAGTCTGATTCTTTTATGTCAAATCAAAGCACTCATGAAGAACAGAAAATACATCTTTAAACGGTTCTTCACTTTTTAAAATATTTTCTTTAACGGTTGAAAACGTCTTCGAAAAAAAGAAGTCCTCACGGTGTCCACGGTGGTGGCCGTAAATATTATCTGGAACAACATTTGTAAAAAGATTATTAAACAGTATGAAAGCCGTCTCTTGCTATGGAGGTTTTTTTAAATCCAAAATTGACAAAATGGCGGCGGGTCGAACAAAAACTATCGTTTTTAGCCTATTCTTTCGACAGTTATTCGTTAAAAAAAGAATAATGATAAAAAAATAGAGCTTCCATTGCATGCTGAAGAAAGGCGTGAAGAATGTTGTGTCAAAATTTGAGACGGATAGCTTGGAAACTCTTCCTTTGAGAGCGTACACCGTTTAGAAAAACGACATTTCGAGAAAAACCCGTCCGTCCGCGCCAGTTCTCACGCAGTTGGTCGAATCCTTTTTTCTCAGAAGGGCTGTAGCAACCAAAATAATTCGAACTTTGCCCCAAAAATTGAACACCATGTTTTTAACCGTCTTTACTATCGGAAAATACGAAAAAAATCGTTTTTTTTGCAAATTTCACACTGTAATGATTCCTTAAATTTCACAAAGAAAAATATATTTTATCCAACTCCAGTAATTGCATTAATCATTATCATAATAATAATAATCATTATTATTACTAATGTTGTTATTATGATTCGTTACTACTACTACTGTTCTCCCCGTCGTTTTGATTTATGCAATTGATCCGCTTCACTTTTATTTTCGATAAAGGAATTCACCACGTCTGGTTGGGGGGAGAATTTCGCACGAAGGCAGACGAATGGTACTGGATCGACAACAGCGACAAAATATCGAAGCTGAAAGACGCAAACGGATTTCCACCTTGGGCACCGGTCGACGTTGGCCTCGATCACGATCCAGCAAGCTCTTCTTGCCTCAATCTGGATCGGACCGATCACGTGAAGCCACACTTTTACGGTCTCGATTGCGCCAGTAAACAACCGTTTGTTTGTCAAATAAGTGAGTATGAGAACGAAACAGGGACTAAAAAAAACAAACATTTCTCATTCGAAGATCAGCGGTAGGACAAGAGGGGGGGGGGTGTGAAATTGATAAAACGCGATTGAAAAAATTGTTGGTTGTAGGACAGGATGAAGAAAAGTTAGTAAATTTATCTGGCTGTTTGATTTGCAGCTTGCGACGTACCACCATCGGTGAATAACGGAAGTTGGAATTGTTACGAAATGGAAGGAGGTAGGGAATGTTCGTTGACGTGCGACCCCGGCCTTGTGGTGATGGGCGTGAGAAACGTGACGTGCACGTTTTTCGGTGGTTGGGTCACGGGCCTTCATTGGGTGGAATTTCCCCTATGCATGGGTGAGTCGTATTCGCATTATCGGGGGAGATCGATCGGAAAAAGATGGCACCTGAAAAAAGAAACATTCCCGACGTGGAAATGGAGATAAAAATAATAAATTCATAGTTTATCGGGTGTCCATGCTTAAGGGGTAAGGCCACAGTAACGGGGAAAAAAATAAGTATATTTTGGGAATGTTTTTTTACGGGACGTGAAATAAATCAAATATTCTGAAAAAGGTCCTTTATTGTACATATCATAAACTGCATAAACTATTTTTTTCAAAGTAATATAAAGCAAAATGGCGGCTGTACAGCTTTTCTTCGACGAAGCCTTTTTTAGATAGGCGCGCGACCGACACCTGCAATTTTTTATTTACAGTGAATGAAATATTTTTCCCGATTATGCATGTGAATAGCTACAGAAGTACGTAGGATTTTTTTGATATATCGATTTTTGCAAAAAAACAGCACGTTTTTTAAAATAAAAGTTCAAAATTCTCAACAAAACATCGTCCGAAAATTGTTTATAAAAAAAAACTATGTAATATATCGAGAAAATCCTTCGTACTTCTATGCAGAACGTAATTGTGAATATACAGTTAAAATTTCAAGTCAATCGGTCAAGATTTGTTCGAGTTATGAGTCCGGCCGACTTGAAAAATGTAGTTTCGAGAAAAACGCGTTTAAAGTTTTCACTGCGGATTGCATCGGACTGAGAGGGGCTGCCAAAATTAAAAATAGAAATATTTAGACATTTTTCCCACCTTAAACCTTGGAGTATGTCATTTTTAAGATATTAAGGCATCTTGTAAGAAAAAAAAATCGATTTTTTTTTAATTTCTACAGTGGCCTTACCCCTTAAGGGGTGACACTAGTGGTGTGACACGTTTGAAAGTTTTACACCACTACCCGTGCGGAAAACTGATAGGGCAACCCTAATAAAAATAAGGGCCTTTCAGGGCTTTCCTAGTGCTTTCCCTAGTAGGGATTTCCACAATGGGCCCAGACTTGGCCATTATCGGGATAAACTTATAGGGATTTCCACAATAGGCCCCGACTTGGCCATTATGGGGATAAACCTGTAGGGATTTCCACAAAAGGACCCGACTTGGCCATTATAGGGATAAACCTGTAGGGATTTCCACAATAGGCCCAGACTTGGCCAGTATAGGGATAAACAAGTAGGGATCTCCACAATAGGCTCAGATCTAACTATTATAGCGATAAACCAGTACAAATAGCTTAGGCTACATGGTTGATGGTATTTCAATTATTCAAATCAATTATATACATCGATCGAATAATATTATCGAACGCAAATTGGGAAAAAGCGTAAGGGCATTAGCAAATAAAAAATCAACGATGAACACAAATATGCAGACAAACATCAGACAGTATTTATTTATCAAATCAAAGAAACCTTTTACATAGATACAAACAATTACTCATGGTTTCACTAATACATGGAGTAATGCTAGCGCATAAGTGTGAACAGTCCCAACCGGTTTTCTCGACATTTTTATAGCAACTAATTTCCGCTCAATACTCATCATAGGGAAAATTATTTTTTCTGAAGACTTCGCTGATTTTTCCTATTCATAAACTTTATCTGACTGTGTAGGATAAGTAAATAAATTGGTCTTCGTTTTCCAGATCTTTCCTTCAATGGAAATAGATTCTAGTGATTCAGTAGACCCATATATTTTTTTTATTTCTACTACACATCCATTCCTTAGAATGGATTATTTTTTGTATTAATTTTGTCATGGCAGTTTGTCATAAAGGCTCACATGCAAATACGCAATCACATTTCTACGCGCGCACACATACAAACACATGTACTCACGCCCACACCTATGCACATGAACAATTACATAAAAACAAATACAGATATACCCTGACGCATTTGACATACACGTATATCCACTGATACGGATATTTTATGGCGCTGAAATGGTTATGATGAGGCGCCGTTGAGGCATTTTCAGGGCGCTAAAATGGTTTTGATGAGGCGCCATTGAGGCAACTTATAAGGCCCCGGTCGTTGCGCCTTTAATGGCCCTTGTTGACAAAGTGTGACCGGCCGCTAATGGCCCTCATGTGGCTTCCAGATTAGGGCCCGAATAAAGTTAGGGGAATATTATTGGGGCCCGATCACAGCCCTAACTCAATTTCCGCACGGGTAGTGTGACACTTTAAAAAATCGATTTTTTTCGATATTATATATTTTCAAGTATCCCTCACTACTGTACTATACCTTATACTTTTATCGATTTATAACAATGAAATCAATATTTTTATCCTTCAACGCATTTTTTTCAAAACGGTATTTTTCAAATCTGCTGCAGTTCTAACTCGAATACAAATCATTCGATCCACTTTATTTTGTTTTAGCGTATTTAGTATTTGTTTCTTCATACAATGACTCTCCAGTTTTTCGATTCAATCAAAAATGTCAATTTGCCATGCAAAAAACACTCAGATTTTCAAGCGTAACTTGGAACTTTTTTTTAAACTCCGCCATTTTGTTGGATTTTTTTAACAATCCTGCGTCATTGTACAGGCAATACTTTCAAGTTTAACGGACTTTTTCATTTTTTTTTATTTCGGGCACTCTGAAGGCCGCAGTCACTGCATCAGTGGGAGAACGTTTTTTTCGGAGACTCGGGACACTGCGCATAAGTCGCTGAAAATCGAATATTTTCATACAAAAAAATTACTGCATATACATAATTTATACAAAAGTATATCCTCGAAATTTCGAAACATTCGATGCAATACTTTTCTTTCAATAAATTCCCGAAAATCACCGTTTTTAGGCAGTCACGCAGTAGTGCCCCTTAAGGAGTTTCGGGACAATTACCGAAATGTTACCATTTGCTTCAAATTTATACAGTAAATTCTTTGTCTTATGCTGAATGCACGCTTCAAATTTTAAATCGATCGTCTACACCGTTTCTATCAAATTTACAATTGAAAAAAAAACACTTTTTAACATAGGGAGATGTCTATGATCAGATAACATAAGGAGTACATTATGACACTGATGACGAAATTGTCATAATGTACTGTGATTTGGCGGTTTTGCATAATATTTTAAACATTTGTTCACACTTGTTCATGCGTAAAACTGCCATTCAGCGATAAGCGTAGGCATCTCCCTATGTTGAAAAGTGTTTTTTCAATTACAAGTTTTATAGAAACGGTGTAGACGGTAGATTTAAAATTTGGAGAGTACATTCAATAAGTGACAAATAATTTATTGTATAAATTTAAATCGAATTGACAATATCTTGTCAATTGTCCCGAAACTCCTTATGCTTCTTTTGGTGCTGTGAACGGGGTACACCTAAGTCGTGCCCGGAAAGAGGAATTTTGTTTAATTTTTGCTGGAAAAACGTGTACAAGTTTTCAATTTTTTTTTACATCATACAGTAAGGTTTCAAGTACCCTTTACAATTTTTGTATTGAAAAAAAAATAATGAATGTGGTAGATACAATAATTGGTGTAGAACGCTATTTGATATTTAAAAAATCAAACGTATTTAGTTTTTCCATGAAATTATCCAGTGTTTGGACAAAGGATTTGATAAAATATTGATTTTTGAACAAATAGCCACAGTCCGAAGTGTGTATCGGTTTTCGGTGAAAAAAACCCTCTATTTTCGTTGATTAAAAAAACGATGAAACGACAAAAAAATTGCTTTGTTCAATCAATGCTTCTTGATATGTGAAAGAAACTTGTAAAATTTGGAGTTGATCGGTGCAGTGATTTTTAAGATATCGCGGTCACCGATTTTGAAAATGTCATTTTAAGAAAAACGCCCTCAAAGTTCGCCGGTTCGCGAAAATTACATATAAATGCCCATAACTCCTTCAATTTTAACGGGTCGACTTGAAATTTCCAGCGAATAATTTTGAAATGTTATATTTTGAGAAAGCGCCGAAAACTTAAGGGGGAAAAACGTTCTCGAAATAACGTTTTTCGACGGCTTGTTGATAAAATCTTCGAAACTACTCAACCGATCCCTATGAAATTTACCACCACATATTCTTTACAACTATAGCTATAGCGCATATCAAGCATTTTTTTAATTGTGATATTTACTCATTTTTTGCCAAAAATGGTGAAAAACACAGGTTTTTTTGTTTTTTCGAAAAATCTCCGCCATTTTGTTATTTTTGTATATATCAAAAATCGTATGATATTCGCTATAGCTATTAACATACTGAATTTAAAACCGTTTGATTATTTTGTTTCGGATGATCCGTGTCCGAGATTTCATCAACAGCGCAGACCTACAATTTTATTAGGACATTTTTTTAACTACCATTTTCGTTGATCAATAGTGACTTAAGTAACTAAAAAACGTGTTTAAATGTATTTCGAAAGTGTATTTATTAAGTGTAACATCTTTGATATCAATATAAACCTATAAAAAAATTCATTGAAATAGCCTTTTTAGCGTCTAAAGTGAGAAGCTCTATATTTCGCCTTAAGCTCGATATTTTCAAAAATGTCAACTAGGTGTAAGCTTTTAAGGGCCGTGTCAATGATTTCAGGAACGAAGGAATATACTTCTCGAATGATACGATCTGTGAGCCACGATATGCAAAAGAGCGCCGGCTACTATATCGTTATCGATCATATGGAACCGGAAATGCGCACCGTTTCGTTAAAATTTGCCGAAAGATTGGTGAAAGCTTTCCCGTAAGTTTTTTTTCCTCCTCACCTTGCTCCGATCCATTCGTATTCAAAATAAAATGCATCGCCACTTCCGCTGTAATGATACTCTACACTACTGCATATGAGATAAGTATCTATCAAAGGTGAACGAAGATTTTGATTCTATCGACACAATACCAAATCTTCGTAAAGGATGTTTCAATATTTTCTGACAATGCGTCAGAATTACTTCAAAAAAGAATCCATCTATTCAGCATCAAGATAATGACATTAAGACGGAATGACACGTTATCGCGGTCGGTATGGTAGAACAATTATAGATACCCAAAAATCTCTGAAACGGCTTTTCAGATCCCGTCGAAACTTTGCCAAACGACGTCAAATAGATAGACGAACAGCTGTCTGCCCCTCTACTTCAGAAAATTTGAGGGGCAGACAGCTGTTCGTCTATCTATTTGCCGTCGTTTGGCAAAGTTTCGACGGGATCTGAAAAGCCGTTTAAGAGATTTTTGGGTATCTATAATTATTCTACCATACCGACTGCGATGAGGTGTCATTCCGTCTTAACTGGACATGCTCTTTTTTCGCGACGAATTATTCGAAATAAAACGTTAAATATTTTGTGCAGCGCTTCGCGTAATTTGCAAATGGGCATGGCGTGTTTCTCGACTAATCCTCCGACCCACATACCGTTCAATCAAACGGACAATTGCGAGATTCTCGGAGTGATTGAATCGGCGAAGAAAAAAGTTAGTGACTTTAGAATCAAGACTGAAACCGATGGCGGCTTCTACAGCGATGTTTCCAAGTTCAATGGACGAAGAATCTTGATAAGTAAGATATTGATCTCATTGGTTTTCCGCCATTCGATACCATTTACAAAATGATCCGTCACGAAAATATGAAGAAATATCGGTCACCCTCGATAAATCTTGTTTTTCCAGTTGCGATAATTGATTCGAAACGAGCTTCGGTGTACGCCGATGCAATAGAACATTTCAAATCATCGGGCCACCATGTGACGGTGATAGGTCTGGAGGAAGATTGGAAAATGCTTTTGCCCCTTGCAACTGTGGGTTACGATCGCAGAAGCAATCTCTTCCTCTTCGATAACTTGGAACTCGAGAAAATCATTGACGAGCTCGTCGGTTAGTTCTCCTTTTTGTAATCGATTCTACAATCCCACGGTCTTATACAGGGTGTTCCTCTTATCTCTGCCACCCGAAATAACCCGGTAATTATCGACGTCACAAAAAAATGTTCCGGACAAAAGTTGTACGGTGTGAAGAGGGCCATCAAATGGGACCATCTTTTTTTTCGGTGGAGGCGTTGATGCACAGTAAAGGTCACCTCCACTTTTGTAAATGGGATGGTATATTTTTTTCAGCCATCGTGAAGAGCACCTCGAGCCGCATATAACATTAGTGGGTCAAAGTCGTTCAAGGTCATTCAAGGTCACCTATTTAGATTTGGATCATCGACATTGACCTTGAATGACCTTGAACGACTTCGACCCCCTAATGTTTGTTACGCGGCTTAAGATGCTCCACATGATGGTTGTAAAAAATTACTATTCCATTTGAAAATGTGGAGATGACCTTCACTGCGCGTCAGCGGCTCCACCGAAAAAAACATAACCGATCATAACATGACGTACATTAGCTTCTACAGCTGTACTGAACGAAGTGCCGTTGTTATCATTTTCATAAAATCCTCAATTCCACTCAATCAGTAAGAATCAAGTCAATACCATTAGTAAAATTTCAATTTATGAGTCAATTATATAATAAATTCACTTACGAAAATCCATAAAAATAATCAAATAAAAAAATCGAAAAAGTATTCAATTATAAATTGGTCATACCGAAGTTTTTATTTAAAATTCTATATTTATAACGAGGAAGAAAAAAAAGTATCTTGTGATTCGATCCACAACTTTCCGTTTCCGAATGCAAGCGGAACCATTCCGCTCAACTACTACCATAATAAGAGCAATAAAATATGAATCACTTTTATCACGGTCACTTGAGTTCTCCACAGGGTTAATAATGGTTTGCTTGATATTTTTGAGTATGTATGCATTTATTTGTTCATTTTTGCATGCAAATACATGCTTTTGTATTTTACTTTTCGTGCACTGGATATTTCTTACGAAAAAGAATCAAGAACATGTAAGTCGAGAAATTTCTGTCTGGAGCACATGCGCTGTGTGGAAGACAGAAAGAGATTGCCATCTCTTTCGCACACAATATTGCTATTAGGCCAGTAAAAGAGCCGAAAACCCAGCACTTTTTGGCGTAGAATTTTGGACTGATGGTAGATGGTTGCATACTGAAATTAACCCCAATAAAATGTTGCCCCTTAACTCGCCCCAACCCTAAGAAATAGGGGTTGAAAATTGAAAAATCGCCGTATCTCGATAATTAATAGCACAATCAAAAAATGTTTTAAACAAAAGTTGTTTGGAATAATAAAATACGTGTCAAGTTGTCTGACGTCCAATCCTCTATCTTTGAAAATAGCGGCACAAAAACACGAGAGCACCACTGACCCAGACAAGGACGCAGCGATATGTCTACTACGCTCGCACACGCATCAACCCCGAATTTTCGAAACCTTTTTGTGCCGCTATTTTCAAAAATAGGGGGTTGGACGTCAGATCACTTTATACGAATTTTATTATTCCAAACTTTTGTTTGAAACCTTTTTTGGTCGGGCTATTAATTATCGAGATACAGCGATTTGTAAGTTTTCAACCCCTATTTCTTAGGGTTGGGGCGAGTTGAGGGGCAAATATTTATTGAGCCTTTCTTTTTAGCATGCAACCATCTACCTTCGGTCAAAAATTCATATTCTACGCTGGTTTTTCGTCTCTTTTACTGGACTATATCTCTTTCACGCAGGAGACTCCTTTTTCTATACGCACCATGCGGCCAAAAATTGAAGCAAAAATTAGACGCTAAGCGAACCCTCCCGCACTATCGTCGTTTCAAGACCTATATATGTGTTCCTCAGAGGTACGGGGCCCTTCCCCTTTTACCATCCCCTCCTTTATTCCTTCCATTCCTTCCGACATTCACAATCCTTCCAGAGTTCCCTACATTCCTTCCAGCGCCCCCCCCCCCCCCCCCCCCCAGAGTGTTGACCACCGCCACTCGTTTCCTAATGCACTACTGTATCGCATTTGCACGAGGGCCCAGGGAAACTGCGGAAAACCTGGGCCGATACAGGCGGCTATCTTTAGCTGAGTTTCAGTTGTACACGGAGAGAATTTTGAAGTAATTTTTACTGTGAAATCACAGTAACTCGGTGACAAATGTGCAATTCTTCTGGTTTTTAGGAAATAAATTATAAATTTTCATGGAAATGAATCAAAATTTACTTTTGCGTAACAGAAATTAAAAATATTTTCCAGAATTTTTACTGAAATTAATAGTAAAATTTCATGAAACGTAAAGATTACGACAATAAGTTAAAAAAGTGCTAATATAAATGAAATTTTTCAGTGGAACATTGAGAAATTTGCGTGTTTTCCATAAAAACTTGAAAAAGGAAGCCGAAATTTTCCGTGCGTCCACGGGAATTTTACGTTCTTTATAGTAAAATCAGTTAGGGCTAGGTCGCCTGACCGTACGCGTGAGCTCTGTGTGTGAGCGTGCGTATACGTGAACGCAAGCTGTGAGAGTGTATGACGCAGTATGACGAGCACGAACGACGCCGACCCGCGTTGCTTAGCAACAGCGGTACCGCGCATGCGCATCATAGTACGAAGCATGGGCCAAGAAAGCCTCGTGGTCTCGTGCAGTCTAACGTGTTCTACGCAGTTCTACGCAAGAAAACAAAGAAACGTGAAAAGAAACTTCGATAAAGGACGTCTACAATGGTACGGAAAGATGATATGCTAAAATAAGTAGCAATCAAGAACACAAATAGAGTATTTATTTAATCATAGGGAATTAATTTTTCGCTAGGGATTTTAGAAATTTCAAGTTTGTCCAGGTTATTTTTACTGTAGAAACTTCGAATTTTTGAGGCAGCCCGTTGTTAAAATTCTACATGAGAATGTGTCAGAATTTTTACTGAAAGAAATGTAAAAAATTATGCTACTTGCTTTAATTTTTACACGAATGAAAGCAAAATATTAAAAGCTAGTATCAATTTTTGACTATGTGCACATTTGTCACCGGTTTCAATTTTTTAATGTAATTTTTACGAAGATTTCACCGTAAAAAATACTTAAAAATTCTCTCCGTGTATTACCATCAGACACTCGGACAAACTGCATCCCGCTCAGAGGTTGACGCGCAAACCAGTGCATGGGCAAGCGGTCACCGCTCCAAGTATCGCGGGAGCCTCCAATGCTGCTTAACTTCTTTGACCGCCGAGCCCGCACACCGACAGCGCGCCCACCTCTGCCGGTTCAAGACCTATATATAACACCGTGGACAAAATCCCTTTAAATACGTTGTTCGATTCAATTTTCGTTTACTTCGCCACTTATTTTACGATGGGCATTTGAGTAGCGAAAAAGACGAAATTATTCGGACAGAATTGTGCGCCCAAACAATATTGCATTTTCACGACTTTTAGGAATGGACAAAAAACCATCGAAGTGTAAGAATCCGATGGAGACCGCAACTGACGCAACGAGCGTCTCGCCAGTTCGGGAAGTGCCGAATGTGACGGGAAAGATCGTAGAATCGAAGGAAAAATTATCGACAGTCAATACTGAGAAACCTATTGATCGAAAATCAACAGCGCAAATTGAAAATCTCCCCACCGGTAATGGTAGTTAGTTGCATAGTAACGAAAAAGTATATATTTCGGCGGAAACTTGCCAAAAAAATATATTTGACAGGCGATAAAAAAGCTGCGTTTTATTCAAAACGAATGCAATTTTGAAGGTACGGTCGCGATAAGCTCGCCCGCCTCAACGGAAAAATACAATCCTGACGTTTCGGCTACAACAGCCGCAAGTTCCGAGGACCATTCGAAGGCTCCGGTCGACAGCGTTAAAAAAGACGAGCAATCGTCGTCAGGTGAGAGTGTTGCGAAAACCGGGGAGGTTCTCCCTCAAGTTTACGCTGAACAAGGAGCGAAGACAGATCTCGAGGAGATTCCGGCTTCCGAGCAAACGACCGTCCAGAAAGATTCGGCCGAATTCAAAGAAAATGGCGCGGCGGGAGGAAAAGTCGACCCAAACATCCCGACAAGTGAGCCAATAATTAAGTCTTTGTAACTCAACAACGTAAAAATGAAAAAATAGTCAACTTTGGGGTAATTTTTGGTAAAAAAAACACGTATAATTGAGTTTTTGGAAAATTTAATCAGGATGCTGCACTGAGAACAAAAAACCAATTGAATCAAAAAAATATATTGGTTGATTCAAATAAATGTCGCGGAGTGCCACCGATATATGAGATCGTTACAATACTATAAAATATTGAAAAATGTGATTGATTCAAATAACATATTATTTTATGTGAAAATCTCTTCTGTTCTCTGAATATCTACGTTATCCTTAAAATAAAATGATATTCTATTGAAATAATTCGATATACAATCCGCAGATGTATGGATGAAATAATTAAGCGGTTGCTACAACATTTTTTATTTTGTACAAAAATATATTCAATGGAATGAATTATTTCTTTACTACATCGAAACGAACATGCCATGAGACGTAAGTTTTTCAATTTGTTTTAAATCTTAAATAATACGTGAGCATTAGAATGATCATCCACGATAATAGTGGAGAGAATATCAGATATCCAATGGAATATCCATGGAGGGAATATCAGATATTCAACTGATAATAACAGATACTACACTTGGATCTTAGTCACAGGCCGAGAAGCGATAGTCTTCAGAGTTTCTCCGACGTTTAAGGGAGACTTTGTCCTTGGAGTGCCATATTTCAGGTGTTTACATTTTATTTTTTTTAAAGGAAACGAGTAAAGCTTTTTGAGTGCGGTTTTTTTCTTGCTTTTATTCATGATATACAGAACGGTAAACATAAAAAAAAAACCAAAATGGCGACCACTGCAGCTCCGCGAAAACAGGTCCTTAAATCGCGGGAGGTAAACGGCTGATTGTACTGTTTGTTGAACGAACGACTGTACTGTTTGTTGATCTAAAACACAAATTCAAAGCATATTATCAATCTGTGACCCTTTGGTCTTGGAATGACGGATGGGTTTTTCGTTTAGTACAAATTTCGGAAAATGGCGGCAATTTAAAAAAAATCGAATTTTCGCGTTTTTTTTCGCATAAAACGATAAATAATAAATGCAAAAATGTATCTATCGAAAAAACGATCCGTCATTCCGTGAAGACATATTTTCTGAGTATGCTCTCCAAATTTCAGGTCGATATGTTAATTACAGCGGTCAGGAGAATGTCAGCCATTGTTAATAACGTGTTTTCGAGAAAAACGCGTTTTAAGTTTTGTAATGTTTTTACACAAATGTGTTTATAATTACCGCTAATCGGCAATGCCTGGTCCATGGAGGCATCCCTCCTCTTCTTCTAGCTGCTCATGTTGAGCCGCTGACATCTCCCGCATCTCCGCAAGGACAAAGTCTCCCTTAAGTAGATTTTCGGTTCGCGCTATGTCTACGAGAAACGAGCGCGCGTGCGGCTTCTAGCGGTTACTCCGAGAACTACGGATTTCCTCACACCTATAATTTCCGTGGCGCTCGGCCATGATTTGTTTGAATTGTTTCAACCAAATGCGCAAGAAACAAATTTCATTTTCTCATAATTTTTTTACCAATTCAGACATTTGCTTAATATTTTTCAATCAAAATAAAATATTAATATTTTAACGAATAACGTTCTTGAAAATCAATATCGCATATGGTGAAAAAAATAAAATAACATATTTACTCAAGAGAAATTTTATCTGAATCAAACGAGCGAAATTCAATTTTTCTTGTGTACTCGAATCAACAATATTCATGTTATGAATTGAAACGCTTTTTTTGTTCGTTCCAGAAAATGCATTCAAAACTATCCAATTTGTTCGCGATATTTTTTTAGATAGTTTCAATAATATATTGTTCTCGGCTAACGATATATGTTTTGAATGAAAAAAAAACTTTTAATTTTATCATGTTATTAAAGTCAATAGCGTTTTGTTTGAACTAATAAATCCGATTATTTACACCAACAATAGTGCAATTGAATGAACGAAATTTTCTTCCATAACACCAATGATATTGGATCAATGATTTTTTTTCTCAGTGTAGATATAAACCAAAAAAGAGAGTGTGACAGACATGTTACATTATGTTGAACATTCCTTTATGATGTATGGAATGCTTTCGAGCAGTACTTTTGCGTGTTGTAGCACAAAGCCACACCACATTTTTCACACGCCGTTTGTCGTTTCGACATTTTTTCGATTTTCTCAAACTTTATGCACACTCGAATCTTGCAATCTCACGATAAGTGAAATTCGAACAAATTTTCATCCAGCTAACGCCATCTAGTTTGCATGGATTGCACTAAAAAAGCATGAACGGTTTGTGGCGGTCGTGTGACAGTGATGTAAAAAAGGATTAAATGTCAATATGGAATTTTCCGAGGATTTAGATGGTTTCTCCCCTTAGGGGTTGAATTTCTAAAAACGCTGAAATACGCGTTTCATTAATTGTGTCAAGGAGCACGAATACCAAGTTTCAAGTAATTCCGACCCTTGAGGGTTGAATTTCGAAAATCCCCTTCTCAAATGATGCCTATATAATAAAATCGACATGCCCTCCAAATGTCACGCTTCGACATTCCGCGGTTTAGGCTGGGCGATGATGAGTCAGTCAGTCAGTCAGTCACGAGTTTGCTTTTTATTATATATGTAGATGACAAGAATTTTTTTTCTATAGAAACTTCAACACCCTTTTTCACCCGTTAAATAGGGTTGTTGCGAAAAATGCTCAAACACGTGTTTAATTATTTTCCTCAAAGATTATTTATACCGAGTTTCAAGTCAATTGGCCCAATGGAATGAAATGCTCCATACAAAACTTCTTCTTAACAACCCCTTTTACCCCTTTAGGGTTTGAATATTACAATTTTCTTTCTTAGTGGGTAATCCAATGCTCTCAGAACAAATTACGCTTATTGACCTAATTTTTATGTTATATCAAGTTTAATTTGAACTTCCGGTATTGGATTTATTACCACTTGCTACGATAAAGAGACGTGACAGCAAGGCAACAGCTGACTGTAGTCCTAACCTCATCTTACTCATTCGCATTTCCACACATATTTCATTTTTAACCGACATATTTCGCCGACACAAATATTCCACGCTTTTTGCCAGTTGTGGCCCGAATTCGATGCTTCATATTTCCCGCACCTGACGTTGTTTTGACAGATCGACGTTGAAAAGCATGGAGGTTAAACTCGCCTGGTTGAGTAAAAAGAGACGGAAATACAACCAATGCTGCCAAAAATCATACCTAGAACTACTGCGCGAATCATTGGCATAACTATTTTTTATTTTTCTAATTAAATGTGAACATTCATTAAACAGTTTACACAGTGAAAATTTTCATCATTACAAATTATTTGTTTTTGCGTATGTTAAAAATATAAATTGTACTAGTCTCAAGTTTGATCAGTCGTATGGCCAGTGGGACGCGATACGATTACCTTAACTCTCATACGCAGAATATGAATCAAGAAAAAGTGAGAAATGTTGAAAATTGATGAAATGTTATGCTTGGAAACAACTAGATTGAATTTTCCGAAAAAAAAATGACTACATTTTCAAAAACATGAAGGTTATGTTTTAGACAATGAGGTTAGAAAGATTTATACCAAATTTCATCAGAATCGGTCGATAGTTGTTTAACTATACGTTAGCCAGTTTTGAAAATGCAGTTTAGAAGATCGTGCCATACCTCCGCCATTTCCAAATGACGAAGGTATGGTTTTAAAGACATTTTTAACCCTAGAATGGTACACTTATTTTTGTTTTCCTTCCAAAGGCACACTGGGGCACAAGTGTACCCCACGCGTTGGACCCGATTATCGGGGTTATAAATAGTGAATAACATTTTTGGAAGCCTACGATTTTCTTCGTTTTTTAAACAAGGAAGACGATGGTACCATTTAAAAATTTCAGAATATTCGAAAAGTGTATCAAAGTTTGATCCGAAGGGAAAAGGAAATTTTAAATTGGTAAAATTGAGTACTTTTATAAAATTCGTGGGGCACGAATGTACCCCAGTGTGCCATTGTAGGGTTAAGATTGATAAAAATAATACCAAGTGACAGCCAAAAGTAGTAATGAAACATACCGCAAGCCTCAAAAATGGTGAAGTAATCTTTCCTATCAAACCTTTAAAAAAAAACCATGAAAATCAGCAAACGTTTTGCTCGCCTAAAGGTATCTCCCCCCTCAAAAATCAATTCGAATCGCACCACTGAAAGTCCACTGTAATTATCGTTTGTTATTTATTTTACTGCACTTTGACATGATATCACCACATAGGTAAACACTCGCGAAGCGTGCAGCTGATGTTTCAACACGCCGAGTTTTTTTTTCTTCTCGTGACTTTTCACATAATATCGGTTCGAACGTGGTAAGAATTCTCAAACGGCGTTCATCGCGGAACAGTGCACAATCCAATTGGATGCCAACGAGGACTCCCTATGTGCGGTGTCCCTAAGAAATCCCTATAGAGAAGTGGGTGCATCTTGGGACTCCCCAACAAATTTGTGCACGGGATCACGAAAGAATTTTTTTTTTTTGGAGATCCAACAAATTTTCATTGAAAATGTCAAATAAAAAACGCTCGAACGACGTCAGTCGGAAAATCCGTCGGAATCCACTTGGATTCCAAAGTGGACTCTCTCCGTGTGGCGTCCCTATCAAATCCCTTTAGGGATGTAGAATATGGGGCTCCCGAACAAATTCCTGCACAGAAAGAAAACGATATTTCATAGAATAAAACAAAATTTCATACAAGAAAACGAAATTTCATACAAGAAAACGAAATTTCATACAAGAAAACGAAATTTCATGCAAGGAAATGAAATTTCATACAAGAAAACGAAATTTCATGCAAGGAAATGAAATTTCATACAAGGAAATGAAATTTCATACAAAAAAACGAAATTTCATACAAGTTCATACAATTAAAATCTCTTTCAGACGAACCAGCGGAACAGCAACCAGCCGTCGCCGAAGGCGTGACTTCGAAGTGAGATAACGCTCGCGTCTATAACGCTGAAGCAAATCAATCGTGAAGTTCTTTGTTTTTTTTTTTTCTTTGGCACTTTATTAACGTAACATAACAAATTACGAAACGATATGTACAAGTCCTTAGCGTATAATATGGCGTAATCGAGCTGTAAGAATGACACATTAAAGGTGAACAAAAAAAAAATGCCTTCGCGGTAATATTTCGTTGTTTTAGACACCGGTTCGTATATTTTCAACGACAGATGAACTTTTGCGCCTCGGCGTTTCAGAATCAGCGACGAGCGAAATCAATACTTCCAATTACACCAACAAAATGTGCAATTACGATTCGCAGAAACTCATTTCGTGAAACATCATTTATAAATATATATTTTCGTAATTTCTCTCACGCGAAATTACACGAACGACAATCGAAATGTCAAATACGAAAATAAATGTGCGACTATGATTCGAGGAATTTTAGACATTTTTTTAATACATTTTCACGAGTAATTGATTTATCATTTTTTTCTTCCAATGATTCGTCATACGTGGACCTCTGGAATTGCAGGGATTTTAACTAACGTAATGTGAAAACCTTCACTTTGCCCTTTTTCCGTATCGGACTTCCGGCGTGTCTCGTTGGCGACTATGTGCCTACGAGATCTCAACATTTGATCCAACGATTCGATTGAAGTTACTGGAACTGCTGGAACGCCTGCCACTCTGACTTTTCTCTTTTTAATTGTTGAAAAATGATTTTATACGGTTGCACCGATGAGAGCAGGAGAGTATTGCGGCGAAGCCATTGCTTGGGTCACCAATCACGCGAGAAGTCCAACATTATTAGTCGGGCTATTCTCCAGAGATCACGAAATTTCCGGCGTGTCGATAAATACTATATTATGAAGCCTGTTTACTGGCTTTGAGGGGTTAGGCGACTGTGAAGATGACGAACCCTCGATCGTCACTTGAGGCAACACAAATTGAAGAGGAAGGCCGAACATATGGGGCAGGATTGACTTGACATTTGGTACACTTTTTCAGTGCAATAGTAGGTTAGGTAATTCTTTAGATAAGTCACTCTTCCGATAAATGAGCCTATGCTTTTTTCTGCTATTTTCTCATTTTCGGGTTATAAATGATATTCATTTGGGGGAAACTGAAATTTTTCATTTACAAATTATTTTACGAGCTGAAAATCGTCAAAAATAACTACGAATTTTTCAAAAACCCAAACACCCAATATAGACCTCGAAGTATTTTTAAAAATCCCTATTTTATCACGTGTTTCGGCGAACTTCAAAAACCCCATAGCTTTTCGTGGCGGGGTGAATTTCAGTTTCCCTCGACTGAATATCATCATTTGTCACCCAATAAATGAGAACATAGCAAAAAAATCATTTTAGGCTCATTTTTCGGAAGTCACTTGTCTAAAGAATTACCATAGTCTTGACCGACGTTTTTTGTCTTGACATTTCTTTTTCATTGCTGATTAACGATAATAATGTAATTTCTCCTTGAAAAATCGAAAAAATGCACACTTCATTTTTTGATTATTGAAACACAATGAAAAAAACTCGGTCAAGTCTTAGCCAATATTATCTATTTCAAGAAAAGAAAACTCGTTTTTTCTTGTTTCAGAGCCCCTCACGTTCCAAAGCCCTTCGCGAAATTGTTCATAACTTTTTCAATTATTAATATCCTTTGATGAAATTTGGTACAAAACTTCGTTAATGTACATGGAAATAAATGTCCAAACGATTTTTCAATGTTACTTATTCCTTCAAAATTGATATTTTCAAACGACCCGATTTTCCGCGACGTCACGGTAGCCTAACCCCTTAAGGGCCATCCGATTTTCGTATAAAAAACGCAGAACATCGCTCGGTTCACTTAACTACGGAGCTTCGGTAAAAATGCCACTTGTACAGCGATCCCATAAACGGACGCTTTTGTATCGATCGTAAGGTCGAAAAACTTTGAAGCTTAAAAAAGAAACATAATCACGTATTTGTTCGCGCTCGTTTTTTTTTTTTTTCCCAGAAAAATAATGGGACGATAATAAATATTAGTCCTACGAAAACGTCATACGTACGCGAAGCTTGGACATTTGTTTCTCCTTCGAGAATTTTGTGACTTCATTATTGAGCGCGAGTGCGGAACATAGACGGCTCGAATTTTCCGTAAACGAAAATGAGAAAGAAAGAAGGGACGAACGAGCGAGACAAGATTATTCGGCTTGCGCGCCGAGCGGATAGCACCCTGGAAAATTGCGACATCGAAAATCACTTCGCACGAGAAACGTTCCTATCAACGAGTACGAATGACGACGAAAAAAAAAATATCTTAAGGACGAAAAAATGCATGTAGAAGTACAACGCGAATAGTCACTTTGTGAATTGAGGGGCTGGGTTGAAATTCCGAACTTTCAATGATCGGAACGCTCAAAACTCCGAAAGAATACTACCCCGAAAGATAAAAAGTCCGAAAGAATTTTACCCGAAAAAACCAAAACTCCGAAAATCTGAACGGGTCCGGGTTGAAATTCCCAACTTTGAATTATCAGAACGCTCAAAACTCCGAAAGAATACTACCGAAGAATTTTACACGAAAGACCAAAACTCCGAAAATCGGAACACCGTCAAAATAAGTCGGCTATGGAAGTTTCAACAAATTCAAAATTTTCAATAAATCGACGAATTATTTCAAGAAATTTTTTTTATTAAGAAGTGATTCTACGTCAATTTTGAAATTCGTCTAGACAATGTTATACGTTCTGCATCATTTCGGAACATGAAAATTAGGAATTTTAATAAATAAAAAAAATCTCGTAATAATTTGTCGATTTATTGCAAATTTTGGAACTTTCAAAACTTCCATAGCCGAATTATTTCGACGGTGTTCGGATTTTCGGAGTTTTGGTCTTTCGTCTAAAATTGTTTCGGAGTTTTGAGTGTTCTGATTATTCAAAGTTCGGAATTTCAACGCGGTCTCATCTTGAATTTCGGAATATTAAAATTCGGAATTTTAAACCGTCGGAGCATTCAAAATTCGGAATTTCTGGATATTCCTGCTGTCTCGAACAGCTGTCATTACGGAACAAAAATCGAATTTTTGCTACTGCTCGGTAAAAACGGGGAAAAACTGATTTTTTTCGAAACTAACACGATATGCGTTTAAACCGATTTTTTTTTCGAGCACAAACGGTAGAAACAAATTGTTCGACGGGAATTAAAATTCAAGTTAAAAAAAAGGGGAAAGAAAGGATACCGCTGAAATGAAGAACGTATACGCCACTGGCGAAAAATTTGATTCGAGCGAAATTTTCATACTTCGGTATTCGACAAAAATCTTTAAAAAATACAGACATTAAAAGTATTATGGGCATTGTAATTGTAAATAATAATCACGCCGATAAGTTATGGACAGATTGTTTAGGCGAACGATTGCTCAACACTCGAACGGTGAAAAAAATGTTCCCTTCGTACGAAACGGAATAGTACAACTTTCCTAATAGTTTTAATTTTTTTCCGCACTTTCTCTTGTTTTTAATTTATTTGAAAAATTATATTTACGAAACCGTTCATTCAATGACGTCAGAACTTCTTGAGGACAATTCGGAATCTTTTTACAAAAGCGTGGCCTTAGAGTCTCGATCGTTGGAATGCAACGCAAATCTTTTTTTCCCCAAATTTCCTCGTGCAGACCTCAGCTGCAAAAATTACGCAAAAAGTGTTTAGATCCTTATCTAGCGATCGAAAAACGAAATTTGCAAAATATGATTCCGGATAACAATGAAAATAAGAATATTAAAAATAATTTCGATAAATCTACAGAATTAGGGCTGCAGCTCAAAACCGCTCCAATTTTTTTTTAATGTTTGTTATCACTAAAAAAAGATATCCCATGTTGTAGCGGGGGGGGGGGGGGGCGAAATTTCCCGTAAAATCCATAAGTGATGGGATTTTGAAATTTACTAAAACGGGGGACAAAATAACGTATTTGCGGACATTTCACAATTATGTTGAGGGCGGGGTATTTGAAAATAAACCTTCGTAAGTCACACACACACACGCACGCACTATATACTATGAATTGATTGGACTAAACGAAAAAATGAAAACATCGAATAGTTAGCATTCTAAGAAGGAATGAAAAGAGACAGATGTACCATTTCGCTTACCGATGCTATTACAAAATTTCAATCTCGAAAAGACAGTATAATTTTTCGTAAATATTTTACGAATGGGTATATCGCGGTATTTTTATTCCGCCGAAATTATCCAAACCACACGGAGCGTATTCATTATTTATTCACAGCAATCAGGAATATCTTTGAGGACATCAGCTCTGACACCGAATAATTTTTTTAAAGTAATAATTTACATTATCTCCAATGAACAAAGCATTTGTTTTACTAATTCCTCCTGCTTCGACCCCAACATAAGTGTGAAATGTCCGCAGATGCGTTATTTTGTCCCCACGTTTTTTTTCACGTTCCACGGTATTTTGTCCCTCGTTCAGCGAATTTCAAAATCCCATAGGTTTAGCAATTTTCCCATAATTTATGGAAAATTTTGGCCTCCCCCACCATAACATTACATGGGATATCATTTTTTAATGATAACAAACGCTAGAAAAAATTTTGAAGCCGTTTTGCCCTGCAGCCCTGATTCTGCAGATTGACCATAATTTCCATTGCATTCCAACGATACAAACTTCAACCTTGTACAAGAATAAATATAAAAAATTCACGCCCGTTTATTCTTCCTTTCGAAATTCAAATCAAAATCGAGAGAAAATTCTATTACAAAAATCATAGCACGAGTAGAAAAATATTTTGTACAGAGTATTTGTTGCCCATTTGTTTAAACTATTTGTTAATAACAATCTGGCATTATTATTTTTCGCAATCGATGTCCGTGACAACTTCGACACGTCTGATTTTTTTTCTTCAGATTTCACCCGACTCGAAAAATACTAAGATTCCGATAAAATGAAACTTTCGACTGAGCGTGTACATGCCGATGATCTCGACGAGCATCGACGGGGATTACCTTCTCTAAGCACCACGTAGAGAAATTCCGATATAATATTCTGCCGATAGAAGGCCGTGTGTTAAGTTTAATAACTCTATGCAAGGCCACGAATGAACGAGGCGCAAAAGGCACCGAAGGTAATGCGAAGACCGTCGTTGGATTGTACAATTGATTTTCACGATCGCTCCGTTCTCCCAAATCCGAAGCTCGGATCAATATCGCCGGGCTCTCAATAATACTTTTTCTTGTACTTGCGATAACGCTCCTCCTCGGACTGCCGACGAAGCTGGGCGATCAGATCGCTCGGCACGTCCCAGAGCTTGTCAACGTTGTTGAGCAGAGCCTCGGTGACTTGGCAACAAATTGCGGCCATGTTGACCTGAGCACTGA
Organism: Ophion ellenae; assembly: GCA_963210295.1. Taxonomy (NCBI): domain Eukaryota; kingdom Metazoa; phylum Arthropoda; class Insecta; order Hymenoptera; family Ichneumonidae; genus Ophion; species Ophion ellenae. Next base: position 25,944,665 of record OY723392.1, read on the forward strand.
GATCGGTACGATCGCGTGGATAGATGTAACGAGGCGGAAAGAACGACGGGGCGACGATCATAGCAACGTTGTGTATGGACATTTTGTTTGTGCTTTGATTCTCTATGACAACTTTGAGAAAATGCAGCAAAACACGGAGCGTGCAACGATGCTCGACCGGCAACAGCAGCACCAACAGATTCAGCGAGTACGAGAGATCGTTTGGATTCTTCACGCCTGTATGGAAAAACAGAAAACACAACGAGGCCCCATCAATACGTGCCCGAGGACAAAAAAAGAGGACACAAAAATACGCGAGCAATGTAAACTTGTACTCCAAGGGGTCTGTCGATGTTTGGAATTTCACAAATACGTTTTTTTTATTGCATGGGTTCGTAACCTAGGGTCTTAGGGCGAGATATACATTTGCAACGATAAAAAATCGATTTCTTTTTTTTTTTCTTTGACCCTTACAGTGCACACCTCCGCCGTCAACCTATAAGTGCATCTTGGGTCAATCTCACCCGAGGCGTTTTTCAAATCGTCGTATTCCGGCCAATATGCATTTTCTTCTGTAGAGACGTTTTTTGTAGTACATTATCCATATTTTATGGCCCTCAATTCATTTTTTGACGAAAACGAAAATGAAATGCGAAAACATTCGTTCAAAGTGGGGCATACGTTGAAAAATACTGAATACGTACGGTCAAAACGACCCAGTGTGCGCTCTAACGGTTAAACGAAAGAACCATATATGTAGAATATTTTCCCAAAGTTTGAAAGCGAAATTCGAAAAACTTCAAACGTTACAGCCTGTCAATGCTGTGCCTCAAGTGCCTCAAGTTTCCATAATGCAGTTTTTCTCAAAACTGCATTATGGAAATTGGCGTGCAGAATTACTCAAAAACTATGAAGCCGATTGAGCTGAAACTTGGTAGAAATATTGATAACATTGGTAACTTCTGCTTAACGGGAATTATTCTCGAAAAATTGGAAAAAAAACGACTTTTTTAATCCACATTGTACAGAAATGTTATGTGAAATGTTGATTTTTGTTTGTAAATGCGTGCCATTTTTTTAAATTTGCATTTTCTTCATTTTAATTACCGTCACGTAGAAACTATACATGTTCTAGCTGAAAAAAAATGTTGAACTTTTTTGGAAATCAAAGTCTAGGTGAAGCTAGACTGCACGCCGATTCACAACTCCCACGGCGACCTTGCTGTAACACTCTGCCCCAGCTCCGACATTTTTATGATGAATTAATTTTTAAAAATTGTTTTGTATACTTAAATATACTATTAAGGTATACCTAAAGTTTGATAATTGCAGAATAATTATTCCTTAGTTTAAAAATCTCTCAATATTGCTTATTTTTTCCTGTCTAAATGTATATCGCGCCGCGAGGGCTTACACCTAGTTAAAATTTATGAAAATATTGATTTTCATATCGAATTCTCAAAGTATAAGGTTTAAAAAATATTCTCTGAAAATTCGAGTCGATTCGCTCAAAATTAACGGAGTTGTGGGAACTTTAAACGCTTTTTTCGCAAAATTACTTTCTCAAAATCGGTGACCACGATATCTGAAAAATCACTGCACCGATGAACTTCAAATTTTACAAACTTCTTTTACATATCAAAAAGCAGTGCTTGAAGGATTTTTTTTTTTCGATGGATGGTTTTTTTTTATCAACGAGCCGGTATTCACCGAAAATCGATACTTTTAATGTGGACTACGAGAATTTTTTTCAAAAATCAATATTTTATTAAATCCTTCGAGATAATTTTCACGCAAAAACCAAAGGCGATTGATTTTTTTTATTTCACTTCAAACAGCGGTCTGCACAAACCATTAGGTCTACCACATTTATAAATATTTCCAATACAAAAATTGTGGAAAATTATTCAAACCATACTCTTGAATGTAAAAAAAAAAATTCAAAAATCTGCACACGTTTTGTCAGAAAAAGTTACTCTTTTTTTTCAGCCACGAGCTAGGGGCAACACGTTGACGATAATTTGCAGTGAAAATGTTGCCAGAATTCTTAAAATGGACCGAATTATGACGGTTTTCATGAAGAGTTGAACATGCGCTGCGATTGAACGTTTTTTGCGTCTCTCTCGAAACTATCGTTTATGAAACAGTATGAGTCGTATCTTGAAATATCTACCTCCGATTTACTTCAAATTTAGACCCGGTGAACGGAATTCCAACGGCAAAATAATTGGGTTATTAAATGATTTTTTTTTCATTGTAAAGATCATGTGCGGTTTTCAAAGCAAAGAATTTTCCTTTTTTTTCAACAATCAACATCGATATAGCGCTTTGAAATTGTGGTTCTGTTCCCGAGTGCTCCGTGACGTCACCGTTCGAAAGCCGGTATACGAGCTACTCTTTTTTTGAGCGTCACTAAATACAATTTAATAATTGTTAATAACTGTTAATAATTGTTAATAATTGTCTCGGTAAAATTTCAGGATTGGCTATCGACCTGATTACAGTGAAAAAAATATTAAAATTGCGCATTTTTGTGAAGGAATTCCCAGACGACATACAAAACCCCAATTTCCGGTCGCTACAAAAGTGTATATAATAGTGGGAATCCGTCAGATTCTTAAAAATAATCATATTTACATACTTAACGCTTGTAGTAATCCAATGCTCTCAGCAAAAATTACGCTTATTGACCCAATTTTTATGTAATATCAAGTTTAATTTGAACTTCCGGTATTGAATTTATGACCACTTGCTACGATAAAGAGACGTGACAGCAAGGCAACAGCTGACTCTAGTCCTAACCTCATCTCACTCATTCGAATCTCCACACATATTTCATTTTCAACCGACATATTTCGCCGACACAAATATTCCATGCCTTTTACCAGTCGTGGCCCGAATGCAATGCTTTATATTTCCCGCACTCGACATTGTTTCGACAGATCGACGTTGAAAAGCATGGAGGTTAAACTCGCCTGGTTGAGTAAAAGGAGACGGAGATAGAACCAATGTTGCCAAATATCAAGCCTAGAAATACGGCGCGAATCCTTTAAATATGCGAATCCTCCGTTAAACAGTTTACACATGGAAAATTTTAGTTATTACAATTTTTTTTTGCATATGTTAAAAATATAAATTGCCCGAGTCTCAAATATGATCAGTGGTATGACTAGTGTGAAGCGATAGGATTACCTTAACCAAAAAATCCACGGCTGGCAAATTACTCGAATTTGCATTCACACATCGTTGCACGAAAATTAAACTAGTTTTCGACTTTTTGAGAATGCTCGAGGTGTTTGCAGATGTAAAACGACACCAAATTTCACATTTGTGTACACTCGTGGTGGCGTCACAAGCGCCAGCGCCGATAGCGTGGCATTACGCGCCAACATCTACCACTTGAATTATCGTGATATAAAAATAATTAATAATTATCTTTAGAATTATTTCGAAGAAAAACCGTTTTTGACAGTCTGTTTTATCATCACAAAAAATCAATTCTAAAAAAAAAACATTTTGTTTCAACTCAATTGTACAAATTTTTTAAACTTTACTCTAACGACACTATCAGTTGCAACAAACTTCATACCGAGATCAGAGGTACCGTCTATGTCGCATTTTCTCGTCTCACTGAATACCCTGAGCGATAGAAGAGTCACTCGTGGCGACGGAATGAATTAACTTTGACGTACGAAAGAGAACTTGCTCAGTTCCGATCGTACGTACAAACTCGTACCTATGATCACCCACTTGATCGTAATTCAGCAAGGTTTCTTGTGAAACAACGGATTCGAATATCAGCAAGAGTTACTCACTGTGGCTCTGGTAGAAAGCATCGATCAGTTCAACGGTGAGAAGAGGCTGAGGCAAGTCCCGTAGCACTTTTTTCAACACAGCGGACAAATCGTGACACGGGGTTCGCTCGAAGAGACCGTCGATGTCGCGCGGCTTCGAGTAAAAATCCATCTCGAGCTCGGCGCACAGGGCCTCGACTTTTTGCTTGTGACCGCCGACGCGTAGTATTCCTTCCTCTTGGACACCACGCAGCGTTAGCTCGTGCAGCAGCTTTTGAAATACGAGCGGTACGTTGCTCTCGTCGCTCGTCAATTGGCTGTCCCGCAACAGTAACGTCGACAGCGACACACCGAACAAATTCCCAGCTGCGATCGAAGAAACGCATTTACGTTCCGTAGAAAAATATTCAAGTCAAGGTTTGCATCGATGGGCCTTGATGATTTCTTTTAAACATCGGTTTTTTGTTTTCGACGTATTCCCAAAATATAACGTTTCAAAACTATTCGCTGAAAAATTCCAGTCGGTCCGTTCAAAGTTGAGGGAGTTTTTCTTAAGGGCTCTTCGCACTTTAGACGCTAAAAAAGGCTATTTTTATGAATATTTTTGATAGGTTTATATTAGAGATGTTGATATCAAAGTTGTTACACTTAAGGCGAGATATACATTAACAACGATACAAAAATCCATTTCTTCTTTTCTCTTTAAACGATAAAATATATGAGGCGATATATGAGGCGATCCATGTCACTTCAGCCAGTAAAAAAAACCACAAATAATTTTGAAAAATCGAATTACTTTATTGAAAAATATTCACCGTGTCGAAAAAAAAAAATTCTCACGTTTTTTCTCGTTGATTACCATTTTTTAACATTTTTCCATTCAAATGGCTGTATCTTTGGCAGGATAAGACCTATTGACATTCGTAAAAAACGAAAATGTGCGTCTTTTTGTGGCCTTCCAGAAAAAAATTAGATTTCATTGAGCAAGTCGAACGTCCGTTTCAGGGCAAAATATGCAAAAATATTTTTTTTTCTCAAGGAAAGACACTCGTTATTTGATTTTTAACAATTTCCCCGAATTGTGAATACGAAAAACGGATTTTTGGTATTTTCCATAATATGGGATTCCCAAACACCGTGAATAGCTATTTTTTAAATTTGTTTTATTTAATTAATATTCGATTGAAAGGGTGTGGAACACTCGCTGTATGTTTACCAGGTTTTTGAAATACATACGACATACATTTCATGTGTATCTTAAAAACCTGGTAAACATAGAGCAAGTGATCCACACTCTTCAATCGGATATTAATAAAATAAAACAATAGCTGTTACTTCATGGTGTTTAGAAATCCCACAATATAAAAAATACCAAAAATCCGTTTTTCGTATTCACAATTCGAGGAAATTTAAAAAAATAAAATAACGAGTGTCTTTCCTTGAGAAAAAAAATATTTTTGCATATTTTGCCCTGAAACGGACGTTCAACTTGCTCAATAAAATCTAAATTTTTTTCTGGAAGGCCATAACAAGACGCACATTTTCGTTTTTAAAAAATGTAAATACGTCAAATCCTGCCAAAGACACAGCCATTTGAGTGGAAAAATGTAAAAAAAATGGTAATCAACGAGAAAAACCGTCAGAATTTTTTTTTTAATTTCGACACTCGGTGAAGTGACATGGATCGCCTCATATGTAGAATATTTTCCCAAAGTTTCAAAGCGAAATTCGAAAAACTTCAAACGATTAGGAGCGGGCGTGAACTTCAAACGCGTTTTTCTCAAAACTGCATCACCGAAATTGGCGTGAAAGATTACTCAAAAATTATTAAGCCGATTGAGTTGAAACTTGGTAGAAATATTGATAATATCGGTACCTCCTACTTGACGAAAATTTTTTTTGAAAAATTGGAAAAAAAACTACTTTTTGAAACCACATTTTACAGAAATGTTGCGTGAAAAGTTGATTTTTTTTGTAAATGCGTGCCATTTTCTTAAATTTGCATTTTCTTCATTTTAATTGCCGTCACATAGAAACTATACATGTTCTAACGGAAAAAAATGTTTGAACTTTTTTTGCAAATCAAAGTCTACGGGAAGCTAGACTGCACGCCGATTCGCAACTCCCGCGGCGACCTTGCTGTAACGCTCTGCCACAGTTTCGCCATTTTGATGATGAATTAATTTAAAAAAAATGTTTCGTATATTTGAATATACTATTAAAGAATACCTAAAGTTTGATAATTGTAGAATAATTATTTCTTAGTTTAAAAAATCCCTCAATATTCCTTATTTTTCTCTTGTCTAAATGTATATCCCGCCTCAATAAATACACTTTCGAAATATTTTTTTTTAAGTTTTTTATTTGTTTAAGTCACTACTCATAGAGGAAAATGGTAGTTAAAAAAATGTCCTAAAAAAATCGTTGGGCTCCGCTGTTGATGACATCTCGGAGATGGATAATCCGAAACGAAAAAGTTAAACGGTTTTAGATTCAGTCTGTTAATTGCTATAACGCATATCATACGATTTTTGATAAATGAAAAAATAACAAAATGGCGGTTATTTTTCGAAAAAACAAACAATACACGTGTTTTTTCACCGTTTTTGGCAAAAAGAATAGTAAATATTAAAAAATGTAATCCTTGTTTCGAGAAAAACGCGTTTAAAGTTTGTTTGGGTTACATGAATACATAAAATTTCGTTTTTTTGTGTATTTCGAAAGTGTACTCATTAAGTTTAACAACCTTTATATGAATATCTATAATAAAAAACCAATAAAAAAAATCACGAAAATAGCCTTTTTCAGCGTCTAAAGTGAGAAGATCCCTTTAAATGACTTCTCAATATCGGTGACCACGATACACCAAAAACCAATCCACCAATCAAGTCCAAATTTTTCAAACTTCTTTTACATACAAAAAGGAGTGCTTGAACGAAGAATTTTTCTTCAGTGCATAGTTTATTTTAATGAACGAAACTAGAGCGTTTTTTTTTCATCGAAAATCGATACTTTCACTTGGGACTACGGCCATTTTTTCAAAAATCAATATTCTGTTCGTCCAAGCACTGCATAATTTCATGCAAAAACTAAATGCGCTTGATTTTTTTATTTTGGGTGATTTGTTTCCGAGCAGCAGTGGTCACCGCGACGGACGTTTTTCAATCAGTGGTCCGCACAAACCATTGTATCTACATTTATGAAGATTTTTCAATACAAAAATTGCAAAAGATACACAACACCATGCTCCTTAATGTTAAAAAAAATTGAAAACCTGCACCCGTTGACCTAAAAACTTGGCTAAAATTTGTCTTTTTTTCGGCCACGAGGGAGGTGCAACCCGATAAGTTTTAAGCCGCTGGGGGTGTCCGCTTAATGGGTAACACCACATATTAGGCCAAAAACTGAAATGGGACATTCGAATGCCAAAATTTACAAGTGTTTTCTGGTAATATACTCAAAAAGAGAGCCAAAACGTTCGTTTTTCGATTAGTCTCTTAAGGAGTTAGGCTACCGTGAGAGTGAAAAAAATCGATAACTGCTTGAGACAACTCAAATTGAAGAGGAAGGTCCAACATACGGTGCAGGAATCGCTGATTGAAGGTAAATCTATGATTACAACCATAGAACTGCTAGTAAAACTTTAAGGGGCCGGTCCACTTTGAAAATTTCAAAAAATCGAAAGCAAGTAAGACTTGAAGAAATTGACGATGATGAGCAATCAGAAGGCATTTTGTACGGTGCAGAAATTGCCGATTGTGTTTATGTAAGAGTTTTTCATAGTATAAACTTCAAATGCGTTTTTCTCGAAACAACTTTTTCAAAATCTAGCTCCATCGTATCCTAAAACTAATAAACCGATTCTCTTGAAATTTGAACCACATATTGTAAACATGATTCGCAACAAGATGACCCTCGATGCTTTTAAAATTTTGATTTTTACTCTTTCTTTGCAAAAAAATGCGTTTTTAAAAACTTTTTTCGTTTTTCATCTGCCATTTTTTTTATTTTTTGATAAAACTTTAAATCCGAGGATCATTTTGTAGCTGGTGTCATAGTGAATCAAATGGACTTTGATTGTTTTTGTTTCAGACAAGCCCACCTATTTTTGAGGCGTTACGTTAAACTATAGTTTTTGTACTTAAAAAAGATTTTTAAAAAATTAAATTTTTTTTTTTCATGTATATCAAGACCAACAACTTTTATATGCATATCTTTTATAAAATCCTCAAAAAACATCGCGATAATAGCCTTTTTTCGTGGCTCCAAAGTGGACTGGCCCCTCAAAAGCATTTTTCTCGAAGCTATGGTTTTCGAAACGGTGTACACGATTTCGCCACATCTAATGAACGGATTGAGTTGAAATTTGGTGCACTTATTCAGTGTAATACTCGTTTGGTCTTTTTTTTTAATACTACATTTTTAAGAAAGAAAAAGTAACTACAATTTGAGAAAGAAAAAAAAACTAAATTATAAGATGAAATTTAAAATAAATTTTAAGACTACATTTTAAGAATAAAAAACTACATAAAAAAAGACACTTTTTTATTTCATCCGACTGAAATCCAACTGAATCCAACTGAAATCAATTTTGGCATTTCGTTCGCCATTTTGAATGTATGCATTTTGAGAGCAGATTCGTAATCAGCGACCTCGAAAATCCCGGGGTATTGAATTTTGTGAAAATCCAAATGCTTTTTTCCGCATTTGGGGCACTCGTCGTAAAATTTTTCTTGCCGCTGAAGGTGTTCACTATGGGAAAAAAAACTCGCAAAAATCAGCTATTTTTGGAACCCGTTACACCGCGATGATACCTCCAGAATCAACTTCAAAGTATGCATTCCAGTTTTCCGCCCAACATGATGGCGTTCCCCCTGCAGTTTCCCGACAAACTTCCTTCCCTCTTCGCAATTCAGCTGACCTTTTCTCCTGCGCTTGTTGGGTTTCCGTTTGACCAGAGGAACATTGTACTTGTCGAATACGGCGCTGAGTTCGAGCCACAAGAGAGGTTGGAGCCTCGTGAGATCGCGCTGTGACAACATTTCGACGCGCTCGCGTGCGTCGTCCTTCGTGAGATCGTCGTCGTTCCAAGCTTCCGGTTTGGCCTCGTTCGCCCGGCACATCTCCTCGAAGCTCAAATGGCCGTGTGACGAGGTACGATTGAGCGGGTGCGTTATCAGCGTGTCTTCGCCCGGCCTCGACATACCGTACAGGCTACTGTGACTTCGCGTCACGCTCGCGTGACTTCCGGGACTGCGTCTATCGTCGGTAGACGCGTGGCGAAACGTAAATGCAAGGGTTTTCGGGGACTTAGGGGATAAGTGCAAATTTCAGTAGATTCGAAATTAAAAACAACACTGTTACGAATTACCGTAGGGTGGACTCTTTCGATGCGGAAAGTTTGGTCGCGGGTTCGTCGTCCAGGTCTGCCGTGTTGGCAACTTCGCTGGGATCGCTTCCGCTTCGCCTCTGAATCACTGCCCTCGACAGGTGAATCGTTCCCAGCCGCTGATAGGCCGTCAATTTAATGCCCTCTGTGAACGATCGATAACAGAAGTCAAGAAAAGAAAAACATCCTTGGTGCCGACAAAATTCGTATGATTTTTTATCAAGTGATTACTAGACCTATAAAACTATATTTCAAATTACTGAACAAGGTTTTGAAATGAATTTTAATTTCAGTGTCGTTAGCAGTTCATTTAAGGCCTTAGGCCACAGTAACGGGTATAAAATCGTGTGCGAATTTAACAATTTTTTTCGTATGAAAACGTGATTCACTCATAAAATTAATTACCCATCTATTTAGTACGATTATTAAGCTGTTCGAAAAAATATTTTTTTTTTTCGATGTACAAAATGGCCGACTACTAATATTTTCTTTTGTTATCTTTTTTTTAGGCGCTCCGCAGCGTGACATTTAGCATCCACAATTTTTTACCTAGAACAAAAAACGAAAATTCTCGTCAATCTACATTAGAATACCTAGAGAAGTACGTACGGAATTTTAAAAATATTGTTTTATTCAAAAGTTGTAGGTATTTGAACTTAAGAAAAGAATTTTCAGTGAATATTTTTGATATAACTGCTCATAAACTGCTCATAAAATGAAAAGTTTTCGATTAATCCGAAATTCCGTGCGTACTTCTCTGCAAAATTCAATTAGGAACATAACTTTTAAATTTGAAGTAAATCGAGTGAAAATTGTTGAAGTTATTTGTCACGCCAATTGGAAAAAAGCTGTTTCGAGTAGTCGGCCATTTTGTACATCGAAATATATATATATATATATATATATATATATATATATTTCGATGTACAAAAAATATATATATATGTATGTTCTAACAGTTTGATATTCATACTAAATAGATGTGTGATTAATTTTATCAGTGAATCACTTTTGCATACAAAAAAAATTGTTAAATTCGCACACGATTTTTTACCCATTACTGTGGTCTAAGGCCTTAAGGGGTCTTCTCACTTTAAACGCTAAAAAAAGGCTGTTTTCATGAATTTTTTTAATGTAGATTTTTTATGTAGATATTGATTATAGATATTGATAGAAAAGTTGTTACACTTGATAAATACACTTTCGAAATACATTAAAATTTATTTATTTAAGTCACTATTTATAGACGAAAATGGTAGTTAAAAAAATATCCTAAAAAAATTATGGGCCTGCGCTGTTAATGAAGTCTCGGAGATGGATCATCCGAATGAAAAAAAAACAAATGGTTTTAGATTCAGTATGGTAGTGGCTATAGCGCATATCATACGATTTTTGATATATGCAAAAATAAAAAAATGGCAGACATTTTTCGAAAAAACAAAAGAAAAGCGTTTTTTCACCGTTTTTGGCAAAACAAAGTAAATGTCAAAATTTAAAAAATTCCTTGATAAGCGCTGTAGCTATAGTTATAAAGAATGTGTGGTTAAAATTTCATAAGGATCGGTTCAGTAGTTGCGAAAATTTTATCAACAAGCCGTCGAAAAACGGTGTTTGCATACATACATTAGAAAAATGTTTTTTTTTAATGTATTTCGAAAGTGTATTTATTCAGGAGTGAGATGCAGTCAGACTTTTCAAAAAATCGATTTTTTTATTTATATTTTCTTGAAGTATAATGTTTCGAAAATATTCCGTGAAAATTTCAAGTCAATCCGATGAATAGTGTTCGGGACATCCAACAGTTAGTGAAGGAGCGTCGGGTCCCCATGGCAGGTAGCGGCTGACAAACGCGCAAACTATAATACCCGGGAAGGCAGAATGCTTCGAAGACGACAACAAATTGAAATTTTGGAAGCTTCCACATCGGCAGAAGCCCTATTGTATGGGCCAGGAATTGATGATTCGATGTAAGTAATTGTTTAATTAGTATTTCTATGCATAAATCAAGTGTAAATTTGGAAAACTCTTTCAGAAGTTTTCAAAAATGTATTACTCACAAACTATGAACTTTCGCAAAATTTCATAAAGAATACTTTCGTTTTAAAATTGCCCAAAATATTTTTAAAAAAATAATTCATCCCGGAAAACTTTATTTTTTTGAAAAATTGTTTTAACAATTGCCTATAAACAATTGAATGCTCGACTTTTCGGCAAAAAATGTGATATTCGGATTCAGCGGATCAAAATACATAAAAAAAAGTTTAGTTTAGTCCATCGAGCTCAAAATTTTACGAATATATAATACCGTATCGACATCGAAAAACTTTAAACGCGTTTTTCTCGTAACTATGTTTTTCGTGTCGGTGACCACTATAATTCAAAAACCACTCGATGGATTTTGATGAAATTTGGTGTGTTTATTGATAGCATTAAAAACTAGTCCTTAATCGAAGGATTTTCATTTTTGTTGAAAAACTCTATTTTTTTTTTAACAATAAACGAGCGCTTTTTTTGGTCGAAAATCGAAAGTTATCTGTCGAAAGCCATTTTGTTAATTTAAAAAAAAAAAGCTTCGATTAAGGACTAGATTTATTATTAAACTAATGATTTTTTTTTTGGTTTTTTGATTTCACATCCAGTAAAATTTTATGACGGTCACCGCAAAAGCACTACATGCCGAAGGTGGTTCGACAAAGATGGCGATATTTTTATAAATAATCAATATTTTTCTTCGAAAATTTGTACAAGTCAAGTTGAAATATAACATAAAAAGTCTGTGTAACCACTTTTGTAAAACAAACTTAATAACTATAAAAAATATTTATTGAAAATGCTCGTTTTTTCACGCCTCTGACTGCATCTCACCCTCTAAGTGTAACAACCTTTATATGAATATCTATAATATAAACCTATTTAAAAAATTCATGAAAATAGCTTTTTTAGCGTCTAAAGTGAGAAGACCCCTCAAGTCTTAAAATAGGAAAATATAGTTTCGTTGTACCAAATCGACTGTTGGGCTGTAGAAACATTTGTAATTCCGCGGCCTTATGAAAATGCCGGATATGCAAATCGCCCCGAAGCCATCACCTCGTTATTGACGATCTCAACACCATAGTTCTATGAAATCGTTCTCGAAGAAATACCAGAAAAAATCTCTCCGTGACTGGAAGTAGCGCAGCGATAACGGCGGGACAAAAGTGAAACGGCAAGATATTGAAGTTTGCATCGTTGGAACGCAGCGAATGTTTAATATCCCAATTTTTTTGGGCTCATTTAGCACTCCAAGCCGAAGCATTTTTTAGGATCCTCATTAGAGATCTTCAGCCTAAATATGTAACAAAAGATTCTGGATAATAATAAAAACGAGGAAATGATAAAAACCTTGTTTAACATTTCGTTGCATTCCAACGATGCAAACTTCAACATCGCGAAACGGGTTTGATCATGAATTCGTGAAGCTCGCACGAATTGGGAATAGGGGAAATAATGATCTGGTAACAACCTGTACGATAAAAAGTCCGAGTCTTATTCAACTTGCAGCCAACGTTGTTCAATGTTCCCAACATCGTTGAATCAACGCTACCAAGTAAAAAAGTCACTCGATACTTCAATTGATTCGAAACCCAAAGATTCTCGAACGATAAATTACCAGAATCACTGGCAACGTCCCCACGCTGTGCCCAGTGTCCCGTTCGCCGGAAGATTTCTTGAAGCGGCTGCGGCGTCGGGGCGACAATGGTCACCGGAGCTGGGACGGTCGTTGGCGCGCTCGGCAATCTGCGAACCGCTTCCTTCGCTCCGCTCGGGGCTCGTTGAAAAATCGAGACGAAGCTCGGAACATTGACACTATAAAAATAACCGGAGTGTTCAAAAAAGTACACTTCGTAAGTAAGTAACGACAATAATAACGATTGAATGACAAGGAAAGCAAAATTAATCGTTGCGGGGGCATCAGAAATGAATCCTGGCTCAGAATACGTTTTGAAAAAGTAGATCAACGAAGCGAAACTCGATAAGTGAATGAGAAATGGACCCTACCTCGGAAGTAAAAGATAAAAATAGTGCGTAATAATGATCATACTTCTGGTGATGAGACTCCATTGAACCACTGACCGTAGGCGGCGAAGGCGGCGACGCACTTCCCGGTGTTTCACCGGATGTCGAGTCCAGAGAATCGGGAGTCGCACTGCGAGATCTGGTGCCCGTGCTCGAAACCTTAAAAAAATATCAAGTCCCTTGTATCGTTGAACGGGCAACAGTTGTCCATTTGTTTGGGTTTGTTTGAGTTTGTTTGAGTTCCGGATGTACATTTTGGGTTGACAACGTGCCCAAGACCTTCGGTGCATCGTATACTTTCTTATTTGTTTGCATATTCGCACATGGGTATACTTCTCTATACTGCATATTCGCATACTTGTACAATTGTACATTTTTTCATAAGTATACCGCGTGTGGCAACGACTATTGGCGGTAGAAATATTCCTTAAGGCGTTACGCGGGTTTGAACATTTCAATAAATCCATTTCCCAATTCTATTATCCAATAGTACAATATGCCTAGAATATTCTGCCAAAGTTTTAAGGGCTTAGGCCACAGTAACGGGTATAAAATCATGTGCGAATCTAACAATTGTTTTTCGTATGAAAAAGTTGTTCACTCATAAAATTCATTACGAATCCATGTAGTATGAATATCAAGCTGTTAGAAAATATATATTTTTTTCTTTCGATGTACAAAATCGCCGACTACTCGAAACTTCTCGAAACAGTTTTTTTCCAATTGGCGTGACAAATAACTTCAACAATTTTCACTCGATTTACTCCAAATTCAAAAGTTATGTTCCTAATTTCATTTCGCACAGAAGTACGTACGGAATTTCTGATTAAGGGGGGATTGTCTTTTTTTTCGCAAAATTTACCGCTTTTTGGGAATTGTTTTGTGAAGAAAGTATACAACGGAAAACTTGTGAAACTTGGCATATAGTTTTATTGATCTGTTTACTACATACAAAAAATTTTTTAAACAATTTCATCAAAAAATCCCCCCTTAAACGCGTTTTTCTCGAAACAGCTTTTTCACAACTGGTGTGCACGATTTCTCAAAAACTATTCAACCGATTGCCTTCAAATTTGGACAGAATGCTCAGCTGACATCCTTTTATCGTTTGATGAAGCAAAAAAGCAATACGTTTAATAGTTTTTTATTTATAACAAAAAATCGATCAATTTTTTTCGAAAAATCGATACTTCAAGTTCAAAACGTCACCAAATCGTCAATTTTTTTTTCCCTTCATCGAACGATAGCTATATGTGTCTAAAGTAAAATGCTTTTTGGGTTTTTGTTGCAGGATGAACGTGAAGGCTGTAATCGTGCACACCATCAAAAAAGGACCATCGCGCGTCGAGGGGAGTGGGAGGCGGATTTTTTGATGAAATTGTTTAAAAAATTTTTTGTATGTAGTAAACAGATCAATAAAACTATATGCCAAGTTTCACAAGTTTTCCGTTGTATACCTTCTTCACAAAAAAATTCCCAAAAAGCGGTAAATTTTGCGAAAAAAAAAGACAATCCCCCCTTAATCGAAAACTTTTCATTTTATGTGCAGTTTATGAGCAGTTATAGCGAAATTTTTCACTGAAAATTCATTTCGCAAGTTCAAATACCTACAACTTTTGAATAAAACAATATTTTTTAAATTCCGTACGCACTTCTCTAGGTATTCTAATGTAGATTGGCGAGCATTTTTGTTTTTTGTTCTAGGTAAAAAATTGTGGATACTAAATGTCACACCCCGGAGCGCCTAAAAAAAGACAACAAAAGAAAATATTAGTAGTCGACCATTTTGTACATCGAAAAAAATATATGTATTTTCTAACAGCTTGATATTCATACTAAATAGATGTGTAATTAATTTTATGAGTGAATCACTTTTTCATACGAAAAAAAAATTGTTTAATTCGCACATGATTTTATAGCCGTTACTGTGGCCTAAGGCCTTGAGTCAATCGCAGTAAAAGTCTAGGAGACTTCGGGAATTCCCCCCATTGGGAAAGACCCCCCCCCCCCCCCCCCCAGGAGCGACGCAGTATATCGCATTTTCCTCAAAACACTATTTTTGAAGTCGGTGGATTTCTCAAAAATTAATGCACCGATCTTATTGTAATTTTGAACACTTCTTCAAAATAGTATTGACTAGTGATTCAACGAAGGTTTTTTTTATTACAACTAATTTTACAAGGCTAATTTACATAGGGTAAATCGTACCCAAAATTGAACTTTTTTGCATACGACTGCCAAATTTCAAATTATCATTTTTTTTTAATCCTTCGTTCTATCTCGAGCTATGCTCATCTACTAACAAAAAAATGGGTTTTTCTATTTCATATAAAGCTATCATGAGTTCACCTGACTACAACGAGGACACTTTTTTTAGAGGACTGCAGAAACCAGGTCCCACCAGCTGAATTTCCCAAATTATTGGATTTTTTTTATTATTGTTGAAATGTTGCTCTTTTATGTGCTTAACATTTTGAATAAAATAATTGATATATTATATTTTTTTTAATAGAGAAAATATGCTTTTTTGGCTTCGAAACCCACGTAACCCCTTAAGGGAGGTTTCTACTCTGCTGGGCCAAAAAATGAACATTTTTTATTTTTTCGTATCGGATAGAGTCCTAGCATAGCTGATTAGGTATAAGTATGAAACTTTTTATTTTATTCGCACATAAATTTCTGTTTAGGGCGGGATATACATTTACAACGATCAAAAAATCGATTTCTTTTTTTTCTTCTTTAAACGATAGAACTATATATGTATAATATTTTCAAACGCATTTTCCTTAAAACTGCATTATCGACCGTTTTTCCGCCGATAAAAAAAAAATACGTATCGCTTACTTTTCGGTGCTTTATAACATATCCAAATTTCAACAAAATCTAAGGGTGTCACCTGAGGGATGTTCCTTGTTAGCTGGATTTTGTTTAGTATTCAACTATTGGACCTTCAATTAGAGCCTGTGCGTTAATACAGCCTGACGTGATTAATAAGACAATACAATCAATGCGAACCAGATTGCAAGTGTGCATTGAACGGGGTGGGCATCACTTTGAGCTCCTTTTATAGGAGTAAGTGATTTTTTTTACTCGGCTCTGAACTAAAAACATTAAAATATCTTTTTTTTAATCGATTTTTCAAACTGAATATTCATTGATTATCTTAAAAATTGCTGTGTGGACTTATTTTCAGTAACTGAATCAAATTCGGAGAAAAAAATAGTGGTAACATTTTAAAAAATGGTAGTAACCTTGAAATCTCCAAAGCTGGATGAACCTCTAGCCACCACTCAATGACTCCCTTCGAACTATGCAATTTTTGTAGGAAACGTTTTCTCCTAATACTGATAGGTTAGAAAATATTTCTAATATTTTCTTCTATTTCTAGTCAATTTCCATATTTGTACGTTTGTAAATTTCACGGTTGCTACGCATCATGGGCTCGGAAATTCCCCGATTTTTCCAGTTTTTCCATACAGATTTTGCAAATGTTTCAGGGAGATTGGGGTCAAATAGGGAAAATAATTTTTTTCAGATCAAATATATGTAAATGTTGAATATTAAAATAAAATTAAAAAAAAACTGAAATTCTAAAAATAATTAAAGCACTGCAAAGTCAAAAAAATACACAAAAAGCAAATATGGAAGCTGTTTCTTTTATTATAAACAGAAATTTCTAGGTCGGTGCGAATAAATAAAAAATACCATATAAACACTTATCTACAATATAAATTGTGTGGTTGAATATCGACAAATCGAATGCTAATGTATAGAGCTTTAGAGTAAATTAGGTTGTAGTTTTTTTTAATTTCCTATACTTAGCACTGACATAACGTTTTTTGTATATGATGAACAATAATAAAAATATTGAAAATGTACAAAAATATGTATTGATATGCCTATCAGTTTCTTTTTTCAAGTCGGTTTTATTTTTCGTAATTCTTGCAAAAAGTAAATTCTGGAAAAGTTCCAGATAATTATCAAAACTCCCTGACTTTTCCATGATTATACCAGGAGGAAAGAAATTCCCTGGGTTTTTCCGGTTTCCTCTGTTCTCCATATGCGTAACAGCCATGGATTTCCATGTGTGCATACTTTCATTTTTATATAGTTGCATGTTTTTATATCAATTAATAACATTTGAAAAACGGATCGAACGACTTTTGTAAAATGCGATAGCCGTACGATTTTCGGGTGCCACAAACCGACGGGCCCATTTTGAGCTCAACTTTTGAAAAACTCATTGGGAAAATTGAACGAATTTCCCGAATATTATTCCAGACTGATTTCTACGAGCTAATAATCTTGATGGTATTGACACAGCGATACGATCTTTAGAAGTACCATGGCAAAAGACGTTTTTGTCCTCATCACTCTGGTGTCGCAAAGGATCCTAAATTGAGTGTATAGCACAAAACCCTAGGAAATCTGGTTAAAAAAAACGCACTGCTCGTTCCGTTTTTCAATTTCCTTCCCAAGTGAAACGTTCTCCAGCCCACGTCCGCTCGATTACCGATCGTTGGACAAATTGCGGTGAAACTTTTCGTATTAATGCACCCGGTCGATGAAAGTTCGTTTCTCACCTCGACATCCTTGAAGACATCGCGTATGTCGGGTTTTCGAGCTCGCGTGCGTTGATTGAATCTCTGCTTGACCGTGTGATTGAGAGATCTGACGCGCCGCTTGACAGCCTCGGCTTGAGCCTTGGAGAGCGGTCTGAGCGCAGCTCCCAATTCGTCCGGTTGAACTTCTCGCCCGGCTTTCCAAGGCTCCGTGAGTTCGCCCAAGCCTGCCGCTCGCAGCCATTCCGCCTCCTCTTCACCCTCTGCGACGAGCAAACACATTTGCAAGCAACCCAACAACTTTCCACTACCGAACTTCGCAACATTTTTTAATAGAGCAGCCTCTCGCAAAACGCTAATCAGCAGATCATCCGCCACCTTTCTCGAGTTGCAATAGTTTCAGAGTAATCAAGTACCGTCGTAACTGCGCGGACTGCACTCCTCGTCGAGATAATCGTCCAGCATCTTCGTCTCCTCCATCATCTTCTGATACGCCTCCCAGTATTCGTGGAGGTTGGCCTCCCCGCCGGAGTAAGTCATGCCGTGCATTCTATCCATGTTGCTCGATCCGCGTGTTTCTCGTTTCTCCGCGATCCGTCGATTACGAGGAGCAGGGTGATCGCTCACTGGCGCTTTTTCTCAAAAGACCCGAGCCGGCGTCCTCCCTGCGCATACCAGAGTCTTGGGTTTACAGCCGGCGCTTCTTGGGCTCCTTCAACGAGAAACGGGCCCACTTTTCACAAAAGGCTTGCCGCTCTCAGCCCAATCTTGCACGCAGGAATAAACATTCGTACATCGAGAGACCGTCGTTCGTGCTCCACTCCACTGCAGTCCTAAATGAACAAAATATGGCTGTTGAGCAAAGCGAATCAGAGTTTCGCATAATGTTAACTCAGAGAGCGCTCCATCTTCATTCGCACTTCTCTATGATAGAATAACGAATGGTAGAGATCAAAGATCCTCCGTGAAATTCTGTCCTGTCTTTCTAACTCTTGTATTATGGTTGACTCGAGCAGCCGCAGCGCTCCGAATTTCAGAAAGTTCCTAGCGTTCTTAGCCGCGTGCCTCAGGACGTTGATGCTAATTTTTCCACGCCGCTACGGAACAAACGAATCATAACCCCGTGCAACGCCGCGTAGCGCGGAAATAAATATCAGCAACGATCCGAGAAGCACCTCGCGTTTCGCAAGTAGCGACGAGAGGCTCGCGAAGCGCGACGGATCGAGAAAAAGTAAGGCCAATCGAAAGCAAGATCAGAAGAAAGTGTTGGAAAAGGAAACTGAAGCGTAACGAGATTCTCTTCGAGATTGTTGTTTCCATCGAAGACTTTGGATTAGAAAAAAATCACGTGATTCACGTGATCATGCGCTATAAACAAGCCAATGACTCATCATCGGCAGAAAATGAAGACGCTTAGGATGTAGCCCAATCGAGAGACGAAAATGCAAAGCCCGTGAGATTTCGAAAGCCCACGAAAGTATTCCGTAATAGAGAAGAAAAAAAGAAAGAAAAGGATTGAGCGCGTCACCGCGTACGTACAATTACGAAACATAACCTCACCGAGCTTGACAGTTACGCTGTGTACTCGCGACACTATTGCACAAATTTATACGCACGTACATTAATGTAATCACACATACACGACGCGACATTGAATCATGGATGATATTCAACGATACTCCAATACACAGAAACGCAAAAAAATGCGAAACGTACACAGTGACACACGCACGCGGAATTGTGGCTTCGGCAGCTCGTACGAGTGGTATGTACAAAACCGATTGGCACTCTACTGCGACGCGTCCATGAATGAAGGACGAATGTTTATAGTGTGTCACGTCGATATCACTTTCCGAACACGCACTCAATGAGACTTGTACAGTTACTATTCGCGTAAAACCCGTTAATCCAACTTTTGTTTACGCGTGCCAAAATCTCTCGGGTTTTATTTCACGATGGAAAAATTCGCGAATGCAACAAGAATAATAGGAAAAGTGAGAGATAATGCGAGAAAAGGAAAACGAAAGTTATGTCACTATTGGAATAAGCATATCCGAAGGCGTCCTCGTTAGCACTACTGTGAAGAATGACGTATAGACCTTGATAGGAATTCGTGAAAAAAATCCCAATCACGATAAATTACACATATATATACGAATTAGAGAGATAAAATCTTGTTTTCAACAAACTAGAGGATACGCCGCAAAGTTTTTTTTTTATTTTTAATCACCTTGACTATTCTATTTATAGAAGTTGAGGAATATTGTCCACTAAATTTTTTCACCGCCGAAACGTAAAGCGCGATTGGTTTCCATCAGCACGACGTCACTTTTGCCGAGACAGCGGAAAGAATGAACATATATAATTTGTGTATCACCCCTCCCCCTCCAACTCCTTCGATGTATGTCTCCCGCTTGGCCCCATTGAGCCTCCCACCTCGAAAGGAAGTGCTAATTGCTCGCACAATCTTTCTCAACTTACAATTGCGAAGCGCATCTCCTACGTTTTTAACGGACGCGCCTGATACTCACACCCTTTTGTGGACGTGCATGCACACGCATCGGCACACCGCGCGCGCGCACTCACGGACGCGAATGAGCAACACACGACACATGTAGGAAGAGACAGCTCGCCGCTACATCCTTTTTTCCCATTAGACGCAGGCTCGTTTCTCTCTCTCTCTCTCTCTCTCTCTCTCTCTCTCTCTCTCTCTCTTCTCTCTCTCTCTCTCTCTCTCTCTCTCTCTCTCTCTCTCTCTCTTCCTCTCTTCGTAACCCTCGAATGAAGGACTCGCGTGTCGTGTTATACAGGTACATGTGTACATATATACAATGAAACCTGATCGCAAGTGTGGTGAAGTGGGGACAGCGCTGGGATTGAGATGGGTTGAGGAAGTGCTTAGTACGTGGCGTGGCCGCCCGAATCGTGGCGATCGACAGATTTACACCTGTACACATGTAACGGATTTTCAGTCGGCAATAAGTCGGCGGAAAAGTGTTGGGATAAACTTGCGGATAGCTGTTACCTCCCATTTACGTGGAATTTTGTACTGACTTTCTGTTTGACAGTATCAGTCTTCGCATGGACGGATTGTTCGAGCTTCGCAATAGTTTTCGAAATATCGCATTTTGAAAGTGAATAAATTAACGCACGTGTATATCTACATCTGACGAAACAAAACTACAAAATCCAAACACACACGACCGAGCCTAAACAATCATGAACAAAATCCAAACAAACGCAACCAAGCCCAAACAAATTCCACAAAACTCAAACAATACAATCAAGCCCAAACAAACACAACAAAACCTCACAAAACCCGAGAAAACCAAAATAATCACAAACCCAACGAATCCAAAACTCAAGCAAATCAAAACAAACACAAACAAACACGAGCTGCAAGCGTGTCTGATCATATGGATAAAGTAGGTATGACACAGCACGTCATAATAGGTATAGATATACACGCGCCTTAATTTAACAATTTTTACAATTCGATATTTTGAAAATTATTGCGACGCGCCAAAATGCATGTTGGCAGTGACTCGTATTATCGAATACAAGATCTGTGCAAAATTTCAGCTGAATCGGTGGTAACAGGTATTCGGAAGTACAGCCAAGTTTCGTTCCAGACGAATTGGATTTCGAGTGAACGAGGGGTTACGCTCACTTCGTTTTTTTTTTATTTACAGAGCGGTGGGTTTTAACATTTTTTAAATTTCTCCGAGACGATTTTGAACACATGTTCTGTCTCTTTCGCGCGGCTGGCGCCACCGTCGCTATCTTTGTTGCACTCGTGTCTGCTTCACATCATCTTAAGGGCATGTACAAGGTACACATAGCCTCACAAATTTCCGAACGAAGTTTTCTCGTAGATAGTTGAGGTTTTTTTAAGGGGCCAGTTCACTTTGAAAATTTAAAAAAATCGGAAGCAAGCGAGACTTGAAAAAATCGACGATGATGAGCAATCAGAAGGGATTTTGTAGGATGCAGAAATTGCCGATTGAGTTTAGGTAAGAGGTTTTCATAGTATAAACTTCAAACGCGTTTTTCTCGAAACAACGTTTTCAAAATCTAGCTCCATCGTATCTCTAAAACCAATAAACCGATTCTCTTGAAATTTGAACCAGATATTGTGAACATGATTCGCAACAAGATGACCCTCGATGGTTTAAAAATTTTGATTTTTACTCTTTTTTTTTGCGAAAAACTGCGAAAAAAATGCGCTTTTAAAAACTTTTTTCGTTTTTCATCTGCCATTTTTTTATTTTTTGATAAAGCTTCATATCCGAGGGTCATTTTGTTGCTGGTGTCATACTGAATCTAATGGACTTTGATTTTTTTGTTTCAGACAAGCCGTTGCCGAGTTGTGATGGAGCTACCTACCCCACCTATTTTTGAGGCGTTACGTTAAACTATAGTTTTTGTACTTAAAAATGAATAAAAATGAATTAATTTTTTTTTCAAAATGTATTTCAAGACTTTATTCATCAAGCCCAACAACTTTTATACTCATATCTTTTATAAAATCCTCAAAAAAATCGCGAAAATAGCCTTTTTTCGTGGCTCCAAAGTGGACTGGCCCCTTAAACAAAACATGTGCCTCTGGAGAATTTACTGGGGCCGGCGATTTTATTTTACTACTAGCTTTTGCCCGCGGCTTCGCCCGCGTGGATGTCGGAAAATATCCCACGGGAACATACTACCGTGATTAAAAGTACCCCATTTGTTAATCTAGGTAAACAATGTCTTCTCGCACTGCTTATATAGTATCCGAAGAGCGGCGCGCGGATTGATATATGATTGATGGAGGATAAAATCTCTAAAACCTAATAATATAACCTAATAACGGGACGGAAAATTACCTACTTAAATGCCAAATATGAAGGCAACTTTAAAGTGAAAATATTAAATCCTCTTTATTCTCTATCCTGTGAGAATTAGAAAAAAAATAGTTACGTAAATAATCCCCGTTAACCACGCCCCCCGCTAAACCCCTTAATGACAAACTTTATTACATAGGCAAGTATTTGTGTCAAGTTTCAAATAAGATCAAAGAAGATGTTTCAAAGAAGATAAGCCCCGCGATAAAATCCTCCCCTGTAAAAATGACTATCCCTTTTTAACCCGTTAGGGGTCGATTTTCGAAAAACCCTGATACACGTTATTTTTTATTTTTGTTCTCAAGCATAAATACTGAGTTTCGAGTTAATCGAACCGCGCGTTAAAATTCTTCCATACAAACTTTGATACCCCCAAATCCCCTCTTAGGGGGTAGTTTAGGAAAAATAAAAGTGACAAAGTTTATAATTTACTTTATAATTTATTTGTGTTAAGTTTTCAAGTATATTAACTCAAGGAATAAGATTTTTCATACAAACTTTCACCCCCAATTTAACTCCCTTAGGGGTTGAATTTCGAAAAATCCTTCCTTATTCCTTGTCTACATTATAAAGGGAACCTTTGTGCAAAATTTCAGCTTTCTAGGTCCAAGGGTTTGGGCTGGGCGTTGATGAGTCAGTCAGTCAGTCAGTCAGGACTTCTCTTTTTATTTATATAGATTGAAGATGAATATTATTCATCTCTGCAAAAATTTTGTCCGAAAACTTTGGCTGTCTTTCTTGCCTCGAGGTGGAGTAGAAGCTGCACCACGTGCCATATGAGTGCGAGAGACATAGATGAAATTTTTGATGGGAGATTTCTCACATCAGAGATGAATAATATTTAAGCAAAAGAAAATCGTCACGCTCTGCTCCCTGAATTAAACAAAAACCAACATTCTTTTATTGTAAAGTGATGGAAAATCCACAATAGAAACATTGAACAAAAATTAAATTAAGGCTTGACACGCCTTTCATTGAGCAGCCGTTTCGCCCGTCAAAGACGTTTTTCCGCAGATAAAAAAATACGTGTCTAATAGTTTTCGATGCTTTATCACATGAATGGGTTTCAACAAAATCGATGGCGGACACTTAAGTGATGTTTCTTGTAAAAGTCAAGAAAATGTACTGGCTTATCGGTAAACACTCAAAACAAGCTAATGATCTACAAAACAGTCCTCACGCCAATATGGACTTATGCAATACAACAGTGGGACGCACCAAGCAATCCAACCATCGAAATACTGCAGAGACCAGAGAGCAATCCAAAACCCTTAAGATAATAGTCAAATCTCCATGGTATGTGTCAAACGCCATCATACACCGAGAGCTCAAAATAGACACCGTCAAGAAATAAATACAACGACTTAGGCAAAAATACGGAATGAGGATTGAAAATCACCCCTACAAAATCGTGGGAGGTCTACTCACGAAAAACGCAACACCAAGAAGTCTTGAAAAATATTAACCAAAGATCTGAGCTCGGTGTCGCTGAATGCCCGCCACGTCAGAGCAAAATAAATTGACGACCAACAAAATTGCCGAATGTTAATGAGCTAACAGATTGCTATTGCTATTTATATATTTTTAAAACAAACGCTTTGCCCCGATGAATTCTACAGATCTTAATGATGAAAATAAATTCTATAAAATGTCGAGATTAGTCTTGCAATATTTTTCAACAAGACCCACCGGGACGACGGCAAGAGTGAATTTTTCGACACGAAAAAATTCGCACTTCAAAATCTCAAATCATTCACCGGCTTTCGCCCAAATTCGGTACGAACAAATTTTTCATATACATTCTATGTCTGTTAAAGAATCATCTTGAAATTTTTAATTTCAACTGAGGATTGCAGTATAAAAATCACGTTTATAAAATTTCAACTACCCCAAAGATCTTAGCAGCCCCGGATCTAAGGGGGGGCAAACCGGGGTACCTGCCCCGGGCGGCAATTTAAGGGGGCGCCAAATTCTTGTGTTTGAACAAACTTGTTTCACTAAAGCGCCTAACATCCAGGGCGCTTTGGTGAGTTTCAATGGCGTCGTGATCCTAGCTATCGAAAATAAAACTGCCTAGGAGACGAACTTTGATGAGGTATTTCTTTAGGCATCTTTTGAAAAACTTCTCGTGTTATAGCTCAACAAGTTATTGATCGATCTGGCTGATATTTTGCCAGATTTCTCACTATAAGACTATTGGAAGGATATACCTAAAGTTCCAAGGTTATCGCGTAAATAAATTACTTTTTCGGGGTAAAAATTGTCGAGAAAATGGTAAAAAATATGAACATTTGATTACAAAGCCTACTTAATTTTCAATTGTATACCTTTTAATATTTTTATAGGTATATCCTTCCAATAATATTATAGTGAGAAACCGCCCAAAATTTCAGCCAGATCGATCAATAACTTTTTGAGCTATACCATGAGCAGTTTTTCAAAAGACCCCTAAAGGAATACTTTATAACGCCGCTATTTTGTTTTGTTTGAAAAAGAAAAAAATCGTTTTACCACTTGAAAGTTGTAATAAGATAATGTGAAAATTTTAAAATGATGCGATTATCTTATCACGTTTTTTTAAAAATCATGAAAAATTACTTATTTTCGGGCGTCTAAAATCTCCCCCCTTAATCTCAAATGCTGGAGAGGAGGGGCGCCAATGTCAAGTTTTTTCCCCGGCTCGGAAAAATCGTAGATCCGGGGCTGGGTCTTAGGCCACAGTAACGGGTATAAAATCATGTGCGAATTTAACAATTTTTTTTCCTATGAAAAAGTGATTCACTTATAAAATTAATCACGCATCTATTTAGTATGAATATCAAGCTGTTAGAATTTTTTTTTCGATGTACAAAATTGCCGACTACTCGAAATTTCTCGAAACAGCTTTTTTCCAATTGGCGTGACTAATAACGTCAACAATTTTAACTCGATTTACTTCAAATTTAAAAGTCAAAAAAAGGGAATATCTGATTAATCGAAAACTTTTCATTTTATGAGGCGTTTATGAGCAGTTATAACGAAATTTTTTACTGAAAATTCATTTCTTAAGTTCAAATACCTACAACTTTTGAATGAAACAATATTTTTTAAATTCCGTACGTACTTCTCTAGGTATTCTAATGTAGATTGACGAAAAATTTTGTTTTTTGTTCTAGGTAAAAAATTGTGGATGCTAAATGGCACGCCGCGGAGCGCCTAAAAAAAGATAACGAAAGAAAATATTAGTAGTCGCCCATTTTGTACATCGAAAAAAAAATATACATATATTTTCTAACAGCTTAATATTCATACCAAATAGATGTGTAATTAATTTTATAAGTGAATCACTGTTTCATGCGAAAAAAATTGTTAAATTCGCACATGATTTTATACCCCTTACCGTAACCTAAGGCCTAAAGTTAAAATCCTCTTACCGATTTTCGCAAAATTCAATCGAAAGCTAGTTTCTACGACACTCTTTTTCCGCAAGAAAATTTCGTCAGGGATGTAAAATATAGCAAAGCTTCTCTATTTTTGTACTCGTAACAATTCTTTCGCAACAATAATTTTGAAAAAATGAAAAATTCCTTCATCAAATAGTTCTTCTCTCCACAATATTAAACGTACATGTCATTTGGACCAGTGGGACGAAAAAATCCGACTGAAAAAAGGTAAAAAAAATAGCTCGGAACCTCAGACGTAACCTCAGTTCTTCGAGCTAATGGGACAATACGAATGTTGGCACAAATAGCGATGAAGTTCGTCACTATGATTTTCGCATTGGATTGCGAGCAACGCGGCTCGCGGGGCGCCTATTATTTCCCTCGATATCGCCGGTCTCATTTGGGCGCAATACTCGCTTGAATCTATAATTTACGATAACTCTGATGGTGCCGAGAATGCCACGCGCTTGTACACAGCTGCATTAGACTGCATAGCGGAATGAGGCTAGACACTTTTCGCGAATGCGCTCCGCATCCGTTTTCGCATATATATATATATATATATATATATATATATATATATATATATATATATATATATATATATATATATATATATATATATATATATATATATATATATATATATATATATATATATATATATATATATATATATATATATATTAAAATTGCTCTACAACAACGTGGCTAGCTATCTCAGGGCCCGAGTTATGTTGTAAATGGATTCATATCCTCTATACGTTCCAAATTGACTCGTTAATTTAATTGATTACATCTAAGTGTATTAATTAATTGACACGTTATCTATCATACTAAGTAATTACTCATGCTAATAATAATGATATTAATAAAAATAATAATAGCGCTGCCATTAGTAATTAACATGACAATATAATAATAATAATAATAGCAGCAGCAAGGACACAAGAATGATAATAATAATAAACATGTTAATCAGTAGATAATGTTTTAATCGTTCGTATCCACACGGAGCTAAAATTTTCCCAACCGCAGCCGCTTTTTATTTACCTTATTATTGTATTACATGTACTTGATCCCGGGACTGATAATTTTGTGCATGATGTACATTGAAGCAATGAGAAAAATATAAACCCTTGACGTATTCAACTAAGATTAAGGACACCACTGCGATGAGCCGAAAAAGGTCGTTTTTCCGATTTTTTTTCTAGTGGATTATTTATTTGGGATTTGGAAAGACGGTATGTTGCTGAGCATAATAGAGGCTCTGTATAGAAAAATGTGGTCCAACGGCCGGATCGATAACTTGACAATGGCTGCGCTGAAAGATAAAAAATATTTATAATCTATATAAATGTATCTCGTTGTACGTCGCCGTTTTTCCGGGATTTTTTTTTCATAACGTGGCGGGTCTTAAGGGGTCTTCACACTTTAGATGCTGAAAAAAGGTTATTTTCATGAATTTTTTCGATCGGTTTATGTTATAGATATTGATATAAAAGATGTTATACTTAATAAATACACTTTCGAAATACATTAAATTTTTTTTAATGTATCTATGTAACCCAAACAAACTTTAAACGCGTTTTTCTCGAAACAACGTTTTTTGACGGCTCGTTGATGAAATCTTCGAAACTACTGAACCGATCCTTATGAAATTTCAACCACGTATTCTTTAAAACTATAGCTATAGCGCGTATTGAGGATTTTTAAAAATTTTCATGTTTACTATTCTTTTTTACAAAAGCGGTGAAAAAACACGTTTTTTTTGTTTGTTTGGAAAAATGTCCGCCATTTTGTTATTTTTGCATATATCAAAAATCGTATGGTATGCGCTATAGCCATTAACATACCGAATCTAAACCCGTTTGATTCTTTTTTTACAATTACAATTACGATTTTTTTAGGACATTTTCGTCTATAAATAGTGACTTATATAAATATTATTTTTTAAATGTATTTCGAATGTGTATTTCTTAAGGGTAACAACTTTCATATCAATATCTATAATATGAACCTATCAACAAATTGATGAAAATAGCATTTTTTTAGCGTCGAAAGTGCGAAGACCCCTTAAGAAAAGTGTGAATCGGCTAAATTTTTACTCATTTTCAAGGGCTTCAAAAACACTAAAATAAAAATAAACGTTTACGTACAACAATAGCGACTGCAATTACGGAAATTTTGGTATTTGAAAATTGAAAATCGAACACTTGTAGTTAGAGTTATAATTCCGGCCAGGTCGAGAAAAGTCGTTTTGAGAAAAACGCGATTGGAAATTTTGGTAGACGTAAATCATTGTTCTTGCTCTCACTAAATCGTCCGTAATTAGTTCAATTTTTAATTTTTCCATTTGAACCGTTTTTTCACATATTCTTGAATATCTACACTTCAAGAAAATGAAAAAAAAAACGATTTTTATAGCGCCGCAGTGGTGTCTCGCCTTAAGAGGGAATGATACCCAAGCAAACGTTCGACGCAGCCCCGGCTCGAGTCGGTAGGGCAGCGCTGGCACGAGCTACTGCTGCTCCCTACCGCTAGATGTCACAGCGCGCGTTCACCCCGAACCCGTGTTCGTTCCGAACGCACGCTGCGACGGGGCCTCGGGCCTCCTTGCGTCGAGGCATAACAATGTATGCTTCGACGCAACGTGTGTGTGCACGGGTGCCTGTGTGCGTTCGTCACGTCGGGCGCACGCGGTTGAAGATTGTTGTCTTCCCGCATGCTGTCCCTTCGCAGGGCGTACACACTTCGTGTGGGGATATACACGTATATACCCACACGCTGACCCACGGTCGGTGTGGACAAAGAATTTTGTTTTCTTCGTCAACGCCGACTACGCACGAAATTCGAGATCATCGAGAATCTCAATTTCGCAGCAAGAGTTCTTGCTGGCGGCTCGCGCTGTTCTGCAGCGAGATAATTGTTAAGAGTTAATTATTTTTAACAATTGACACATTAACAAATGTGCGGTACTTTCTGTACCTCTCAGCAGATATGATTGCTGCTTACGCGCTGCAAAAACAACGCTGCAAAAAACAACAAATAATTGTTTAAACAGTTATTTTTGTACCTTTCTTTCTGTACCTCTCAGCAAATATATATTGCTGCTTACGCGCTGCGAAAAACAACGGTGTAAAAATTACGCAAAAATAATTATTTAAATAATTATTTTTGCATTTATTCCCGCCCACAGATATGGTCGGTAGATACGGTACTTTCTGTGCCTCTTAGCAAATATAGATTGCTGCTTACGCGCTGCAAAACACAACGGTGTAAACATTTCGCAAAAATAATCATTTAAACAATTATTTTTGCATTTATTCTCTATCATGGGTATGATCGATCGATACGGTACTTTCTGTACCTCTCAGCAAATATACATTGCTGCTTACGCGCTGCGAAAACAACGGTAAAAATTACGCAAAAGTAATTATTAAAAAATATATTTTTGCATTTATTCTCGATCTCGGGTATGATCGGTAGATACGGTACTTTCTGTACCTCTCAGCAAATATAGATTGCTGCTTACGCGCTGCGAAAAAAAACGGTAAAAATTACGCAAAAATAATTGTTAAAAACAATATTTTTGCATTAATTATCGATTTCGGGTATGATCGGTAGATACGGTACTCTCTGTACCTCTCAGAAAATATAGATTGCTGCTTACGCGCTGCAAAAAACAACGGGGTAAAAATTTCGCAAAAATAAACATTTAACCAATTATTTTTGCATTTATTCTCGATCACGGGAATGATCAGTAGATACGGTATTTTCTATACCTCTCAGAAAATATAATTGCTGCTTACGCGTTGCAAAAAAATCGGTAAAAATTACGGAAAAATAATTGTTACAAAAAATATTTTCGCATTTATTCTCGATCTCGGGTACGATCGGTAGATACGGTACTTTCTGTACCTCTCAGCAAATATAGATTGCTGCTTACGCGCTGCGAAAACAACGGTGCAAAAATTTCGGAAAAATAATTATTTAAACAATTATTTTAGCATTTACTCTCAATCACGGGTATGAACGGTAGATACGGTACTTTCTAAACCTCTCAGCAAATATGATTGCTGCTTACGCGCTGCGAAAAACAACGGTGTAAAAATTACGCAAAAATAATTATTCGAATAATTATTTTTGCATTTATTCTCGATCTCGGGTATGATCGGTAGTTACGGTACTTTCTGTACCTCTCAACAAATATAGATTGCTGCTTACGCGCTGTAAAAAACGACTGTGTAAAAATTTCGCAAAAATAATCATTTAAACAATTATTTTTACATTTATGCTCGATCACGGGTATGATCGGTAGGTATACGGTACTTTCTATACCTCTCAGCAAACATGATTGCTGCTTACGCACTGCGAAAAACCACGGTAAAAATTACGTAAAAATAATTGTTGAAAAAAGTATTTTTTGCATTTATTCTCGATCTCAGGTATGATCGGTAGATACGGTACTTTCTGTACCTCTCAGCAAATATCAATTGCTGCTTACGCGCTGCAAAAAACAACGGTGTAAACATTTCGCAAAAATAATCATTTAAACAATTATTTTTGCATTTATTCTCGATCATAGGTATGATCGGTAGATACGGTACTTTCTGTACCTCTCAGCAAATATACATTGCTGCTTACGCGCTGCGAAAACAACGGTGCAAAAATTTCGCAAAAATAATTATTTAAACAATTATTTTTGCATTTATTCTCGAACACAGATATGATAGGTGAATACGGTACTTTCTGTACCTCTCAGCAAATATGATTGCTGCTTACTCGCTACAAAAAACAACGGAAAAAAAATACATAAAAATAATTGTTTAAACAATTATTTTTGCATTTATTCTCGATCACGGGTATTATCGGTAGATACGGTACATTCTGTACCTCTCAGTAAATAAAGATTGCTGCTTACGAGCTACAAAAAATAATGGTGTAGTAAACATTTCGCAAAAATAATTATTTAAACAATTGTTTTTGCAGTTGATCTCGACCACGCTTGTGATCGGTAGGTGCGAAGAGTTTCGCACCGCTCAGCAAGTCTTTGCTGGTAACCCGCTGCGAACGACAGCGCTCATATGAAGATATTAGCGCTTCCGTTCGATCTAGTTTTACATTACACATTCAATTATCTAAATAATTGATTGCATTTTCTTCTCGAGTATAGCGCGTCGCCAAATATTGACATAAATCATGACACACCGTGAGTGTTCGCCGACGGCAGGCAGAAAAATGCAGTGACGAAATTTGCAATCAACCATATAAACAATAAACTCTTTTTTCGACCACGCTTGTGATCGGTAGGTGCGAAGAGCTTCGCACCGCTCAGCAAGACTTTGCTGGTGACGCGCTGCGAATGACAGCGCTCATATGAAGATATTAGCGCTTCCGTTCGATCTAGTTTTACATTACACATTCAATTATCTAAATAATTAATTGCATTTTCTTCCCGCGTATAGCGCGTCGCCAAATATTGACGTAAATCATGACACACCGTGAGTGTTCGCCGGCGGCTGGCAGAAAAATGCAGTGACGATATTTGCAATCAATCATTTAAACAATGGACTCTTTTCTCGACCACGCTTGTGATCGGTAGGTGCGAAGAGCTTCGCACCGCTCAGCAAGTCGTTGCTGGTGACGCGCTGCGAACGACAGCGGTCAAATCAAGATATTAGCGCTTCCGTTCGATCTAGTTTTAGATTACACATTCAATTATCTAAATAATTAATTGCATTTTCTTCTCGAGTATAGCCCGTTGCTAAATATTGACGTAAATCGTGACACACCGTGAGTGTTCGCCGGCGGCTCACAGAAAAATGCAGTGACGAAATTTGCAATCAATCATTTAAACAATGGACTCTTTTTTCGACCACGCTTGTGGTCGGTAGGTGCGAAGAGCTTTGCACCGCTCAGCAAGTCGTTGCTGGTGACGCGCTGCGAACGACAGCGGTCATATCAAGATATTAGCGCTTCCGTTCGATCTAGTTTTACATTCCACATTCAATTATCTAAATAATTGATTGCATTTTCTTCTCGAGTATAGCCCGTCGCCAAATATTGACGACCATCATGACACACCGTGAGTGTCCGCCGGCGGCTCACAGAAAAATGCAGTGACGAAATTTGCAATCAATCATTTAAACAATGGACTCTTTTCTCGACCACGCTTGTGATCGGTAGGTGCAAAGAGCTTCGCACCGCTCAGCAAGTCTTTGCTGGTGACGCGCTGCTAACGACAGCGCTCATATCAAGATATTAGCGCTTCCGGTCGATCTAGTTTTACAATACACATTTAATTATCTAAATAATTGATTGCATTTTCTTCTCGAGTATAGCCCGTCGCCAAATATTGACGTGAATCATGACACACCGTGAGTGTTCGCCGGCGGCTGGCAGAAAAATGCAGTGACGAAATTTTCAATCAATCATTTAAACAATGTACTCTTTTCTCGACCACGCTTGTGATCGGTAGGTGCGAAGAACTTCGCACCGCTCAGCAAGTCTTTGCTGGTGACGCGCTGCTAACGACAGCGCTCATATCAAGATATTAGCGCTTCCGTTCGATCTAGTTTTACATTACACATTTAATCATCTAAATAATTGATTGGATTTTCTTCTCGAGTATAGCCCGTCGCCAAATATTGACGTAAATCATGACACACCGTGAGTGTTCGCCGGCGGCTGGCAGAAAAATGCAGTGACGAAATGTTCAATCAATCATTTAAACAATGGACTCTTTTCTCGACCACGCTTGTGATCGGTAGGTGCGAAGAGCTTCGCACCGCTCAGCAAGTCTTTGCTGGTGACGCGCTGCGAACGACAGCGCTCATATCAAGATATTAGCGCTTCCATTCGATCTACTTTTACATTACACATTCAATTATCTAAATAATTGATTGCATTTTCTTCTCGAGTATAGCCCGTCGCCAAATATTGACGTAAATCATGAGACACCGCGAGTGTTCGCCGGCGGCTGGTACAAAAATGCAGTGACGAAATTTGCAATCAATCATTTGAATAATGGACTCTTTTCTCGACCACGCTTGTGATCGGTAGGTGCGAAGAGCTTCTCTTGCTTTATATATCTATTTTCGTCGCTATGCAAGGCGAACTGCTTGCTAGGATTGAGGCTATCATATATCATGATGTTTAGTCCATCATAATAAATGCAACACCAATGTCTTGATGTATTGCCGCCAATGATTTGCACATCCTTATTCCCTGCATTACACGGCTTCATCAAATGATAATACGCCGTGTAGCATGCGGGTTGAAATTCAAAGTTCGTATATTTTAAAAAATGGCGTCATTTGTTCTTGATTAAGAAAGACATATCGTTATTTAATTGCAAAAACAGATCATTTTGAATGGGTTTGAATGAGTTTTTGAGACACCCTGTTTAGGAATGCAGAAAGAGATAAAAGAAAAGTACAAAATGCGAAGGTGACGAAGCAAGAAAAGAAGTAGAAGAGGCAATGACGCAGGTCGGTAAAGTACAGATAGGGGATATATTAAGTCGTGGGAACAAAAAGAAATCAGAATTGAGAACCACAAAGGCGTTGGAAGTGATGGCAGACCGAGAACCCCAGAAAAATTGCGGTAAATCATAAGTTCGTGATATTATTCAGAGTTTAATGGATATGCATAACGTTGACGTTTAAAAATTCGACCGATTCTCAAATTTTTTTTTTTTTCGTCTCAGGCATTGGCATGATAAGGTTGATCTTTCACACACAAATAGTACACAGTTTTGACATCCCACCATTTTTTTAAATTGCAAAATATATAAGGAATTCCAAGGGTTTCGAACGGCCTAAAAGCCTGACCTTCTTAAATCTTTTTCGAAGTTGGTGATATTTTTGTATCATTTATTTTGAGTACGTGGCATTTTTTCAGATTTTTATCGGCTCGCTAACTCGGCTCACTCGGAGGTAAGATTTTACACGTGATACAATTTTAAATAGTCGTATCGTAGTGATTTTCTCGTTGTACCAAAAAATGTCCTCTACAAAAAAAGTTGCGTTTGTTAAAACTATTTTTAAAAAAATTCAAAATTTATCAAGTACTACAACTCAAAAAAAAAGAAAATCCTTCATTTTTTAATTTTTTTACCCCAATCACTAGGTTGATCTTGCTGAAATGTACACTGAATTTCCTTTTATTAGTGTAAAACAACATGTGTAAGTTTCATTCTGGGCTGGGCTCACGTTCAGTTAATATCGACTCAAATTTAATGGAAAATTATTATTGTTGAAGAACTCGGCGATTTACAATTTTTAAGTAAAAATGGTAATGACTAAACTTGTAGGAAATCGAGCGCTTTACAACTTTGGTCATTACACTTTTTTCTCTACCATCGATATTTTTTCGAATTAAACCTGAAAATAAAGCTGCTGTTGCATTATCTCGTTTATTTTTTTTACTTTAGGGCATAAACGAACATGAACAAACTTTTAGAGAATTTATGCAATTTAAAAAATTGCATAAATACTGTTTTTGAAGAAAAGGTCGATTTTCGACCAAAAATAACGACTTTAAACGTTTATTATAAACAAACGGACGAACATATAAAAAAATCATCCCGTCAGTCGATTGAATATGTTATAAAATATGTCTAATCCAAATTTAAAGTAATTCGAACGATTAGATTCTGAGATATGACGTGCGCCATATTGCAAAGTATACTTTCAAGATAAACGTAAGCGAAGAAAACGTCCTAAATCCACTTTTTCCGTATACCATTAGCGTATAAATGTTTAGGTCTGCTCAATATCTTCGGTGGTCCGTTATGGTTTCGGGTACGGGCAATACGAATAGGACATTTATTTTGTTCTAGAATCGTTTTTTTCCCGCTATAAACAATTTAATCGTTATAATGACGATTGTGACGAAAAGTGCATTTTGTAGAAAAAAGTATGAAATAAAAGATGTTTCTTTTTGGATTGACAATAAAGAATGTCAATCTATTTTTTTTCGCAACCTCCATTGGTAATGGAGATATGAGCAAGGAACGTTTTTATGGAAAAGACGGAACGATGAGTAAAAGGGACGAAACGTTGAGTGAGAGGTGATGTGATTAATTTTCTTCGCATATATCCCCTTTGTTAATAGAGCTAGTAACAAAATTAAACACCTTTTATTAAATATGTCTACCTATGAAATGCACTCTTTCGTCCTAATCGTTATTTGAAAAAATGAATCGTAAGAAAATGCCTTGGTGTAGAGACTACTTGAGTGCGATAAAATCACAATGATTTTTCGTACCTTCAATCTGCAATTCCTGCACCGTACAACAATCAAACAGCCAGATTGGACAAAGTCATATCAATGCCCTTAGAAACCATACAATGGACCGCGCAGCGCTAGAGCCGTAACGCAACGGGACGTTCTGACCTGCTTCACTAAAATCGTCATAACTCGGGCAATTTTTGGAATTTTTGCAAAATCTTTGAACCATATCAAAATCAAGACTCTACCTAATAAGAAAATAAAATAAACCAAAAATAGATTTTTTGAAATTCCAAGGTTATGCATCTCCCTTAAAGACATAAAGAAAGAAGTGGCGATGGAGGAATACTAGGCAAACAGAAAGATGAGGGGAGAAATTAACGAAAATTGTCTCCCAATCTAAATAGTCGACTGTTCTGAAATTTCACTCAAACATGCATAATGATATGAATAATGTCTGGTTAAAATTTGAACAAAATCTATAGAAATCAAGATTGCGCGCTCGTACTACCTTAAAAAACCCTTTTTCGATCTTTGCAGGCACATTTGTGTCTGCCAAGATCTTTCTTCTGGTGCAATACGCTTGCCATGATCTTATGGTCTTGATGTTTTCATTTTTGGAACGCAACGAAAATTTGTTTTCGTATTTTTATTTTCTCTTTTTTATTTTTTTACAATTTTTTCTCATATTCTAATTTTAGAACAATAAATTCTACAAAATCAAACCCGAAAAACTTGAAAATGAGGGAAGGACAATAGAAAACGAAATTTCGTTGCATTTGTACGATGCACACTTCACGACCATACGATCTTACACACACGTGTGGATGAAGATCTTGTTTATGTTTTCCTTCCAAAGTACAGCTTGCTCTGCAATGTGCCCACGAAGATCTAGCTGCGAAGCACAAGTATATTGCATAACCTATGTAACTGTGGTTCGCAGAGAGCAAGCTGCGAGAGAGCGAGCGGTCGTAGATGCATCTTCGCAAGCACTATAGACAGAAAACTTTGGTTCGAAGGAGCCATCGATGCAATATCATTTGAAGCTCATTTCTATCCCTTCGTGCCTGCGAAGATTTTCTTTTCGGTGCAATATGCCTGCGACAATCGAGCATGGCCCATGTACATGGGCTTTACAGCAAGATCTTCCGGAGCATCTTCGAGGAAGATCTTCGCAAGCATATTGGACAGGAAACTGTGGTCCGCAAAGGGCAACGAAGACAATATCATTGCAAGCTCATTCGCAGCCCTTCGTGCCTGCGAAGATTTTCTTTTCGATGCAATATGCCTGCGACAATCCAGCACAAAGATGCTTGCGGAGACATTGTGTCTTTTCGCGGACCGTAGCGTTCTCTGCGCTGTTCCTGTCAATATCTTGCTGCGAAGCACAAGTACCATAGCAGGCATACTGCATCGGAAGGAAAATCTTCGCAAGACAAAGCGATATAAGTATCGCTGCGATGATATTGCCTCTGTTGCTTTGTACAAACCAAACCGTATGCAATGGGCCTGCGAGGATTCTGCTGCGAAGCACAAGTACATTGTATTGTGCATGATACTGTGCTTCGCAGAGAGCAAGCATGGTCTCTTGCAGCAAATTTTACTTTGCTGCAAGAGCTATGCTCATGTGCATATGCACAGGGCCATTGCAGGCTTTTCTTGTACGAGAACACGTTTTCACTTACCTTGGATTACTGCAACATTCTTCACCTTATGATATTTGTTGCGCTGGGCTTCGACGTAGCTCCGAATGACTGCGTCTGTGGTTCTTCGATGTTCCTCCGCAGTCCTTCGCCAATGGAATCCACTTTTTTTCCTGTCCATCATCATCATAAGGTTCCATGGCATGAACAAAAATGACATGCAGAATCTGAAAAAAGTTACAATTTATTGCTCAAAGTTTTCTCTCTCGCAGTACTTCGGAGAAAGTATATCTTAACCTCACATTCATTTATGAGATTTCGCACATACTTTCTCGCGAGTAGAACTACCGTTAAAAAAACGTAAACAAAAAAAATAAATAAAAAGACGGGAAGAACAAATAGATGTAGAGGCATTCCACGAAATAATTCTCCGAAAAACAGTAAGAGTAAAATCAGTACATACCTCCACGTCGCTCGCAGTTCACCCGGTAAATGGCACGATACATTTTTTTTTGTAATATTGTCGCACGCAATACATCACAAAACTTGTTTCTAACACTTTGCTGCTTCGAAAAGCAACAATTAGATTTTGGAGCGAGTTCGCACATCGCCATATTTGAACTGTCAAATTCTCGGTGCACGCCAATCGGCCATGGCGGAATTCACGGGAACTCAGTTCCCAAATGTCGAGCGAGATTTCCTCGGAATCGTCAACAATCACCTACTATTTACAACTTTCCACGGATTTCCTGAATTATGCGGAGGAATGAAATGATTGAGGTGCCAAAATACGTATTTTCAACGTGGCTACACGGCTCAACTTCTTTCCAAGTCGTGGCTTTAGCCAAACTTTTTATTTTTCATCATTTCCATCACGAGTTCAGCATGGTAATACAATCTACGTTTTTTTTCTTCGATTCAAGAAATCTAATGAATAGACAGCCGTTCGTTTATCAATTTGACATTGTCTGGTCAAATTTCATGAGATTCTGAAGAGCCGTTTCGGAAATCCGTGGGTATCTACTATCGCGATCTGCCATACCGACCGCGATGAGGTACCATTCCCTCTTAATTAATAATTTAATTGACACGGTTTTTGATTCATTCTTCAATCGATGCTGTAAGAAATGCACACGATATAAATTAATCAATTTGAATTGATCAATTATTTTTAACTCCTCGTAAATAAAGATGTTAATTATTAAAATAATAGAATAAAAGTTTGATTGTGGAAGCCAAATTATCGAGGAATGGTGCACTGATGTATGAAACGTTTCGTACGATAGTTAGGCCGAAACAAGTTTTTGTTTAATTCGTTTTTATTGCTACGCGTGGCCAATAGGGGGCTGATTTTCTACCTCAAATCGTATCGTACACCTTACGAGACTGAGACGTATAGAGCGCGTCGAGGTTCGACGTCGTCGACGAGACGACGGGGCCAAGCCGGCTCGACGCCAAAATCAGCTCAGTCGCTTTCCGGTCGGTGTTTTATAAATACTGCAGACAGACGAGAGAGTGCAATCCGCTCAAAAAATCCCGAAATTCGCGACGCGAAATCGTTATCTGTGAGACAATTTTTCATCCGGGTCGTTTTGTTGTTGTTTTTTTTTTCTTTCTATAAATTTGCTCGCGAGTTGAAACTGACGAGAAAGAAAAAGGGAAAAATTCCGGTGCGGGGTCGAAGTGATCGGAAATAAATGATTTATTATTTCCAGAATAATGAAAAGGCAATAATTTTACGATAAAAGTGCGTTGGAAAGTGGCTGTCGATGAAGAAGTGATTGAGTGCTGTTTCGGATGAGAAATATCGAGCTGGTAGATTCGAGATCTTTTTTATATTTGATTCATTACATTGGAACGAATACGTCGGAAAATGCGAACGGTTATTGGTAAGAAGACTATAATTGCAAGTTCAATGAGACTTTTTTCACTCCGCTACCAATTGGCTCTGTTCGAATTGCGTTTTCATTAATTTGCAATTCAAATGAGAAATGAGACATTTCTCCATTTTTATTCATTAATGGCAATATTAAATGTGAAAACTTTCTATCGAAGAATTAATTCGAGCGGATATATTTTTTCGCATACTTCATACATATATATTTTGTATTTTATACATATATTTATACATATATTTTTTGCACACTTTAAGACGAAAAAAAATAATAAAATAGCGAGTACGATTTAATACGAATGCGAATGAGATTCGATGTCTTGGAATTTTTGGCATTATCGACGATATTCCCTAGTAAGAACGTATGCTGTTAGCATCAAGCATAGCAAGTTGCGAAAGCTCTATGCTTGAGAAAGGAAGAGAGCGAGAGAGAGGCCAAAAGAGAAAGAAAGGTAGCGCTGTCGAAATAAAACACGTTTGAAATATGCTACCAAAGTTTTGCCAGCGTTCAAATTTACGATCACTGTGTACTCTCTATACTGATACTATAACGTGACACTCCCGATGAGATTGGGTGCCTCGTCGATTTTGCGGTCGTCACGATTTAGGGTCATTGCGACTATCCTAGGCTTCTGCCATTTTTCCCAAACACAATTTTTTTTCTACATTGCCAGAATGATAATTCAAATATATGCCGTGTTTTTCATCATTATAAATTGTCGCAAGTACTCGCACTTTGAGCCCACGATTTTTACACGAATTTAATAAATCTTCACCTTCTCTCGCTAAAGAGTTGAAGATTGCGCAATGAGGAAGAAATATTGCGAAAAATCGTCAACGGTTTTCTTTTTCTTTTTTATTTCTGAATGAGCGAAGTGATCGTTAAATGTATCAATCGCGAGCAAAGACCCGTGGATGACTGATCGCTAGACATTTCATACTCAGCTTACTCCTTGATGCTGGAGTGTCTCGTTCTACCCTTTGGCAATCGGCCAAAAATCTTAGATACCAGCATCTCGAATGTGAGAATGTGACAGAGAGACAGGCAGAGAGAGTGGGCGCAAGTGGTAGAGAGAGAGAGCACGAGGTGACTATACGTTATCTGACAAGATAATGCAGCACATCGAGTCAATGCAATTTTTTCTCAATTCAATGGTCAAGAAATAATAAAATTGCATTTGACATAATAATTCGGAAATTCTTTTCAGACAATTCACACAAGTCCGATAAATTAATGGCAAGATACAACAAGTAACGTAATTTATCAAAGACTTCGTCTATTTAGCAATGCTATTGACTATAATTGAAGAAAGTGGAATTTTCGTGAATTTTTGCGAGGAAAACATGTGCAGGTTTTTATTTAATTTATTTATACATTAAAAAGTATGGTTTTAAGAATGTATGACAATTTTTGTATTTAAAAATAATTATAAATGTGGTAAATAC
Organism: Ophion ellenae; assembly: GCA_963210295.1. NCBI lineage: Eukaryota > Metazoa > Arthropoda > Insecta > Hymenoptera > Ichneumonidae > Ophion > Ophion ellenae. Next base: position 25,984,970 of record OY723392.1, read on the forward strand.
AATGGTTTGTGCAGACCGTTGTTTGAAAAAAAACGTCCTTCACGATGACCCCTGCTGCTCGGAAACAATTTACTCGAAATGAAAAAAAATAAACGCATTCAGTTTTTTCGTCAAATTGTCGAGCGCTTGAATGAAGGATTCGATGAAATATTGATTTGTGAAAAAATGGCCGCAGTCCAAAGTAAAAGTATCGATTTGCGGTTAAAAAAACCCACTATTTTCGTTCATAAAAAAACTACCGTAAAATGGGGTTACTTTGAACAGGGTTTGGAAGTTTTTTGTAGGTTACTTTTTTTGAAATCATAAATTCCAACTTTTTTGCTCCAATAGAACAAGGTGTCGTTTGGCTATCAAATGTATGAGAAAGTCAAACCCCACCAGCCCCCCCCCCCACAATTTTATATTTTTTTAAAAGTGTCAAAGTAACCTCGAGTGTGGGGTTTGTTTGACAAGGCATTGAAATGGAACTTATGTCAAAAATTAAGGGTTACTTCGACATCATTTTGATACAAAAATTTAATATTTTATGCATTATATATGGAATTAAATGAAAAACAACGATTTTTTACAATCAAATTGTCATCTTTATTAAGGAAACATTTGACATAAAAATATCAAGTACCTACGGTACTATTATAGGCACTTAATCAGTATTATGGGCAGCCCCGGCTAGGGGGGGGGGGGGGGCAAACCGGGGTACCTGCCCCGGGCGGCAATTTAAGGGGGCGCCAAATTCATGTGTTTGAAAAAACTTGTTTCACTAAAGCGCCTAACATCCAGGGCGCTTTGGTGAGTTTCAATGGCGTCGTGATCCTAGCTGTCGAAAATAAAACTGCCTAGGAGACGAACTTTGATGAGGTATTCCTTTAGGCGTCTTTTGAAAAACTGCTCGTGTTATAGCTCAACAAGTTATTAATCGATGTGGCTGATATTTTGCCAGATTTCTCACTATAAGACTATTGGAAGGATATACCTAAAGTTTCAAGGTTATCGCGTACATAAATTACTTTTTCAGGGTAAAAATTGTCGAGAAAATGGTAAAAAAATATGAACATTTGATTACAAAGCCTACTTAATTTTCAATTTTATACATTTTAATATTTTTATAGGTATATCCTTCCAATAATATTATAGTGCGCAACCGTCAAAAATTTCAGCCAGATCGATCAATAACTTTTTGAGTTATACCATGAGCAGTTTTTCAAAAGACCCCTAAAGGAATACTTTATAACGCCGCTATTTTGTTTTGTTTGAAAAAGACAAAAAACGTTTTACCACTTGAAAGTTGTAATAAGATAATGTCAAAATTTAAAAATGATGCGATTATCTTATTACATTTTTTTAAAAATCATGAAAAATGACTTATTTTCGGGCGTCTGAAGAGATCTCCCCCCTTAATCTCAAATGCTGGAGGGGAGGGGCGCCAATATCAAGTTTTTGCCCCGGCTCGGAAAAATCGGAGATCCGGGGCTGATTATGGGGCCAGGTAGAAATTCCGAACTTTGAATGCTCCGACGGTTTAAAATTTCGAATTCTAATATTCCGAAATTCAAGATGGGGCCGTGTTGAAATTCCGAACTTTGAATCATCAGAACGCTCTGAACTCCGAAAGATCAAAACTCCAAAAGAATTTTACACGAAAGCCCAGAACTCCGTAAACCTGAACACTGTCAAAATAATTCGGCTATTTTAATTTCAGTTTAAAATTTTAAGTTTTAAAAGTTTCAAAATTTGCAATAAATCGACGAATTATTTCAAGATTTTTTTTTATTAGGCAGTGATTTTGCGTCAAATTTGAAATTTGTCTAGACGTATGTTATACGTGATCTTCATATGGGGCCGGGTTGAAATTTCGAACTTTGAATGCGCCGACGGTTCGAAATTCCTAATTTTAATGTTCCGAAATTACAAGGTTCGTCAAGATCATGCCAGCGAAAGTCTACAGAGTCGACTGTAAATTATGTGGAACGTATAACATTTTCTAGACAAATTTCAAAATTGACACAAAAACACTTCTTAATAAAAAAAAAATTCTTGAAATACTTCGTCGCTTTATTGAAAATTTTGAAACTTTTAAAACTTCCATAGCCGCATTATTTTGACGGTGTTCAGATTTTCGTAATTTTGGTCTTTCGTGTAAGATTCTAATGGAGTTTTGATCTTTCCGGGTAGTATTTTTTCGGAGTTTTGAGCGTTCTGATCATTCAAAGTTCGGAACTTCAACACGGCCCTGGTCAGATTTTCGGATCATTGGTCTTTCGGGTAAAATTCTTTCGGAGTTTTGATCTTTTGGGGTAGTATTCTTTTGGAGTTTTGAGCGTTCTGATTATTTAAAGTTCGGAACTTCAACACGACCCCAGTCATATAATTATCATTGATATCAAAATCAACTTGAGCAATATTACAATCAACATTAGCGACATTATAATAAACCTGAACAACAAATTTAAGCAACAATAGAAAAATTTATTTATTAGTAATTAATTAGTAACGTATTCTGACGCTCTATTAAAGTAGCCCCAAAAACTGTCAAAGTTACCCTTAATGTCGATTTAACCCTGTTTTACGGTATGCATCGAAAAAAAATTCTTCGTTTGAGCCCTACAACATTCGCCGGTTCGCGGGACCTACCGATAAACGGCCATACCTCCTTCAATTTGATGGACTTGAAACTTTGAAAGCACGTTTATCAAATGGCATATTTAAAGAATCCGTCGAAAACCGAAAATCGATCTTTTCACAAACTCCAACTAGATGTAAGCCCTTGAAGATGCAATATCCTAAGATCTTGAGTTATATTGAAGTCCCAAGATTTTTATTCCTCAGCGAAACACTCGAAGATCTTTCCAAAACGCATCTTCAGTCTGGAAATATCTACAGCTGGGACATGAAGTATTTTTGGAAAAAAATTGCCACACTGTCCCAATGTGCCCTGTATCATCGGCGGGAAAAAATACTCGAGAGCGGCGAAACCAAATAGGCTGAATTGAGCAATACTACCATATACAGGGTGTCCCTCTTGTCTCTGCCACCCCTAATAACTTGGTAATTATCGACGTCACACAAAAATGTTCCAGACAAAAGTTTTACGGTGTGAACGAGGCCATCAGAGGCGACTAATTTTTTTTATTCCGGTGGAGGCTCTGACGCACAGTGAAGGTCACCTCCGATTTTTTAAATGGTATGGTACATTTTTTTTCAACCATCTTGTCGAGCATATCAAGCCGCATAGAAAACATTAGGGGGTCAAAGTCGTTCAAGGTCATTAAAGGTCACTTATTTGTATTATCCATAGTGACCTTGAATGACCTTGAACGACTTTGACCCCTCAATGTTTTTCATGTGGCTTGAGTTGCTCCACAAGATGGTTGAAAAAATAATGTACCATTCTATTTTAAAAAGTCGAGGTGACCTTCACTGTGCGCTAGCGACCCCCAAAAAAAATGCGACCAAAAACAAATTGGTCGCATTTGATGGCCCCCTTAACACCGTACAACTTGTGTCTGGAACATTTTTTTGTGACGTCGATAATTACCGAGTTTTTTCGAGTGGCAGAGATAAGAGGGACACCCTGTATATATGTACACGTGGGTTTCCACTTTGCATACAGTATACTCACTATGAATTTGTCTCTATATATATATATATATATATATATATATACACATGAATATAGTACTGTAGTATGAGGAAGCGGAACCGAGACGCTTGTAATACCCCAAGTTCGAACGTCATCGTACAAGGGCCCAGAAGTATCAACAGCAGCATCCTCACCAGTACGAGATTCATGACAGCCAATCAAACGTCTTGGAGAACAAACCACCAGCCGCAAAGACTTTTGCATACTTATGCGTCTGAGGAGTGAATTAAATCGAAGTGGATACAGGAAGAAAAACCGTACCGACGAAAATGAGTCTAACGAAGAAAGCGATCGGAGGCTCGATCCACAGAATAAGAGAATTCGAATTGGAAAAGGTAAAAAAAAATGTTTCCACTTGGAACTCGTCGCGCGACGATTTCTTGCAGTATCAAACGATACTTTTCGAAAATTAATTTAATTAATGAACCGTGGCCTGATTAATTGATCTGATAAAATATTATTTTGTCTTGTCGCACGGATTGATATTCGCCGTTAATTAATTAATTGCGATAATCAATTCTTGCGACACGACGACATAATATTTCGTCAGATTAATTAATCAGGTTACAAAATACGGAATAATATTTTTTTTTCATTCATTACATTTTGTCGCAAGGATTAATATTCGCAATTATTTAATTCGTTAATTGCGAATTCAAGACACAATGAATGAAATAAAATATTATTTCGTCTAGTCGCAAGGATTAATCTTCGCAATTAATTAAGTAATCAATCAATGCGAATATTAATGCTTGCGACAAGACGTAATTAACATTTTATCCGAGGAAGATGCGAAAAGATTTTTCAGCGAGCCACCAAGAAGATTAGTATAAAAAATCCGATACGTTGAATGAGTATTTTTTTTTTTACTAATTTAAAAAGGATTTCTATAGCTCTTCCGTTACGGACCTTAGGTTTTCGTGTTCCCCGACGGTGCAGCGAGCATTTCACGAATAGCCGATTTTTTTTCCTCTGAGATCCATGAAGATTTGACATCGTGATTACGGTCGGTTGAAAAAAGAACTGAACGAAAAAAGCGCAGCTTTGTGAATTGCTGTTACGCGAGTAAACTGATTTAGTGAAAAGGATTTTTTCGAAAGCTGCTGTCACATCGAACGATGTATGCGGACACAAGTAAAAAAGGAACGGAAAAAAAGTCGTGAAAAATTATCTTCGATATGAGGGAAACAAAGTGTCAGGATCGTTGATGAATGTTTTGCCAAAAGCTCGCTCGGCCGTTTACGTTTTAACTTATAAACTCGGGCTGCTATGTTTTTTATTCTCGTAATCGCGTGAATGTCTTGGATCACCCGTTCGTACTTTCGGGAATCCCGCGTGCGATCTCGTAAAATTCGTGACTCCGCTAAAAGACGCGAATGAGCGAAGCTCACAAAGCGCCACTGATCACTGGTACGAAAGGAAAATCCCCCGCGCCTCCGAGACACGCTGCATCATTTTCTTCGCGAATGCGCATATTTATTCAACTGGGGTAACGAGGGTCGATCGAAAAATGTACACGAATTATTTACAATTGACCCGATCGATCATTTTTTTTCGCGTATGAACAATTTAGCTCGTACAGTGCAAAATCATTTTTCCATGCACCTACAACGGGAATAACTTCAAGGGGTCAGGCTACAAACCCGAAACTCAGGGATATTAAAAAAAAATTGATTTTGAAGGAATAAGTAAGATGATTGAAGAATCGTTTGCACATTTATTTGCATGTACATCAACAAAGTTGTGTACCAAAGTTCGTTGAAAAATATTAATAATTAAAGAAGTTATAAACAATCTCGTGAAGGATCTTTGAATGTGAGGGGCTCAACGGTGTACTTAATTTCGGCCACCTGGTTGATCTTAAGAAAAAAGAACGAGTTGCTTCTTAAAGTAGATAAAAATACTTGACCGAACTTTTTTTCGTTATCGTGTTGCAATCATCAAAAATAAACGTTTCAATTATTTTTTCTATTTTTTTAGGGAAAATTACATTATTATTGTTAATAATTAATGAAAAAAGATACCGAGAAGAAAAACGTCGGTCAAGACTAAACTACTATTACACTGAATAAGTGTACTAAATTTCAAGTCAGCTGTGTACTAGATTTTCGCCACCCGGTTGATCTCAAGCAAAAAGAATGAGTTTTTTCTTAAAGTCGATCATATTGGCTAAGACTTGACCGAGCATTTTTTGGTTGACATGTTTCAATCATGAAAAATAAATGTTTGAATTATCTTTTCGATTTTTCGAAGGAACGTTACGCTGTTATTGTTAATATCTAATGAAACAAAAATGTTAAGAAGAAAAACGTTTGTCAAGACTAAACTACTATTACAGTAGGTAAGTGAACCAAATTTCACGTTGATTCGTTCATTAGATGTCGCGAAATCGTGTACACCGTTTTGAACAACACGGTTTCGGGAAAAACGCGTTTAAGGCCTTGGGCCACAGTAACAGGTATAAAATCATGTGCGAATTCAAGAATTTTTTTCGTATGAAAAAGTGATTCACTCCCAAAATTAATTACACATCTATTCAGTATGAATATCAAGCTGTAAGAAAATATTTAATTTTTTTTATGTACAAAGTGGCCGACTACTCGACACTTCTCGAAACGGCCTTTTTCCAATTGGCGTGACAAATAACTTCAACAATTTTCACTCGATTTACTTCAAATGTAAAAGTTATGCAATTAGCATTTCGCAGAGAAGTACGTCCGGAATTTCTGATTAATCGAAAACTTTTCATTTTATGAGCAGTTTATGAGCAGTTATAACGAAATTTTTCACCGAAAATTCATTTCTTTAAGTTCAAATACCTACAACTTTTGAATAAAACAATATTTTTTAAATTCTGTAGGTCCTTCTCTCGGTATTCTAATGTAGATTGACGAGAATTTTTGTTTTCTGTTCTAGGTAAAAAATTGTGGATGCTAAATGTCACGCCACGGAGCGCCTAAAAAATTGAATAAAAGAAAATATTAGTAATCGGCCATTTTGTACATCGAAAGAAAAAATATATATATTTTCTAACAGCTTGATATTCATACTAAATAGATGTGTATAAATATCTTTGTAAAATATAGATGTGTATAAATAAATTATGTAAATGTAAAATATAGAATTTACATTTAAAATATTGTAATTGATATTTTATCTATTGATTTTATAGATAAAATATAGTAAATGTAATGTGAAATATAGATGTGTATAACTAAATTTTGTGAGTGAATCACTTTTTCATACGAAAAAAAATTGTTAAATTGGCCCATGATTTTATACCCGTTACTGTGGCCTAAGGCCATAAAGTTGATCTAGCAGTTCTATGCTTACCTTTAATCTGCGATTTCAGCACCATATGTTGGACCTTCCTCTTCAATTTGCCGAACGAGTGTTTCTTTTCTTTCACAGTAGTCTAACCCCTTAACGGGCTTGCGTAAGCTCGGTGCCCAAAAAACAATATTCTTTTACGATGAGAGTATTGGGATGACGAGGTCGGGATTTTACCCACGATTAATACATAGTCTTGTCGAGATTGAGTGTTTTTATTAAAAAATATGAATAAACAATAAAGTCATTATTATTTAAATAACGTGTTGTGGCTAAGTAGGTGGTTGTAACTTTGACGGTAGTCTGAAATAAAAAATAAAAAATTCCCTTTTAAGCATAGCAACAAAATTTTCGTATGACAAGATAGTTTTTGAAATTTTTAAAACTACGAAAAGAGCAAACTGTGAAAAAAACGTTCGATTTTCGACAAAATAACAACTTTAATAATTCGTCATTAACAAATGGGTAAATATATCCAAAAATCATCCGGCCATGAGATAGAATATGTTATGAGCTTTTCTCTGCCCGAATCCGAAGTGAATCGGCCGAATAGATTTGATAAAACACTTTCCAGAAAAACGCAAAAGAAAAAGACCAAATCACATTTTTCACAAAAACCTTCCTAACTCGATCAATTTTTACAATTTTTGCAAAATCTCCGTGGCAAATTAAAGTTGAAGCGCTGGGCAATAAGACTACGCAATAAAAACCCTCCTTTTGGAATATCAAGCTTGTGCAGGCCCCTCAAAATGTCGAGGAAAGAGGCTCGAATATCTCCAGGCATTAGAGGAGTCTCGAATCCAGAAATAGTCGACCACTGCAACATTAACAGTTTAGCCTCGTAGTTTTATACACGCATACACGCTCGCCCGTACATTCGAGCTCGCGTTACTAGAGAACACTCCCTTTTTCTGGCATTAAACCAGCGAGAGCCAAACTTTTGTAATACCGTTTTGACCGCGCTCAAATTTTCGCGATTCGCTATAATCGAGAAATCAACGCAATCGTCCAGTTTTCTAATAGAGTGGCTCCAATTTTTTTGCTCGTTTGTCTCAAGCTCCAATGACGCGTCACGCAAAAACTTCAAAGCAAAAATTCCATTGCGACGCATTTTTTTTTTTTTTTTTATAGTTAAACATTTTGTAACGGATATACTTGCAATTTTTATTTCAACGTTGCAATAATATTCTCTTCCATGATGATTAATATAATTTTTTCGCTTTGCTCAAATGGGCCACGCGAAAACGTTGAAAAGCCCATTAAGACGACGTTTGTTCATGTTTTTTTTTTTTGTTTTTCTTTATACCCCCGTAAATAACTCGCAGCGCGGCGGATGCAAGTCGAAGAGACCGCGGACCTTTCTCGTGCTCGTTTGCATAAATGTCTTGATATATATATATATATATATACATACACAGACACACACACACACACAAGGAAAAACGGAAAGAGAGGGAGAGAGAGAGATGAAAGGCAAAAGTCCTCGTGTTGGATGATTCCGGCCGACGCCATTAAAAATAGATTTTCGTCGTGTAGATCTTGAGGAACAAGAGTCGCGAGAGCTCGCAATAGATGTTAGAAGAGTCGCGTATACAGCGAAATGTGAAAACCTTATCGATAATATTATCGCGTTACGGGCCGTCCCAAAAGTTCGAGTCGTAAAAATTGTAAAGGACCCCGAGAGACAAGTGATGAACCGGGATAAAAATGAACCGCGAGAAGGAAAAATAGTGAAAATGTATCGTTATGTGGAACCTGTTCCGTTGTTCGCTCTGCAGGTGAATCTTGCCGATGAATTCGATATACTGCAGATCGTGGGTGAGGGATGGTTCGGAAAAATTTTACTCACGGAACATCGAAGCACGCAAACCGAAATGGTCCTCAAAGCGTTGCCGAAAGCTTACACTGGTATCACGGACTTTTATCGAGAATTTCACTACGGCCTACATTTGTCCGCACATCGAAACATCATCACGACCTACGACGTTGCCTTCGAGACCGCGGGCTTTTACATTTTCAGCCAGGAATACGCGCCCCTGGGTGAGAAACTTTTGGGACAATTGTTTGCGTTTTAATTTTAAATATTATCCATCGGAGTTTTTTTTTCAAAGATTTTCGTTTTGAATATACATAATATTGAGTATAATATTGAGATTGACAGAATAATGAGCATCAGAATTTTTAAAAATGTTTCGTAATCCTTTAACGGCGAAATAAATGGTATGCCCTGAAACCCCCTGGGAATAGTAAGAAGAAATCGTGACGAATTTATTCCCCAAAGAGGTATACATAAAAAATGTTGGGGTATAATTAACTGAAAATTTATAAAACTAGTGTGATCGAAAATGGAAAAAGTAATCTGTTGAATTGCGACGAAATCTTGGATTTTTCCCACCTTCTGTGCATCGAGAAAAGCACGTGCTTTTTCCGTGATTTCTACGAATTCTGTTCCTTACGAAGTGAAGAAGATGGGAACAAAAAAATATAAGATTGTGTAGCACTTCAATTGGTTACTTTGCGTGGATTTTTATTTGTTTATTTTTATAATGATAATTACATAATTCCTCAATTAATTTTACCCTAGCATTTTTATTTATACGTTTTTCCTGAATAAATTTGTCACAACTTCTACGATCTTTATTGTATGTGATATAAATAAAGTGCCAGGAAGGAAGAAATTCGCGATTTTGTCACGTTTCTGAAACGAAAAATACGACAAGCTCATCTGCAAAGTGAGCTTATTTGATTTTTCGCTTATTTTTCTGGCTATCTGAATTATGAAATTGGAAAACGAATTTATGGCTCTGCATTTTGTTTCACCGAAATATATTTGCGTGTTTTGGACGATTTTTGTAGTATACGAAATAAAGGTGAGGAGAAGGGCAAAATGATACCGGGACGTTTGAATCATTGATCTTATATTATCTTTTATCGTCATTCTTTTTATTCTTGAATTAATTTATGTCTATATATTCTTTTCGACGACCACGAGTGTTGTGATTTATTACGATTGCTGCTATGCATGCAAAATGATAGATAGACAAAGAAATAAATTAACATTTTGTAAAATGTATTTACCAAAATGCACGACGTATTGCGTTTGCACTAGAACACGGGGAAGCTGTGGAACACCTGTGTGCGATACGAGCAGCTTCACTTTGCGGAGTTTCAGTTGCATTACCATCAGAAATTCAGAAAAACTGCCTCCGCTCAGTAGTCGGCGCGACCGTCAGCACATGACTAAGCGATCACTCATTTAAGGGGCTATACCAGTGTGAACGCTGAAAATTTGGGTGATTTTCGGGAATTTTTTGGAAGAAAAATACTCAATTAAATGTTTCGGAAAATTAAGAATATATTTGGCTATATTTGACCTATATTACATAATTTTTTTCATAGAAAAATTTGAGATCCAAGCGACTTATGCGCTGCCTTCGCAGGCGCCAAAAAAAAAGTTCCTCCACTGGTGACATGATTCCGGCCGATTGAGTAGCTGAAACCGAAAAAGGAAAAAATGTCGTTAAACTGGAAGGTATTTCCTGTACAAGGACGTAGGATTTTCGAAAAATATCAAAATCTAACGAAATGGCGTAGTTATGAAAAAAAAAGTCTGTTTTCTGGCCTATAAAATGGTCGTTTTTTTTCAATGCCAAATCGTCAATTTTCATCCAATAAAAAATATCCTACGTCATTGTAGAGTAAATATATTCAAGAGTACCCAGTTCAAAATTCAAGTCAATCGGATAATTGCTCTTTGAGTTACAGTGTCAGCAAATTTGAAAAATCTCATTTCATATTCTTGAACGTATAAAAATCTCATCTCATGTTCTTGAAAGAATAAACTGTCGAAAGAGGCAACAAAAAAATGGATGTTTTTAGTGTCACACTGGTATAGCCCCTTAAGGGGTCTTCTCACTTTAGATGCTAACAAAGGCTATTTTCATGAATATTTTTGATAGGTTTATATTAAAGATATTGATATAAAAGTTGTTGCACTTAATAAATACAGTATCGAAATACATCAAAAAATGTTTTTAATGTATTTATGCAACCCAAACGAACTTTAAACGCGTTTTTCTCGAAAGAACGCTTTTAATCAATTTACAAGAACTTCTATATCAATATCTATTATTATAGATATTAACATAAAAGTTGTGACACTTAATAAACACACTTTCGAAATAAATTAAAAAAATATATATTTATTTAACTCACTATTTATAGACGAAAAAGGTAGTTAAAAAATGTCCTTAAAAAATTGTACGTTTGCGGTGTTGATGAAATCTCGGAGATGGATTATCCGAAACAAAAAAATCAAACGGTTTTAGATTCAGAAAACCTATCAAAAAAGTTCATGTTTGACAGGTTACTATCAAACCTATCAAGAAAAATCTAAAAGTCTACATATATCAATAAAATTCTAAACCTATAAAAAAAATTCATGAAAAATAGCCTTTTTTAGCGTCTAAAGTGAGAAGACCTTTTAAGTATTGGTCCGGGGGAACGACTGCTTGTTAAGGGGGGATTGTCTTTTTTTTTCGCAAAATTTACCGCTTTTTGGGAATTTTTTTGTGAAGAAAGTATACAACGGAAAACTTGTGAAACTTGGCATATAGTTTTATTGATCTGTTTACAACATACAAAAAAATTTTTAAACAATTTCATCAAAAAATCCGCCTCCCACCCCCCTCGACGCGCGATGGTCCTTTTTTGATGGTGTGCACGATTACAGCCTTCACGTTCATCCTGCAACAAAAACCCAAAAAGCATTTTACTTTAGACACATATAGCTATCGTTCGATGAAGGGGAAAAAAAAAATTGACGATTTGGTGACGTTTTGAACTTCAAGTATCGATTTTTCGAAAAAAATTGAACGATTTTTTGTTATAAATAAAAAACTATTAAACGTATTGCTTTTTTGCTTCATCAAACGATAAAAGGATGTCAGCTGAGCATTCTGTCCAAATTTGAAGGCAATCGGTTGAATAGTTTTTGAGAAATCGTGCACACCATCAAAAAAGGACCATCGCGCGTCGAGGGGGGTGGGAGGCGGATTTTTTGATGAAATTGTTTTAAAAAATGTTTGTATGTAGTAAACAGATCAATAAAACTATATGCCAAGTTTCACAAGTTTTCCGTTGTATACTTTCTTCACAAAAAAATTCCCAAAAAGCGGTAAATTTTGCGAAAAAAAAGACAATCCCCCTTAATGGGAGATCGCCGAAGTCACGCACGTCACCTTTCATTTTCATTGCCACTGTTTTTTCCCAAAATCTTATTGCCATTCTTTTTTCTAAAAATGCATCCCTCTTGCGTAATTTTTACGATTTTTATCATGTACAAAGTGAGGGAGATTGGATGGAAGAAAGAATGTGAGATTGTATAACGTTTCAACAGGTGATCTTACATCGAACGTGACGGAAACCGGGCTGGGGGAGCTGCACGCAAAGAGGGTTGCGCGACAGTTGGCCGCGGCGGTTCATCACATTCACAGTCGTGAGCTCGTCCATCGTGACATTAAGCTCGACAATATACTCGTATTCAGGAGTGATTTTTCGCGAATAAAATTGTGCGATTTTGGGGAAACGAGGCGAACCAATACGGTCGTACGAAGGCACAACGAATGGTTGCCGTATTCACCGCCGGAAATTTTGCAGATCGACACGGACGAGACGTACAAGTAGATCGAATTTTTCCGTGAAATGACAAACCATCCACTTGGTGCGTGGTACTTTGTATCTGAGATTGGATTTCATTTTGCAGGGCTCTGACGTCCCACGATGTATGGCAATTCGGTATTGTTCTATTCGTCTGCCTGACGGGATGCATACCCTGGCAAAAGGCCGCGATGGACGATAGACGATACACGAGATACTTGAATTGGCACACGGCGACCCTCAACATCGCCAAAAAACCTAAATTGTTTCAGCTGATAAGCTCGCGAGCCCAAAGGTGTTTTTTTCTTCGTCATCTTCATTCGCAATTTTCGTAACTCCCATTGGCTTGATGATTCAACATGCTGGTCTTACGCTCGTAGGAATAATGTTTACAATAATGGTACGCAAAAATGGAAAATGTTAAAGGGAAAATTCCGCAGGATGTTCAAGAGGCTGTTGGAGCCGAAATTGGAAAAACGACCGGTCAGCGTCCTCGAGGTCAACAAATACCTGGAAGACAGGTGGCTCGCTAAATTGGGCGCTGAAAAAGCTTTGAACGGTGAGGATTTGTCATTAGGAGAGTTGTGCTTGAGATTACATACTTCTTTCTTTTACGATAAACATTTCAATAATTTTTTTCTTCTCTTTATTTACAACTATAATCTGTTATTGGTAGTAACAATAAATAGTTTTGGGTGATTTGCAGTATGGCAACCAGAGGTGAAGCAAATGGAAATCCATTGATTCTCCATTAGATGTGGGTTGCGTTATATGCGGAGTTTTTCAATAAATGACGTCGAGTGAATTCAAAGCCAAGCGTATGTCCATTGAGGTTTATTATTATAATGAAGTAGAATCAGTTTCAGGACATTAGTTACTTAAGGGGTATTCTCACTTTATGCTAAAAAATGCTATTTTCATGAATTTTTTATAGGTTTATATTGTAAATATTGATATAAAAGTTGTTACACTTAATAAATCCACTTTCGAAATGCAAACAAACATTTTTTTTAAATGTATTTATGTAACCCAAACAAACTTTAAACGCGTTTTTGTCGTAACGACGTTTTTCGACGGCTTGTTGATAAAAACTTCGCAACTACTGAACCGATGCTTATGAAATTTTAACCACATTCTTTGCGGCTATAGCTATTGCGCACATCAAGGATTTTTGACAAATTTTTGTATATACTATTTTTTTGCCAAAAACAGTGAAAAATGTTTTTTGTTGGTTCTTTCGAAAAATAGCAGCGATTTGTTATTTTTGCATATATAAAAAATCGTATGATATGCGATATAGCCATTAAGGGGCTATAGCAGTGTGAACGCTAAAAATTTGGGTGATTTTCAGGAATTTTTTGGAAGAAAAGTACTCAATTAGATGTTTCGGAACATTAAGAATATATTTGGCTATAATTGACCTATATTACATAAATTTTTCATAGAAAAATATTGAGATCCAAGCGACTTATGCGCTGCCTTCGCAGGAGCCAAAAAAAACGTTCCTCCACTGCTGACATGATTCCGATTGAGTAGCTGAAACCGAAAAAGGAAAAAATGTCGTTAAACTGGAAGGTATTTCCTGTACAATGACGTAGGATTTTCGAAAAACATCAAAATCTAACAAAATGGCGTAGTTATGAAAAAAAAGTCTGTTTTCTTGCCTATAAAATGGTTGTTTTTTTTCAATGCCCAATCGTCAATTTTCATCCAATCAAAAATATCCTACGTCATTGTAGAATAAATATATTCACGAGCACTCAGTTCAAATTTCAAGTCAATCGGATAATTGCTCTTTGAGTTACAATGTCAGCAAATTTGAAAAATCTCATTTCGAGAAAAACGCGTTTAAAGATTTAACTATGGATTTTTGCAAGATAAAATGATATTGATATAAATTATATAAATGATAATGATATTCTTGTCAAAAACGGTCGAAAAGGGCAAAAAAATCGATTTTTTTTAAGTGTTACACTGGTATAGCCCCTTAACATACTGAATCTAAAACCGTTTGATTTTTTAATCACCGTTTAAACAGCGCAGACCCACCATTTTTTAGGACATTATTTTAAGTGCCAGTGTCGTCTATAAATAGTGACTTGGATAAATAATTTTTTTACTGTATTTCGAAAGTGTATTCATTAAGTGTAACAACTTTCATATCTGTATCTAAAATAAACCTATCAAAAAAATTAATGAAAATAGCATTTTTTAGCGTTTAAAGCAAGAAGACCCCTTAAATAAAAAATAGCAAAAAAAAGACCACTTGTAGGTCGACGTGTATAAGACGACATAGTTGAGTCTAAGATGACATATGTATGTCATCTTACACACGTCGACCGAATTATGCTCAAATATGTTAATTTCTGGGTTGAAGGTTAGTTTATAGCAACCAATATTTACTGAAACATTATTAAAGTGACGATTAAGGGTTGCCTGCGGCACGTTAAAATGTTTGGATGCTAAAAGCCACCCCTTTCTATTCTTCTTCTTCACAGCATCAATGGTCTTGGCCATGTTTTCTTGTGACTAGCTGTTACGTGTCGAGGTTCGTTGATAATAGCCAGGCATCCTATAAAGATAAGCCAAAAAATCTGATTTTATATCAGGTTTTATACGCAGCAGGGTACGATGCCATAGTGTGTCACCTTACACCGACATCTGGTATGTCATCCAGCCCCGGATCTAAGGGGGGGGGGGGGGGGGGGGGGGGCAATCCGGGGTACCTGCCCCAGGCGACAATTTACGGGGGCGCCAAATTCATGTGTTTGAAAAAACTTGTTTCACTAAAATGCCTAACATCCAGGGCGCTTTGGTGAGTTTCAATGGCGTCGTGATCCTAGCTATCGAAAATAAAACTGCCTAGGAGACGAACTTTGATGAGGTATTCCTTTAGGCGTCTTTTGAAAAACTGCTGGTATTATAGCCCAACAAGTTATTGATCGATCTGGCTGATATTTTGCCAGATTTCTCGCTATAAGACTATTGGAAGGATACACCTAAAGTTTCAAGGTTATCGCGTAAATAAATTACTTTTTCAGGGTAAAAATTGTCGAGAAAATGGTAAAAAATATGAACATTTGATTACAAAGCCTACTTAATTTTCAATTTTATACCTTTTAATATTTTTATAGGTATATCCTTCCAATAATGTATAGTGAGAAACCGCCCAAAATTTCAGCCAGATCGATCAATAACTTTTTAAGCTATAACATGAGCAGTTTTTCAAAAGACCCCCAAAGGAATACCTTATAACGCCGCTATTTTGTTTTGTTTAAAAAAGAAAAAAAATTTTACCACTTGAAAGTTGTAATAAGATAATGTCAAAAATTTTAAATGATGCGATTATCTTATCACATTTAAAAAAAAATCATGAAAAATGACTTGTTTCGGGCGTCTAAAGAGATCTCCCCCCTTAATCTCAAATGCGTCAATGTCAAGTTTTTGCCCCGGCTCGGAAAAATCGTAGATCCGGGGCTGATGTCATCTTACCCATAAGCGAATGCAGATTTTGTTTATTTGTTGTGACAAAAACTTTGGAGTTAGAATATCTGTTGTGCAATATTTATGAAGTACAATGGCCGTAGATTATGAATAAATTAGTTTAACTAGAAAGTCTTACCCGACGGGTATTTTTAGCATCAAATAATAACGCGGTCAGTTTTTCTTGCATTTCAAAATCACGAAAATGTTTACTGCTTAAAAGTTCGCGCTCAGAGACGACTATATTAGATTTTGCTATTGGCAACACTTATTGGCCGATCATAGACGTCATCGTTGCTCGTATAGGGCGAATATTTGAAAAGATATTGGGATCTGTCGTCTTATCTGACTATGTCATCTTGAGCAAAACTCCCCTATTGACATTCAATTTGGTTGGAAATCTTAAAAAGGTCCTTAGAAATGCCTAATTAGATCTCGAGTCATTGTTTGATTCGCGAATTTCCGATTTTTTTTCTTCGGACATCCATGAAAAATTATGGTATTGAAGTTTGCATTATCGGGACGCAACGTAATTTTTTTTCTCGTTGCCCAATTTATTTCCCATATATAGGCTACAAAAATCACCGAACTATTTTTGAAAATCCTTATTAGGGATCTATAATCTAAACTTGAAGAAAAAAGTTTACCCCGTGATCAAAATAAATAAATGAAAAAATAAAGAAAATTCTCGTTGCGTTCCAACGATGCAAAGTTCAACACCATGAACAATTGACATCGTCATTACAGTTGGTGGCAAAATTGAGGTATCCCTATGAAAAAGGAACGCAGAGTCGTTAAATATTGCCGCTTGGATAAACTGGTTCAGTTTGTGGACGGAAATTAAAAGGAACGAAAAAAAGTGAAGAATTATTCTTTATATCAGAGATACAAAGTGTCAGGAATGTTGACGAACGTTTTGCCAAAAGCTCGCTCGCGCGTTCACGTTTTAACTTATAAACTGGCACTGCTGTGTTTTTTCTCGTAATCGCGCGAATGCGATCACCCATTCGTGCTGTCGGGAACCCGCACGCGATCTCCTAAAATTCGCGACTCTTCTAATAGACGCGAAAGAATCGTTTTTCAAATAGTTTTTCGACAATGAACTTTTTGAAAATTGCTACTTGAGTTACTAGTTTTTTGTGAGAATTTCGGAACAATTGTGACAACAGCTACACGAAAATTGTTTTCAGTTAATTTGGGAGATCCTACTAGTAAGGGAAGGTTCTGCCTTGTTGGGCCAAAAAATGTTCGATTTTTCGCCAATTTTTTATGCGAAAAGTATTAAATATAGAATGTTGATATTTGGTATGTTGACTAAGCGGTCTCCATTGAACATCAAAATATTTTTTAAAGTTTGACAAAACATGGTGGCAGAAGTCCTACGTCCCGGACAGGTAATCTGAAGCAAAAAAGTCAAACATATTTTTATATTGTACAATATTGTGTATAAGTTAACCTAAAATCATGAAGAAAATATGAAAAATAAAAAGGTTGTGAGCAAAAAACTGCGAAACTTTTGGGGAAAAAAACGAACTTCCTTCCGATCGCTCAATATTTTTTTATTTTTCAAATGTTCTTCTTGTCAAGGTCAACTTATACACAATATTGTACAAAGTAAAAAATATGTTTGGTTTTTTTGCATCAGATCACCTGTCCGAGACTTAGGACTTCCGCAAGCGAAGAATGTCATCGCCCGCGCACCGACATACGTGGCTCCTCCCACTCCCGCCACCATGTTTTGTCAAACTTTAAAAAATATTTTGATGTTCAATAAAGACCGCTTAGTCAACATACCAAATATCAACATTCTATATTTAATACTTTTCGCATAAAAAATTGGTGAAAAATCGAACATTTTTTGGCCCAACAAGGCAGAACCTTCCCGTAATAAATTAGCCTCTTCAACATAGTTTTAAATCCCAGATGCGGGATTTCTCTAAAGGAAGATATCCAAAGGTGGGAAATATTCTCCCAATTAATACCTCCATCACTGCCATCCTATATCAGATTGGAAATCTTCATCACTATCAGCATCATTGTCAATTATTTCAAACTCGTCAATAGTTTGAAAACCGACAGAAGCTTCTGCTGCGTCCGCCATATTGATACTAATAGGGAAGGCGCAAAATTCATGGAGGGCAGGTCGAAAGTCCATGTGGCGCCTCTGCCGTTATAAATCCAAAGCTTTTGTAGGTAGTTTAGCGTATACGTATAAGCATTTACAGCAAAATGCATGTACTCAAATTTCGTTTTTCATCCATATCCGGTCTAACATTTCGTAAAAGCGTAGAAGAACATAACAAGCAATTGTGCATGGCTAGCGTTGTCACCGATATCGAGGACACCATAAACATAGTGCAAAAATAGTCAACATAACCACTAAAGTTGGGGCACAAACAGACAACAAATAAAAAATACAATGTTTCGTTATCAGTTCGTAGCATTTTTTATTAGTGGGACAAAATTATATATATGAAGCTCACAATGACAACTTTTAAATGTATTTCCCAGCTGGATGACAATAGAAATATCGTTGATGCGTGGTGTCAATGTGTAGTTTGTTACATTAATACCTCCGCGAGCTCCAGACCCAAAAAATGAGCACTACATATTCGGGTACTTGCTGATGGTTGCCAATTTTCCTCGTGTACGCTAACAGAAGGCTATATCAGTTTAATTATTAAATGGCCAATCATATTCTCAAAGGATATGAATTCAAATGAAATAGGCCGAAAAGTGATATTCTTAAGATATTACGTTTTTTTTGGAAATCACTTTGTCTGCTTACGTTTTTTTATAATTTGCGCTACCCACTGTTGACGTTTCTTCTGCTTTCAAGGAGCATAAGTGCTCTCAGATGGAAAAGAATAACAATTTTTTGTTTCACCGGCTACGGCATTTTTTGCATTATTTTTGCATCCTTTGATGCAACATGTTATTTTCGACTTGCTCATGGGCAAATGTATATGTATAATCGAAATGCCGAAAATGGATCCAAAATATTCTAACCTCACATGGTTATTACTTTTCGAAATCATATATGTATAACTCTGAATAATTTCTTATACACGTATTTTAGATAGCTGTACACCAATCTCTCTCAACTTGATAAAAAATTCGAAAATCGGGCGAAAATTCTCACTCAATTCGTGTATTATTGGAAAATAACATGCATCTTCAATCTTTGATTACTTTACACCACCTACAAAAGCTTTCAATTTTGTCCACGAGGCGCGGCGGTCGAGTTGCACCTTCCCTAAAACGCCAACCCGAATGATTCAAGTTCTCCAAAGCGTAAGGCCACACTATACGGTTCTACCGAAGCGTTTTTGCCGCATCTACAGTGTATGCATAGTGCAAAACTTATATTACACTATAGATCCGGCAAAAACGCTCCGGTAGAACCGCATAGTGGACCCGGCCCAGGGGGCTGGCATCTTTCAGAATGTTTGCTACGCAAAATATCCTCTGTTTGTAGTATCCTACTCTGTCACTCGTGGCGCTAGTGGTTCTCGAACAATCCTGATGCACGTGCAGGGGCTATACATATAATACACACGCGAACACATATAATTCGAAGACTTTCCATAGCTTCGAATGCGAGGATCGGCTAGTACGGTGAAAAAATGCACCTTTTCAGGATTACGCGGGTACTCTGAGGTACAACCGTGCACAACACACGGCATTAGCACACGAGTATAAGTAATTTCGGTAATTTCATCAATTCCGCACCGCGGCTTGAACTCCAAACCTCAAAATAGTCTCATTCGGCGTCGGGGTGGTTAAGTACGCCGTGCGGGCCTCCCGCCTGCGCGATAAAAATATTGTCAGTGACCTACTAGCGCCACGGGGAGAGGTAGAACTAAATAAAGCGGTCAAAAAGCATAGCAATTTTATATACGGTGAGGGATAGAGGTGCCAGCCCCCCTCCCCCCGACCCGGCCTAAGCTTGTCGAAGCGCGCACAGCTCAATCCTGGCACATGCCACAGCACCGCCCCCCATAATTCGTCCAATTCTCGATGTTGAAGTGAAAACTGGGTATTTCAGGGGGTGCGGACGAGAGAGACGAGCTCTCACCGTCGATGTACAGTTTCCACAGTTCGTTGGAGGAAAAGAATCAGCTGCTGTACACGCTAACGCAGTACGGTATCGAGACAACGGTGGACCGTGCGCGGAAGAAGGATCGCATAAGGGAGTGGATAGAGTCGAGCGCGATAGCGGAAGAGAACGAGGAGGAATCGGATCTAGAGGACAACGAGAGATTGAACGGCAATTCGGACGTAGAGCCCGAAGTTATTATGAAGGGTCGTCATTACCCCGAGAGGCGACCAAGTTCGCGAACGATGGAGTCACCGACGGCGTCAAGATCGCCGAAATCATCGAGAACGGAAAACGATGGGCGCAACGAAGCCGCGAACACGACGACGGAGAAAAACGGTACCAGCGGCAAAGCTCGTAGAGCACACACGATATTGACGTCGAACAAACGCGCGCCAAGATCAATGAGACACACGACGGAGAGGCGAAATCCGTTTGCACCGCAAGTGGCGCAAGAGCGTCACACGGTGGCGCGTTTCGCAAGCTTTCCAAACGGCGATCCTAACCTCGCAATTTCCCGCGATCGAACAGCGACCGTGTTCGAAAACGCGGCCAAACTGGCAGAGTTGGAAAAGGAACAGTTGCTCATAAGATCGGTCGGTAGTATCAACGATCCGATAAGCAATTCTTTGGCCAATCGAGCGACGCCAATGGCGAGTAGCGTCGTCACGGAGAGACGCGACACCGCGAGAAGCTCGCCCGTCGACAAAATACCGATCAGAGATGACACCGGATACGAGAAAAATTCGGCTCGCACTATCGTCAACGTAATTGAACAAGATGGCCGGTTGACCGGTCAGGATCAATCGAGGATTCTCAAACAGGGAAACGAGCAGCTCATTTACGATGAACAGTCACAATTGAACACGAGAAATCCTCAAGTCCCAGCGAGAAAACATCGTTCCCATACCGCACCTTTCCTAACTTCCGTGCAAAATCAGCATCAGCCCCAAACTAACCAATATCAGCCGGAAGGACTCACAAACCGCACGCTTCCGGCGGTCCCCCTAGCTGCAGCGCTACGGTCCGTTTCCGAACCACCCGCTGCTTCCGGCTCAATTCCCACAAATAGCAATAACATTAGCAGTAACCCAAGTACTAACGGCAATAACCCTCTGACAATGACAGTAGCCTCTCACCTCGTTATGCAAAGCTTCAACGCTCTGCAAGCGATGAATACTGTGCCAAAGACGCCAACGCCGATCGACGACAAGCAATCATCGAGAAACAGGGACGTCGGCGGCAGCGGTCAGGACCACGCTGCCAACGCCCCTTACGGCAAAGACGCTTACGAGCATTACGGAGTTGCCCAGAGAGCCGTTGGCGTCGCTCGGCACGATCTTACGAGGCAAGGATCGACCGGAAGTGGCAGCCGATCCGTCAGCAATTAGGACTTTATTACGAATTTCCACAGAGCTTTCGTCGGAACAAATAATAGGCGGTAATTCCCGATAGGAAACACGGGAAGAAATAATTTTTGGCTCCACTTTAAGGGGGGTACCTGAGTAAAAGAGGTAAACTTCGGGAATTTTTATCTCAAAGACTAATGTTTCGATTGGATCCGGGTGTTTTTTTTTTATTGGAAAATATGTACATTGAGGTATGTTTAGGATTAAAAAAAAAAAAATTCGTTGACTGGAAGCGATTCAAACGCGATTATTTCGAAACATAGTTTTCAAAGTCGGTTCCAGATGTATCTCGAAAACGGCTTGTCCGATTGTGTCCAAATTTGGATACAATATTCTTCGATAGTTTTTCTCGTTCGCCAGGTAGGGGTTTTTCATTTGATTGAACCATTGCTTTTTTTATGCAATGTGTATGCAATCCAAAATCGTGGGAAATTGCGAACGAAAAACGAATGTTAAATGAAAACGGTCGCAATTCCGTCAAAAATGAACATTTCAAAAAAATCCTACGTGTCGAACGAGAAAAAATTATCGAAGAATATTGTATCCAAATTTGGACAAAATCGGACAAGCCGTTTTCGAGATACATCTGGCACCGACTTTGAAAACTATGTTTCGAGATAATCGCGTTTGATCCGCTTCCAGTCAACGAATTTATTTTAAAAAATTCCTAAATATACCTCAATGTACATATTTTCCGATAAAAAAAAACCTGGATCCAATCGAAACATTAGTTTTTGAGATGAAAATTCCCGAAGTGTACTTGTTCTTCTCGCCGTTTACTCAGGTACCTCCCCGTAATTATATACAAGCTAAATGAATTGGCGTTTTTGATATGTCGCGAAAAATCGTTATTGCAAAGAGTTTTTCTCACATTAATTTCTGATGAATACGCAATACCGGCCACCAATACGGGCAGCTGTTTTGCAGAATAAATAGACGAAAAACTAAGGGGGATATCAAGAAGGGTGTCTCGACGTCTGATGGGACCAGCATACGTTAAAGTAAAGTTGTGCAAATTAGCGAGAGAACAACGGGTGAAAGAAATTGCAAACGACAACGGAAGACACTCGGAGACCAGAAAACAACAAATTGTGTAAAATATAAATCTAGTAGACGTAACATTCTGGGTTATCTATTCAATTCCTGTGTACGGTGTAAGAAAGCAAGCCGCGTCCCGGGCCGGAAAATTAAAGCAACGAAGTGGAAAATGTACCTGGTGACACAAGAGTGCAAGAGGCAGCTAAGAATCCGTCTCTTTATTCTCCTAGGCGACTGACATATTGGGAAAAATTAAAGTCCCACTTTCTGGTCTATTATAATGACGACAAAGTAGAATTATTATTTCCCCTTACTCCTTGCCTTAAGGGAAAGATCCCTTTAAAAAGCCGGAAATGAGAGAATTATCAGCAATTTCATGTCGAAACTATTTATTCTAATTAATTGTGTTGAAACTATTTATTCTAATAATCAAAATTTTATGTACATATTACATCTTTCAATTTTTATTTTTTTCTTAATATTTAAAAATGACGGCTGTAGACACTTGCTTCAGAGACGTTTGCCGCCTGAGTTGTTCCACGGCGTGCAACCTCGAATCTGGGGCTCATTACGGTTCTGGAGTGAGGCTTCTCACTTCTCGCACTTTCATCTCACGTGAATTTTGTCACTCTATTATGGATCAGTCGGGTGAACATGTCAGATCACTAGAAACGTCCAGCTAGTGATCTCACATTTTCACGACCCCGTAGAACGGGTATACTACCACGCCAATCGAATCCAACCCAAAACAAAGCACCTGTGCATCACGGAAGGCAAAATCTCTTGACCCGGACAGACAGCAGGTGAAAATGGAATATAAATTCGCAACTTGAACGTTACAGAAATACAAAAAAAAAATGTTATTAGGTTTTATGAAAGAACGCGATGATTTAGCACAAGACAGATTGCGGTACAGGAATCTGTCTTGAACAGCAAGACAGAAGACAGCTTCTAAAGCAAATAAAAAAATACTAATGTTTTCTATCATATTAAAATATAAGGAGATTCTTATAACACGGTGGTAAAATTATTGTTTACTTCTAATAAATCGAACTATTATATAATATATCCAGGACAATATGTGGGTCGCAAGTTCCACCTCTTTAAACTCGGCCGGGAGCGGACCACAAAAACAAGGTGAAGAATGGCAAAAGCACCATCATCATCAAATTATTCATTATTATCGAATAATAATACTATTCTGTGTGCGGTATAACCTTTAAGTTGCTAATTATAATTAAGTATTTGCGACGAGATGTTGCCCGCCTCTGAATAAACTATTTCGTAATAATCCGTCATATTATACAGCTTTGAATGAGTCGTCACTGCTTTAGGAAGATGCTCGCGCATGCGCACTACGATTTTTGACACGAAATTTCGTGCCGAGTAAACTCACGTGAATAACCTCACATTTTCACTAGGTGAAAAGAACCGTAGTACGGTGAGCTGTTCACTTTCGTCATTTTCACCCAAACGGTAAACCGTAATAGCCCCCCCCCCCCCGCCCCGGGGGCATTGATCTGAAACATCAGAGCCAAGAAGTTTTAGATTTCTAAGCTAGTATCAGGCCCGTACCTACCACGTACGCACGTACGGTACCGGTACGCCGTACTGCCACCGTGCTCGTACAGTGAGGGTGCGATTTCACTGCGTAACAGTAGAGTACTGGGACCGTACGGATACGTCGTAGGGTCACAACCTCGGTACACCGTACGCATAATACGCTTGGTGATCTGGAACATAAGTGAAGGTGCCGAAATTGTAAATAAGATTCATCATGCTGCACTACCGTATGCTTGTAAAGTAACGAAAGCAGCTACAAATTAGGAGGTTCTCCTAGAATCTGCCACGCTGCAATGCCGAAAAATGAATCAAATTAGGCACTAGTAAGGGGGCACTTCAAGGCCTCATATACGCGGTTTCGCCGATTTTCGAAGGTGATTTTCTAGACGCGGTTAAAAAAAATGATCCATATATTGACAACATTTTTTTTACAGATCATTTATGCACATGGTTAAGTATATGTAAAAAATATCACAAATATTAACAAATGGCGGAGATATAAAATAATAAAGCAATGTATTTTTTTGCACGCGCGTTGATGGTGAAAGTTCTCGGCATCGATGTGGGTGTCTGAAAAAAATGAACATATTTATGATTGCATAATGAATGTATCTTGATTGTGAACAAACAATATTATTTAAAAAAAATTATTATACACAAAATTCGAAACTTAAATTTTTTTACTAAATTTTCTGTCGGTATTTTATTTTTCATATTCTTCTGTGTCATTGAAATTTTTGTTTCTGTGGTTCACACGATAGGTGATGATACTAAGAATATGTAAAAATTTCAAAGCGATCTGAACCTTCGTTCAAGAGTTAGAACTTTCACAAGGTTTAAAAAAGTGAATCGTGGAAAAACGGCTTTGAAGTTGGCGGTCGGGCGCGCCGCGCGGTATCTATTATTATAAATACAATCTTACCTTACGTTTGGAATTTTTGGAATTTTTCAATTCTGTAAAGCTCAAAATATTCCTAACCGTTCAGGCTCATGGAATTTAAAAAAACTGAAATTTTTTGAAATTTTTCGCGTGTGTAAGGCCTTAAGGAGACACTTGTTATATCTGGACTTCATTCTAATTCGTTTAACATTATCTGCTCCCTCGTGTAACTCTTAGCTCTTTGTAGATTTGCCCACGGACGTATAGAAGCCTGGGTTCTGTAAATACATTCAGTCATAGTCAAACGTGCCCTACACAAGAACTTTTTCAGGTCAACATAACCTCAGATTAACCAGCATGAGTCAGGTTCATCATCGGGTCAACATAACCTTACGAAATTTGTAAGGTTATGTTGACCTTGTACATGCCCTTAATAAACAAAAATGTTCTTGTTTATAGCGCGTTTTACTATGATAGATGTTGAAGTATTTTCAGGAAAAACAAAGCATCAGTCTCTATACTGCGTTCAACGAAAGAACACACGCTTCCGAACGTAAATTCGTCCGGTAGGGTCCGATACCACCTAACGCGCCGCCTTCTTCACCCTGTCCACGTTGTCACATTGGTGCAAGATTCAACACAGTACTGAGCAGCAAGCCTTACTACCCCCACCCGATCCACAGGCCCCTCAAACCTGCGCGGCACTGTGTTCTCTCTTCAAACGCAGTATAGAGAACTCGCTGCGGCAGAGTTTGACGATTTTCTTTTGTCCTAAATATTAACCATCTTTAACAAAGGTCCATTCGAAAAATTTAGCGATCTCTCTCGCACGTATTTGTCATGTGGTATATATTCTACTTCGCTTCAAGGCCATGTATCACACGCTCCGACCGCTTTGAAATTTTGGTAATTATGCAGCTTGAGGACTTTCCCGAAAATCGACAGAATTTTTTTTGCCATGAGCTGCTTTGATTGGTCACCACTATTGATATTCCGTCGGGGGAGGCTGACATTTTCTTTTAATTCCGTAAGTTATGAGGGTTTGAAGTTCCCGAGACACGTAAAAAAAGGGCATTTTTTAATATTTCGACGCCTATATTGGGGGGGGGGGGGGGGGGGGGGGGGTGTTATAAAAGAAACCTTCCTGAACGCAATGCCGAAGAGAAATCGCGGCGGTCACTTCTCCCTCTCCCCCTGCAGCCTTTGTTCGAGTTCATTTAGGTTGTTTGTTTGTGTTGTTATTAGGGCCCCAAAAATTATCAATATAGTACAATAGTAGTTTAATAAAATATATTTAAATACTACGTTGTGTCTTTGGGGGGGGGGGGGGCTCGCCCCCCTCCGCCCCGCACTGGGGTGCTGGGCCTTGACCCTGCCGGGGGGGTTGCCTCTGCATGGCCGCATCAGACACCTTCCGCACACAACACACAAAAAGAGAGGGGGACATTTAGCAAGGTTTCTGTTATAAATCCCTCACTCCCCGCATGAAAAAATAGGCGTTCCGAAAATGTTTGAAAGTACGTCATGTTTTGTCCCTTGTTACCAATGTATTTAGACCAGGTTTGGCCCAGAGATGCCAAAACTTTTGGGGATCGCGAATACACGCGTCACACACGGACTTTCAGCAACCGTCGCCTATTAAGCCTCCGTTCTTTGCATGGTGAGTCGCAAGCGGTCGCTGCGACATCTAGCAGTAGTTTGCAGTGGCTAGTGACCAAAAACTACAAGTTCTGTAATACCAGAGATTAGTAGGGAGATGTACAACGCTCCCCTTTTCGGCGTGCCTCAGAAAGGGCGCAAAATCGCGGCGGCGAGTACGGGAATATGATTTTGTGTGCATCGCCTCTGTCGAGGTTGCAGATTCCCTTGTAGCCGCGCGAGTCGTGAGCACCGCTCAAGTCGATATCGCAGCAGCGTGCACACGAATGGGTAGCTCGGTGGGGGAAAAGTCTCTGACCCTCGCTCACTCGACAGGCGAACGGAGCGAGGTTTTCCGTCCGATCGAGCTCGACATATGTGTGGCCGTACTGCGGATTGGAATATGCATTAAATGAATTTTAAAGAGAAAAACATGTATCGAGAAAATTGTTTTCTCTCGGTTGGCCGTTTATGCCGAGAATGCGGGTTAAAAAAATTAACGACGAACCGCGTTGAAAAATAAAACGCCGAAACGACCGTGGAAGGTTCAAAAAGAAACCTTGAGCCTTAGCTGCGTCGCTACGGCGTTTTTTTTTTCAACAGTAAACATTATGAATAAGCGTGTATCAAAAATGTTTTTCTATCCTCAATGAGCGTCGTGGCTCAGTTGGCAGCGTGACGGATTGACGATGCTTGCGGTCCAGGTAACGATCCCTGGTTAGTCGACTTTTTTAATCTATTTTTTTTCTTCATTTTATATTCAAAAAATTTTGAACTTACTCTCGCGAAAGCGAGAGTAAGTTCGTAAGAGAGTAAGTAAGAGAGTAAGAGAGTAATGCCTGGACATGCGAACTTACTCTCGCATGTCCAGGCATTATTTATGATATTTAATTCATATATGTTTAATTTTAAAAAAGACATTGGCTACCGGGGATCGAACCCGCATCTTCTGCACTCAGAGCCCGCAGGCTGATATATCAACCGCGAGGCTCTTGTGACTGAAAACCTGCCTTACGCATACACACTTATGCAACCTTAAAAAAAAAATCGCTGCATACCATTTGCATATTGTTTTTATGACCCCAAAGTATTATTGAAGACAAATGAAAACGATTTTTCCAAATTCCTAGAGTGGGATTATCCCTTAAAGAAAAAAAATTGATTTTTTGATCGTTGTAAATGTATATCCCCTCTTAAAGACTTTAAGGCTTCGAAAAAATCGTTTTCAATTGTCTTCAATAATACTTTGGGTTCATAAAAACAATATGCAATTGGTATGCAGCGAATTTTTTTTTAAGGTTGGATAAGTGTGTATACGTAAGGCAGGTTTGCAGTCACAAGAGCCTCGCGGTTGATATATCAGCGTGCGGGCTCTGAGTGCAGACGACGCGGCTTCAATCCCCGGTAGCCAATGTCTTTTTTTAAAATTAAACATATATGAATTAAATATCATAAACAATGCCTGGACAGGCGAGAATAGTTAAAGCGAGAGTAAGTTCAAAATTTTTTGAATATAAAATGAAGAAAAGAAAATAGATTTAAAAAAGTCGATTAACCAGGGATCGAACCCGGACCGCAAGCATCGTCAATCCGTCACGCTGCCAACTCAGCTACGACGCTTATTGAGGATAGAAAAACATTTATGATACACCCTTATTCATAATGTTTACTGTTGAAAAAAACGCCGTAGCGACCGCGGCAAAGGCTCAAGATTTCCTTTTGAACCTTCCACGGTCGTTTCGACGTTTTATTTTTCCACGCGGATCGTCGTTGATTTTTTTAACCCGCATTCTCGGCATAATCGGCCAACCGAGAGAAAAGAATTTTCTCGATACATGTTTTTCTCTTTGAAATTCATTTAATGCATATTCCAATCCGCAGTACGGCCACACATATGTCGAGCTCGATCGGACGGAAAACCTCGCTCCAGTGCAGCCAGATCGCGCGTAAAAGTTGCCCCCTCTCTAGTCTCTTACGCGCCCATCACACAATCATAGTCGCGCGTGTCCGAAAGCGAGCGACGCTCTGACACACCTTCGGAAAGAGCCGAGCACGGTCGAAGGTCACGACCGCGCCTTCGGCTGCTACACCAATCCATGGACGCTGAGCACGTTCATGCGCGGCCAAGCCGAAACGAAGGCTTCGAGGGAAAAAGCAATCCGAGCACGACTCGCGCGTAACGTCACCGACGGCACGCGCGAGGCTTTTACATGATTACAATGCTTATTTAGCAATTGATTCTCTGCGTTATTAATGTATACAAAAAAATGTATCGCGCACTCTGATCGCTTATTTTTTAGTTTATACGTTAATTTAAATATAATAATAAATCTAAATTACAACTTATTTATCTTATATAAAACTGTTTACGCTTTTCTCACACCCGTCCTTATGCCAAATAAATTATAATTCATAAAAGTAAGCGGAAATATATTTATATTCGTATTATTATATTAATTCTCATACTTTCATCAAGCGATAAAGCATTGTCCCCAAAAACAAGCCATCCGGCCGCGAATTGTAAGTACCAGAAAGTGCACATATTCGACAAGCGATGAGATGGTCCCGTTGGTAGCGTTCCTGGCTTCGGTCCGCAGGGGCCCGTAGTGCAAATTTTTCTCCAAATTTTTCATAATTTCACATATTTTAGTCATATCTGAGATTTTCCGAGAAAAAACGATTTAAAACAGATTCAAGTTCTGGTCTATTTCCCAAAAACACATTTTTTTTACTTAAAATTCATGATTTCTCATTTTTTTCCCCGGAAATTTCCCTTTTCCTACTACCTGAGTGAACGGCTGCGGATATATACAGAGAAAATTTAAAGATGAAAAAAATGATGAAAAAAAAGATGAGATTTTCGTAAAAAAAACTTGATATTTTTTTTCCGGAACTTTTTCTTTTTCCTATTGAGTGAACGGCTGCGGAGATATTCGGAGAAAAGTTGTAGATGAAAAAAAAATAAGATTTTCGTAAAAAAAACTTATTACATTTTTTATCCCTCATAATTCTGAGAAATAATGAATTTCCGAAGTTTTTGCAAACATTATTTTCCTTAAGGGGTAACACCACTGCAACGGCCTGCCACGAAGCGATTTAGACAAATAATACTTGGGGTAATTATTAAGCATATATTGAAGTATATTGCAAGAATTTTTTTGGGAAAATATTACAAAATGGCGACACTGCAGCAAATTCTTCCGAGGCATGTTGAACTTAAGGTGCTCTACGACACGCAGTATAACTTGTGCCAATTTTATTTTGGACAAAATAATTTTTTTCAAATTAAATCTAGATGTGTGTAGCTAGTGAACCACGTAGGGGATTTTAGAAATATTGATTTTTGAGTAATTGCCGAGTATTTTACTAAAAATGTTCAATTTTTTTAAGACAGTTATTTTTTAATAAATATTGTTTAAATTTACTTGTCGAAAATCCCCTACGGGGTTCAGTAGCTACACTCATGTAGACTTAGTAAAACGAAATTCTTCTTTTTACATTAAAATTCGCACAGTTATACTGCGTGCCGCAGAGGTTCGACATGCTTCGGAAGAATTGCTGCAGTGTCGCCATTTTGTAATATTTTCGGATAAAAATGTATAGCCATATACTTAAATATATGCTCAATAAATACCGCAAGTATTATTTGTTTATCACATTTTCTTTCGCCAAAAAAAAATATTAAAAATACGCTTCCTGTAAGGTCGTTACAGTGGTATTACTCCTTAAAATCTTCATATAATTTCCAAGATTTTCCCGTGATCGTGATTAAAATGATGAAATATTCGGAAAAATTCGGAGAAACTCGAATGTTTGCGTGAGAATAATTGTCCGCCAAACTCTGAATTCTTCTTATTTGTTCCAATTCATAGAAAAAATCGGAAAAATTTTCCCGAAAAAATCGGAATTTTTCGGAAAAAAATTTGCACTAGGGGCGCGGGATCGTACCCCGCGCTCAGTGCTTTTTTTTTTAAATTATTATTACTATTAATTTTTATTTGATTGGTTATTTTTATTAGTAATCATTATTATTTTAGTTAGTTATCTTTTAGTGTCGAAAAATGTATCGCGCACTCTGACCGCTTATTTTATCAGTTTGTATGTTAATTTAAATACAACAATAAATCTAAATTACAACTTATTTATCTTCTAAAAAATTGTTTGCGCTTTACTCACACCCGTCCCTATGCCAAATAAATTGTAATTCATAAAAGTAAGCGGAAATATATTTATATTAATATTATTATATTCATTCTCATTTACTTTCATCAAGCGATAAAGCATTATGATAGAGCATTATGATAAAGCATTATGATAATGCTTTATCGCTTGATGAAAGTATATGAGAATGAATATAATAATACGAATATAAATATATGTCCGCTAACTTTTATGAATTACAATTTATTTGGCATAGGGACGGGTGTGAGTTAAGCACAAACAATTTTTTAGAAGATAAATAAGTTGTAATTTAGATTTATTATTGTATTTAAATTAACGTACAAACTAATAAAATAAGCGGTCAGAGTGCGCGATAAATTTTTCGACACTCAAAGATACCTAATTAAAATAATAATAATAACTAATAAAAATAACTAATCAAATAAGAATTAATAGTAATAATAGTTTTTACAAAAGCACCGAGCGCGGGGAACGATCCCGTGCCCTTGGTGCAAATATTTTCCGAAAAACTCCGATTTTTTCCGAAAAAATTTCAGAAAAATCGGATTTTTCCGAAAAAATCAGATTTTTTCCGAATTTTTCCATGAATTGGAACAAATATGAAGAATTCGGAGTTTTGCGGACAATTATTTTTACGCAAACATCCGAGTTTCTGCGAATTTCTCCAAATATTTCACCATTTTAATTACGATCACGGGAAAATCTCGGAAATTATATGAAGACTTTAAGGGGTAACACCACTGTAACGACCTTACAAGAAGCGGATTTTTTGAAATTTTTTTTTTTGGCGGAAGAAAATGTCATAAACGAATAATACTTGCGGTATTTATTGATCATATATTTAAGTATATTGCTAGAAATTTTTATCCGAAAATATTCAAAAATGGCGACACTACAGCAATTCTTCCGAAGCATGTCGAACCTCTGCGGCACGCAGTATAACTGTGCCAATTTTAATCTAAAAAAAAGAATTTGCTTTATTAAGGCTAAATGAACATTTTTAGTCAAATACTCGGCAATTATTCAAAAATCAATATTTCTAAAATCCCCTACGTGGTTCACTAGCTACACTCATCCAGATTTAATTTAAAAAAATTATGTTGTCCAGGTTAAAATTGGCACAAGGTATACTACGTGCCGCAGAGCACCTTAAGTTCAACATGCCGCGGAAGAATTTTGTGCAGTGTCGCCATTTTGTAATATTTTCCCATAAAATTTTTTCGCTATATAATTCAATATATGCTTAATAATTACCCCAAGTATTATTTGTCTAAAACGCTTCGTGGCAGGCCGTTACAGTGGTTTACCCCTTAAGGAAAAGAATGTTTGCAAAAATTCCGGAAATTCATTATTTATCAGAATTATGAGGCATAAAAAAATGTAATAAGTTTTTTTTTTTACGAAAATCTCATTTTTTTCATCTATATCTTTTCTCCGAATATCTCCGCAGCCGTTTACTCAGGTCATTTTAAATCATTTTTTCTCCGAAAATCTTAAATATGACTAAAATATGAGAAATTAGGAAAAATTTGCACTAGGGGCCCTTGCGGACCGAAGCCAGGAACGCTACCAACGGGACCATCTCATCGCTTGTCGAATATGTGCACTTTCTGGTACTTACAATTCGCGGCCGGATGGATGATTGGTTTGTTTTTGGGGATAATGCTTTATTGCTTGATGAAAGTATGAGAATTAATATAATAATACGAATATAAATATATTTCCGCTTACTTTTATGAATTATAATTTATTTGGCATGAGGACGGGTGTAAGTAAAGCGTAAACAATTTTATATAAGATAAATAAGTTGTGATTTAGATTTATTATTATATTTAAATTAACGTATAAACTAAAAAAATAAGCGATCAGAGTGCGCGATACATTTTTTTGTATACATTAATAACGCAGAGAATCAATTGCTAAATAAGCATTGAAATCATGTAAAAGCCTCGCACGACTCGCGCGTGACGTCACCGACGGCACGCGCGAGTCGTGCTCGGATTGCTTTTTCCCTCGAAGCCTTCGTTTCGGCTTGGCCGCGCATGAACGTGCTCAGCGTCCATGCGTTGGTGTAGCAGCCGAAGGCGCGGTCGTGACACTTCGACCGTGCTCGGCTCTTTCCGAAGATGTCCGAGCGTCGCTCGCTCACGGACACGCGCTACTATGATTGTGTAATGGGCGCGTAAGTGACTAGAGAGGGGGTAACTTTTACGCGCGATCTGGCTGCCTACCTCGCTCCGTTCGCCTGTCGAGTTAGCGCGGGGCAGAGACTTTTCCTCCACCGAGCTACCCATTCGTGTGCACGCTGACTGCGATATCGACTTGAGCGGTGCTCATAACTCGCGCGGCGACAAGGGAATCTGCAACCTCGACATCGACGATGCACACAAAATCATATTCCCGAACTCGCCGCCGCGATTTAGCGCCCTTTCTGATGCACGCCGAAAAGGGGAGCGTTGTACATCTCCCTACTAATCTCCGGTAATACCGTCGTGACCGCGTCGAAATTTTGCAGCGTGTGATACATGGCTTTACGAGCAGGGAATTACCGACTGCTGGTAATAGAGGCTAGCAGTCGATCATCGTGTCTCCTGCGCTCTTTGGATTTACCTACATCACGAAGAATTTTCTCATCCCGAAAAATACGTGGCCTTCTACAATAAATTGATTCAGAATTCAAAGTAGGGCAAGGTCCTTAATCGAGGTGTATCACATACACCATATACATATTTCGCACTATCTCTGTCGCTCCGCCGTCATCACCACTGTCTCTTTCACACTCGCATCAGTTTCATCTCATCACCACAGTAAGTAAATGCCAGCATTTCACAGCAAGGCGTTCAAATAACAGAAAACACAATCGAAATTACACATACCAAGTAATCATTGGTAAATCCTTTTACATTTTCCTTCTTCGTCTATCGACATATTGCGATTTATTGTTCCTACTACCGCTAAAAATCGATACTCGAAGGACATCTATGCGCATAGCTGTGAGGTAAAAATTGCGACGTCGCGGTTTATACGTCAATCGGCCATCTATCGGGGCACAAAGTCATTATTCGTGCGCTCGGTTCCGATTTCAATCGCGTGTCAGCAGCATTTTGCTCTGTTTGCCTGTGCACGGCAGTCTTGAGCAGTAATTTTTTTTTGTTCTACCTTTCGCCTCGTCTTTCGAGCGATTTATTTCGGATTAATCAACGATCGTTTGGTCGCAGTCACGAATTTGTTGATCGGATAAGAAGAGGAATAGGACAAATCAAACAATGGCTCCAGCAGCGACGGAAACGAAACCCAAGGAAAATCTTGAAAAACCGTCGCGAGGAGTAAACGCGGTTTTGTTAGGACCGCCTGGTAGCGGCAAAGGAACTCAGGTAACGAATTCAGTACATACACACATATATATACATATATATGTGTGTATATGTATATATACATACAAATAAACACACAGTATGGACCCGTGGACTTTAATTAACTTTCGATTTTATTTCAGTGCGTACACGAATTTGGTAAACACACACACTCGATATTCGACACCCGATGAAAGTCCATCTATTTTCGATAGCCCGTGTCCGCACTTGAAGATAAAGAGTTTTTATTTTCCATCGCCGCAACACTTATTATTCTAGTCAATAAATAATACGTATTAATTAGCATTTTTTCACGATACCGCATTATTTTTCAATCATTTTTGCATTTCAATACAATACGTTTATAAATCACGGCAGGTCAGCGTTTTCCACTTTAGAGAAAATCACTAGAACATCGCGTCGGAAAAGTTTTACTCGGTCTATGAAGCTTTGCATTTTTACCATGTGAGATTCTTCATTCATCGGCATTGAAAAAGTACATTTGTGGTAGAAAGTATATTGTTGCGATTGGTTTGCCATAATTTTTTTTTGCGATCCAACCGTTTGAAGCCTGTTGATGGATATTGTTTGTCTTGAAAATCGAAAGAGAAAATGAATCGGTAATATTTCGGATGTAACGACGAAGGTGTAACGAAACAACTAATAAATCAAGCCCCAAGCGGCGTTCTGTACCGTCCACTTTATTTGTCCAGGCGCCGCTCTTCCGTGACCGATACGGCGTTTGCCACTTGTCGACCGGCGATATGCTCAGAGCCGAAGTGTCCTCCGGCTCGGCGCTCGGCACCCAAGTTCAGGAGATCATGAACGAAGGAAAATTGGTCAGCGACGATCTGGTAGTCAGCATGATCAGCAAAAATTTGGATAAGTCCGAATGCAGACGAGGCTTCCTGCTGGACGGATTTCCGAGGAGCGTGCCACAGGCGGAAAAAGTGAGAGATTTTGACAAAGATGAAGTTTATGGAAGGGAGAATTTTATAGAATGCATAGGCTGAAAGATAATTTCGAAATGAATTCATGTGTAGAAAATTGCCATTTCATTTTTCATCTTATTTTTAATTGCCAAAGTATCTCATTTTATTTTCAATTTTATTTTTTATTAGGAGCTATGTTATTTTATTTTTTATTTTATTTTATTTTTTTACTGGAAAATTCATATTAATTTTATTCTTAATCAGGAAACTATGTTATTTTATTTTCAGTTTATTTGTTATTAGGCAATTATGTCACTTCATTTATTATGTCGACTATGACTATGTTGTTTCATGTTGCATTTGATTTCATTATTTTGTCGTTTATTTTTTATTACATAACTATATCATTTCGTTCTCCGTTTTATTCCAATTCTTTGCCGTTTTATTTCATTTGATTGGAAACGCAGCACTAATGATATTTTGAAAAATGACTTGCATCGGTGAATAAGTCGAATCGAGACTCCTCCCCAAAATCGACCGGCTTTTTTGTAACCTTTTTTTCCATTTGAGAATTTATATTAATATCATGGAAGGAGAACCCCTAAAATGCGAACACACTTTTACTGTACTGCGGTAATAGTGACCTCAACACATTTATTTAAAATATATTTATTGTACAGCAGTAGCAGCAACGAAAATGAACTCAGACACGCAACCCACGCAAACCCGAAGAACAAGTAATCCAAGTAAACGAGTTATTTCTGCGATATAATATATCAAAATGTTTAAAGATATCGAATAAAGCTTAACTCATCTATAACATTTCCGAAGTTGAAAATATCTAAAGCTCAAGATATTTGAGGGACAAAAGGGATATTTAATATCTAACGCTTAAGGTAGTACGAGCGTGCAATCTTGATTTCTATAGATTTTGTTCAAATTTTAACCCGACATTGTTCATATCATCATGCATGTTTGAATGAAATTTCAGAACATTCGTCTATTTAGATTGGGAGACAATGGGTTTTAAAATTGCAACTTTTAACACTGCAGGGTCTGCATTGAAATTAAGAGAGAATAATTTTCCGTAAAAAATATTTGTCCTCTATAGTAAGAAGACACATGACAACACCGCAGAACAGTATTGTTCAATATTTCGAGAAGAAAATAATTATCGTGGTCCTAAAGTTAAAAAAGTTGTCTCAAAAAAAATTTGCATTATAAATATTAATATTTTATATTGTTTATGTTATCTTCATTAACAAATAGAAGTGTTGGTTCATTCATAAGTAATTAAAAACTTTGTTCGATTAAAAATGATTTTCCACGAGAAAATTTTTTAAGGAGATACGGTGATTGGAGCGAGTTCAGGATAAAAGCCCGATTTTTTTAATAGCATTGTCGAGACCTTCGTCCATGCGTATGCGGAGTTTCCACGAGATTTACCGTACACTTTCCGAGTTATTAATTGTTAAAGTTGGTGAATAAGTCACACGTAGACGACAAAATGCGCCTGTTCTCTCATTTATCGACTATTTTGTGCTACTTGGAGCCAAGAAACACGTGAAAAAAACTGATGGTTGCGTTCGTTGAATCTTTGTGATCGATAAGGCACCTTGAATTGGAAAGCTCACCGCAGAAATAAGCAATAGATTTGGAAATCGCAAAAACCG
Source organism: Ophion ellenae (assembly GCA_963210295.1). Lineage (NCBI taxonomy): Eukaryota > Metazoa > Arthropoda > Insecta > Hymenoptera > Ichneumonidae > Ophion > Ophion ellenae. Next base: position 26,021,848 of record OY723392.1, read on the forward strand.
AAGTTTTCGGAGGGCGAGACTTCTCGTGACGTAACAGCAGCCATCTTGCTCGACGTGTGGCAACGCCGGATACCCGCGCAAATTTCATTCGCAAAAATATACATTTTAAGAAAAATTTTCTCATTTTCACTTTACTGGTAGGAAACGCTTCTCACGGTCTTTAACCAGACATTGCTTCAATGCCAACAAACTAAGCACGTTAAACAAATTAAGCACGTCAAATAATTAAGTTGAGGCGTGATTTTAATTTTTATAATTCATCACAATATTATAACCATAATTCCAGAGCCTTTGACAGAGCCGACAAAAGTACGAACGCTACGCGGCGCTAGGGTTGCGCACGCAGCCAATAGCGCGTCTCTTTCTGACAGATTCTGAACCAATCGTTATATCAATGTTCAGTCGTAAATGTTCAATACTTATACAACAGATAGAAATAAAAAATCTCTCTAAAAAGTTAGATGAACTCTTACCAAAGCAATACGTAATAAAAAAAACCCTCCTGAGATATATAGGAATTTTATATTTTTTGAGTTTTTCGAAACTTTGAGGTTTTCGCCCCCTAATTCAATGGATTCACGTTTTTTTTTCTCTCTTGATTTTGAAGATACGGAGATGAACGTTCAATACTTTTTTACGTATTTTTTTTTGTCCCGAACAACTTTTCTTTGATATATTATTCGATAAAATTATTAGGTTTAGAATTAAAGGATTTAACGCTTTAAAAAACATCAGGGTTTGATTGCAAAATGATTATCGCCATTCGATTCAGCGTCATCCAATTACCCTTAGATCAATTTTGCGTATTCACATCTAAAAGGGTCTCACTTTCATGCCTCGACTGGTCTATCAACGGTGTACGTGATTTTTGCCACCTGGTTGATCTGAAAGAAAAAAACCAGTTTTCCTCTTTTGAGGAAAAATGACATCGTTATTGTTAACCCTTTGCACTCGAGCGGCGCCGATACAGCGCCCGGCCGGGTTAATAACTAACGAAAAAAAATGAAGAACAAAAACTCCAAGCCTAAACTACTATTTCACTGAATAAGTGCACCAAATTTCAAGTCAAACCGTTCATTAGTTATCAAGAAATCGTGTACACCGTTTAAAAAAACATCGTTTCGAGAAAAACGCTCTTAAAGTTTTACCAGCCGTTCTATCGTTGTAATAATAAATTAACCTTCAATCGGCGATTCCTGCACCATACGTTGGACCTTCCCCTTTAATTTGAGTTGCCACAAGCGACGAACGAGTGTTCGTCATTTTCACAGTCGCCTAACCCCTTGAGGGTCTAAGGGATATTTAATGAGCATAGAGATCAAGAAGGGACGAAGGAATATTGAATAACTAAAGTTCAAGGAATTTAACATTTAAGGAATATTTATTGCGTAAAATGGACTAAAGATTCATATATGTAAAGGTCGAGTTACCGAGGATCAACTCGTGAGGTTTAATAAACCCGATTTTTCCAGGCTAAAGGGGCCGTCCATAAATTACGTCATCGATTTTAGCACATTTTTACCCCCCCCCCCCCCTTAAATCATCCTATCCTTCCTATCGTCATAATCCAATTATTGTTACCGTCATCCAACGACCAGACCCCCCCCCCTATCTTCAAAAAACGTAATTTATGGACGGCCCCAAAGCAGTCTGCCATCTATCATAGAAACAATTGTCCTTGACTTAAAAATGGTTACTTGCAATTTGCTCGAACACGAAAGCCTACGTTTCCGTTCAATCATGACTTGCAATGTCTTTCACGTGAATTGTTTCGTTACGTTGTGCAAACAGTTGGACGAAATGTTGACGAAGAGAAAAACGAAGCTCGATGCCGTAGTCGAGTTCGGAATCGACGACAGTTTGTTGGTGAGAAGAATAACCGGACGGCTGATCCATACAGCGAGCGGACGTTCTTACCACGAGGAATTCGCGCCGCCCAAACAACCGATGAAGGACGACGTGAGTCGTCGCGTTCGTTTTTTCTTCTCAGCGAATAGCACGGAGAATTCTTACGAACGATGTTTTTGTGATTTTTCAAGTTGACCGGTGAGCCTCTGGTGAAGAGATCGGACGACAATGCCGAGGCGTTGAAGAAACGTCTCAACACTTACCACAGCCAGACTCGACCGCTGGTCGACTATTACGCTCTCCAGGGCATCCACAATTACGTGAACGCGGCAAAATCGAGCGCGCAAGTTTTCAAGGACATCGACAGCATTTTCCTCAGGTGTATAAAGCAGGACGAGAAAAAGAGTTTAGGGGGTTTCTTCGGTAAATTTTTCTAGGATCGCCTGTAACGAAATGAAACGCGGACACTCGAATACGTTACATGACTTCTCGTTCGCGATAGGTTCAACATTGCACCGGTTATCGGTTATATCAAAATGGACGATATTCAAGGAAAGGTACAATTGAGGGTAGCGGCGCGGTGCATCTAGAATATTTGCAAAGTCTCCATCGTCAGATGACTCGGCAAGCTTTTCTATATATTTTTTTTTTCTTGCATACTACGTACATGACGGTTGAGTAAACGCGAGATACGAGACACGTCACGGTACAAAATTACGTTCAACCGGTAAACGTCGACTGCCAACGATTTGCCACAATGAGGTATACATCTGCTTACAACCGATACGCGCACACTGTGATTTATGAATTTTCTCGTACTTTCAATTCTGCCGTAAGCTATTTCGCGAATACGTAAGAGTTTATATCGCTGAGATATTGACGAGTCGGGTCGAAACGCGTGTACGACAGGGACGGTAAGCAATGGGAATAAGATCGAAACGTGAGAGATCTAGAGTGTTCGAACCGTACGATTAAATTGGAAACAAAAATACTTGCCCTCGGGTCCTCACGCCTAAATGTAAATACGACAAACTATTTTAGATAATGGATATGCATCGTGAGACAAAAATATATATATATATATATACGTATATGTATATATTCTATTTTACCGTTACGGCTGCTTTTGACAGTGCGTGTATTTACCGGAGAACAAAAGGAGATGAATGTCCTGAACATTGTACATCACAAGAACGGAATAAAGTGTAATGACACAATGGGAGAAAGTACTTTGACGGGTTGCCATAAGTTTGGAACCCAGACAAACATATCAATTTTCAATTATTTCTTTCTGATGGGATTATTGGATTGCGAAATCGGGATTTCACATGCTCCATGGACAGTCTTGCCAGATTTGAGTTTTTGGTGTATTGGAAAAAATTGATAAACAATGATGTTATTGTTATTTAAACAAAGGGCGGTGGTTCAAGCAACCAAGGTGATTTGAAATAGGAAATTAAAAAATGCACTTATGGTATGATAAAACTAGCGTATGACCGAACAGTGTTTTGAGATTTTGAAAACAACGAAAATGACATGCTGTAGAAAAAAGTTTGTTTTTCGACAGAAAAAAAGTAGCTTTGAGCAGTTGTTATCAACAAATGGTTGAACATATCGAAAAAATCATCCTTTTCGGGCTTTCCAATTTCCCGCTAAAATTGATCGGGCAGGCGCATATTCGATGCAAAATCTTGGATGGATTTTTTTTTTCGTCGCTGTTTGGTCCGATCGGGTTTCACCTGGAAAATCGTAATCAGTGGATGATTTTGCATCGACAAGGGTGTCGGGAACTCGATTGGACCGGTAGATTAAAGTTGGTCCCAATCTATAGGATAGACCTGAAAATGGACCTTTTTTATTTCTCGCTAAAATGGATTAGGCAGGGCCTTATTCAATGTAAAATCGTTTGGTAGTCACGGATTTTCAATTTCCATTCTTGTCCAGGTCTCATTTGGGCCGGGAATTTATGTTCTTTTTTTATATATTTTTTTTTGTAACTTCCATCTGTACAGGGTTCTTCCCCCTTAATACATTCCCCATATTTCACTTTTCTTTTTTTATATAAACGTGCCTCGGACCAAGAGTATTGGTCCAATCAAGTTTTACCAAAGTCATCAAAACGCGGTCAATTTTTTAAATTTTAACAAAATCTTTGTTGCAAATTGAAGCTATAAGACAAAGCATTTTTTTGAATGTATCTCTTAAATTCCAGCTCATACAAACCCCTTAAACAACGCAATATAATATTTTTATATGCTTGGCCGCAAATTTACCGACAATTTATCGTGACCCTTTTCAGAGATGTATGGGCACCGGAATACTTGATATGGCGACAAAAATTTGATGCTTTATTGCTCCGTATGTTCTACTTGAAATAAAATCACTAACCCGTTAAAGGCACGGGCGAAAAAACTACGACCGTAGAGCGAGATTGCTTTGTGACCCCAGACTATTACGGCTATCAGCGCAAGAAGACTGCCGGAGCTGTGTCATAGCGTTACTCACTGGACAGAATTTACTATGAAATGCTTAAGTAAATATAAAATAAAGAAATGCTAGTCAACATGAAAAGTTCTAAAATGTTTATTCATTAATTAATCTAGTTGCTTACCTACAGCTATAGTAGTCGTCATCAGAAGAGTCAGTTGATTCCCAGTCAGTGGATTCAACTGGAAAATAGCTTGAACTTCCCTCACTTGTTGAAATACTTGTCGCAGTTAATGACTGTACCGCTTCTGGCAGCAATGATTTGAATTTTTGGCAAAGTAATTTGCGCAAATTAGAAATATATGGGTCGGATGTTAATAGAAGCCGTGACAAAGGTCTTCCATAGTTTTTACTCGGGAACGTTTTCTTGCAAAATCTGATCTGCACTTCTTAATGTACTTATTACTAGGCTCTTGAGCGTCTTCGGACATTTGTCCGATTGGTAATAGTGCAGTGTTTATTATGTCCGCGCCATGAATTAAAACCTTATGCACTGCAGTTGGCATATGATTCCACGGATACAAGTGTACGAAGTCGCGAGCTGTTTGTAGGGCACAATCTTGAAATTTAATCGAATTAACTTCATGGCTTTAATTCTTTATTCAGCCCTGTGATAGAAGAAAAAATGGTAGTCTTCAAAAAATCGTCGAGCGGTATTCCCATCATTCAAGCTTCGGTTGTTCGACTATCAGTCCCAATAGTAAACGGAAACCTTTTTGTATTCCTTCTTTTCGGTTTTCTTCCACTTTCTTTATCATTTGAATTACGCGATTGCCACGTTTTGATATCAAGTTTGTAGCCTACATGCAAAGTAACACTCGAAGAATGGAATCCATGCATGCAAAGTTGACAACCCAAATTCTAAATGATCTCCATTGATGTCCCTTTTCAACACCGCATCAATAATGTTGAAGTCTTTCAAAGTTGCCTTACACAAATAGCAACATTGAGCAGATGCAGTATCCGTGATTGCATTGCAAACGTTACCGGCTACCATGGTGAAAGCAAGTTTGAAAGAAACGCTTATGGTTTTATGACAGTTTTGTAAGGGACAAGGTTAGTCTTTGGCTGTTCAATGAATTCCATTTCGTTAACAGTGGCTTAAGTATTTCCGCGCAAAAATTGAATCCTGATTGGTCGACAAAAACGAGAAGATGATGGCCTTGAATTTTTCCGTACAATAAGTGTGTTTTATGTTTCGTGGTCTACTGATAAAAGCTGCAATGTAACGAATCAAATGACGAAAATGTTTCCATCAGGCTTCCTTCCATCATCATCGGCACATCTTTTCTTGAATGTACTTTGGCCAGAAGTGCCATCGCACCTCTACTTACAAATTAAATTCAAGTTGCGAATTTTTTCCTTAGGCGTACTGTTAATCACATCCGCTTGAGTTAACAAGATTCTTTCGATTGTGTGATCCTGCAAAGATTGCAGTTTTACTTCGGCACTACATTCCGTTATAGAAATATCTGATTTTGTTGGGTAACATTTAAGCTTCGCTTGATGTACTTGATTGTACGACGGAAATAAAGTGGAGCAATTTTCTCTGCTTGCATTATGTATTTTCTGGTACTGTGATTTTGATTAATTCGTTTCAACTATAACCGACAGAGCAACATCAGGAGAAAGAGGGGTTTCTGAAATCGATCTGATAGATCCTCTATACTGTTTCGCTTTCGATTGGCTTCCCAGCATTTGCAGCATCTAATTTACCAAACGCTCGGGGGCTCATTTGAGTCGCATCCCTGTCATTTTGGTCAACCGGTTGTAAAAGACAGTTAAGTCAACGTAAAAGTTCAACGGTTGAATTTGGACAGCTTCTCAACTGTTCATCTTTGAAAGACGACCATCCTGCGTTTTCTGTGGATGGTTGACTCGACGGTTGACTGGATGGTTGACTCGACGCAATATATTTAATGATTAATCAAATTATACTGTCTTGATAATTAAATTGATGATTTGCGGAGAATTGAGTCATCAAATGCAGGGGGGGGGGCGAGAGAATATCCGCAGCAGATTGTGCGACGGAGTGAGACAACCATCCAGCGAAAACAAAATGGCCGCGGTTAAACAACCGTTGAATCAACCATTAGGATTTCTTTTACGGTCGACTTTATAGTTGTAAAGCTGTCCAAATTCAACCGTTGATATTTTCGGTTGACTTTGCAGTTGCCAAAATTGCTAGGGATGAGACATTTCTTCAGTACATCGGCAGTAGATTCTGAAATGTTAAAGTGTAAAGGGGACACTCTCCGATAGCCGCGCCGCATGTGGCGGCGAGCGGAATAAAAAGTGAATCTCGTAACGGTGCCTCAAGGCACCATTGAAATCTGGCTTCGTTTCCAGGACTGTATGTAAGACCGTGATCGGAAGAAAGCAAACGGTCTAGTGAATCCGGAAATTGCCGAAAGCGTGCATCGTACCGAACTATTGGAAAAGTTTCAAGCATGGTACTAGTAAGTATTCAGTGCTTAAAGTTCCACTAGACGAGGAATATCGTCGAAAATGGGAAAACGGCAAACACAATTCGTTGTAAAAAAAAACAAACTCGCCAATCTCATAAAACAACACAAACGGTGTCTTTTAAATATACACAATGCATTTATTTCTTTTTTTATTCCTCTTCCATTACATTAATTTCCAAGTTCTCATTGACATTATAACGAAAGCGGAAATAAAAATGAAAGTTGCACAAATAAACAAGAAATGCAATCTACTAAGAAAAGACAGATTAATAAGGGAAAAAAATCTAGGCCGTGTAAACTTGCTCCCCCATCTACCTCATAGTACACCAACGGCCAAAGACCAAATGAAAAAATAACAGAAGTTCAAACATACGAGAAATGCATAATACTGAAATAATAATTGTTATACTTACGATAGGATCAGTAGTAGAAAAACTGGGGGTGGTTCGCTACGCGTCCCAAAAATGATCCCGACTTGTGGCCGCAAGGGCGGCGCTGCGAGCAGGGGAGGTTGGCGTAAACCGCGCACCGCGCGTGCGCATTCGTAAATTATAACCGTATGTACTAATTTGCATTGATATAGAGCTAATTTGGTATAAAGTTAACACGATAAACAAAACTCAAGATGAAAACTTCAGGAAAAAATAAGTATGCATATGCGTCAACTCCCCAGGCAGCATAAATGTCCAATTGACGTCGATAAGTTACCGTTGTCAGGTTACCTTTAAGACATGACCGTAAGATAACTATTCGACATCTTTCAAATGACATCTCGTATAATGCTGCCGTAAGGTTATCTTTTTTATGATATCTTTCGGCGATGAAAACGGATGTCTAAAAGGTATCCCAAAATATTATCCAATTGATGACTTTTTTAAGCTATCAAAAAGTTATCTATTTACTGTTATCTATTGTATCTAGTTCAACGTTATCCAAAGGATATCATAAAGACGAATTACATAAGACGTCTTTTTCATGACATCTTTCAGATATCGGTAATATGCTGTCTTTTAAGATATTTGGTATTGGCGGGAAATAGTAAGTCATCCAAATGTTGTCCTAAAGATCACATCCAACGGATCACTTTTATCACAGTGCGAATGTAGCGGTCATATTTCATTTCACCGGCAAAAAAATGTGTGTAAAAACAAGTAGTTGAAAAAATAAAGGTGTTGAAAGGCATATACGTGAGTGCCGTTTATCCTACTATTCTTTTCGCCTCTGTGAGTACATATATGTGTTTAATGTACTATCTTTTTATTCTATAAGCGTATGTCTGCTTTTGAGGTTATCCACGGGATCGCTTGGAGCATGGCAACCACCAAAAGACGTGACTGCAACGGGAGAGACGTCTAATAACGACTGTACCGTTTTTATAATATTAAATTACATTTCACTTATAATGAATTAATCGATGTTGTATTTATAATGACCTAGCCCACTTCGAAACCGACATGACAATATCGTATCAATTCCTTCATGATGAAAATTAACTTATTAAAAGTCTAGATTATTGAGCCGTATTAAATATTCTAGACTATTAATAGGTTAATTTTTATAAAGAAATGGATAGGATATTGTCATACATATATATCGCCAATAAATAGATATCTTCTCGATAGTACTCTTCGATACCGTTTAGATGTCGTTTTGTTAACCTCATTCGGATGCCTATTGGACGACTTTTACATGACAGTGGTATCTTGGCATTTTTGTGCCTTTAAGAAGATATCTTTAAGATATATCGATTTGATGACTTTGCGCTAACGTACTGACAACCGAAAAGAGTTAACCTTTTGTCGACACTTTGATAACCATTGAAAGTTGCCGTATGGTTAACTATCGGACACAAATGAGTTATCTGGCAAGCGGACATAAGTGATACGTTTTGTAATACAAAACGGCGTCTTTTTGGACAACCAAAAAGTTACCCGTATCCGTTTCGCGATATCTTTCGGATGCCATACAGATAACATTTTGCCTCCTGGGTCTATCAATGAATTTAAAATAAGGCGCATGTATCGCTGCGTGCCATTTTTTGAATTGTTCAATATTCGCCGGCACTTTGAAGACGGACCATTTTTCCTTAACCGATTTATACCCCGTTTTGCATTTTAAGACCGCGCACGGCTTTGTCATGGTGACAATCGTAAGTACAAGTATCAAAGTATTTCGATATATTTGGATTAATTCAGTAATTATAATTGTGCAGGTCGTGTTCGTTGGGTCTCATTTTGATACGAACAAGTGCGCATGCGCATAATGATGCGCAGTTGCGCGTTACGCATCATTATGCGCATGCGCACTTGTTCGTGTCAAAATGATGAGACCCAACGAACACGACCAAACGCTACAAACGTCAATAAACGTTAATCGATACACATCGCGAATCGTAATTGACGTTTTTCATGTGAACAATGTGAATAACGCAATGCTCTGCGGCCCATAACAAAGACCTAACCTCTTCCATTACCGAAGTAGCGACCAAAACAAGGTAAAGCACCGAATCAATAAAGTTCAAAGAATCTCTTGCGTATGACATTAATACCAGTTCGAAATAGATCAGTAATAGAAACTATTTGCAGCGATTGGCGTTCGAAAGACCCGCCACACAAAATGTTCGTGTATCTCAGTAAGAAGATCGCGATACCGAATAATTTTCGCCTCAACTGCATAGCGTGGAACCAGAAACAGGGTTTCATAGCGGTGGGCGGCGAGGATGGCCTGCTCAAAGTTCTGCGCGTCGACTCTAACGCGTCGTCCTCGTTGACGACGAACGGAAAAACTCGAGGCTTGGCGGCTACGAGCAATCTGAGCATGAATCAGACGCTGGAGGGTCACAACGGCCAAGTCCAGGTGGTGGTATGGAACGAGGAGCATCAGAAGTTGACGTCGAGCGACCAGAACGGAGTGATCGTCGTGTGGATGATGCACAAGGGCACTTGGTACGAGGAAATGATCAACAATCGTAACAAATCGGTGGTGAAGGGAATGGCGTGGAGTCAGGATGGCCAGAAAATTTGCATCGTCTACGAGGATGGAGCGGTGATTGTGGGCGCCGTGGACGGTAATAGAATTTGGGGCAAAGAGCTCAAGAACACTTCTCTCGCGGACGTTCAATGGTCACCCGACGGTAAACTCTTGCTCTTCGGATTGAAGAACGGCAGTCTGCATCTGTACGACAATCAGGGGCTTTTTCTCACCAACGTTAACAGCGATGTGGCCGCAGGTCAGTCCACACACTCGTACGTACAGGCTGCGACGCCAGAATCCGAACACGGTTGGTTCGACAAAAATGGTGCACTGAGCCGCAAAGATAGTTCAAACAGTGGCGAAATAACGGGTTTTTTCAGCGTTGAGTTGTTCTTCGGGGTTTTACGGTATTCCTTTCACGAACTTGAATATTTAACAATTAAGGAGTTTCGGGACAAATGACGAAATGTTAGCATTTGCAACAAATTTATACAGTAAATTCCTCGTCATATGCTGGATGCACTCTCCAAATATCAAATCGATCGTCTACACTGTTTCTATAAAATTTACAATTGAAAAAACGCTTTTTAACGTACATTATGACTATGATGATAAAATTGTCATAATTTACTGAGTGATTTGACAGTTTTGCATAACATTTTTAAAATATTTCACACCTTCATGCGCGAAACTGCCATTCAGCGATAAGCGTAGGCATCGCCCTATGTTGAAAAATGTTTTTTTCAATTATGAATTTCATAGAAACGGCGTAGACGATCGGTTGAAAATTTGGAGGGTACATTCAGTAAATGACAAAAAATTTACTGTATAAATTTAAGGGGAGGGTCGGGGTGTCAACCTGAAAAAAAAACACTGCGAATTTTTTTCATCTATATGGATAGAGTAAATTTATTGGAACCTTTTGTACATTGTTAAGTGTCTTTTTAAGAACATTCCGTGAAATGTGTACGCCAAAATATCCACAAACAAGCCCGTGATAAAGCTTTTCCAAGAACGCCTTTGGAAAAACACGATTTGCGGTGTTCACTGTATCGCAGCTAGAAATTATCTGAAATCGAGTACCATTAAAATTTAGTCAAAGTATCATCAAATCCTCCCCCAACGGTCTTTGATAATTTTTTTTTTCATTTCTAAATTTTGGGTGGTCATGTAAAGTGAAAAGTGCTGCTTTTCACGAAAAATTCCGCCATTTTGGGGGTGAAAAACTCCCTCAATGTTAAAAAATCTCAAACTAACCGTTGGGGGAGGTATTTTATATGTAGAAAGTGTGTAACAAGTTTGAAATAAATCGGTCATGTAGTTTTCAAATGGCAGTGAACACGGACTTTGAAAAAGTGGTTTCGAGAAAAACGCGCCACCGGCTTGTTTGTGGATATTTTTGCGTACAAATTTCACGGAATGTTCTTGAAACGACACTTAAAAATGTTCAAAAGGTTTCAATAAATTTACTCTATCCATAGATGAAAAAAAATCGCAAAAAATTATTTTTTTTCACGCTGAAACCCCTACCCTCTCCTTAAATCAAATGGTAATATTTTGTCAACTGTCCCGAAACTCCTTGACTGATTTTCGTCTATAATCAAATGAAAATACATCCAAGTATACTGGTAAAATTGCAAGCTAAGTTACCGAACTTATAACGAAAATTTACGACTCTGAAAAACGTCTAATTTATACGGTGCTTATGGAGTAACACACTGGCTGCATTTATATCGAATAATTTATACACTGAATAGCTCTAGATGCCTGATAAAAACTGCTCACGCGTGTAAAAATTTATGAACATTCCGCAACGACAATCAAAACGAGGGTTCATCGAATGTTCAAAGAAAATATTCATGATAAAACTTTGAAATATGTGACTAACGGAAGAATTTTCGTAGCCGCAACTTTGTCAGAGAAAACATAAAAATGTCTGAATCTACTAAATTTGCGCCAAATGTTTTATTCCAGTGTACCATTGGGTATTGATTGTGTCCCTCTTATCTCTGCCACCCGAAATGACTCGGTAATTATCGACGTCACAAAAAAATGTTCCAGACAGAAGTTGTACAGTGATAACGGGGGCCATCGAATGCGACCAATTTTTTTTTAATTTCGCTGGAGGCGCTGACGCACAGTGAAGGTCACCTCCACTTTGCAAAACGGAATGGTACATTTTTTTCAGCCATCTTGGGGAGCATCTCAAGCAACATAAAAAACAGGAGGTCAAAGTCGTTCAAGGTCATTCAAGGTCACCTATTTAGATTTGTATAATCGATGCTGACCTTGAATGACCATTTAAAAAAGTGGAGGTGACTTTCAATGTGCGTCGCGCCTCCACCGAAAAGAAAAATTGATCGCATTTCATGGCCCCCTTCACACCGTACAACTTTTGGCTGAAACATTTTCTCGTGACGTCGATAATTACCGAGTTATTTCGAGTGGCAGAGATAAGAGGGACACCCTGTAGATCTATTCGTCACCCATGTCCGAGCCACAATACAGCAAGAATGAGATGAAATTTCGTCCGAATTCCAGTGGCGCGCTTTTATGCCCGGCGCGTTTCGCAGCGTAGGCAGGGTGTCTACCGACCTGAAAAGTCATGAAAAATCTTAAATGTCATGAAATTACACTCGACCCTGAAAAAGTCATGAAATGTCATGAAAAATGACCAGTCTACCTGAATTATTATACCCTACTGAATTATCGTTGAGTCTATATTCAATATGAACTAACTTTGTGGTACTTGTCGATAGAGAAGCGAATATCGAATCGATAGAAAATAAAATAGAAGAAAGTAAAAGAAAATGATGCGTTATCTCAACATATTAGTTTTTCTTTGTTATTCGTGTAAAGCGACTAGATGATATTACTCAAAGTTCCTAAATGTATGTAATATTTTTCTAGATGTTCCCAAAATATATTTCTTCACAGCAATCTTGAAATTATGTTTGTCTCACATTTTTCACTACTTATGGAATTGTACAGTTTGGTGACTTTTCGGTTATTCCGTATACTTTTTATTGGCATACAACACACATCTGTTTGAAAGAGCAAAATAAAAATATAAGAATATCGAAAATTGGTCGCACTGTAGAATCATTAACGCGGTCCTCTAGTTTCTCGGCTGTTTTTTACGGCTTTTTCAATAATTTTTTACGGGCAAAGCATCGAAATAATCAATCTGATTGTTTTTAAATAATCTTTATTAACATTTAAATAAGCTTTACAAATTTTTTGAAGTCAAAATATATAATAGAATAAAGGTTATAGTGGCCGACAGGAAGACATCAAGTAAAAGAGGTGCTTGACGGTGACCAAGATTGCGGCTGTTCTGCTTATCTGAAATCAAAAAACCAAACGGCATTTTAATCTTCGTATTTAAGACTAGCGATTGAACTAGAGTGAATTCTAAATTACAAAAATTGACTTTTTTATACACTTTTGAAAATTACATTCTATTTTTTACTCATTTTTTCTTAAGAGGGGATTGTCTTTTTTTTCGCAAAATTTACCGCTTTCTGGGATTTTTTTTGTGAAGTAAGTATACAACGGAAAACTTGTGAAACTTGGCATATAGTTTTATTGATCTGTTTACTACATACAAAAAATTTTTTAAACAATTTCATCAAAAAATCCGCCTCCCACCCCCCTCGACGCGCGATGGTCCTTTTTTGATGGTGTGCACGATTACAGCCTTCACGTTCATCCTGCAACAAAAACCCAAAAAGCATTTTACTTTAGACACATATGGCTATCGTTCGATTAAGGGAAAAAAAAATTGACGATTTGGTGACGTTTTGAACTTAAAGTATCGATTTTTCGAAAAAAATTGATCGATTTTTTGTTATAAATAAAAAACTATTAAACGTATTGCTTTTTTGCTTCATCAAACGATAAAAGGATGTCAGCTGAGCATTCTGTCCAAATTTGAAGGCAATCGGTTGAATAGTTTTTGAGAAATCGTGCACACCATCAAAAAAGGACCATCGCGCGTCGAGGGGGGTGGGAGGCGGATTTTTTGATGAAATTGTTTTAAAATTTTTTTGTATGTAGTAAACAGATCAATAAAACTATATGCCAAGTTTCACAAGTTTTCCGTTGTATACTTTCTTCACAAAAAAATTCCCAAAAAGCGGTAAATTTTGCGAAAAAAAGACAATCCCCCCTTAAGTTTTTCGCTCGTACAAAAAAAACTATCGATGCAATCATGATAATCCTAGTTCAATCGCTGGCTTATAACATATTAAAGATGCTGTATAAATTTGAACAAGATCGGTGCAGTAGTTTCTGAAATATCGTGGTCACCGTTTCGAAAAATGGCGTTTCGAGAAAAAGACGTTTGAAAGTATACCTGCTCCGTATACCTGCTCCGTTCCAGGGCCGTAACTTGTGAACCACTTCGAATATGGAAAAATCCTTTGGCACACATTTTCCACACATGTCGTAGATGTGATTTATGACAAAACAAAAATCCATTTTTTCGACCCGAGAAACTAGAGGACCGGCTTAAAAATCCTCAAATGTCATGCAATTTCAGTTCTGGTCAAAGTTAGACACCCTGGTAGGTGACTTAAAATCTTGTAATTGGCAGGTCAGTCGCGCACGATAGTCTCGATGCACTGGTACGACGGCAAGAGTGGCCACGTCTCCCTGGACTGTCCAACCCTGGCGATTTGTTACGAATGCGGGAGGATCCAACTGATGCGCGACACGAGTGACGACAATCCCCAGACAATCGACACGGGTATGACGGCGGTGTCGTGCCGTTGGAACAGTTACGGCTCGTTGCTCGCGGTGACGGGCACGGTGCCGGTCGCGATGCACAACGGCGACACGAAGGATTCCAACGTCCTCCAATTCTACACTGCCTACGGCGAGCACGTGCGAACCCTGAAATTGCCCGGCCGCGAGGTATCCGGTTGTTCCTGGGAGGGTGGCTCCCTCCGTCTCGCGCTCTCCGTCGACTCGCACATATACTTCGCGAACATTCGCCCGGACTACAAGTGGACGTACTTCGCGAGCACCGTGGTGTTCGCCAACGAGCGAATCAGCCGTGACGGTATATGCGTGAATTTCTGGAACACGAGTAGCAACGCGTGTAGCACGAAGAACGTGAGGGCGCTGGTGTCGATAGCGTCGCAGGGCGAGCATTGCGTGTTGGCGGTGAAGAACGAATTTACCGTCGAGAGCGAGCAGTACGCGCTATTGGTGTGCAACACGATAGCAACGCCGATAGACGCGAAGCATCTCGATTTGGAGCCTCTCTGGACAACGATGACGAGCAACACGGTAATCGCCGCGTCGCGAAATCAATTTTTCATCTGGAACTTTCGCACACCGCGAAACGCCACGGTCAACACGAGCGGTAGAACGCGCAAGGATCGTACGTACCACGTGGACGATACGCCGACTGGTGTGACCGAGGTAATCCAGGATCTCGACGGTGAGGGAAGCTTCGAAGCCCCGACGAGCACGAGAACAACGACGGATCCGATATGTTGTATCGCGGCGAGCGAGAAAATTCTCCTCGTCGGACGAGAAACTGGTATGATACAGCGTTACTCGTTGCCCCAGGTAACCCTCACGAATCGTTACCCCACGAGCTCGAGGCCGCACAAAATGTCGATAAACTCGAATTCCACGAGAGCATCGATCGTCGACGTTTCCGGTATTCTCACGATGCTCGACCTCGAGTCGCCGAAGAACGCGGACGCGCCGGATGAGGCTGACGAAGTTGCGAGATTCGAGAGAAAGGACGTCTGGGCGATGTGCTGGGCCGAGGATAATCCAGCGTTACTAGCGATAATGGAAAAGACTCGCATGTACGTCATACGCGGCTACGATCCCGAAGAACCGATCAGCTGTTCCGGCTACATCTGCAGCTTTCGCGATCTCGAGATTCGTTGCTGCCTACTCGACGATCTTGTGCGTCGACCCGATGATCCGCGTCCCGATCAGATCCTCGATCTCGAGGTGAAATCCCTGCGCGACACGAAAGAACTCCTGGCCAAAGTTGGCCTCAGGGAGGCGCACAATTTCATTCAGGACAATCCCCATCCGCGCTTGTGGCGTTTACTCGGCGAATCCTCGTTGAAGGAGCTTGACCTCGACATGGCCGAGAACGCCATGGTACGGTGCACCGATTACCTCGGTATACAATTCATCAAGCGTCTACGCACGATCAACAACGATCAATTGAGGAGAGCCGAAGTTGCCGCGTTCCTCGGTGATTACGGGGAAGCCGAGAAGCTTTATCTGGAGATGGATCGTCGGGATCTCGCGATCGAGTTGCGCCAAAAATTGGGCGATTACTTTCGCGTTTTGCAGCTGATGAAAATGGGCATTGGCGGGACGGACAAGCAGATGGAGCACGCTTGCAACAAGATCGGCGATCATTTTGCGGAACGACAGAATTGGGACGGCGCGAGGGAGTATTACGAGAAGGGACGCAATATGGATAAGCTGATAGAGTGTTACTACAGGCTGGAGGATTACGAGCAATTGGCAGCTGCGGTTGATCTGTTGCCGGACAAGAGTCCCACATTGAAGAAACTCGGCAGGATGTTGGCCTCGGTTGGAATGTGCCCGCGGGCCGTCACGTGCTACGTCAAGTACGGCGATGTTAAGC
Organism: Ophion ellenae; assembly: GCA_963210295.1. Lineage (NCBI taxonomy): Eukaryota > Metazoa > Arthropoda > Insecta > Hymenoptera > Ichneumonidae > Ophion > Ophion ellenae. The sequence goes on from OY723392.1 coordinate 26,038,258, forward strand.
TCGCCGTTGATACCTGCGTTCGTCTCAATCATTGGGATCAAGCTGTCGAGCTCGCGAGAACCTACAGAATGTCCCAGATCGGCGATCTACTCGACAAATACGCCAATCACTTGCTCTCCAATGGCAAGATACTGCAGGCCATCGAGCTATATAAAAAAGCCAATTGTTGCCTCGAAGCGTCCAGACTGCTGGTGAGCCTCGCCACGGAACAGGCCAATGCACGGGCCAATCCACTTCGCGTCAAGCGACTCTACGTTCTCGCCGCTCTCATGATCGAGGAACACATCAACGCCGTTCCAGCGATAAAGGGGACTCGTAGCAACGTCGTGATGGGCCTTGCCGAGAGCAACGAGGACGCGCGTCTCATCGAGAACGCTTGGCGCGGCGCTGAGGCTTATCACTTTCTCATCCTTGCCCATCGACAAATTTACGACGGTCAGCCGGACGCCGCGATGAAAACGGCACTTCGATTGCGCGATTACGAGGATATACTCGATACCGAGGATATTTATTGCCTCTTGGCGCTCTCGAGCTGTGGCAATCGCGCGTTTTCCACGTGCTCCAAAGCATTCATCAAACTCGAGGCACTCGAGAATGTCGCTGAGACCAGACGCGCCGAATACGAGGAACTCGCACTCGAAATATTCGTCAAGCATCCACCGAAGGATACGAGAATCGGCAAATCCGAGTGCGTGAGCTGCGAAACTCTCGTGCCCGATTGGTGCCTCGCGTGTCCAAATTGCTCCACGAGATTTCCACCGTGTGTCGTTTCCGGTAAACCACTGATGGATCTCAGCGGCGCGTGGATCTGCACCGTTTGCCGACATCACGCGGCTACCGAACGCGATATCGTCAATGTCAACGCTTGCCCACTCTGCCATGCTACCGTCACTTATATGTAGGGCTGGCAATGTTGGATATCAGTTGGCTGAGCCTTCAATTATCGTCGTGAGAATTTCCTTCGCTGATACTTTGGCTGGGTTGCTTGAAACACGACTTTAAATGGCTGATAAGCGTTGATTTTTTACGAACGGACCAAACAACATTTGAAGGGTTTGTGGAAATCCACGCTCGATTGCATTGGATTTTTTAAGGGGCCAGTCCACTTGGAGCCACTAAAAAAGGCTATTTCGCGATTTTTTGAGGATTTTATCAAAGATATCAATATAAAAATTGTTGGACTTGATAAATAAAGTCTTGAAATACGTTTAAAAAAAATTTAAGTTATTTATATTCATTTTTAAGTACAAAAACTATAGTTTAACGTAACGACTGAAAAATAGGTGGGCTAGGTAGCTCCATCACAACTCGGCAACGGCTTGTCTGAAACAAACAAATCAAAGTCCTTTAGATTCAGTATGACACCAGCTACAAAATGACCCTCGGATATAAAGTTTTATCAAAAAATAAAAAAATGGCAGATGAAAAACGAAAAAAGTATTTTAAAAACGCGTTTTTTTTCGCAGTTTTTCGCAAAAAAAAGCGTAAAAATCGAAATTTTAAAACCATCGAGGGTCATCTTGTTGCGAATCGTGTTTACAATATGTGGTTCAAATTTCAAGAGAATCGGTTTATTAGTTTTAGAGATACGATGGAGCTAGATTTTGAAAACGTTGTTTCGAGAAAAACGCGTTTGAAGTGTATACTATGAAGAACTCTTACCTAAACTCAATCGGCAATTCCTGCATCGTACAAAATCCCTTCTGATTGCTCATCATCGTCGATTTTTTCGAGTCTTGCTTGCTTTCGATTTTTTTTAATTTTCAAAGTCGACTGGCCCCTTAAGTGCAGGCGTTAACCTGATTACAAGGTCCACTTCAGGTGGAACGGGAAGCCTCAAGGGGAGGTACCTGAGTAAACGGCGAGAAAGGCAGGTAAACTTCGGGAATTTTCATCTCAAAAACTAACGTTTCGATTGGATCCGGTTTTTTTTTATTGGAAAATATGTACGTCGAGGTGTGTTTAGGAATTTTTAAAAATAAATTCGTTGACGGGAAGCGATTCAAACGCGATTATCTCGAAACATAGTTTTCAAAGTCGGTGCCAGATGTATCTCGAAAACGGCTTGTTCGATTTTGTCCAAATTTGTATCCAATATTCTTCGATAGTTTTTCTCGTTCGCCACGTAGGATTTTTTTGAAATTTTCATTTTTGAATTGCGACCGTTTTAATTTAACATTCGTTTTTCGTTCGGAATTTCCGACGATTTTGGATTGCATACACATTGCATAAAAAAGCAATGGTTCGGACTAATGAGAAACCCCTACGTGGCGAACGAGAAAAACTATCGAAGAATATTGTATCCAAATTTGGACAAAATCGGACAAGTCGTTTTCGAGATACATCTGGCATCGACTTTCCCGATTAGTTGAAAACTACGTTTCGAGATAATCGCGGTTGAATCGCTTCCAGTCAACGAATTCGTTTTAAAAAATTCCTAAACAAACCTTAATGTAAATATTCTCCAATAAAAAAAAACTCGGATCCAATCAAAACATTAGTTTTTGAGATAAAAATGCCCGAAGTTTACCTGTCTTTCTCGCCGTTTACTCAGGTACCTCCCCTTAAGTGTATCATTTCTAGTGACACCTGCTACATGTGTGTATTGGCTGCCCCATGTTCAATGCACGCACCAAATAAGTTGTGGCAATGAAGTCGCCCAAAAACGCCTACGAAAGATTCACTAGACTGGCGTTCGATGAAGGCATGCGAAAATGAGGCATTGTTGACGTGCTGTCGAGATCCATGGCAACTTTCATTATTTCATACCGGAACATCCAACTTTGTATGGGTTTGAAATCGTTTAAATCTAACGAAAAACGAACATATACAGATAAATTTGATTAAGGGAGACTTTGTGCTTGGAGTGCCATATTTCAGGTGTTTACATTTTATTTTTTTTTAAAGGAAACGAGTAAAGCTTTTTGAGTGCGGTTTTTTTTTGCTTTTATTCATGATATACAGAACGTTAAAAAAATGTTTTTAAAAAAAAAAAAAAAATGGCGGCCGTTGCAGCTCCGCGAAAACAGGTCCTCAAATCGCGGGAGGTAAACGGCTGACATCACTGCCCCCTCTTTGTTGATCTGAAACACAAATTCAAAGCATATCATCAATCTGTGACCCTTTGGTCATGGAATGACGGATGGGTTTTTCGTTTAGTACAAATTTCGGAAAATGGCGGCAATTAAAAAAAAAATCGATTTTTCGCGTTTTTTTTCGCATAAAAAGATAAATAATAAATGCAAAAATGTATCTATCGAAAAAACGATCCGTCATTCCGTGAAGACATATTTTCTGAGTATGCTCTCCAAATTTCAGGTCGATATGTTAATTACAGCGGTCAGGAGGATGTCAGCCATTTTTAAAAACGTGTTTTCGAGAAAAACGCGTTTAAAGTTTTGTAATGTGTTTACACAAATGTGTTTATAATTACCGCTAATCGGCAATGCCTGGTCCATAGAGGCATCCCTTCTCTTCTTCTAGCTGCTCATGTTGAGCCGCTAACATCTCCCGCTGCATTTCAAGGACAAAGTCTCCCTTAATCTTTGAGGAAATACGGTTATATGGAAAACGAAAAATGTGATTCAACTGGAGGCTGCGCGTGTTGCCGGGAAATTTTCGGGTCGAAATGACCCCTTGTCTCTACAATGGGTAAAACGGAATCTCCCGATCATGAAAGAGATAGGGAGTTTACAAAAAACCACAAGTTGCGGTATCCCTAACGACTGACATCGCTATGTTTATAGATTGACGGAAAATTCCAGTTCATTACCCTCGTTTGTTGGAGTGAGAGGCCTCATTTTCTCAACCAAAGGGTCAACACTTATCGATCAATGCAAGCTACAAACGACATTCAACTTGCCAATTGAATTTCCACCATGTTCAACGCAAAATCACTTACGAAACTTACTCCGTTCGCGATGAGTTTTGAAGACCATGTCATTCGCGGTTTTCATGCTGGAGGGATGATGAAATTTCGTTGGATGTGTTGAAAAACCAGTTATCTTTTTGAAAAACTCGAGCTTTGAGGGGATAGGCTACTGTGGCGACCCGAAAATCATGGTTATTTAAAAACAACTATTTTTGTAGGAATAAGTGAGACGATTGGAAAATCGTTTGGATATTTATTTGTATGTACATTAACAGAGTTGTGTACCAAAGTTGATTAGAAAATATTAATAACTAAAAAAGTGATGAATAATCGAACAAATCGAATTATTGAACGTGAGGGACACAACGGTGTACTTGAGTTTAGCCATCCGGTTGATCTGAAATAAAAAAAAAATAGTTTTTTTTTCTCTAAATAGATGATATTGGCTAAGACTTGATGAAGCTTTTTTTTAGCGTATTTCAATCACGAACAAAAAAAATTATGATTTTTTTCTCGATTTTCCGAGGAAAAATGACATCATTATTGTTAACCCGTGGTTGAGACACTTATATTTGGCCACCATTTCGACACAATGGGTCACTTCGAACCGGTTAAGGTAATCCTATCGCCAGGCTTCGATCCATAGGATTTTCATAATGTTTTTTTGAGCTTCACTAAATATATTAATTATTGTCTCTGCGAAATTTCAGGATCGGTTATCGACCCAATTACAGAGAAAAAAATATTAAAATTGCGTATTTTTGTGAAGGAATTCCGAGACGACATACAAAAACCCAATTTCCGGTCGCTACAAAAGTGTACATAATAGTGGGAATCGGTTAGATTCGTTAAAAATAATCGGATCGTTGGAATAACTATTTTTTCATTTTTCTAATTAAATGTGAACATTCATTGATCAGTTTACACATGGAAAATTTTAGTTATCACAAATTATTTTTCTTGCATATGTTAAAAATATAAATTGTACAAGTCTCAAGTACGATCAGTGGTATGACTAGTGTGAAGCGATAGGATTACCTCAATACTTCATCCACCTGCCATTAACAACCCTTCGATTGATTTTTATTGGAAAAAATCAGGAATGCACTTTTAACATTTCCTAATATCCCTGCATAATTGAAATTAAGAAAATATCAAATTAAATAGTGAAAAAAAAATTTTCGAGACTTTTCAATGTTGGCAAAGTAAGCATTTTACTAAAAATTCATCCGGGCCAAAATGACAGTGTGTTAACGTAGGGTTAATAACTAATGGGAAAAAAACGCCGGTTCAGACGGCCCGAAAAACATAGTTTCAAGAAAATCGCGTTTAAAGTTTCACCAGCAGTTCACTCGTTGTAAGTTTACTTTTGATTCCTGCACCACATGTTGGACCTTCCTCTTCCATTTGAGTTGCCTCAAGCGACGAACGAGCGTTCGTCATTTTCACAGTAGCCCAACCCCTTAATGCACGAATGTAAAAGAGCAAGTTACCACGTGATCCCGTAGGCGTCGCGACCATTTTCTCAACATCAACGTCACAACGCTTGTGGGTGAAGTTTTTTTACACCCATCCATTCGCCGCGACTTGTTGTTGGAGGTCGCATTTAAAATAGGACACCCTGTACATACACCCATAGCAGCGAAGGGAATTTTCGCGATCAAGTTGCAAATCACGTAGGTGTGTGAGCAACGAGAGAGTACAACCATGTCCGTCCAATTAGCCATAAGAGAACAACTATTTTATATGAGTATGAAAAAAGCACGTACGTGATACGTTCTCGCTTAAAACGTTCATCGTGTTTCTTATTTTCTTTTTCCGTCCATTTAAAAATGCTCGACCGACGCTGGTAGGAAAAGTCTTGATAATCATCGTATAGAATAAAAACTCGTCGTTTATCGAATCAAACGTCAACATTTTTGTTTCGGTAGGATCTCAACGGTGAGCAGATCTCGTACAGTATTAAAAAAAAATTACAATTTAATTATACATGTATATATATACATACATGCGGTGAGTATAAGTTTTTAAGGGGTGAGGTGCCGAAAATAAGCGTATTTTCAAGGTTTTTCTCGCGAAGCTATTTTCCATAATAAAATTTCGTGTGTATTTTATTATATCTTTTAATATTCTATTTTTTTTAATATTTACAAATGGCAGCTGCACGAGATTTGCTTCAGCGTCGATTGCCACCTGAGTTCCACGGCATACAACCCAGCGTATGGTGCATTGATATGAAACATCAAAGCTAAAAAGTTTCAGATTTCCAAGACCCACACGTTCTATGTGAACCTAATGTTCTCTGGAAATTTATTTTTGTTTTTTACTTTTTCTTTAACAAATAATATAGATTTTTTTTACAAAAAGTAGAACATCCTTTCTAACACGGACCATTTTTCAAATTGTCACTTTCGTTTGAATTTTTTAGAGCGTGTGGGTCTTTGCAATCTGAAACTTTTTGACTCTGATGTTTGGGATCAATGTACCAGACGCTAGGACGGACGCCGCGGAACTACTCACGCGGCAAGTGTCGTACAGGCGCCATTTTTAAATATTACAAAAACAAGAACATTTTCGGGAGGTTAAGGGGAGATATACACCTAGGAGCCGGAAAAGGGTCTTTTCTGTGATTTTTTTCAAGGAATACTATTTAAAATTTCGGATTGGGGTTTTAATTATCTAAAAGTATATACATTCAAAAATGTGTTTAATTTTCTTTATTTAAAAATATCAAAAATATACAAGGATATTGTATGATCCTTGGAGCGTCGTAAAAAAATCTGCGTATACGGCGTTTACCCAGATAAATAAATAAATCTATATATACACATATATATATATATATATATATATATATATATATATATATATATATATATATATATATATATATATATATATATATATATATATATATATAATCTATAAAGTAAACCTACCCACTGGCGTTTCTTCAAAAATCATCTGAAAAAAAACCAAAAAGATGATTAAATTAGATACTATAATCTAGTACTTGTCATAGCCGATTTTGAAAATATCGATTTATGACAAAATGGCGGACGTTTGAACGTAAATAGTGATTTTTGGGCCAAAAATTAGTTATTATTTTGCCTATAAAACAAAAACTAAGTAACAGAAAGAAAAAATCCTATGACAAGTACTAGACAATGGTGTATAGAATAACCACAAAAAACCTCAAGGCAATCGGTTCATTGGTTTTCGAGAAATTTTAGGTACCGATTTGAAAAACGTGGTTTTGAGAAAAACGCGTTTGAGAATTTGGGAATGAATAAATCATGAAATTTGTCAACTTACATGGAATCATCGATACCAGGCCCATAGTGTAGGTCTTCTACGGTCGACGGAATGTTCATAGCTTCTAAATCCTCGACCTCGACCATCTAGGTGTATATCTCTCCTCAATAAACGTGATAATATGTACATAAAATTTCAATTATGTAGAATAAACAGTTTCGACACAAAAAAAAATCAATTGGCTTATTTTCGGATGCCTAAAGAGATTCCGGTCTAGTGCCCGGAAGAAAGGTAAACTTTGACCATTTTTTATGCACTCCAAGTAACATGAAAACTCCGTTTAGTGGTCTTTATTCTACATATCTACTTTTGTCCGATAGCGGCCTGCGGCCTGCAAGAACCCCTCCACTTTTTTACCTGGCACGAAAATTCAACATAATTTGATTTCCATATAAAATTTACCTTCGAACTACATAGGGAAATTGAAAAATATCGATTTCTGATAAATTTGTGCATGTTCGAAAAAAAAAACTTATTTGCGGTAAAAAAAATTGACGAAAACAATTTTTTGTCGAAAAAAGTTATCAACATTTAAAAAAAACCTGCCTACTGTGATGTAGGCTGTTGTTATGGAGTTAAAAAAAATTCAAGCCAATCGGTGAAGAATTGGCGATGTCGCCAATTCAGCGCCGCTATTTTGTTACAGAATCGTGTCAAAAAAATTGTAAAGATACGTGAAGATGTACAGAATAAAGGCCACTGAACGGAAATTTCATTCTATGAACTGGGCATCCATAAAAAATTGTCGTAATTCACCTTTTTGTCGGCCTCTAGACTGCCGGTCTCCCTTAAGTATTCAATTTACTATGTTTGGTCAGAGCACTCTGTTTACCTTATTCCATTATGAATTCTTTGAGAATTCAATTTATGCCGTCCAAGAGGTCGTCACTTCCGGGACCAAAAAAAAAAGCGTCCATGAGAATGTTGACGACAATCTGAATAGTTGTAACAAGAGTTATGTTTCCAGAGGCGAATCTTACAACGAAACGATTGTAACTTATTGACGAATAAAAAAAAAACATTGTGATTATTACGTGTGTCCTGTGGGTCACTCGGTCCGATGAACTCTCTCATTATTCCGTATCGCGTCTCGATATATCGCACGCATACGCCTCGCTCCTTATTTCCACACCCCAAACGGACTTTACATCTTGAGAATGAGCGAGCAAGAGACGGAGAGAAAAAAGAGGTCGAAAAAATAAATAACGTGGATATACATGAAGTATATGGCTGTTTTTTTTGTAGAGCGAGTAGTAAATAGAGTCGTAAAGTATTTTTAATTGCGAACGCCACTGCAAGCCGGTGATATTAGACATCTTTTATCACAAAAATGTTCCCCCATTTTATATATTCGTTACTCATAGCCATGATCAGTTGTAATCTAGCGCCGTCGTAACTCGTAACTCGTTTGAAAGTGTTTTTGACTCCGGAAGTAAAATAGAAAAAAACATTTCGTAAATTGAATCCGGACGGATTTATTTGCTTTTCTGCTTTGGAGCTACCAACGGATCTGATCGCAATTGAAATTGACGGTTGTCACGGTTCAAGGTTATTTGCTGATTATGGTTACGGAATATATATGGGTAATTCTCCCGAAAATGTCATTTTGCATGAAATCTGACTTTTAATAGATGCTATTCGATTGCTTTGTAGATTTTTTTGGAATACAACAGTTTGAAATATTTCGAAATCTTTCTTCAAAACAGATTTGGTAAGCAACTCGTCGTTATCCTTTTTTCTATATTTTGAGCATGAAAATCATTCCTCTGGAGAGGAACTATCCAGACTTCATATATACTGGCAAGCTGAAGAGGTACTGAAAATTCAAAACATTCCTTGAAACTATTGGACACTTATTTAATTCTTCCCTGAAAAAAAATAATAATAAGCACGGGTATCTCACACTAAGTAACGAAATTTTGTCATCGTTTTTTCTCAATAATTTCTCTGGAGAGGTGTAAATCAGTTCGTATAATGCGTGACGGGTGGCGCCAAGTGATCATGCTTGCTAGAGCAGTGCCTTCTAGATCAGCCCCCTGACACTGGGTCCTATTCCTATGGTAATAAATTACTCGCGTGTTATCCGGCATGTTCGATTGCGCTACAGTCCACTTCGTGGCGCTAGTAGTCATCTGCTCGTTTTCTTTTACGCATGCGCGCTCCATGCTCGATATAATAATAACATTTTCGGAGTATTTGGAGTCTTACGCGTTTTACGGTTGTGTTGTGACTTATGGCTTGTGAGTACAATAAAATTTTCAGAACATTTTAAATGTCGAAAAATCAATCCGCGATCTGTGAAGTGTATTTTTTGTTCACCATGACATACCTTCTGTAGTGCGTGTAGGTTATAATTATCAAACGACGAAGAGCGACAATTGGTTTGAGATAAATCATGCCGACATGCATCGTCCCTGGATGTACCTCAGGGTACAAATCAAACCCAGAAAAGGTGCATTTTTTCACAATTCCCAAGAATCTGCAAAGTGAGAATTTGTGGAAAATAGCTGTGCGGCGAAAGAGCAGCTGTGTGAAAAGTGGAAGAGGAGTTTGCGAGAAGCATTTCCAGAAAACCGAAATAATTTGGGAACGCCACTTTCTCAGTCCCGATGGAAAAGTGCTTGGAATAATGAGTTCGATAATTTTTTTTGTCGTAACCCGATTTTTTCTCTATTGCATTCGAATTATGACAAAAATTTCAGGGGAAATACAAAATCCCTCACTCAAAACGAGGAAGTGTCCTATCGCTATTTTCGTGGACCAAGACAAAACAGCTACAGTCAGAAAATGTGTTGACAAAAAATGAAACAGCAGAAAAAAAATTTGAAATTTTGCACCACGTAAAAAATATTCAAGGTTAATTTATGATTATAAAGAAAAAACCGGTCATTTTATTAAAATGTTTATTAAATGTTGATATTTGGAATTTTAAAATTATCCAAGGGAAATAGATATATTTTTCCTCATATTTATATGTATTGATTTATTTCTTGAAATTTTCATGCTTGTTTAGAAACCGACACGCACGCATAGACTTACTTCTCGGTCTCTAACTGCCAAAAAACAAATACATTTCGAGTTACGCAATTTTAAACGATTGAAATAATCATATTATAATAATGATTATAATAAATATTTTCTCCGTTGTTTGGTGGGTTCGGCTGGTTCATAGGTTATATGGCATATATATAGTTATCGAGCAGGTGACTACAAGCGCCACGCGTAGCAGCGATTGAAAATAAAAACGGCGGACATTACGCGAGCCATGTATGACTGATGGTGACAGTTCTAGGTCTACTTTTTCGAAAAGACCAGCCCCATGGCACTGGGTACTATTCCTATAGCAATAAATTATTCTCGTGTTGGACGGGATGTTTAATTGCGCTACAGTCCACTTCGTGGCGCTAGTAGTCCTCTGCTCGGCTTCTTTTACGCATGCGCGTTCTATACCCGATATAATAATAATATTTTCGGAGTATTTGGAGAGTTTTACGCGGATTATGGTTGTAGTTGTTTGGGACCTGGGGTCGCGTCGACCCCGTTTATGCAGTAGTGCGGTGCTAGTGAAAACATTTTTTTTTGTAAAATTTGGTGTTTTATTACTACATGTAAGTGAATTACGATAGAAAATGCTCATAATTTTTTTTATTTTGCGCTACTATAGTAAATGTATTTAGAATGCCGATCATAAAACTAAAAGCAATTCTCCGTTATGCCGGCGGGCCATGTGCAACGAGTACCGACTGTACTTATGCGTCGATTGCGGTAAATGTGAATAATAATAAGTCATTGAAGTAAAAAAAAATACGGTGAATATACGTTTTGAATAATTGATCTGCCGAAGGAGTCGATATTTTCCATTTTTCACTACCCCGAAAATGCTCAAATTCAAACCTCTTAATAAATATACTTTTTGGAAAGACGATCGACACGTTTTTTTTTCGTATCTACAAGCCTTCTTCTTTGAAAACCTCAAAGGATTTGATTTATATTTAAAAAAAGAAAAATTACGTTATTTTTCATTCGAGTACGTATTTTGCAACTCATCTTCCACTTTGAACGGATGTTTGGGCACTTAATGTTTGTTTTTCTTAAAAAAATAAATTTTGGGCCATAAAATAAGGATCATTGACTACAAAAAACGTCTCTACAAACAAATGCATGTTACCGAAATACAACGATCTGAAAAACGTCTGGGGTCCGATCGACCCCATATGCAGTCAGAGGCTCGTGGCGAAAGTGTGCAGTCGAAGGGTTAACAGGATTCTGTAGAGAGACGGAAGTTGAAACAAAAAGAGCGAGATCAATATTCAAAGAAGGAAAGGTGGAAAAGATATTAATAAATCAATATAACTTGATAGAAAAAGGTTTGCATCGCCCCTCAGGTTCTACTATTTCTTTCGATCATAATAAACTTCTTAAAACTGAAGAATCAGTGTGATCCATAGAGAATTATAATATATCGATAGAATTGAAGTAGATTGCAATTACTGAATGAAAAGGTGAAATATTTTGGTTTATAAATTTCGTTGTCCTGCAAAATGATCATTTCGGGAGAATCACCCATATATATGTATGTTTGTGACGACGTGAAAAACCTGGAAAATTAAATCCTTTGGAACTAGCACAAAATCACTTTTAAAAAAAGACGATTTTCTGTATTTACATAGTTCTCGGGCAGTTTTAGAACTAGATCTAGAACCAGTGAGGAAAGTTCTTTTTCGCAAGCCGAATTCAAGGTGAAGTAGAATCTGTACCACGTCACACATGAGTGCGAAAAAGAAGCTGAAATTTTCGAGATTTTTCAGAGATGCATGATATTTGGGGCAACATAAGTCGTCAAGCTCTGCGTCAGCGAATGCTGAAACCCCTGCTGCTTCGTTGTTCCTAAGAAACTGAACTATCTATGAGGAAACTCGGTTCGGAAATTTGTGAGGTTATGATGACCTGGTACATGCCCGTAAGGGACGACACCACCACGTTAGGCCGGAAACTGATAAGGAGACTTTGAAAGTGGTCAAGAAAATAATAATAATGATCTTGATTGAAAATGTATAATTGATTCATCGAAATAAATACAAAAAGAGTACAAAAAATACCCAAGACGGTTTCCGATAGAAAATGGAAATACACTAGCATTCTGTCGGAAGCTTTTTTTCACCGAAGCACTCCGTTATGGAACTCGTCCCTTAAGGTGGGAATTTTCGAAGACTTCGGGTAGGTGGTTTCCGAAGAAGGAATAGAGATATCGCCGAAATAAGCCCTGCGCTTAGAAAAAATCCTTCTGCTACTAAAAGTATTCCTTTCACGGAGGGCCGTATATTGTGGGGGCATAAATAGGGCCCTTCTGAATGCATAACTTACAATGGCGCCTAAAAAAAGTTACGATCAATTATTATACCCAATGATAAAGTGGAATAAAAAATTTCACCCAAATTTAGTAGTTTTAGACATTTTTACATACGGGAATTCTTGTGCTTGTTACATCTTTCGAGGTTTCATGATTAATATTTTCTTAACCACTTGGTGTTTTTACTGTCGTTATGGAATCTTTACTATTTTTGACATGCGTGCGTAGTTTATATCAGGCATCTAGAGTTATTTAGTGTATAAATTATTAGATAGAAATGTGTCCAGCGGGCCATCTCCATAACGTGCCGTATAAATGGAACGATTTTTAGAGCCGTAATTTTTCGTTGAAAGTTCGGTAACTTGGCTTGAAATTTTACCAGTATATTGGGACGTATTTTTACTTTATTGTAGACGAAAATAAATGAATTGTTAAATATTCACGTTCGTGAAAGGAAGAAGTCTAGGAAAATCTTCCTGCTACTTAAATCCTCTTGTCGATTGTTCAGAAGTCAAGATATGGCCGATCGGAAATCGGCATTTTTAGCGAACCGGCAACAAGTGGCAGAACCTTCATCGTCGACTTTCGCCATATCGAAAGGTGCCATCTGATGTAAAATTCGTCGCGGTTTTGACAAACGCCACCGGTCAAAAGTCGATATTACAAAAAATGTGGGGACAACAGCCCCTTTTTGGTGAAACCATGATATTCACCCTAGATGTGGGTGCCCGGACTATCAGGAAGCTTTTTCTCATAGAACGCTTTCAAATATCGGGATGAGGCTGAACTTGGTGAACTTAGAGCATTTGGTGATTTTGGTGACCTTAGAGCACGTGCTCTAAGTTCACCAAAATCGTTTTCCCAAATCTACTTACACCCCTGAATCGATCACTTAGTATCTGATAAGGCTCATCACTTAAGTCTCTGCCTTCGATTTTGTGAAAACTCATATATGTGATAAAGCATTGAAAATGCTTAGACAACTATTTTTTTCATCGGTGGAGAAACGGTTCTGACAGGTGGAAACCGCCCCTTTAAAAAAGGCTCGTCGAGGACAGATTTCGCAGTTTCACCGACAAGCAGTCCACCGATCCAAATGAAACAAAAACTAAAATGCTTCTAATGTAAAGCGATGAAAAACCGACTATAGAAGTATTGAAAACAAATTAAGGGGCTACTTCTACCTAGAAGCCTGAAAAAATGGCAAAATTCCGATTTTTTTCTGAGCAATGGTTGGTGCGAACGAAACGCATTTTTTTAAACATGAAGGTACATAGATATGTTTTTTTAATCGCCAAAAAATACAGAAAAACAACAAAAACAACGCCACCAGCAGATAATGAAATTTTTTCGCGACGTTTGGCGGTAGTTAGTCACTATAGCTTAAACGGTCCATCTGACATCTAAAAACCAAACGGTTTATTCAGGTTAAAATTAAATACGGGTCGTTAACCATCATCGATTTATTAAATCTTTTTTTTTAACAAATTGGCGACGAATTGAAACTCGAGCATACAAAATCTATGAAAAAAGACGTCATTTTTACGTACCAATAAAAAAATTAAAATCGATTTAAAAAAAGTGAGGTCGTCAACGACCTTTAAGTGTTTCTCATCGTATCTCCTGTAAATTTGGAAACAATCCATCAAGTGGTTCTCATGATATCATGTCCACCGACTTTGAAAACAGTACCATCTGCAGGCGCCCATGTTTGTGTTGTTTTTCTATATTGTTTGGTGATTTTTCAAAAGACTCGCAATATATGTACCTTTGTTTGAAAAAATGGAAATTTGGAATTTGGCCATTTTTTCTGGTCTCTAGGTAGATGTACCCCTTAAATTGAGGGGTGACACGCCTTTCTTTGAGGGGTAGTTTTCCCCCTTTACCCTTCGACTGCACACTGGGTCAAATTCACCCCATTTTTTCTCCTACATTCTGCCCGTGTACTGACGACAATTGTCGAAAAAGGAACTGGGGTCGAGTCGACCCCGTTTATGCAGTAGTGCGGTGAAAGTGATTTTTTCGGTGAAATGTGTTGTTTTATTACTACATGTAAGTGAATTACGATCGAAAATTCTCATAGACATTGTTTATTTTGCGCTACTATAACAAATTGTGTATTTAGAATGCTGATCATAAAACTAAAAGCAAGTGTCCGTTATGCAGGCGGACTATGTGTAATGAGCAGCGAATGTACTTATGCGTTGATTGCTGTAAGTGTCAATAATAATAAGTCATTGAAGTTTAAAAAATGCGGAAAATATACGTTTTCATCAATTAATCTGCCGAATGAATCGATTTTTCCCATTTTTCGCTATCCCGAAAATGCTGAAATTCAACCTCCAAATAAATACACTTTTTGGAAAGACGGCACTTTTTTTCTACACGCCTTCCTCTTTAAAAACCGCAAAGGATTTTTTTTTATATTATGAAAAGGAAAATTATGTTCTTTTTCATGCAAGTACGCATTTTTCAACGCATCTACCACTTTAAGGAGGTTGGAGCGATTCAGTTGCGTCAAATGACGGTTTATTCCTTTTTGTTTTTCAATGAAACTCAAAAACTGCATACGAGGTACAGATTTATTCTGTATATGCTATTTTTTTAAATATATAATTAAAGGGCAAAATTATGCATTTTAATATTTTTATTACGTGTAGAAAAACTTTTATGTTACTACCAACTTGAAGAAGTATAACATTATCGATGATTATTATGAAAAAACTACGACAACGAATGTTTTATACAATTCACAATGAAATTTTGAGTAATTTATCATTATGCCTATTCATATTTACGGCACGAGATTATTGGCCCATGGTTTACGATGGGCAAGATGAGGATTTTTTTTTCTAAATATTTAAAAAGGTTCGGTTTGCGTTAATCCGTTGTTGGAGATGGTTTATCTTGGTGCTAAATAACAAAAAAAATTACATAACCTTTAGTGTGAAAGTCTTGCCCATCTAACCGCACGTTAAATTACGTACATTAAACTATTTTTTACTTCTGGTGTTTGGTGGTGAAAAAAGTTCAAAAAATTCGTCAAGACTCAGTATAATCTAAACAATAACATGTATTTTTTTTATTAAATTCAATCTTGGATTGTGGCTAACGCTCCAACCTCCTTAAACAAATATTAGGACACTTAATTTTCGTTTTTCTTAAAAGATAAATTTGGGGCCATAAAATATGGATCATTGACTACAAAAAACGTCTCTATAAAAAAAATGCATATTCACCGAAATACAACGATCTGAAAAATGCCTGGGGTCCGATCGACCCCACATGCAATCAGAGGTTCGTGGCGGAAGTGTGTAGTCGAAGGGTTAAAGCCGTTTTTTCCGGCGATCAAAAAATACGTGTCTAATAGTTTTCAATGCTTTATCGCATATATGAGTTTTAACAAAATCGAGGGCGGCCACGTGATGTTCCTAGTTAGCGAGTCTCGAGCGCAAGCTGTCAGTGTGACAATCGCGGTGGGTCACTCTTCGAAACAATGACCAATGAAAGACGATACAGTTTTTCTGAACGTGGAAAAGACGTGGCGATCCGCGGAGTCGCGTATTCTTACGAGCACAAAACATTGCGCGCATGGACGAGAACAAAAGCCGGATAAAAGTTTCGTGCATAGTCCACACGACGTCCGCCCCGAGTTTAGCTTAAAAAGCGCGTGGTTGTCGGGCGGGAGCAAGGCGATGCGGAACGGTCTGGTCGTGTGTGCGGCTAAGGAGAAGGTGGAGGCGCATGCGCCAGGATCTCGCCGGCAGACATCTGCTCGTGCCATTCAGTGCGTCTCGAACCATCGTGGGAGGAGGGTTCGCTCGGTCGGGTCTCTGTTTATTAATCTTCCTTCCTTTTCTCCGAGAAATATATATATATTTCCTTTTAATTTTCGTTCAACCGTTGGGTATAATCTCGAACACGTGAAAATAAGATGAAAATCAAATAAAATCGCGTTACATTGCGAAAGTATCGCGTGTATACTCTTCCTCGATATAGCGAGTGCCTGTCTCAAAAAAAGTTTCGACGAATCGTCGCGGCTATCCGCGAGCGCTTTATCTTCTCGTTGAAGGAGCAAGGATAAACAAAAGTTGTGCCTGAATAAAAGTGCAGTTTTCTTTTCGCAGTTAAAAAGTGTGAATCCCAAACATGGCTAGTCCAATATTATCGTGCGTGATTTTGACGCTTCTCGCTGCTGCCGGCGTTAATACGGTACAAGCCAGGCTCAAGTGCGACGCTGTCAAACCTTATTTCGAATCACAGGGATTTCCGTCCTCGGACATACCCAAGGATCCAATATCATGTGAGTTTAGCACTTTTATTCGTCATTTCAACGATACGAAAGTACCTACATCAGGGAAATAAGCTGTACGAAACTTTCGTTAAGGGGTTAGGATAATGTGATAACCCGAAAATCAGAATTGTTTGAAAAAAATAATTTTGAATAAAAGCTAGTTCGAAAATTCGTTTCGACATTTATTTGGATGCACATTAACAAATGTTTGTACCAAATTTCATAAAACATAATCATTCAGGCGGGAGCTTAATTTCGAAGTTTTTTCGAGAATTTTTTTAGAAGGAAAAAAACAAGTGAGCCCAGTGAACGTTGAGGTATCTTTTCATGTATACATTTGAAATGTATTAAAAAAAATGTTTCCGCATGAAACAATAAATGACTGCAGATTTAGCCTATTCCATGTGCATCTTGCCACTGCAGTCCCCAATCGGCGGGAAAGATGCAGCTCGTAATTCTTGACTGAAACAAAAAAACCAATAGAATTTTCAATTGTCATATATTTTTCTTCTAGGCGAATTGAGAAAAAGCTGAAAAAATCGCGAAATCATAACTTTCGTCAGGTTTGAAAAAAAAGTGTTAAAAAACACTTTAACGTGCTATAAAAATGATTTAAAAAGACTTTTTCAACGACTTTTTTAATTCACTCAGAAGAGATTTTCATACTGAAGAAAATAAACTTTGGTTTGATTCAATAGGTCGTTTAGTTTTTTTTTTGCTATCACGCCCGCCAATTTGGAAAAATCGTGAAAATGAAAACTGTGATCCTGTGGTCCTTGTGATCATAAGTCTACCTGCAGTCTGCGGTTCCTGCATATATGTTGGACCTTCCTTTCCAATTTGAAATGCCTCGAGGGGCGAACGATTTTTCGAAATTTTCACAGTAGCGTTAGCACTTAAGCACGCCATAACCAACATGGCAAAAACTGCAATGTAGTGCATTTAGAATGGACACAAAAACGTGAAAAATACACCATCCAAAAACAATGGTATTGAAGTTTGCATCGTTGGAATGCAACAAAAATATATATTTTTCGTATTCCCATATTTCTCTTTTTTCACATTCAGGCTACGAACGTCACTGAAACATTTTTTGGAATGCTCTTTCAAAAGGTATAACCAAAAACGTTGCAAAAAAATGAATTTTCGTTGCATTCCAACGATGCAAACTTCAACATCTTTAAAAACATACGAAGGATCGATTTTGCGATTGATGTATTCCACCTTTTTAAAATTGCGGCGTTACGCCGTATTAGAATTCGAATATAGACGAAATGTTAATGAATAGGGGAAAATAATTATATATATATATAATAATTTTATTAATTATATTAATTATAAAAATAAATATTAATTATAAAAAAATTATTGCTTATATATATATAAGCAATACTTTTTTTATACACACATACATATTTAAGTATATACAGGGTGTCCTGTTATGAATGGATAATCCTGCAACTGTCGATGGGTCAGATCATATCCTACTATATGCTGGAATTTCAGTTTAGTAAAAGTCCCACGCTTTTCGAGATTTCAGGCTTTATGTTATTTTTTGAAAAAAAAAGCATCTGCTTTTGGTTTTTCGCATGCCATTTCTGCAAATGATATGAATCGACAATAACTCAGCAACTTTTTAAAGTAATTGGCACGATATGCGTCGAAAATGAATGGAAATTAATTGGTTTGTATGCAAATTCTGCGTAAGGTCTTTTTTCATAAAGTTTCCTTAACATCGAAGGTTAAAAAGAAGATTTTTCTAGATCAATCAAATAACCAGGAATATTTTTTTTAACCGGGGAAAAACAAGTTATTTGTAGAAATGGCATGCGAAAAACCGAAAGCAGAATATTTTTATCACGAACCCGTGGGACTTTTACTAAACTGAAATTCCAGCGTATAGTAGGACATGATCTGAGCTATCGACAGTTGCAGGATTATCCATTCATAACAGGACACTCTGTATGTATGCTCTCTCTCTCTCTCTCTCTCTCTCTCTCTCTCTCTCTCTCTCTCTCTCTCTCTCTCTCTCTCTCTCTCTCACACACACACACACACACACACACACACACACACACGCACACACATATATATATATATATATATATATATATGCATACATACATACATACATACATATATATATATACATACATACATACATACATAGATACATATATATATATATATACATACATACATACATATATATATATATATATATATACACATACATACATACATACATATATATATATAGCGTTGGTAAAAACTATTACGCATCCGAATTTTTCATCAGCCATAAAACGTATGGCTATAGTCATAAAAGTGACGATAAGACCTACAAAATGATGATAATTTCATAAATGGATTTTTCTCAACAGCCCAAAGTCTTTTTTTACTGTGAAAATAATCTGGAACTTATAATGCGAAATATTTGTTTGCCTATTGTCTATTTTGTTCATTCGGCACGTATAGGGTACGAAAACCACTGAAACATTTGATCGTATTGAAGTTTGCAGCGCTGGGATACATGATGAAGGATGAGTGCTGAATCTTCGTTGCGTTCGAACGACGCAAGCTTCAACATAATCTCGTTTTTTCTCCTTTGACAATAATTTGGGTCAGTGAGATCATTGAGGGGTGCCCAATAATTTCATGGTATTGAAGTTTGCATCTTTGGGATGCAACTTATAAAGCAAAATATTATAGTGTTGAAGTTTGCATAGTTGGAACGCAACGAAAGCTGTTTTGTACATTTTATTTTCCTCGTTTTTATTATCACAGATATTTTGTATAGATCTATATTTCAGATCGCTAAATAAATATCTCGAAAAAGAGTTGAGGATTTTTTGTCGTAAAACTTTGCCAGAAGAAATTGAAGGAATTTGGATATATCAATTTCCATTGCATTCCCACGATGCAAACTTTAGCCTCACGAAATATTTTTTTTCCTGGTGCCCAATTTTTCTTTGGCACGTTTAGGCTGCAAAAATCACTGAAACATTTTTGAAAATCGTTATCAGGGTTCCACAACCTGAACGTGAAAAAAAAAACGTTTAGATACTAATAAAAGTAAAGAAATGAAAAAATAAAGAATTTTCGTTGTGTTCGAACGAGCAAACTTCTACACCATATAATTTCGACCAGGGCTGTGTACCGTAAATGTATATATTTAGCTGTTGAGTGGAGGCCACGAAAGTATTCAACAGTGAAGTGTGCTCTGGCTATCGGAGAGCATGGAAAAAAATCATAAAAATCCTTGCGACAATATTCCTCGAAGTTACGTCGACGATAATGCGTTATTGAGAAGTTCCCATCGCCGAATTTTCGGGAGGTTCAACTTTGCTTATAATAATTCTCAGCGCGTAACGAATAAATTCCTATCCCCCAAAAGTTTTTCGTCATATTCGTCGTCGAAAGTGAAAAAAAAAAAATGAAAAAATGTCATCCGAACTTTCGTCCTCGACGAACCGGTGTGACGCGTTCGTTACGAAGAAGAAAAAGAGAGGAAGAATGGAAAGAGCGAGAAAGAATGTTTGGTCTCTCTGTGTCCAGAGAACACGCGTATATTGCTCTCCGCGGCTGTGTGGTTTGTATATATTCACATCAGCTTATACATTATGCATTATGAAAAAGTTGCGTTCGCTTTTTCGCATGGTACACGGACACTCGTTTGCCCGCCGTTTAGACACGCCACACGGTCCTCATATATATAGGCCATTTAAGACGAAATTGTCACGTTCCCGAGTCTTATTGTGTCACCCCCCCCCCCCCCAACACTTTTTTTACGGCATCGATGGGATCACACGGAGAAACGCCGCCCACACAGTAGTTTTTTAAGAGCATATGACTAGTTTTAATTTTTGAAAAAATCATTTCTTGATTTTTGACGGATTTTAAAAATATAACATTGAAAAAATATTCCATGGAAATTTTAGATCGATCGGTTCAAAATTGAAGGGGTTGTGGGCGTTTATAGGTTGAATGAACCAGCGAACTTTAAACACGTTTCTCTCAAAATCACTTTTTCAAGATCGGCGACCACGATATATACAAAATCACTGCAGTAATCAACTTTAAATTCAAAAAGCTTCTGTTGCATATCAAAAAGCAATGCTTAAGGTAGTTCCTCTGCGAAAATCTCAACCAAAAGTTTACATACCATGTTCATGTTTAAAGGATTGATAACTGGTTTAATTAGTAATAAATAAAATTCAAAACTACGCAATATTGACTCGGTACTAGTAGATAATACGATGGATATCATTTATTGCCGTAAAATATATTTGATATTGTGTTTTTGATCTACCATTGCCAGTGAAATTTTTGCCGGGACTGTCCAGGCTTTGCCCCAATTGTTTTTTTTTCTTTCAGACTTTGCACCAAAATTGAGAGGGCTTCTCATGGTTACATCTTGAATACTAGATGGTGAATCATTCTGATTTTTTTCTTCACATTATTCGTGATATCTTACTCTAGCTTATCCTCGTTTTTTATCAATTTCTTAATTTTAGTTTCGACGGTGGAATTATTGAAGCTCTGTTTGCCCATCATAACGCATTTGTTACGTGTAAACCAAGCCAACTTTAAGTGTAAATATCTCAGGTTTGGGATGGTCAAACTTATTCACATTGCACAGATGTTTGGATAATGTATTAAATAACATATATGTGAAATTTCAACCATTTCTTAATTCAGCTCTCCTGTGGAGGTACTACCTTAAACGAAGACATTTTTTTTCGATCCATAGTTTTTTTATCAACAAAAATAGAGCATTTTTTAAAATCGAAAATCGGTACTTTTCCTTTGAACTGCGGCCATTTTTTCTACAATCAGTATTTCTTGAAATACTTCGTCCGAGCAGTAGATAACTTGATGTAAAAAATGAATGCGTTTGATTTTTTTTTCATTTTCGGATGATTTGTTACCGAGAAGGTGTCACCGCAAAGGACACTTTTCTAACATCGGTCTGCACAAACCAGTGTATCTAACACATTTGTAAATATTCTTCAATGCAAAAATTGTAAAAGATACATAACCCTAAAACTCGATTTGTGAGACCCGGCCACCCCCATGGAAATTTATGTATGTAAAATATATGCAGAAAATATATGCTACACATATATATGTCGGTCGCATATATAGCGACGAAAAATAGAATAATACGTATATATTCAGTATATATGCACCGATATATGACGCATATATGACCCATATATTTTCGATATATTTTTCTGACCAAAAAATATATGCTACGTACAAACACTATATATGATGCGTAAATGAGGCATATACGACGCATATATTTTCGATATATTTTCAATCGATTTTTTTGTCAGGAAAATATATCAAAAATGTATGCGTCATATATGACTCATATATGTGTCATTTATGCGTCATATATGACGCATACATTTTTGATGCATATTCCTGACAAAAAATATATGCTGTGTATAAACACTATTACAGTTAAACTTAATAAAACTTAAAACTTAAACTCAAAAAAACTTAACATACAGTTAAAGTACACTATTACAAATAAACACTATATACAGATATGCTACGCAAATCTGTATATATGTGGCATATATGTACCATTTATGCAGTATATTTGGTATGTATGCAGTGTGTATGCAACATATATGCTAAATATATGTGGTATATATGCAGGGTAAATGCTACATATATCATTGATATATGATACATTGCTATACAGTAATACCACGCATATACATCTCATATATAAAAACGTTACGAAAATTAGAATTTGGCACATATATGCAACATATATTTTCAATATATGACATACATTTCACATATATTACCATTATTAATAAAATAAATTTGCAGTATATTTTTGCGTATATAAATTTCCATGGGGTCAACTTTCGAATGATGTAGTTTCCTTGAAATTACGCCTATTCAGATGATTATTTTTTTAAACGAAAAAACAGACTGTTAGGATCGCACCCGTGGAGAGAAAATCGGTGTTCGGTTCATGTGATGTCTGAGTAAGCTGTTTGAGCCGATAAAAATGTGTCGCGAAAGAGGAAAACCGTGAGTTTTGGACTTTTTGGTCGAGTTTGGAGACCCTGGGGTCTCCATGCTCTTTAAAATAAAATAAAAATGGAAAACTGCCCATGTTTTCCAAAAAAAATCACGAAGATTTCTCTTTTCCCCGGCCACGAACTAGGTGTGACCCGTTAAATGACGTTTCCGAATTAATCAATCGTTATCGACGTATTCGATGAAAAATGTCACCGCTGCATGACGTTGAAGTTCGCATCGTTACAACGAAAATGATCTTTTTTAATTTCCCAAATTTCCTTCGGCACATTTGAGCTACGAACATCACGCAAACATTTTTTACGATTGTTATTCCGCGATCTACAACCTAAATCTGCAAAATAGGATTTTGGGTAATAATGAAAATAAGAAACGAAAAAGAATTTTCGTATCATTCCAACGTTGCGGATTTCAACCCTATACCGTTGCACCTTCCCGATACGTTTCCACGATGTTCAAGTTTGCAACGTTGGAATGCAACGAAATTAAAAAAAAAATGTTTTTTCATTTCCTCATTTTCATTATTATCCAGAATTTTTCATATGTATTAAGGCGGAAGACCTCTAATGAGAAGCCTAAAAAAACGTTTGACCTTGGAGGGCTAAAGGTGCTAAAAAAATTGGGCTCCAAAACATTCACTGCGTTCCAACGATGCAAACGTCAATGTAATCCTTTTTTGCAACTGTACTACACTTTTCCAAATGAGTGTGAAACCTTCGCCCTATAACCTACTGCTCTGCTCCAAGGCAAATTAAGCGTTCGGCGATTTGACTGGGAACGCCCCATATAAATGTGCGTACACGCCTATACGATACATGAACGCACATACGTTAAGACGTTTCGCACGAGCGTGACGCAGAAATCGTGATCTCAGGGTCACGGAGGATTAGAGGATTGTAAAGTTTTATATTGTGCCGTCATATAAAAACGGACAGAATTAAATGAAACGTATAGCTTCTGGGCTTGGTTAGGGCGAACGGGGAAGGGGGGGGGGGGGGGTAGGAGAGATGACGAGATGATGAGGCCTCGAAAATGTATATAGTGTCTCTAAATCTCGTGGGAACCGCTCCCTTGAATAATTGATTCACCACCAAATGATTATGATTATCAACGTTTATATATGCACGTTATTTGCAACATAGCATAGGAGTAATAATGTTGTTGGATTGCGCGTGAAGATGTATGCCCGTGGGGCAGAGAAATTGGGCATAACTGGAAATATCATGGGAATAAATGTCATCGACACATCCTTCGATACGTCGCTTTTTTTTCGTAAACACTTTCAGTCTCGCGCGTAGATAATCTCATCTTTGATCAAAATATTCCAATTCAACGGTATAATAACTTAAAAAATGCTTGGGCAATATAATTCCGAAATATTGGTAACAATATTCATTATTATTGAATAATAATCATGGAAATGGATTTTTACGTTAATTGTTGACGTATAGAATGATAATTTATTATTATCAATAAATAATTGATAGCATTGGATAACTATTGATTATTTTTAATTACGTTTGATAAAATATTCAATTATTTTGCCCATATTTACGATCATCTGGTTACATATGATTATGATAATATATGATTTTTACTTGATAATAATAGCCATAATTAATTAAAGACAGTAATAATTCAGAGTGATCAGTAACTTGTTGAATAATTTTCATTACACAAATCTTGACAAATAATTAATATTGTAATTTCATAATTAATGACGCAGTAATGATAATCACGTAAATTGCAATAACAATTGGTAATTACTTTAAAAATGTCTGAAATATAATTCCAAAATATTAATAAGAATATTCAGTTCTATTATTAAATTCATTATCATTGAATAATAGTGAAAATGTGTTGTCAAGTTAATTTTCAACGTATGGAATGACAATTTATTGTTATCAATAAATAATGAATAGTATTGAACAACTCATTACGAAAATATTTATTTATTATTGATATTAATTATGATCAATTACTAGTTTGACAAAATATTCAATTATTATCGCCATATTTTTAATCATAACTATGATTTTTGATTGATAATAATAGTAGTATATAATTCAATACAGTAATAATCGATCGTCTCATCAGTAACTTGTTGAATCATTTTAATTGCACAAAAATGGATGAATAGTTTATATTGTAATTTCATCATTCGTGATGCGATAATAATAATTAAGTAAATTACGATAGCAATTGAATATTGTTTAGAAAATGTGTGGGGTATATCATTTTTAAATATTAATAACAATATTCATTATTATTATCACGAAATCCATAATCATTGAATAATAACAATAAAAATTTAATTTTAAAATAATTGTTAATGTATAAAGTAATGATTCATTCTTATCAATAAATAATGGTTAGTATTGAAGATTTCATAATCATTATTATTATTAATTATTATCAATGACTAGTTTCATAAAATATTCAATTATTATTGCCATATATTTCATCGTAACTATGATTCTTATTCGCTAATAATAGTAATAATTCGTTAAAGACAATAATAATTGAACGTTTCATCAATGACTCGTGGAATAATTTTTATAACACAAATATTGATAAATAATTAATATCAAAATTTCATCATTAGTGCTGTAATAATAATATGTTGAACAAATTACTATAAATTATTATCAATTACTAGTTCGATAAAATATTCAATTATTATTGCCATATTTTTCATCATAACTATGATTTTTATTTGTTGATAAGATTAATAATTAATTAAATACAATAATAATTGAACGTTTCATCGGTAACGAGTTGAACAAATTTTATAACATAAATGTTGGTAAATAATCGATATCGAAATTTCATCAATAGTGATGGAATAATAATGTATTAAACAAATTACTATTAATTATTACCAATTACTAGTTTGGTAAAATATTCAATTATTATTGCCATATTTTCAATCATAACTATGATTCGTATTGGATGACAATAGTGATAATTAATTAAAGACAATAATAATTGAACGTTTCATCAGTAACTCGTGAAATAATTTCCACAACACAAATGTTGATAAATAATTAATATCCAAATTATTTATCACTAACTTCATAATTAGTGATGTGATAATAATATAATAAACGAATTACTATAACAATTGAATATTTCACGAGTAACAATTTTTGTATGGTTTAATTGTGAGATACGTGAACATTGTGAATGAATTTTACTTTCACACTCGATATATCTTATCGCGTCACTATCATCCTTCCCTGGTCATCTTATCTCCGCTTATCTCGAGTAATTCGAAGAAAGTTCGTAGAGGCATTCCCCGGGGCGAAAAAAAACCTCACGCATCTTTGCGCGCGTGATTCATTTTTTGTCCCGGCGCGGCGTCTGTCCCAGGCTCGAACCGGCGGCAGCGTTTTTCTCTCTCGTCACGGCGCGGCCGGAGTCTCTCATGTATGTAGGTTTATACGTAGGTTTTAGCAACGTTGCGAATGGGCGTAATGACGATTGGACACCTATCGCGATTCGTGGCGGGATCGAACAAGTTCGCGCCGTTTCGTTTGGTCAACGATCGCGATGCTATTGAGAGGTGTGGGGGTTGGGGGAGGCCCCCTCCCAATATTTCGAGAAGTCTCGGGGAGCAAAGCTTGGCGGTTGAAAAAATAAACGAATTCGCAGCTTCCACATGCTCTAACTCACTTGCTTTTATTCGCGCGGGATAATTTGCAAAGTTTTATTTTTTTTGCGCGTGTCCGCATGCGAGCCAAATGTTCTTGCCGCGAATTGGATCGAGGCTGCTGTGAGATCCTTCCGCAGTCTCTCGATGGTCTTTCTCTCTCTTTCCGTCCGCCTCTCACCATTCTCGATTTCTCGTTTTTCCTTTCTCGCACGCTTCGCTTCTTTTAGTTCAGTAAAAGAGACGAAAACCTAGCACTTTTTAGCGTAGAATATGCATTTTTAACTGCAGATAGATGGTTGCATACTGAAAGTGACCCCAATACAAACGTTGCCCCTCAACTCGCCCCAACCCTAAGAAATAGGGGTTGAAAACTTAAAAATCACCGTATCCCGATAATTAATAGCTCGATCAAAAAATGTTTTAAACAAAAGTTGTTTGGAATAATAAAATACGTATAAAGTTATATGACGTCCAATCCCCTATGTTTGAAAATAGCGGCACAAAAACACGAGAACACCACAACATCAACCCCGAATTTTCGAATCGCTCTTGTGCCGCTATTTTCAAAGATAGGGGGTTGGACGTCAGATAACTTTATACGAACTGGATTATTCCGAACAACTTTTGTTTGAAACCTTTTTTCATCGGGCTATTAATTATCGAGATACGGCGATTTTTAAGTTTTCAACCCCTATTTCTTAGGGTTGGGGCGAGTTGAGGGGCAACATTTTATTGGGGTTACTTTAAGTATGCACCCATCTACCTTCAGTCAAAAATTCATATTCAACGCTAAAAAGTTCTGGGTTTTCGTCTCTTTTACTGGACTATTTCTCTCGCAGCCTTTCGCGCCATCACCGTCTTCCTCTCGGTCGCTCCCTTGCTCTCCATATTTCTTCGCCCTTGGCCCCTCTCACTCGTACGTCTCGCTGTTTTTACTGGCGCCCGAACGTAAACCCTTTTTATAGTCCCGTTTGCTTGTGTAAAAAAAGACGCAGAAATAATAAAATAAAATCGGGGTGGGGGAGGGGTATAAATAAAATAAAGTAACGAAAGAGTTTCGAGCCGTATGGTGTCCCCTCAAGTTGCTTCTACGTTTGTACGATATAAAGCATCGCACGGAGATCGTACCGTGTCTCTGTTGGACTCGTCCCGTGAACGCCCGAATGATGCACGATTCGTAAATAAATCTCGATGAGGTTGATGAGGCACCACGTAGGCACGAAACGAACGAAGAAAAATTGTCCGATCGATAAGTACGACGCGAGATTTTTTTTTACTCATCGATGTTTTTGCTCGCCCACGATTATTTACGATTATTTCGAAATGGCAATGACCCATCCTCATGGTATTGAAATTCACATTTCGTAGCGAAAATGTTTTTTTTTCTCGTATTGCCCACTTTTTTGCCACATTCAGGATAAAAATATCACTGGAATATTTTTGAAGATCCTTATTGGAGATCCATAAATCCAAAATACAAAAAGAGAAGTTTAGATACTAATAAAAATTATGAGAGTAAATAATAAAGAACGATTTTCGTTGCATTTCGACGTTGCAAACTTCAGTACCATCCATCGTCTGTCGAGTTTAGTGGCCGCCTTGTGACGTGCATTAGGGTTTTTTTGGTATTGAATAGTTGTCTTTTGCTCGTGGCGACGATAGCACGGTGGAAAAATACACTTTTCTTGCAATACATTCGCATTTTGGAGGAATTTCGTGCCGCTTGTAAAATGGCGATTTTCTCTGTGTGCGTATGTGTGTGTGACAATTATAAGGTGGCTATGAATTTTTAAGGGTCTTGCCTAGAAATTTTGCAATGGAGAAAAATACGATCTTGAATTGCTTTTCAAGTCCTCTTTGAAAAAAAATATAGCTTATTCTTGTGATGAGTATAATTTTCCACAAAAAATTGGGCATACTCGAAAATACGGAAACTTCCATTTTTACTACAGCAGAATGAAGATAACTAATTCTGAATACGAAACACTCTTGGAAAACTTTTTTGTGCATCCCGTCACCGAGAAAAAAATCATCAAAGATGCATTGTGAAGAGGCTAAATTCCATTTAACTCCATAAAAAAAATATTTCAATAGTGTTTAGTATTCGGAATTTAGCTGTCTTTATGTTGAAGATGCTGAACTTGAGATGGAATTTTGTCTTTTTACAGAATAGTCCATTTTTTCTGGCAAATAGAAATTACAAAAATACGCGATATTTGTTTTCGAAGAAAACTGGGAAAACCAAAAAATATCATATTTTTATCGGTCCCAGAATCTCTCCGCTAGATCTTTGAAAGGAACATGACGTTGACGTTTGTATCGTTGGAGTGCAACGATATTTTTTTCCGTGTTTTATTTATTTATTTGTATCGTTATCCAAAGCCTTTTTTGCAAATTGACACTGTAAACTTCTAGTTGGTTAATATCGAGTTTTATTTGCACAACTTTTTTGCAAATCTTTTTGCAAAATATTAATATTTCACATACATACTTTTCACTTATTATCTCTAACCTACATTCCAACATTCCGCATTATTTTCACATTCTCCCTTTGTTCAATTATTCGTCCACTCCGTCGATGCTGTAAACTTCTAATAACAATACATAAAAACGTTTGAGCCATTTTCACAGCCCGAAGCGGCCAAGAAAAATTCTCATTAATTAAAAAGCATTTATTTTCGTTGCATTCCAACGATGCAAACTTCAACGTCATTAAAAAACACATGGCCACCTTATAATTGTGAATATATATGTATATATATATAGTACTGGACAAAACAAAGTTCGCGAAAGACCATGCGAAATAAATGAGAAGGTGCGTACTTTATTTTGTCCAGTGTAGTATATCTATACATGGGCCGAGAATATTTCTCCTTGATTTTGAGATACGAACTTGCGAGTCAAAAGGGTCAAGAATTTAGTATTCGGGAGCCTCGTCGTGGAGATATATCGTCCCGAAATTCATGCATACGTAATGCGTCCTTATTAATTACATTCATGTCGTGTAGAATGGTGTACCGCCTTGGAATTGGCACGGAACAAATAATCATCCGGTTAATATTTAACATCGCACGATTATTCTGGTGTTTCGTACGGTTGAAAATTCTTGAATATCAAGTGTACGTATATATACATGGGACGGGATGATTTTGAAGACATTAGACTTCGGGGACCTTCCTTATAGTAGCCCATTGTCCTCATAGGCAATATTATGTGTGAACCTTATTTTTGGCAACATCACGCCTGACGCCAAAACCAACTGTTCATCGAAATCTTATTTGCCTATATATATATATATATATATATATATATATATATATATATATATATATACACACATATATTGAGTAAAATATAAATAAATAAGTAATTGATTAATAAAAATCTTTTTTTGACGATGAATTCGCGGTCTAGAGTCCGGAAAAGAGGTGAATTTCGACAATTCTTTATGGTTACAATTTTGGATGGTTTTATAGAATGAAAATTTCGTTTAGTGGCCTTACGCACCTTCAAGTACCTTGACACATTTTTTCATAAGATTTCGTAACAAAATGGTGGTGCTGTACCTGGATGAAGCGAGTTACCTTTGTCTGATAGTGTCCTGCAGCCGGGAAGAGTTCTCCCCCAATTTTTTACCTAGAACGAAAATTGAAAATAATTTGAGTTCAAGATAAGATTTGTCTCCGCAGTACGTAGGAAAATCGAAAAATATCGATGTTTGATAAAATGGTGCATTTTTATTTAAAAAATTGCTTTCGGTTTAAAAAAATCGATGAAAATAATTTTTTTCGGAGACTTTTTTCAACATTTAAAAAATCCTTTATATGCTTCAATGGAAAATGTGGGGTTCCATAAAATTTGTTAAGTCTATCGGTGAAGAATTAGCGATGTTGCCAGCTCCAGCAGGACATTATCGGACGAATGTTGCTTCATGCAGCTTTAGCGTTGCCATTTGGTTTCAAAATATTGTGAAAAAATTGGGCTAAAGTTCCAAAAAGGACATACCTCCGACTAATTTGGAATTTTGGGTATCCATGTAGTTTTACTCGCTGATCACGATTATGATAGTGAAAATACCCGCAAATTTGATTTTCAAAGTCAAAACTCACCAAACTGATTTTTTTAAAGTTCTTCTACTTTATCGTAATGAATGTTGATCTTAGAGAAAAATATTTCTTACAAAAGTTATAGCCTATAAAAAGATTGACTTTTGATGTCCTATAAAAGTTTTGTTTAAAACCAATCTGTTCCGAGAAAAATGGGATGATACTCTAAAAAGTACATTTCCCTAAACTCCATTAGTTTTGATATTATTTACGCACTTTACCGCGGGAAGGTTGCAGTTTGATCTTTAACAATGTACGCATACCTAAACAACAAACAACACACAACGTAACAAACAAACACAAACAACACACAACTCAACAAACCAACCCAAACAAACTCTAACCTTCCCGCGGTAAAGTGGGTAAGTAGATAATATCAAAACTAATAGATTTTGGCAAAATGTACTTTTTGTCGAATTATCTCATTTTTCGCTAGACAGAATGGTTTTAGACAAAAACTGTATAGAATATAAAAGAATAATCTTTTCATCGGCTACAACTTTTGTGGGAAATATTTTTCTCTAACATCAACATTTATTAAAATAAAGTAGAAAAACTTTTAAAAAATTCGTATTTGTGAGTTTTGAACTAGAAAATCAAATTTGCGGGTATTTTCATTGTCATATTCGTAATCAGCGAGTCAAAATACATCGGTATACGAAATTCCGAATGAATCGGAGGTATGTCCTTCTCGGAACTACACCGAAAAATTGTAAAGGTACTCAAAGATACGTAAAATAAAAGCCACTAAACGGAATTTATATTCCATCAACTGGGTATCCATAAGAAATTGTCGAAATTCACCTTTTTCCGGGCTCTAGACCCGTAGTCTCCCTTCACTAATAATGTTACACATTTAGAGCAGGCCAGACAAGACCGTTCTGTTTTGTTCAATCAACCGACGTTCTTTTTTTTGTCCTGTCGGGGCGCGGTAACTTCGCCAAGTTGTATCAACATCGACGGGATTAAGCCGAATCAATTGGGGATTATGACGAGGCGTTGATACACGCGCCGACGCAAACCCGCTGTTTTCGTATACATATTGGCTGTTTGACGACGCACGACATACGCGCAATACACACTCGCACACGGATCAATGTCCGTTACCGCGGATTTCGCGCGATTCATTCTTTTGTATGCGAAACTATGATAATACACAACGCGAGAACAAAAACATGAACGGGACGCGATATGTACGACGTGGTAGAAACTAGGCCGTTACATGTGCGCTTTTTTTTCTGCTGGAAGATACGTACGTTTCCGTGGATCGACTATCCGATGCAAATCAAGCGCATGAATATCTATGAGCGATTTTTGCGTCGTTAATCCAGGTAATGAATGAATCGCGTCAAAGTTCGATCATGAGAGCGATGAGAGCGATGAGAGCGATGAGAGCGATGAGAGCGATGAGAGCGACGAGAGCGATGAGAGCGACGAGAGCGATGAGAGCGACGAGAGCGATGAGAGCGACGAGAGCGATGAGAGCGACGAGAGCGATGAGAGCGACGAGAGCGATGAGAGCGACGAGAGCGATGAGAGCGATGAGAGCGTTGAGAGCGATGAGAGCGATGAGAGAGAGAGAGAGAGAGAGCTCCAAAGCCGATAAAAAAGAATTCCAGTTAATCCAAAAGACAGACAGAGAGTAAGGGAGGGAGAGAGAAAGTAAAACATTGCAAAAGAGAAAATGGATGGGAAAAGTCGGCTAAAGAGTCCTCGGACTATCCGCGTACAAACGTTCCTACAAAGCGTCAGAAGTTATCGCAAGCTATAGAAAAACCGAAGAAAAAAAGAAGTTCGTAAAGTCCGGAAAGCCAAAGTGATGGACGAGAACGAATGGAAAAGTAGAGAAAAACTTGTGACTATCCCGACTACTACAGAGAGATTGAAAAGTGAACAAAAAATGATAGAAAAAGGTAAAAATGCATACGGGCAGTTCTAAAAACTGATCGCGGTGCGCACAGAGAACTTTTTTATCCATTCGCGCGCGCGTGGGATTCGCGGGTCAGAAACGCGGAGCCAAAAGGGCGGGGGAGAGGGAGGGAGCGTGAGAGAGTCACTTTGTGCGGGTGAGAGAGAAGTAGAATGTGGCAGAGCGTGCGAGAGGTAGAAAGGGAGAGAGAAAGAGAGAGAGAGCAACCTGGAAAAGGATTCGACGGCATGAAGAGGGCCGCAACGCGCGAGAACGCGTAAAAAGAGCCGCGCGCGACCCCGGGGAGTGCATGTATAGGAACGTAAAAAAGCGCCGATCTTTCTATACCCCGTGCATACCCCTCCTTGTGTTTCATATATATGTGTGTGTGTGTGTGTGTGTGTGTGTGTGTGTGTGTGTGTGTGTGTACAGGGAGAAAGGATTTGAACGGTTAACAGCACATCTAGTTGTTTCAAGAACGGTCTTCGAAGTGAAATGTCCCTAAAATGAACCTTCCCAATACCCACATAGATATACGTATTCGTGTTTACTAACACAACGTCCAGATAATGCACCCTCATTTGCCTCTCACTCGCTTCATTATCAAAAAGTCTTTTATCGTTCCGTGATTTATGTACGTTGTGCGCGTGCGTGTATTTTTTTCTTCCAGGCTGGTAATGGCAAAAGCATGAGATTGAAGTTGGTATCCAACGAAAATCAATTATTCCGAATTTCTTAAATTTCCCTCGGCACATTTTGCTTACAGAAAACCGTCAATCATTTTCTACGATGCTCATTTAGATACCTCCATTCAAATCTCCGAATGACATTTTTTGTATAGTAGAAAGTACAAGAAAATAAAACTATTAAAAAAAAAACTTTCGTTGCATTATAATGAAGCAACGAAATGCAAAACCCGGCAAAATTTCGATGTGAGTTGCTCTATCGCAATGTATCACACTCAGGCACGCACACACATGCACACATATGGGTTGAAGAGGATCGATATATGTGGACCCGTGTAGTTCCATTTTCGTGATGCTGCCATAATTCATCCGAGCAATCTCGTGATACGCGATCACCATGCTTATTTATCTTCTATCACTGTAGGACCATGCGATACACAAAATTCTGGATTATTTCATTGAACGTCGCGTATGGGTTTTGTTACGCTTCAATTGATCTTACGTGCCTGATCAAACTGAACAACTTTTCGATGAGTTGCGCGAAGCTCGAACGCAAAGTTGCCGTTTCTCTTGCGCGGCCAGTGGATTCGATTATTCCGGTAGCCCCTGACCTCCGACGCGAGTTGCTGCTTTACGCTATCGGAAAATATTCCCGCGATAGCTTGTGAACATCAGTCGAGGTCGCAGCAGATCGAATTGGAAGGTCCAGTCCAGAGGGAACAAAATCGATCGGTAGCTATTTTAAGGGATTAGGCCCTTAGGGGGAGAATTTAACCTTTTTTTCGTATGAAAAAGTGATTCACTCATAAAATGAATTACACGTCTATTTAGTATGAATATCGAGCTATTAGAAAATATATATTTTTTTTCGATGTACGAAATGGCCAACTACTAATATTTTCTTTTGTTATCTTTTTTTAGGCGCTCCGCGGTGTGACATTTAGCATCCACAATTTTTTACCTAGAACAAAAAACAAAAATTGTCGTCAATCTACATTAGAATACCTAGAGAAGTACGTACGGAATTTAAAAAATATTGTTTTATTCAAAAGTTGTAGGTATTTGAACTTAAGAAATGAATTTTCAGGAAAAAATTTCGTTATTACTGCTCATAAACTGCTCATAAAATGAAAAGTTTTCGATTAATCAGAAATTCCATACGTACATCTCTGCGAAATGCAATTAGCAACATAACTTTTAAATTTGAGGTAAATCGAGTGAAAATTGTTGAAGTTATTCGTCACGCCAATTGGAAAAAAACTGTTTCGAGAAAAACGCGTTAAAAGTTTTAGGTACTCTATGGCCGTGCCAGAGGTGGGCTTACGGCATACGCTCAAAGTCGGTGAAAAAAATGTCTTGCTATAAATCGAATAGTAACTTATTCTTATGATGATAAAGCACCGCTTTAGCGAAAAAAATCGATTTTTTGAAAATTCTACTGTGGCCTTACCCCTTAATCTTGGTAAGACTGAATTCGAAAAATTCTCGTCATTAGGTATACATATATGTACAGGCTGGCCCGAAAATGCCTCGCATCAACGCCTATCCCAATCACCCCCATGTAATGGTGTTGAAGTTTGCGTTGTTGGAATGCAAGCGAAATTCTTTTGTGTTTTTATTTCTGCAAATTTGATTACTCTCTTAATCCTTTTTTTTTTTCAAGTTTAGGTTATGGAAGCTTGATAAGCATGTTGACAAATATTCCAGTGCTTTTTGTAGCTACAAGAGGCCGAACGAAATTGGTCCGGACGAAAAAAGAATACTTGGTTGCATCCCATGTAGGTTTCGCCAATCGAACCGTAACGGCCAATACTTGGACCAATGTTGGCGGGGCGATGATCGATTACCCAATTGTACGCCAATGCTCGGCTGAGTATTGACTAGCCAACATTGGTTTGCCAATACGAGGCCAATGTTCGGCCAAATATAGACTCGCTAATCATTGGCTTGTCGATACGAGGCCGATGTTTGGCGAAGTATAGACTCGCCAATCATTGGGTTGCCGATACGCGGCCAATGTTCGGCCAAACGTAGACTTGCTAATCATTGGCTTGTCGATACGAGGCCGATGTTTGACGAAGTATAGACTGGCCAATCATTGGTTTGCCAATACGAGGCCAATGTTCGGCCAAGTATAGACACGTTCATTATTGGGTAATCGATATGAGGCCGATGTTTGACGAAGTATAGACTCGCCAATCATTGGTTTGCCGATACGAGGCCAATGTTCGGCCAAATATAGGCTCTCTAATCATTGGCTTATCGATACGAGGTCGAGGTTTGGCGAAGTATAGACTCGCCAATCATGTTTTTGCCGATATGAGGCCAATGTTCGGCCGAGTAACGCATGATCAAACCGCAATTCGTATATTGACGATTCATTGTTTCGCGTCGAAGTCATTGAGAGACGAGATGAATACTTTTTACGAGTCCATTGGACATTATTCTTAACAACCATACTACCAAATCAATGCACTCATTGTTGGCTGATTCTCGAACGAGCTCATACGCGATACTCTGCCCATTTTTATGAACCATCCTACACTGACAGAAAAATTCTATTAATATTAACTAACCGCGTCTATTTATTTATTCTTTGTTTGAATTAACTAGAATTTTTGTGAAATCAAATTTTTCCTATTGCATTCCATTATTGGAATTATTCATTTTAAATATGTTTATTTATTCAAATTAAACTTGAACTAATGAACAAATGGTCTGTCTTTATTGGAACACACATATTAAAGGGTTGTGGGGGTAAAGAGGGTGGAGCGAGAGGAATTATATATATATATATATATATATATATATATATATATATATATATATATATATATATATAGGTTAGGTTTGGAAATTCTCCAACATGTCAGTCGATAACACTCTCTAATTATCACGATGATATTAACTAATTGATATAGTTAATGCGATACTAATAATGATGAGAATCCATTTGGTTTCTTATGGCATATCTGCGATTCAATTGTTACGAGCACTCGGTAGCATAGGGGCAGCGTGCTTGGCTATGAGTAGGTAGGTTCAAGGTTCGAGTCCCATATAGGTGAAATATTTTCTTCGAACTAATCGTTTCGAAAGACCAGGTAATGACGTATTACAATACAAAAAGAATCAATTTTTTTTTTTGGCAGTGCAGGACCAATTTTGGTGATCTATATCGGGTCACAATTATCCGCCAAGACTCGGTCGATAATCGGGCCAAGCTCGAGTGCCAATGATGGCAATCTTGACGGGGACTGATTGTTGGCCGATTCTCGAATGAACTCCTACGCGATGCTCGGCCGATTCTCGTAAGCCAATCTAGGGCCAATATTGATTGCGAATATCGGGCCGCTCTTATCATCCGAGGCTCGGTCGATGATCGGGCCAAGCTCGAGTGCCAATGTTGGCAGGCTCGGCGTCGCGCATCGGCCAATCGTTGGCCACTACCGATCACCCTACATGGGTATCCCAAGGATGCAAACTTCAGTACCACCCCATCTATGTTTTACGATCCTTTTTAGTCTTCAAGAAAGAACGCTTTTTAACCGTTTTCGGAGGTTTCCTATGACGTTGAATTTTGCATCGTTGGAATGCAACGAAAATTCTTTATTTGTTTATCTCTTCATTTTTTACCATCTAAACTCTTTTTTTCGCGTTTCGAGTGTGGATCCCTGATAAAGATGTTCAAAAATGTTTCAGTAATTCTTGTAGACTGAATGTGGTGAAATAAAAATTCGGTCGGAAGAGAAAATGTTTCCGTTGCATCCCAACGATACAAACTTCAATATCATGGTTTTCTGTAGCATAGTTTTTTCTTTTTTATGTATTTAGTTTCCTCTTAGAAGTTTTAAAAAGCAATTAGGAGTCATTTAGTCTAGCATAAGTATTTTTTTTTAATCATCCGACGTTTAGTGACAGACCCTCTCAAATCTTGTTTTGAACTTTTTATCAAAATCTAAGGCGTTTCTGTTCATTCAGCTGGTCATTTATTTAGTGCTCCACAGTGGACTTTATAACGACAACGCAAGTGAAAAAAATCGCGAGGAAAGTGCATACACAAAAGAGGAACGAAAGAAAAGCCTTTTTCTCGAACACCAAAAAAAGTAGGCATACATGGGTGTGATTCAGGTAGGTGTTGATACGAGGCATCTGGATTTTCCTTTTGGACGTCACTTTTCGGGCCACCCTGTATGTATAAAAGTCGATATTTTTCGAAATTATTTGGAAGGGAGATTTTCATTCGTACTCTTGAACATCACTTGAGTGTCCGCCTTCAATTTTGTTGAAACTCACACATGTGATAAAGCATGGCAAACCATTAGACACGTATTCTTCTTAATCTGCGGAAAAACGCTTTTAAGGGGGGAAATAATTCCTCAAAGAAAGGCGTGTCACCCCTTAATTTATTTTTTTCCAATTATTCTATAGTGGATTGATTGCTTATCACTTTACATTAGAAGAATTATGCTTTTTGTTTCATTCAGAACGGTAGACTGCTTGTGGGTGAAAAAACCACCCCCTGACACACCCTTCTTTGAGGGGTGGTTTCCCCCCTTAAAACCGTTTTCCCGCAGATAAAAAAATACGTGTCTAATAATTTTCAATGCGTCATCACATATGTGAGTTCCAATTAAATCGACGGTAGACACTTGAGTGATGTTTCTTGTTAGAGAGACCGGGAGATAGATAAATAGAAATAACTAGAGAGGCTCCCTTTTCCCCCGAGGGTCAAAAGATTCAAGAAAATTGCGGAATTTTCGAGTAACGCAGCCGGACAACGCTTTATACTGGTTGGTTGAGAAGCGAGGGGGAGGGGGTCATCCCCGGCCGATAAATATAAATTCGAATCGGACTGAAATATATGAATCGATACACACATACATATATACTTATACAGACGGCACGTTGCAATTTTATTCGAGGGCGAGTTTTGGGCAACGTGCGCGTCTGATTTGCGAGGGCCTGGACGCCCCGAGCGGAGTGCCTCGATTCTTCGCATCCCCCGCATATATCTCTGGAATTTATGACCGATGAATTATGCGCTTTGTTCGCTCTTTTTCAACGTGGTGAAAAAAAAATCGCAGTCACAGAGCGAACGGACGATAAATACGAGCATCATTGCCCAATTCGACGAACGGAGAAAAAAAAAAGAAATGAAGATGATGATTATAATGATAACGGTTACGAAAAGGGTTGCAATTTATTTTTGAAAATTTTGCGTGACACTAACTATTGGAATGAGTGTATTTTTTTACGTTAAGACATGACGTTAATGTCGAGACGTTGAGGTGACGTGAAACTCGGTCAGCAGGTAACGAAATCGGTCATTGATTAATGTCAAAGGTAGTTCAGTTTTGGAGAAAGAGCTGAATTTTAAAGCTTGCTCCTTAGCTTTTTGATTGCGGAATAATTCATCCGTTTTGCAAAATAGTTGACCGGATAGCTCGGTGTGGGATTCTAATCAGGATTCCCCATTGGAATCCAATTTGAATCCCAAAGGATTTCCATATTATCGAACAGAATCCGTTACGATTCTTGATGGATCCCATCGTATTCTGCACGTTGAATTTTCTAAACAACATATTTAGATACGCAAAATGAGTGAGTTTTAGAAGAGATTTCAGAATTGAGCGGATTTTAGAAAATTTTAGAATCTTGTCGTGTGCATTTTAGAAGATTTTACAATCATATATTGTGGATTTTAGAAGATTCTAAAATGAATGGATTTGACGAGATTTTAGAATCATATATTGTGGATTTTAGAAGATCCTAAAATGAGTGGATTTTTACAAGATTTTAGAATCTTATCTTGAGGATTTTAGAAGATTCTAAAGTGAGTGGTTTTTAGAATATTATAGAATCTTATCTTACAAAAGTATGAATCCAACAGGTTCTGAACTGTTTCTCAACAGTGCAGAATGCAGTTGGATTCCAATGAAGACTCTATTTGTGGTGTTTCCAACAAATTTGTGCACGAGATCACGAAAGGATATTTTTTTCCAAGATCCAACGAATTCCGGTTGAGGATTTCAAATAAAAAATACTCGAACGACGTCAATCGGGAAATAGCGCGGAATCCACCTGGATTCCAATGTGGACTCCCTACGTGCGGTGTCCCTATCAAAACCCTATAGGGATGTGGTATGGTGTTGAATTTTGCATCGTTGTAATGCAACGAAATTTCTTCTTTATTTTTCCATTTCTGTATTTTGATTGCTATCCAAACCCTCTTTTTCCAAGTTTAGTTTATGGAATCCTAATAAGGATCTTAAAAAATGTTTTAGTGAGTTTTGTAACCTAAATGTGCCAAAAAATGGGCATAACAAAAAAAAATCGTTGCATTGCAACAATGCAAACTTGAATCTCATAAAAAAATGTTCTCTCACAAATTATCGCCTTGTGCTATGGTTTCATCTAGAAAATCTACACACAGGAACAATTCGTAAATCGATTCTTGCCTTAAAATATTATAAACTTCCCAAAATGTATTTTCTTAATAATATTCGCAACTTCTTCTTTCAATTCTGAATTTTTAAAAATGTTAAAATAAAATGATTGTCCAAAATGTTAAAATAAAATTATTTTCCAAAATGTTAAAATACAAATATTTTTCAAAATGTTGAAATAAAATTATTTTCCAATATTTTCCAAAATGTTAATATAAAAGTTTTCCAAAATTTTCCAAAATGTTCAAATAAAACTATTTTCCAAAATCTTCCAAAATGTTGAAATCAAATAATTTTCCAAAATGTTAAAATTAAAGTATTTTCCAACATTTTCCGTTTCCAAAAATGTTAAAATAAAATGATTTTCCAAAATTTTCCAAAATGTTAAAACAAAATTATTTTCCAAAATTTTCCCAAATGTTTCAATAAAAATATTTTCCAAAATTTTTCAAAATGTTAAAATAATATTACTTTCCAAAATGTTGAAGTAAAATTATTTTCCAACATTTTCCAAAATGTTAAAATGAAATTCTCATACCGTCCGAGCAACAATAAGGTCACGTGAGAAAGGTCTCGCTTCGCATTAAGGGCTTTTGTCAAGTTAAAAAAGTCAATCGTGAAATGTAATACTCGAAATGGAAAGCCTCGCGTACTCATCGTAAAAGTTGTTCAAGGGTTCCAATGACGAAGAAGAAACCCCAGAAAAGAGACCACAAAAATGGCACTCGAGTTCTGGAAAGGCGACTATTAACGTCACTTTGGCCGCAAAATATTCGCGTTCGCCTCATTTCACGCTCGTGTATTTTTTTTTCCCTCTCTCGATTCTCCGTTCCTCGGATTAGTTGAGCCCGCGTTACACGTATGGAATATACGCACCGTACACATAAAATGGTACCCACGACTCGTACGTCGTGAAGTAACAAAAAAAAAAAAATGCGAAACGAGGCTTTTTCGCAATGCCCGCGATTGCCCGATTCCTGTGTGTGTATCCGTCTCGCTGTATACACGTGACATGCGCTAATAAATTTCTGCGTTTTGTTAATTGATCCATTAGGGCAGCGCGCGAGCGTGTTCGGTGCGCAACGAGTGTTGTCGCGCTGCGCACCGTTTTTTTTTTTCCGTATATCATCCAGGTAACAGGTCCGCGGTGAGATGAAAGAGGTCTTGGCCAGTGGGATATCGGCTTGAATCGGGGGGAAAAAGCGGCAAAGAGCGAGAGAGCGAGGAAGAGGGGAAGAAAAAAATTGCAACGCGGGGGGAGAATTAACCGCGGCTAGAAAAACGAAGGAGAAAAGGAGCGCTGGGAATGTTGGAACTGGCTGCGCTGCAGTACTTTAAATTCATCGTCGGCGTCAAACGACTCTTATACACACGCGCATATACTCTCTTTGATATATATCCGTCTTCGAGTATATCCGACTGCGTTTGTACAATGTTGTTTATCGCGGTGGAATACTTCGCAACGTACAGCCGCTTTACGTATGGGAAAATTGGGGCTCCTTTCAACCGCATTGCACCTCATTTATTTCTCCTCTCGAACACTCGAACTCTTTGACCATATTTGACCGTACGAGCGGCTCAAAGCGGGGAGAAACGGGGAAAAACGGGAAAGAGACGTCACGAAATCTCAAGCGGTTTTTGGTTCATTGGAATACATTGTTGATTGACGAGAACGTAAATATGGTGTTGAACTTTGCATCGTTGAAAGGTATCGAAAAATCTTTTTTATGTTTGCGTTCACTCAATTTTATTGTCATACAAAATTATACCACATGCACATAACAATTTATGTGCATTTAGATTGTATTTTTTTTTTTTTTTTCAAATAAAATCCGTGAAAACGTTTGAGTTTTTTTGCAGCTTGAATCTGAAGGAAGAAATTGTAGACAAAAAATGCATTGCATTCCGACGATGCAAACTTCAATTTCGTACGTATAATATGCTCTCGGAAAACGCATTTTTCTACGATGGAATAATACAAAAAAATACTAAAAAAACATGTTTATTGATCCTTCAATAATGTTTACGAAAAAAATGTATTATCGTGTACCTACTTTTGTACATTTTACAACGCTGTGTAGAAAACCTAATTGGCGACCAGGGGCATTGTATGAATCGGAAAAAAAACCAAACGTATTTTTAATCTGTCCGAGTGTGTGGTGTTTGGTATTTGGCGGAATAAAAAAATTACGAAATGGCGGCGTGCTTTGATTATCAATTTTTCTTATTTTTCTGACCATTTTGCGAGTTATATGAAAAGAAAAAAAAACATTTCGACTCAATTCTGTTACCAACGTTGACAAACGGTCTACTGGAAGTGTATGCCAAATCTGAGCCCAATCGGCCAATTGGTTATCGAGATATCATGGTTGCCGATTTGAAATGCATCGTTTCGAGAAAAACACGATTAAAGTTATTGCGTCTCGACCGCGCTCTCCAAGCGTTCTTATTATTATTTCTATAACTTGGTTAATCTTATGAGTATCATTAAACGGTTATTACATACGTATATCAGAAAGATCAGAAGAACCGTGAATTATTATTTTTTTTCTTCAAATTTCCATACAATAGTTCCTTTAACCATTTATATCAACGTGTGACGATTCTGTAACGAAAGATTCAAGTCCTCACAAAGTACCATATTGAAATATAATCCTTTTCTAAAACCATAAACGGTTCTATGATTTTTTGTGCAATTCATGCAAACTAGATGGCGTTAGTTGGATGAAAATTTGTTCGAAGTTCACTTATCGCGAGGTTGCAAGATTCGAGG
Organism: Ophion ellenae; assembly: GCA_963210295.1. Lineage (NCBI taxonomy): Eukaryota > Metazoa > Arthropoda > Insecta > Hymenoptera > Ichneumonidae > Ophion > Ophion ellenae. The sequence goes on from OY723392.1 coordinate 26,080,732, forward strand.
GTGCGTAAAGTTTGCGAAAAACGAATAAAAATGTCAACACGACTAACGATGTGTGAAAAATGTGGCGTGCCTTTGCGCTACAAGTGAAACAACTGCTTCAAAGCATTCCATACATCATAAAGGTATATTACGACGAAATGTAACATGTCTGCCACACTCCCTTTATTGCTTTATAACTAGCCCCCTGATTAATATTTTCAAAAAGTATTTTCTTTTTTTTGTTAACTACTGACAACATTTTTGTTGGCCTTCGAGAAATGGTTATATTTGAAGCATTTTCAACAAACTTTTTCTTAATAGCTCAAAGCAATCTTTTGTTCAAGCCGAATAAATGTGTTCGTAATCTTATGAATAATCTCAATACCACAACTTCGTGATTTTCTATGAAAATCCAGCTACTGTTTTTTTATTTCGAATCTCCAATTTGAGTCTTTGCGTACAAACGTCAAAGCAAAAATATCGACGGAGGACATAACGTCATCAGACATAAAATAAATCCCATTAGCATATATTTTTCCATTAGACTCTATATCCGTTTGCGACTAAATAAAATATATTTAATAAATATATTTTTAAATATAAATATATTTAAATATAAATTAAATTAAAAAATTTAAATATTTTTTTTCGAATACACGATTTCTCTCGAAGACTGAAGTCTAGAGTGAAAAGACCCCTTAAGTGTTTCATTCCATTTTGGATTTATGAAATATTTTATGCATTTAGTACACTTAGATTTACAGTGTACATTGTAAGCAAATAAAGATTCATTTGAATCGAATCTTAATTTATTCAATTTAAATATATTTAATATTTAAAGAGAATAGCTGAAACAAATAAAAAAAATAGCTTTGAAACGAATAAGATCGTAGTAGGCCGTGAGACAAGGAAAAAAACCTATTTCATTCAAATAGATCCCATTAAAATTAAATATTTTTTTTCCGCAGTGCGTAACATATAATTTCCAAATTCCTTTAATTTCTTTTGACACAATTGGCCCACGAAAGTCCTTCGACGATTTCTTAAATTACTTATTCCGCGATTCGCGATATAAATCTGCAAAAAAAATATTTAGCACAATAATAAAAATATAAAATAACTCGTTGCATTCCAACGATGCAAACTTCAACACTATATTTTCCGAATAAGTACCGAATCCGCGTTGGACACTTTCGAAGATGTTAACTCCCTCCATGGAAATTTATATACGCAAAAATATACTGCAAATTTATTTGATTAATAATTGTAATATATGTGAAATGTATGCCATATATTGCAAATATATGTTGCATATATGTGCCAAATTCTAATTTTCGTAACGTTTTTATATATGAGATGTATATGCGCGGTATTACTGTATATCAATGTATCATATATCAATGATATATGTAGCATTTACCCTGCATATATACCACATATATTTAGCATATATGTTGCATACACACTGCGTACATACCACATATATACTGCATAAATGGTACATATATGCCACATATATACAGATATGCGTAGCATATCTGTATACAGTGTTTATATGTAATAGCGTACTTTAACTGTAAGTTAAGTTTTTTTAAGTTTAAGTTTTAAGGTTTTATTAAGTTTAACTGTAATAGTGTTTATACACAGCATATATTTTTTGTCAGGAATATGTATCAAAAATGTATGCGTCATATATGACGCATAAATGACACATATATGAGTCATATATGACGCATACGTTTTTGATATATTTTTCTGACAAAAAAATAGATTGAAAATATATCGAAAATATATGCGTCGTATATGCCTCATATATGCATCATATATAGTGTTTATACGTAGCATATATGTTTTGGTCAGAAAAATATATCGAAAATATATGGGTCATATATGCGTCATATATTTGGTGCATATATACTGAATATATACGTATTATTCTAATTTTCGTCACTATGCGTCCGATATATATATATATATATATATATATATATATATATGTAGCATATATTTTCTGCGTATATTTTACATACATAAATTTCCATGGGGGTCCTCTCCTTTCGTCACCTCTCTTTTTTTTAAATCAACAATGCGATTCTCCTCTATCGTACATTGGTCGTCTGTCGCGAGACTCTTATCAGCTCGTGTGAACGCGCGTCCTCGCGCTCCGCGTATTCGACTCTGAATGCATTTTTTTTTGTCGGCCATGCGCGAACGTCGGCGTCCGGCAAAAGACGTTTCACACAGCAGCCGAGGCCGCAGTTTTCTTCTTTAGGTTCGCGCAATCCTGTACACGGCTCCTCGTGTTTGATGCTTGCTCACGCCGCTCTCTCCATGATGATGATGATGATCATCATCATGATGACGATGATGCCTCGACACTGGCTCTGAGCCCGCGCTGAGAAACGATAAGCGCTAACAGCAAAGTGAAACACGAGACTTCTTACGCTCCTGCTCCTTTCCTCGACTCTTTTCATCCTCTTTTACTTAACCCCCCCCCCCCCCGACCTTCCTTCCTGCCCTCGTCCTCCCGACGCTCATCTCTTGGCAGAAACGCACTCGAAAGCGGCTCCAGTCAAACTCCTCGTATTCGCGTTTCTCTCGCGATTTTGCCACCACCTGAGAAGTCTCGCCAACTTTGTCTCTCCCCGCTCTTTCGGCTTCCGTCTCTCTTTCTCTCACTTAGGATCATGGGATAAAAGTTATCGCGTGCTTGGCCTCGCCATTAGCACCTATCTCTCACACCACCCGGGAGGAATTTCTGCCGGGATTTCCTCTTCGAAACTAACGTTACGCGGATCGGCGAAAAAAACAAAAACGAAAGAGAATCTCCGGTAGCCGCGCACTCACTGCCCGGATTCGATAAGTGTTTGGCCGTTCTTTGCCAATGCGCGGATCCCTGCTCAGCTTTGACTCGAAACGTACAATTTGGTTGCCGTGGCGACTGACAAATAATTGTAAATGTGCTTTCGAAGAAGCCTCACGAAGTATTCTTCCTTGAAGTTTGCGATATTTTATTAGATCTCCCGATGCGTTTGCGTTCTTACACTGGGGGAAAACAATTAATTTAGATAGGATTTATTTAAATAAAAGAGGTTTTTTCCTTGGTTCTCGGCCTACTACGTCTTCTTTGTTTCGAAGATATTTTTTTTACTTGTTTAAGCTATTCTTTTTAAATATTGAATATATTCACATCGAATAAATAAAGATTCGATCCAAATTAACGGAGACTTTGTCCTTGGAGTGCCATATTTCAGGTGTTTACATTTTATTTTTTTTAAAGGAAACGAGTAAAGCTTTTTGAGTGCGGTTTTTTCTTGCTTTTATTCATGATATACAGAAGGTTGAAAAAAAATTTTGTTGAAAAAAAAAACCAAAATGTTGCAGCTCCGCGAAAACAGGTCCTCAAATCGCGGGAGGTAAACGGCTGACATCACTGCCCCCTCTTTGTTGATCTGAAACACAAATTCAAAGCATATTATCAATCTGTGACCCTTTGGTCATGGAATGACGGATGGGTTTTTCGTTTAGTACAAATTTCGGAAAATGGCGGCAATTAAACAAAAAATCGGATTTTCGCGTTTTTTTTCGCATAAAAAGATAAATAATAAATGCAAAAATGTATCTATCGAAAAAACGATCCGTCATTCCATGAAGACATATTTTCTGAGTATGCTGTCCAAATTTCAGGTCGATATGTTAATTCCAGCGGTCAGGAGAATGTCAGCCATTTTTAAAAACGTGTTTTCGAGAAAAACGCGTTTAAAGTTTTGTAATGTGTTTACACAAATGTGTTTATAATTACCGCTAATCGGCAATGCCTGGTCCATAGAGGCATCCCTCCTCTTCTTCTAGCTGCTCATGTTGAGCCGCTAACATCTCCCGCCGATTTCAAGGACAAAGTCTCCCTTAATATTGATTTGCTTACAATGTACACTTTACATCTAAGTGTACTATATGCATAAAATATGTCATAAATGCAAAATAAAAAGGAATACTTAATTGAGGGTTTTACGAGAATGATTTTGTATCGTAATTCGTCATTCCCTGGCCTTTCGAGATGATTTCTATCGAAGAAAATATTTCACCTATATGGGAATCGAACCTAGAACCTACCTACTCATAGTTACGCACGCTCGCAGATATGGCTAAGAGACCAAATGAATTCCTATAAATATTTGCCGTATCACATAAACTATGTCAATTAGTTAATATCATTGTGATAATTAAGGAGTTTTATCGAATAACATGCTATATAATTTTCTAACATAACCTATATATAGATATAATTTCTCTCTCTCCGCCCTCTCTACCCCTACACCTATTTGATATGCGTGTTGCAATAAAGACAGACCATCCAATCAAACAGAAAAATGGTCGACGGTACGAAAATTATATTTAATTTGAAAAAATAAAAATCAAGTAGATCCATTTAGTGGGTTCAACAAAATTGTTTTTTGAGCAGATGAAACCGAATCACAGATATATTAGGATCAAATAAAATGTTTAGTTATTGGACGATATTGAATATATTTTGATTCGAATAAATCAATATATTTAAAGTAAATCATTTCCATAATGGAATGCAACAGGAAAAATTTGATTCCACGAACAATTTAATTAATGCAAATAAACGAAAATCAAATAGACGCGATTGGTTCATATGAATAGAATTTTTCTGTCAGTGTATTCTAACTTCTCATTTTTATCTGCGGCGATTTGGGAGGGTTTTTTACAATAGAGTTTTATTTATTAAAAAAATGCGTTCGTAATAGTTTTATTTATTTTGTTATTTCATTATGATAGAGTTTAATTTTTTTCATAGTAGTTTTAGATGTTTTAAATTGATTTATAATAGAGTTAAATTTGCGTGAATTCTCGTGAGAGCGGTAAAGCGATTTTTGAAAAATGCTCGTTTTCGAATGTTTTTTTCAAGGATCTCATGTTCAGCTCGTTCGATTTTTCGTGGATGCGATTCGCGTTAATCAACGAGCTCGTATATCAGATTTCATCCGTTTTTTACTTCAACCCGTGATCATGATGTTTTTTTTTTCATTATAAAAACTTCATTTTTTGGCTGAGGTAAATCAGGTTCGGTTTCGATGGATTTTGGTCCAGTATGGCCGATCGGGACTGTTCTCGAATTGAGTAAATTGCATTTTATCACTTCCGCGACATTGGATGTTACGGATTCGTTAACGATCGTATAAACTTTATCAATTCGACCTTTCACACGCGGATGATCCAGCTCAAATGATCAATCTACGGAGGATATTAACGTCACCCCGAAATTTGACTTTTACGATCTCTTGCGGGTTGATGGCGAAAATCCGGTGGTTCCGTTACGGACCTTTCCACGCCCAAGCGGGCGAAGGGTCTCACGGTTTTTCATTTTGAATCAATTTTGGAACGTTTTTGGAGCAACACGAATGAATCAGCCCATTATAATGTGCCATTTTTTCTCAGTCTTGCCATTTTTCTAAAAATTACCATTTTTTTTTCTCACTATCGTCATTTTTTCTTGCATTATTGCAATTTTTGCTCGCAACTTTTGCCATTTTTTTCTAATAATTACCATTTTTTTCTGTCACGATTATCATTTTTTCCTCACCATTGCTATTTTTTCTCACTATTGCCATTTTTCTCTCATCATTGCAATTTTTTTCTTATTATTACATTTCTTCTCTATTTTTGTTAGCCTCACGGGACCCAAACGAATTTTTTTCCTCGTCTGAAAAGTGAATGCGGCATTTTTATTGGCTGTTGGAAAGCTTATGAAAATTAATTGAAAATATGAATGGAGAGAGTATAGTTGCGATGTCCATTTAACTTGGAACGCCTCGTAGATTCGGCTAGACGGTGAAATATTGAACGCATACGATATTGGGTGGTTGTTGCTAACCGGACGATCATGCTCGTCCAACCGACTCTCTCTCTCTCTCTCTTTCTTCATACGTCTATACACATAACGAATTGTATGTAACTCCACTTTACATCTATTTGTAACATCAAACATGTCTCTATTTTTACGAACGCCGCTAATACGCCATCGCGGGGCACTCAGAAAATTGATTCCCGCGAGTTGCGTTTCGGATTTAGTCGTAAAGACCGATAACCGTCTGTCACTCCCGATCAGCTCCAATTACGTCCAACGGCGTTTCATATTATAGCACTTTTCGGGTCTCTCGTCTGGCATCGGTCGAAAACCCCGAAGCTGCCCTGCAACTGAGCGCAAAAAGACTACTTTCGAAATTGATTATGAATAAATAATGAATTTTATATAAGGAACAATGAATTGAATATAAATGAATAATAATTTTTTCATAAATAAATATTAAAATTTGAGGTACAAATATTTAACATAAAATGAGCAGAAAAAGACGACGTTGAAGTTTGCATCGTTTGGAATGCAATGACTTTTTTTCCCCCATTTTTGATGACTTCATTTTTATTATTATCGAAAGCCTTCCTTTTTTGCAAATTGCGGTCGCAAATTTCTAATAAGAATATGGAAAAACCTTTGAGTGATTTTTACAGCCTAAATCGGCCAAAATAAATTCGAGCAATTGGAAAGGATCAATTTTGGTTGCATTCCAACGATGGAAACTTCAATGTTATGTTGAAGTTCTTTTTTCAATTCTCCAAAATTCCTTCGGCCCATTTGAGCTACGATAATCACGCAAAATCACGCAAACATTTTTCAGGAAGCTTATATAGCGATTTACAACTTCAATCCGTACAATATGATTTTGGATAATAACGAAAGTAAAAAATGAACAAGAATCTTCGTTGCATTTCAACGATGCGAACTTCAGCGTCATATGAAAAGTTTGAGTGTGATCAGTCTCTTATAAAGATGAGTGATATTGTTCATATCCATAACGCACATCAATCGCACTCGAACTTCTGCTGTCCTTTTTACAAAAATCATATACCGCGTGCTCAAAAATTCGTTGATCATTCCGTTATCTGAAGACACGTTGAAATCTTAAGAATTCGAATAATAAAGATAAATAAAAATGATAATACTCATGTTTACCGAGTATTAATGTACTCAAATATGTGTGTGTGTGTGTGTGTGTGTGTGTGTGTGTGTGTGTGTGTGTGTGTGTGTGTGTGTGTGTGTATTCATATACATGTATGTGTGTATATATATATATATATATATATATATATATATATATATATATACAGGGTGTCCCTCTTATCTCAGCCACCCGAAATGACTCGATAATTATCGACGTCACAAAAAAATGACGGTGGTGTGACGGTGGCCATTAAATGCGACCGATTTTTTTTTATTTCGGTGGAGGCGCTGACGCTTTTTTAAATGGAATGGTACATTTTTTTTTCAACCATCTTATGGAGCGCCTCAAGCCGCATAAAAACATTAGAGGGTCAAAATCGTTCAAGGTCATTCAAGGTCAGTGTCGATGATACAAATCTAAATATCTCGGATCACTACCAAATATTTGGTAGTGATCCGAGATGTTTAGATTTGTATTTCATTTTAATAGGTGACCTTGAATGACCTTGAACGACTTTGACCCGCTAATGTTTTTTTATGCGGCTTGAGATGCTCCACAAGATGGTTGAAACAAAATTGTATCATTCTATCTGAAAAAGTGGAGGTGACCTTCATTGTGCGTCAGCGTCTCCACCGCAATAAAAAAAAAATTGCCTCACTACCAAATATTTGGTAGTAATCCGAGATATTTAGATTTGTACTTCATTTTAATAGGTGACCTTGAATGACCTTGAACGACTTTGACCCGCTAATGTTTTTTTTATGCGGCTTGAGATGCTCCACAAGATGGTTGAAAAAAATGGTATCATTCTATCTGAAAAAGTGGAGGTGACCTTCATTGTGCGTCAGCGTCTCCACCGCAATAAAAAAAAAATTGGTCGCATTTGATGACCCCCTTCACACCGTACATCTTTTGTCTGGAACATTTTTTTTTACGTCGATAATTACCGAGCTATGTCGGATGGCAGAGATGAGACGGACACCCTGTATATATGTATATGTATATACACAGTTGAACCTCGATATAACGAAGATTTGTCCATTCCCTTCCGATAGACACCCCAAACCTTTATACAACATAATAATATACATTATGCCTTAATTGCTAATTGCTTGCAAAAATGGCTCTAATTTGAACCTTTCTTTAAAAAATATCCCTATATTTATACCACTAATTCATTTTATTTTTTAACATTTTAAACATGATCTCGATGTAACGAAACCTCGATATAACGAACTTCCCTAGAGATTCGTTATATCGCGGTTCGACTGTGTATATATATACATTTGCCATAATCGTACCCATCTTCATGTTCCTATAGAAAGGGGTCGATTTATCTTAGGTATTAACGAGTAAACATTTGCCCTCGTACATGCCTAAGTAACGTTGGGCCCTCAAATAGATCTTCTAGTTGAGAATGCGGGTGTATTGCGAAACAGACCAACAACGTTGAGATGTATGTACCAACTTTACATCGGTACGTATGTATGTGTGTATATGCACATACATATATACACACACATAAGTACAGATTTAAAGTTGGTACATACATCTCAACGTCGTTGGGTGTGCACATATATTGGGTCAACGTGTGTACATATATGTGTGTGTGACAAAAGGTATATAAGCCCGTTTTTGAATCATACATTGGAAGCGGCCTCCCGCTTCCATGTATATTAACGAAGACGAGCGCTGTTCATAACGTAACTTAGCGCGCCGCTGCTGTGGCTGCTGGTCGGTTCAATAGCTGATTAGATTTATCGAGATATCGTTACCAGAGCTTCGGTCTGTATCTTCGTGTTATAGGGACATCGATATATATATATAGCTGCATGGTTACAAATAGAGTAGGTATACAGTACACTGTTAACGTGACTCTTATCGTTGGGAGATCCAGACCACTGCCCCTAGTCGTCGCTTTGCGGCAATAAAGATTCCATCGACATGATATTACGTACGGCAGCTTACGGCTATATCGTATGTTTGTGTATATATGCGTATATGTTTGTGTGGGTGTGCAAAGCTTGTTAGCCACTGAGAGCTTGTAGTTGAAAAAAATTGAGTCGAAAACGTGATAATCCGCATGGTATACGGGGCAATTCGTTGCTCTTCGTTCCTCAACGACAAGTGGCGTTAATTTTTTAGCTGTCCTTTTCTATTTGCAATTCTATTTAACAGTTTGCACGTAGCTCGTGGCCGGAAAAAAAGAGAAATTTTCGTGAACTCTGGGAAAACATGTAATGGATTGAAATGGATTGCATTAAGGTAGTTCCTCTGCGAAAATCTCAACCAAAAGTTTACATACCATGTTCATGTTTAAAAGATTGATAATTGGTTTAATTAGTAATGAATAAAATTAAAAACTACGCAATATTGACTCGGTACTAGTAGATAATACGATGGATATCATTTGTTGCCGTAAAATATATTTTTTATTGTGTTTTTGATCGACCATTGCCAGTAAACTTTTTGCCGGGACTGTCCAGGCTTTGCCCGAATTGTTTTTTTTCCAGGCTTTGCCAGGCTTTGCACCAAAATTGTGAAGGCTTCTCATGGTTATATCTTGGAAACTAGATGGTGAATCATTCTCATTTTTTTTCACATTATTCGTGATATCTTACTGTAGCTTATCCTCGTTTTTTTAAATCAATTTCTTAATTTTAGTTTTGACGGTAAAATTAATGATGCTCTGTTTGCCCATCATAACGCATTTGTTACGTGTAAACCAAGCCAACTTTAAGTGTAAATATCTCAGGTTTGGGGTGGTCAAACTTATTCAAATTGCACAGATGTTTGGATAATGTATTAAATAACGTATATGTCAAATTTCAATCATTTCTTAATTCAACTCTTCTGTGGAGGTACTACCTTAAAGAGCATGATTTTGAGTATCTTTTACAATTTTTGTACTGAAAAATATTTATATATCTGGAATAAAAAATCAAACGCATTCAATTTTTGCATGAAATGTGCTTGGACAAAGGATTTAATACAATATCGATTTTTGAAAAATGACCGCAGTCCAGGTATCGATTTTCGGTGAAAACAACCGTCTACTTTCGTTAACAAAAAAAACTATGCATTGAAAAAATAATACTTTGTTTGAGCACTGCTTTTTGATATGTAAAAGAAGCTTGTACAATTTTAAGTTGATCGGTGCAGTGATTTTTCAGATATCGTCCTCACCAATTTTGAAAAAGACATTTTGGGAAAACGCCTTGAAAGTTTGCCGGTTCGCGGATCCTCCTATGAAGGCCTATAACTTCCTCAATTTTCAACGGATCGGCTTTAAATTTCGAGAGAATATTTTTGAAGTGTTATATTTTGAGAATCCGCCGACAACTGAAATTCGATATTTTCAAAAAAATTTACTAGGTGTAAGCCTTTAAGGGGTTAGGCCACAGTAACGGGTATAAAATCATATGCGCATTTAACAATTTTTTTTTCGTATGACAAAGTGAATTCACTCATAAAATGAATACACATATTTCTTTTGATGTACAAAATGGCCGACTACTCGAAACTTCTCGAAACAGCTTTTTTCCATTTAGCGTGACAAATAACTTCAACAATTTTCACTCGATTTACTTCAAATTTAGAAGTTATGTTCCTAATTGCATTTCGCAGAGAAGTACGTACGGAATTTCTGATTAATCGAAAACTTTTCATTTTATGAGCAGTTTATGAGCAGTTGTAACGAAATTTTTCACTGAACATTCATTTCTTAAGTTCAAATACCTACAACTTTTGAATAAAACAACATTCTTTAAATTCCTTACGTACGTCTCTAGGGATTCTAATGGAGATTGACGAGGATTTTTGTTTTTTGTTCTAGGTAAAAATTGGGGATGCTAAATGTTACGCCGCGGAGCGCCTAAAAAAAGAAAAAAAACATATATATGTTTTCCAACAGCTTGATATTCATACCAAATAGATGTGTGATTAAGTTTACGAGGGAATCACTTTTTCATACGAAAAGAAATTGTTAAATTCGCACATAATTTTATACCCGTTACTGTGGCCTAACCCCTTGAATGTTCTGTTTGCCGATTCTTTTCGTGGTCCGTTTGAATGGCATCTTATGGGCTCCAGACGTTTTATACCTGTGATGCGTAACTCAAAATGTTCATACGTCGTCGCAGTGGCAATTTTTCTGTTTTTCGTTTACTTTTGTTTTCCTCTGATGTGAGTCCTCTATCGGATTTAGCGTCAACAGAACTTTTCGAAATTGGAGAAAGCTGAATGTCTCGAAAGTATTGCAATTTCAAAATAAAAACGGGGCAACGGAAATGAGTGAAGTTATCGTGCATTTCGAATTCCTTTGATTTCTCACGCGACGGATCGAGGGAGACATATCGAAAGATCTCTCGAAAGGCCATGCGCGGTCTCTCATTATTCGACCTAATGCCGCTAATCGGTAGCGGCCCGTGAAGTCACGCGAACTGAGCCTAGATCGTTAATCACTCACGTCGAGGCCTAGGTGCATTTCTTTCTGCGATCTTTTCCCTGCCTGTCTGTATCTGTCTCCCTTTCTCCTTCCCCCTCTTCTTCTCTTTCCCGGTTTTTTCATCGATGGCAAAAAATTTCCATGCAGCACAGTGAATGCAAGTAAGAGACAGATAGATTCGCTCGAAGGCCGAACAAAGACGTCGTCCTTTTGTCCACGGAAATTTCGTTTGTGAAAGGTGAATGTTTTATGTGTATATATATATATATATATATATATATATTTCGATCCATAAAACTGTGAGAGGTGGTGTACTGTATTTTTTTTTTCAACTACAAGTAGGAAAATCGTGGTTTAAAAAAAATGTTCGGCTGTCTATCGGTACGTTTGTTCGCTAATAATTCGAAAACTACTAAATCGATTTCGGTGAGTCTGACAGAAATAGAGTGTGACGTGTGGAATACGGTTTAGGCTATTGCGCATTACGCTGTGTCGTTAATTACAATTACAGCGAGTAAGCGGAAATTCCTGAAAGAATTTCACGAACTTATGGAAAATTCTATGAACTTTGAAAAATTTCCAGCATAAACCAAAATGTACAGATAATTAGGCATGCTTGATAATGAATGGGGGGATAGAGTAACAGAGAGAGCTGAAGAGAGAGAGAAATTTAGGTGGGTAAGAATCCCACACAGTGAGATAGTGTCGACCCTTCTAAGTATCTTATATAAGATGTTCCATAACCCCGCCGGAGATCTTAAAAAATATAGGATTCATGCGGTAGATGGTCCATCATTAGGATCTCAACACGGATAAAGCCGAGGGTAGCTAGAATACATACATACATACATACATATATACATACATACATACATACATATATATATATATTTCTTGGTAAGATCTCGGAGAAAAGTTGCAGGCAGGATGGAGAGTCCAAGAAAGACGAAAAGACGGATTATCCGGATCAAATTATGTATAATAGTTTTGTCAATGCTGCATATATAGATTCTTCGCTTAATTATTTCTTTCTTCAGCTTTGGAGCTTTTCTCGACGGTGCACGCGAACCACAGGGTTCACTCATCCCTACAGTGGACAGAACGAGCCGCGAATAATCACTTGGCTTTAAGAATATGCATCCATTTCCGGTACAAAAATTCTACGATTTCAGAATTAAACGCTTCATGATGTCACGTGAAGTTAAATAGCATAGCTATATCGAGGATCTTATAAATATTTGCTTTATTTGAAAATGAAGGAAAACCGGAAAAAACGGGAAAACTTTAGAGAAAAATCGTAAGTGTGTATTAAAAATTATAGAATTAATTTCACTAAAAAATCGGAGGTGTGTTGATCATCATTTCGCGTTCAAACGGTTTGTATAAATAATTTTTTTTTGCTGTCACCGCGTATGGTGAATCCTTAAGGTATTGATTAAATATGATTTAGCAAAGTACAATATTCACCAAATAATACACATATTTTTTCAGCAGTACACCGCCCGTAAATTCGCACTTTATCGTGTGACTTCTTTGACACAATACTTCTTTCGGCGGAGCGCCCGAAATGATTCATAATATGGCACAAATCGATAATACATTAACACACGATGAGGAATAATTTTATTCCAACCCGGTGTGAAATGTCGCAGTGAATGAAATTTTGAGCAATCGGGGACAGCAACAACAAATGCATGCAGGTACTACAACTTCATGTACATGCACATGTATGTATATCTTTCACATTGCATGTCATTCACTATACCCGACTGTGTCAATAGCGTTAAATCGACAATAATTGACGCTTATGACTATAGACGATATCTGGTTATCGAAATTGAGTTTCAGCGGCAATTTAATTGCACGTGAATTTCCCGAATAGCTCTCGCACAGATGTGATTACAACGTATACAGTAATAACGTATTAATAATTATTATTAACTTTGTTTAACTGCACGTAAATTCCGCAAAAGAGCGGCCCATACGTGGATGACTCTATGGGGTATTTCAATCGATGAGCAATTATTTTTTAATCACCTCATTTACTTCAATCGTCATCACAAATTTGCAATTTACTTTCGTATCAAATTCGTCTCTTCGGCGATGCGAATGCCCGGAGGTTCGCCAAGAAATATATCGAACGTTGAAAAATATATTATCGATCACATCAAATTTGCGCAGTGGGAAATCGTATCCTCTTTTTTCACTCCCGGGCAATTCTCCGTCTCCCCGGTGTCGTACATTGATCGCTCTCCTTTCATCGCCGACATAATGTTCGGCGCTCATCATATCCTCGGCGCACGCTCGGGTATCCCTTGCATTTTTCCTTCAATCCATCCCCCTCGCCGCCGCTCTAAAGCTTTTCATTTTTTCTTTCGTTTTCCGCTCCACCACGTCTCTATCCGCTCTTTTTTGTCGCGTCACATCTTTCTGGCTTAGGATATCCGTAGCTGCCCACTTCACATCCTCGAAACTCTCCATAACGCGTCATTCTACCGTGCAGCCCGGCCGTGTGTACCTGTGCGCGGAACAGGTATAAGGGCGATCTTTTCGAGGGACCATCCCGCCCGAGAGGGAAAGGAGCGTAGAGTGGAGAAAGAAGAAGATGCAGCGACTGAATGACGCATAGTTTATTCATCGATTCTGGGTGTGTGCGTGTGTGTGCGCGCGCGCGCGTGTGTGTGTATGAGAGAGAATGTGTGATGTAGGTGTGTGTGAGAGAGAGTGTGTGTGAGGTAGGTGTGTGTGATGTAGGTATGTGTGATGTAGGTGAGTGTGATGTAGGTGAGTGTAATGTAGGCGAGTGTGATGTCGGTGTGTGTGATTTAGGTGAGTGTGATGTAGGTGTGTGTGATGTAGGTGTGTGTGTGATGTAGGTGTGATGTGGGTGAGTGTGATGTAGGTGAGGGTGATGTAGGTGTGTGTGTGTGTGTGTGTGTGTGTGTGTGTGTGTGTGTGCGTGCGTGCGTGCGTGCGTGTGTGTGCGTGTGTGTGTGTGTGTGTGTGTGTGTGTGTGTGTGTGTGTGTGTGTGTGTGTGTGTGTGTGTGTGTGTGTGTGTGTGTGTGTGTGTGTGTGTGTGTGTGTGTGTGTGTGTGTGTGTAATGTAGGTGTGTGTGACGTAGGTGTGTGTGACGTAGGTGTGTGTGATGTAGGTGTGTGTGTGATGTAGGTGTGTGTGTGATGTAGGTGAGTGTGATGCAGGTGAGTGTGATGTAGGCGAGTGTGTTGTAGGTGAGCGTGATGTAGGTGTGTGTGTGTGTGTGATATAGGTGTGTGTGATGTAGGTGTGAGTGCGTGTGTGTATAGGTGTGAGTGTGTGTGTAATGCGGAAAGGGCATTTTGAAGACATTCGACTTTGAGAATCGTCCTCATCATACTCCATTGTGTAGTGTTCTGATGCTCGACATGATTCGAATCCTAATGTCTGCAATGTCAATTCTATATCAATGTGAGCATAGTTATAAAAAGGTTGCCGCAAAATCCATGATTCGTTTTGAAAAATGTTAAGGACAGCCAGGTGTGCTGATGATCATCAGCACACAGGTATGTATAACTGTTCAGAGTATCCTCTCCCCATTTACAAGGTGGCACGAAAAGTGACGTCCAAAATAAAAATCTGAATGCCTCGTATAAGCCTAATGCCTATGCGAATCAGTCCCACGGATGCTCTATGATATTTTTTAGTGTTCTTCTTTGTGTATGCACTTTCCTCGCAATTTTTTTTTACTTGTGTTGTCATTACGAAGAGCGCTGTTAAGCAACAAATAAATGACCAACTGAACATTAACGTAAATGCCTTGGATTCTGAACAAAAGTTAAAAACATAGCTTCCAGAGGAACATCCACTAAAGCTCGGATGATGCAAAAAAAAACTTATACTAGTCTAAATGACTCCCAATTGATTCGGAAAGTCTCTAAGAGGAAAGCACATACACGAAAGGAAAACATTTTTAGCTTTGCTACAGGAAAGCTCGGAATAAAAAAAAAATTCTTTTCTCTCGGAAACTAAAAAAGACCGTAGAACATAAATGGGGGTGACTCGGATAGGTATTGATGCGAGGATGTTTACTTTGAAGGTCACTTTGCGGGCCACCCTGTATACATTGCTTGTTCTTGTTCCACACCCTGAAAGAGCGACCAACGGGTGTCGAAAGTGCGGCACGGTGAGCCCGAGAGTGTGTAAGCAAAACTCCGGTCCACCCATGTTGTGGCTGTTGCTCCTCCTGTTTGGTAGGATCGCAGATACATCGCGACGATGTGAAAGAATTTCGAGTAAAAGGGCGGTGGCGGCCTCTCGAAGAAAGGGAAGAAGGTACGGGAGGTATAGTTGTCCCGAGCAACGTCCAACTGAGCAAAAAGGGACAGGGAGAGAAAGGAGCGAAAGGACGAAGGGAGCGAGGGATTTTGCAAGCTTGGCAAAGATGTAGCACCGAAGACGAAGGAAAGAAAACAAAAGGAAAAGGAAGAGCCACTTCTCCGACCCGTGCAAGCTGGAACACGCTCGTTCGGCAACGCTTCCCGTTCACGATCTTTCCCGAGCAGTGCCCCAAGAATGGAATGCGGAGTGAAGGGATCGACCATTTCCTTGGGCTTCGTTTCTGTTCCTCTCAAATGCTACAAATCGTACTTGACGATTGGCGAAATTACAGTTGCGAAATACACGCTGATACGACACTCTTAGATACTCATAGTCCTAATAGTTTTTCGCAAAATGTGAAGAACTTGGAAAACGAAGACTTCCGACGTCACGATGAACCTGCCGTTTCGACGTTTCAAACGAGTCTTAAGGGGTTAGGCCACTCTAGAGGCCGAAAAAATACGCTTTTTGGAGATTTTTTTTCTCAGAAAAACTACGAAATAAACCGAGATTACAAAAAGGGTGTTTATCATACATATCAGTGACTGTATACAATAATTTTTTTGAAGCGATTCATTTCAAAATGGCGGCTGTGCAGCGTTTATCTCAAAACTGCATTTTTTAAGTTGGCCGGAAACATAGACAATTTTCAACCGATTCACTCGGAATGTTGAATATATTTTGAAAAGTACATTGTCTATGGAAGTACGTAGGATTTTTTTTAAATTGCATAATTCATTTGTTATTAACAATTATCTGACGATTGTTTAGCCAAATTTTTGGAAAGTGAAAAAATCGCCTGAAAATCGTGTTATGTCGCCGAAATGTCACTGTATGGCAAATTACGTTAACGGGCCCGCGTAAGCTTAGGGCACATAAAGTAGGTGGATTTTCTATATTTTTTGCTGATGAAACCATTGGAATAACGAGGTCGGGATTTTACACACAATTAATAAATAGTCGTGTCAATGTTGAGTTTTTCTTTCGTTGAAAAATATCGGTAAACAATGAAGTTATTATCTGAACCAAGTGCCGCCGTTGCTGCATGGCCCATCGGTGGCCATGCACCAATTCTGGCAGCTACGGTGATGTGAAATGAAAAATAACAAATATACTTTTACTATAATAACAAAACTTTTTAACCCTTCGTGGTCACACTTCCCATTTCGATCACGGTGGTCACACTGGGTTGATTCTAAACAGACAATTTTCAAACAAGTATTGTGACCAAGCTAGCTACCCAAAAAGGCTCAAAAAATTACTGAACATGCTTTGAAGATCGTGGATGACGTACGAAAAATTTAATTATAAGAAATGAAATGGCCAAATATTTTTAAAAATGCATATTAAGATGAAAACGAGAAAAATCACTTTTTCAATGAAACAATCATAACTCCGCGAATTTTCAATATTATTACCCAAAATTTGAATCTGAAACTCCTTAGAGATAGTCCTTTTGGGGAAAAAATAACAGCGTAGTACGCGCTCTAAAAAAAGTACTTTATTCGAATTTCTAACGGTCTCTACGTATATAGATACTCCAATCTTCAGATGGATCAAGTCCCATTCAAAGCCGGGAACTATTGTGTATTTGGGCCCAAAGTTGATCGACGGGTCGATTTTACCCACGGTGACCACGAAGGGTTAATGTCTGGGTACCTTTTTGAAACTTTGAAAATGACGGAAATGGCAAGCTGTAGAAAAAAGTTAGATTTTCGATCAAAGAAAACAACTTCAATCTTTTGTTATCAACAAATGGCTAAACATAACGAAAAATCGTCCGGCCATATGATAGAAAATGTTATAAACTATGTTCTGTCCGAATGTGAAGTGAATCGGACGAATAAGTTTTGACATACGTCGAACTGTGAGAAAAGAAGTTCGTTCTGCGACCAAAAAACAACATTCATTAAAATGAATCAACAAATGTATAAACAAATCGAAAAGTCAAGTGGTGATTTGATGGAAAATGTTAGACAGATTTTGAGATACGTCGTACACTTCACAAAAAATAGTTTCGAGGAAAATGGAAACGAGAAAAGGGTAAATCGCCCCAGGGCAGTTCGCCGTAGCGAAGTGGGTGATCAGACCCTTTAAAAAAAATTCTGGACCAAACGTTTCTGAATTCTGATGATCTACCACTCACCTTACCTCTCGGTGCGGACAAGTGTAACGTCGAGACTTTGCAATGGTGTTCAGTATCCGTTCTCAGCACTCGCTCAGTACAGGACCCCAAAAAAGGATGTTGCTGAAGTTTGCATCGTTGGAATGCAACGAAAATTCTTTTTCATTTTCTTTTTTCTCCATTTTCATTGTTATCCAAAATAACTTATGATAGATTTAGGTTCTAGGTCTCCAATGAGGATGTTAAAAAAGTTCACATGAGCTTTGGCGTGCCAGAAAAAAATTGGCAATTGGAAAAAAATTATTTTCGTTGCGTTCCAACGATGCAAACTTCAGCATTATAAAAGAGGTAGGTTCAAACAAGGAAATCAAGCCTCAAATATGAGCACCCGCGTAGGCCAACGTTAAAAGACAACAGCCGTGTCTCCAACGCTGTCGATTTTTGTTTCCCAACTCTTGGCGGGGTTTGTACTCGGGCGAAACGATTGTGAGCTCGCACATCTCAAACATTTTTAATGGCCATTTACCTGCCGGCAAACAAAATGTACACCAAATGTATATAGGAGGGATCGGAGTCGAATAGACTGCCGGTCATTGCACGGCTCGTGCCTGTACCGTGAGCAGCTTGAGTTGTTCGCTCTTAACTCTCTATTCCGGCTTCTTCCTCCGCTTCTTTCCGGAACAGCCGACTCGAGTGGCTCTCTCAAAAGTTATAACTTTCGAATAACGAGCACCGGGCTAAGCTTGCACCGACGTTGTTACTCGCGATGTTGCTACGGCTTGAGCCTCAAGTATATCAATTTGGGGAGCTTCGTCTGCACTATTCATACCGGTATCACCCAGGTAGGGAATCAAAAGGCTGACGATGGAAAGAAACTTGTGCGAGCCTTGTTTCACCGAGCCTGAGTGAGACAGACCTGGGCCAGGTTTCATTGCATCGTTTGGAGCAGCCTGGAACCAAGACTGGCTGCTTAGCCTAAACTCAGGGTTATTTCAAGCTTCATTCAGCCAGTGAATTTTAAGGCTAAAAAATCAAGGCTGGATGCAGGCTTGTTTCAGGTTGTGATAAAATAAAATAAATTTTAAATAATATGTTTTCTGTACTTTTATGAAAAAAAAAAATTAGCAATAAATTTGTCGGGTGCGAAGGCACGAAAAACGAAAGCGAAGGAGGCAGCTCAGAACATTTAAACATATTCTCTTATCGATATTTATGAGGTACACAAAAAAGTTTTTTTCTCGTCACATACACATTTCGTATATACTCACTCTCTGGAGTTTGCGTACACTCTGTGTATTACGTGTCCCATAAACAATAAATAAAATAAAGTATTGTGTTGAAAATATTTTATATATATTTTATAACGAATAATATAATGAATAATAAATATATATAATAAATAAAACGAATTCTTTACAAATTTATTAAATTTACCCCAATGTAGAATATAGAAAACTAAAAACAGGCCTCATATAGCCTCGAGAAGAGTTTGGGATAAGCTTGGTCATAAATGCTCGTGAAGGCTTCATTAAGGCTCGTTTTGAACCTTGTTGATTCGTCGTTTCAGGCTTAGTACAGGCTTTTCTACCAGCCTTTGGTCAAGCCTGTGTGCAACAGCCTGGAACCGCGTTATCATTCAGGAGTTCAACTAGGCCTGAAATCAGGCTGGTGCTCAGCCTGAATTAAAAAATGTGAGCCTTGTTTCAGAGCTTGGCGAGCCCTTTTTTCATCGTCAATTCCTACCTGGGCAGTGGAGATGCAGTTCAAGCATATATATATAAACAAATTTCGAATTATTATCAGTCTGTTCTGAAGGTCCGAAAGAGATTGGTTCGGGGATTTATACCAAATTTACCCATGGTAGAGCATATCCAAAAGATAAGCATCGGTCTACGAGAGAAACCCCAAGGAGTATTCACCTCCTCACCACGCAGCAATGTTTTCTTCGACAGCTGATTTCCGGGTCCACGACGTCTTCGCGTTCTTAAGTTCTCCACCACGGCCATTAGCACCCCCTCTCCAGCATGCTCCGAAGGGAAAACTTTTCACTTTCTTAGCTTTTCCACTCGGAATATATAGAATTCAACCCCTCTGGATCAAGTCAGCCCACGCGTCTGATGCTTCCAACAGGACTGTATTTCTCTCTCTCTCTCTCTCTCTCTCTCTCTCTCTGGCTTCCTTCCTCTTCGTCCCAATCCTCCTTATTTCCAGATTCTAATTTATGTGGCTGCACCCCGGGATTAAGGTTTGCCACATAGAATATCCTCTCACCCTATTTGTAAATACGATCTTCAGGATCTCGACTGCTGATCTTGTCGATGAAACGAGGATTATAGATTTTTTTTCTGTCACCAATGTTTTTTCAGCCTGCACTTAGAGCCTTTATGATTTCGAAGTGAGATAATAACGAGTGTTGAGAGGGGGAAGGGGGTTTTTCTGGGGTATTTAAATACGAGAGAATCATGTGAGTTTTTTGGGTTTGTTTGGGATCTGGCGTAAGTAGTGAAGGACGATAGGTGCAGATTGTAAAAAACACTAGAAAAAAGTGTAGAGTACTTGTACATTGGAGATAAACATGGATAAGGACAGGTATTATTTACATCCAAAAGTTTATTGCTTCGTGAGGAAACGATTCTGGGATTTGATATTTTGGTTTGTGACATTATAATTGATCCTACATATTGATTTTTTTCCATGCATTTGTTTATTGATGTATTATTTTTGTATACTATGTTTTGATTTATGGAACGATATGGTGTTGAAGTTTGCATTGTTGGGATGCAACGAAAATTCTTCTTTATTTTGTAACTACCGTAAAAATGCAAAAAAAATTGGGCAGTAGGAATACAAATACTGTAGTTGCATCCCAATGATGCAAACTTTAATACCATGAAATTATTCTATATTTTGATAGATCGATTTATGATTCTTTAATCATTCTGTATTTTGACATAGTACTTTTTTATTTTTTGAAATCATTTTTGGATATTATTAACTTCGAAGTTGATTACTATAAAAATAATTCTTTACCTTAAGGGGCTATACCAGTGTGAACGCTGAAAATTTGAGTGATTTTTTGGAAGCATTTTTTGGAAGAAGAGTACTCAATTAAATGTTTCGGAAAATTAAGAATATATTTGGCTATATTTGACCTATATTACATATTTTATTCATAGAAAAATATTGAGATCCAAGCGACTTATGCGCTGCCTTCGGAGGCGCCAAAAAAAAGTTCCTCCACTGCTGGCATGATTCCGGCCGATTGAGTAGCTGAAACCGAAAAAGGAAAAAAAACGTCGTTAAACTGGAAGGTATTTCTTGTACAGTGATGTAAGATTTTCGAAAAATATCAAAATCTTAAAAAATGGCGCAGTTATGAAAAAAAGTCTGTTTTGTGCCTATAAAATGGTCGTTTTTTCAATGCCAAATCGTCAATTTCCATCCAATCAGAAATATTCAACGTCATTGTAGAGTAAATATATTCAAGAGTACTCAGTTCAAATTTCAAGTCAATCGGATAATTGCTCTTTGAGTTGCAATGTCAGCAAATTTGAAAAATCTCATTTTGAGAAAAAAGCGTTTAAAGATTTAACTATCGATTTTTGCAAGATAAAATGATATTGATATAAATGATATAAATGATGAAGATATTCATCAAAGTATAAACTGTCGAAAAAGGCAAAAAAATCGATTTTTTAAAAGTGTCACACTGGTATAGCCCCTTAAAGATATATAAAGATACTTTAAAGATCAAAACATATAGATATAAAGAAAAAATTACTTGACTTACAGATTACTTTAAAATGAATTCTTCACATTCCTTCACAACCTTCGTGATGGATAATTCCGTTATATATCAAACGCGGAATTAACACCGTCGTGTCTGTCGTCTTCCTTCTTCTTTACCCATTTCCGCAATTTCTCCCTACCGCACTATGCTTCATAATGCGCAAGCGCATACTGCAGTTGCGCATTGCTGGGCTGCCCTCACGATCATTACTCAAAGATAAGTTTTTGGGCCGTTGTCACCCACCAACTTTCAAGATCTTCGCGCAACACCGTGAGTGGGGACAATGCAGTACTGAATCCCATGACTACAAGTACGAATGAATTCAGAACTGCTTCCTATGCTGCATACGACTGGTAATAAAGAGTGTCTCAAAATGACCTGACATTTTAAATCGCGCGGCCCTTTTTTTTGTGGCGAACATAGAGTATTTTGTGGCGAACATAGAGTATTAATGGCGAACATAAAGTATTGGCGATCATAGAGTACATTTTTGTGGCGAACATAGAGTACATTTTTGTGGCGAACATGGAGTTAATTTTTGTGGCGAACATAGAGTTAATTTTTGTGGCGAACATAGAGTAGATAGAGTAATGGCGAATATAGAGTACATTTTTGTGGCGAACATAGAGTACTAATCTTTGACAGCTGGCATCAGGAAGTATCGAGGTTTAGTCATCGAGAATTACACGATCGACCAACGCAGAGAAGTTGTTCTGAAAGGAAAAGTGTTGCCAATGACCCACAGACCATTCCGGAGCTCAAAGAAGCAATTGGACGCATCATTAATGAACCTAGTCCGCAATTATGCCAAAATGTTATTGGAAAATTTCGTCAGAAGAGTGAACGTTTGCAAACAGGGAGGAGGCAGCCATTTATCGGATATTGCGTTCCACACATAACCTCCATGTTTGTACCTTATATTGAAATAAAAATATTCGTACTTTTCAAATAAATAATACGTTTTATTCATGAATTTCAATGTCAGGCCATTTTGAGTCACCTTTTATTAGGTGCGCAACTAAGTTCTCGCTGTTTTTTTTTCTAAAAATGCCACTTTATTGTGAAAAAATGGTTCCCAACGCATGCAATCGCTTGGAAATGGCTTGGCGGGTAACTCCTAATACTGAAGCAAGCTCTTTTTGCGTTTGGCATGGATCCTCATCGAGCAATGCCTCCAATTCAGCATCTTCGAAGGTTCTTGGCCTTCCTTCACGTGAACGGTCGTCAACATCGAAATCACCGTCTTTGAAGCGACGAAACCAATCACGGCACGTTGTTTCACTCAGAGCAGCATCTACGTAAACTTTTTGGAGTTCTCGATGCGCTTCAGCCGCCGTTTTCTTCGAATGAAAGAAGAAAAGCAACACTTCCCGCAAATGACGATTATTCGGCACAAAATCAGACATTTTCACACAACCAAAAGTATACGACGCAAAAACAAAATCACTAATGTGTCAAAGCGGTTTGTTTACCATATGTCTAAGCTTGGTTCATGACGTTTTGGTTATGTCACAATCGACCAGCACTCACTAGTGGAGCCATCTCTTGAAAAACAGCGGGAACTTAGTTGCGCACCTAATACTTCCTACTCGGAGCGTTAAATCTACACGAGTTCCTGATGAGCTTCGGCTCGTTGGCCCGCTTGTAACTCTTTCTCCTCTCAAGCTCCGCCTGTCGAGCGTTGGATTCTCATAGCCTGTCTTATAGACATGGCGTCTAACCGGAAACGGAAATACGGGTGGTACTCTAGCAACCGCATTAAAGCTCCCTCAAGGTAATACACATGGAAGCCTTGGTGAATTGATACCGGTATTCCTCTCTCCCATGCTCGTTGCATTCGCCTGGGGATGTATGTATATATCTATAGATGGATGGGCCGAGGAGACCGGGGAGGATTATCGTACGGGGATTATACGAGCGCACAACGTCACTTCGCCATCCCCCCCCCCTCTCTCTCTCTTTCTCTTTCTCTTTCTCTTTCTTGGTCTCTTTATTTTTTCCTCCGGGTCCTCTCGCTCTCTGTATACCTCTACGTTCGCGTGATTGATGAGATCCACTATTTTTAGTTGGGTGTGTGTGTGTGTGAGAGAGAGTGGGACGCACTCGCGCGTTTCAGTCCTGACCCTCCTTTGCCTTCGCACCCAGCCAGGGGGAAAAGTGTGTAAGAAAAAAGGGAGAATATTGTGTCGGAGCACCGAACCGAAGGAAGCCCCAAGACTTTACTTGGCGCAGTGCTCTGTGTCACTGGCGTGTTCGCGTGCGCAAGTGATAGAGTGTATTACACACACGCGCACACACATCCACAAAAAGACGCCACGTTTCTTTCACATGCCGCACCGGTACCTGTTACAGCCATTGGCCACTCAATCTACTCGTTACAGACGACTTCCGTGCCATTTTTTCTGTCAATCTGCTTTGTCCTTTGGTCATTACCTTTGAGGCGCCTAGCTGTCTTTGTCGAGGAATTCCCAAAATGCTGGGTGTTTTCTTATGTCGTGTTTTTGGACTTTGGATAGTTGGGATGCAACCAAAGATCTTTTGGATATTTTCATTTCCTTGTTTTATTGACAACGTTGAAGTTTGCACCGTTGGAATGGAACGGAAGTCAATGATCTTCGGTTGCTCAAAAGTTTTTCGGCAGATCCAGATCACGGAAAGTGTCCAATGTTTTTGCGTATTCTTATTAGGGATCTACGACCTTAATGTGCAACAAAAAGAATTTGTGTAATGGGAAACATAGAGGCATCCCTTGGCAGATTTGCGCTACGAATAATAATGCAAACATTTTTTTAGGATTCTTATTTAGCGCTTTTTAACCCGAATCTGCCTAATTTTATTTTCGATGCGAATTTTATTTAACGATGCGAACGTCAATCCTATTTTATATTTGGGTATTGGGAATACCAAATGTTCTCGGTTTCTCACACGCCTGGAGATCCTTTCGGGAGTTCTTTGCCACGCGTATAGTCCAGCATTGATTGCTGCAAGCTTGCAAAATTGACTGAAATACAAGTACCGACTAATCGAAAAATGGATCGACGGACAAGTCTTTTGTGGCACTCGACTTCATTGGAGCTGGCGATTCGTAGTATTTTCGGCAGAAGTTTCTTGGTTCATCAACAGGGTTCGTTCCGCATGATAACCCTTCGCGTGGGCGACGTTGACTGTCATGCTCATCCATCTTAATTCCGCGCACCTTGTTTATTCCGTACGCAGTTGGGTCTCCCTTTTTGTTCCGCGACCGTTTGGGGTTTTTAGTTCTGCACACAGTGGTCCGAATCGCCGAAAAAGTCGGCAAAGGTACACGAACGTTGAGATTTCAATGAAATTTTGGAATATCATGTTTTCGAGGTCGCTGATCACGAATCTGAAGTCAAATTCGCAAAATTCAAAATGGCGGATCCAATATGGCCAACCGATAACACAACATTTCATTGAATATGATTAAAACTCCGGATACCTATGTTTTCGAGGTCGCTGATCACGAATCTGAAGTCAAATTTGCAAAATTCAAAATGGCGGATCCAACATGGCCGACCGATAGCACATTTTATTGAATTTGATTAAAACTCCGTAAACCTATGTTTTGAAGGTCGCCAATCGCAAATCTGAAGTCAAATTTGCAAAATTCAAAATGGCGGATCCAACATGGCCGACCGATAGCACATTTTATTGAATTTGATTAAAACTCCGTATACTTATGTTTTCGAGGTCGCTGATCACGAATCTGAAGTCAAATTTGCAACATTCAAAATGGCGGATCCAACATGGCCGACCGATAGCACATTTTATCGAATTTGATGAAAACTCCGCAAATCTATGTTTTGAAGGTCGCTGATCGCAAATCTGAAGTCAAATTTGCAAAATTAAAAATGGCGGATCCAACATGGCCGACCGGAAGCACATTTTATTGAATTTGATTAAAACTCCGTAAAGTTATGTTTTTGAGGTCGCTTATCGCAAATATGAAGTCAAATTTGCACAATTCAAAATGGCGGATCCAACATGGCCGACCGATAGCACGACATTTTATTGAATTTGATTAAAACTCCGTACACTTATGTTTTCGAGGTCGCTGATCACGAATCTGAAGTCAAATGTGCAAAATTCAAAGTGGTGGATCCAACATGGCCGACCGATAGCACATTTTATTGAATTTGATTAAAACTCCGTAAACTTATGTTTTTGAGATCGCTGATCGCAAATCTGAAGTCAAATTTGCACAATTCAAAATGGCGGATCCAACATGGCCGACCGATAGCACAAAATTTTATTGAATTTCAGTAAAACTCCTTGTGCTTATGTTTTTGAGGCCGCTGATCACGAATCTGAAGTCAAATCGTACAATTCAAAATGGCGGATCCAACATGGCCGACCGAAAGCACAACATTTTATTGAATTTGATTAAAACTCCGTATACTTATGTTTTCGAGGTCGCTGATCACGAATCTGAAGTCAAATTTGCAAAATTCAAAATGGCGGATCCAACATGGCCGACTGATAGCACATTTTATTGAATTTGATTAAAACTCCGTAAACTTATGTTTTTGACGTCGCTGATCGCAAATCTGAAGTCAAATTTGCAAAATTCGAGACTCAAAATGGTTGACCGGTATAAAGAAAAAGTTTTCTTGGAGTTACAGTTCCCATATCCGTATATGACGCGTCAGTCTATACGCGATCATTGTAGAATGCATGGCCAACTACTGTATAGTGTTTCAGGCATAGGCTACCTCAGCCCTACGCTATATGTACATAAACACACACACGAGTTCCCTCTCTTTTCTTAAGGAAGGGCGAGGACAGAAATGGGCGAGGGTCCCTCGACGCATTCCTCATCAGTGATTTATACAAATTTTATTTTAATTGGCCTGCTCATCTCTCGTCGCCAGACTCGCTACTGAGGCAAAAATAAATTGAAAAAGGCATAAAGTAAAACGTACGAAGATTTATCGATTCTCCCAATAGGAATTGCGCACGTCCAAGATAATTTCGTAATTCGCTATATTTCTCTGATACTTAAGGATAAATTGACTCCGTGCTAATCCCCTCACACGGTATACCACATTGTCCACATCACTTTTTCACCATTTTTTACTTCCAGCTGGTGATTTCAATGATTGACGTAACCGCAAAGGTCAAGTCTTCCTTATTCGGTCAGTCGATTCGACGATCGTTGAGTGGGATTTCTCGATTTTTTTCTTTTACGTCAAAACGACATATTTTTTTTTTTTTTTTGGTAAGGAATACATCGATTTGTCGTGGCGGAACGAGCACTAGGCCTTCATTGATTTTCCTTCGTGCGGCGATGTCGCGTTTAGTGCCGTACACGTTTCTTGTCCGTAAAGCCACGAGATGACATGCCGCGTCTCCGAGAGAATGTATCACACACACAGACACACATATATATGTGTGTACAAAGATGATTTTGAAGATATGGGATTTCTAGGACGGTCTTTGAAACAGCCAGATGTGCTGATAGCCAATATTATGGATATGTTCTATACATATAATAAAAATTTGAGGGACGCCTCGACAGTAATTTTTTGTTTTCACAAAATTTCTCTACAGTTCGCTTATATTGAGTAAATAGAAGGAAAAAATTGATTGAAAACAAAAAGAGTTGTCTGGTCATCTTTTTGTACGCTTACGTCCCCCATGAAAATTTATGTATGTAAAATATATGCAGAAAATATATGCTACATATATATATATTCGGTCGCATATATAGTGACGAAAAATAGAATAATACGTATATATCCAGTATATATGCACCCAATATATGACGCATATATGACCCATATATTTTCGATATATTTTTCTGACCAAAACATATATGCTACGTATAAATACTATATATGATGCGTATATGAGGCATATACGACGCATATATTTTCGATATATTTTCAATCGATTTTTTTGTCAGAAAAATATATCAAAAATGTATGCGTCATATATGACTCATATATGTGTCATTTATGCGTCATATATGACGCATACATTTTTGATACATATTCCTGACAAAAAATATATGCTGTGTATAAACACTATTACAGTTAAACTTAATAAAACTTAAAACTTAAACTTAAAAAAACTTAACTTACAGTTAAAGTACGCTATTACGTATAAACACTATATACAGATATGCTACGCATATCTGTATATATGTGGCATATATGTACCATTTATGCAGTATATATGTGGTATGTACGCAGTGTGTATGCAACATATATGCTAAATATATGTGGTATATATGCAGGGTAAATGCTACATATATCATTGATATACAGTAATACCCCGCATATACATCTCATATATAAAAACGTTACGAAAATTAGAATTTGGCACATATATGCAACATATATTATCAATATATGGCATACATTTCACATATATTACAATTATTAATAAAATAAATTTGCTGTGTATATTTTTGCGTATATAAATTTCCATGGGGGGTGTTACAAGCCGAGGACTACTGAATCGATTTTCATGAATCTTTTTTAGAAATACAGCTCAGAGCGTGGAATATGATTAAGGCCATCGAACATTACGCCATGCAGTTAATGAGAACGTAGCTCATGCGAATTTTTACCTGGAAACAAAAAAAAAATTTTAGATCATGTATGAGGACAGCTACAGAAGAACGTAGGATTTTTTTTCGATGTATTGATCTTTGGAAAAAATCATTAGATAATTGTTTATAACAAACAGTGATAAAATATAATGAAAGAATCCTACGTACTTTTGTAGAGAATCTAGTTTTTAATGTACATCTAAGCTTTCAAATCGTTTGGTGAAGATTTATCCGAGTCATGTTTCCGCTCAGTTGAAAAAAAAACGTGCTTTCGAGAACAACGCGTTTTAGTGAAACGCGCGAAACAGTTTTTAGTATTATACAATCATAGGAAGTTCTTAAATAGCTCACTAAATAGGAAGTTCTTAGTGAGCTATTTAACTTAAATTAACTTAGTGAGCTATTTAACTTAATTTAACTTAGTGAGCTATTTAACTTAAATAGGAAGTTCTTAAATAGCTATGGTGGGGCATCGCAGATTACTGCGATGCCCCACCATAGAACTAGCCTTCCACATTCATGTCCTGTTTTCTTTCTAACAAGGAACTTAAGGGATAACACCACTCTAGCGGCAGAAAGTAAGGCCTAACTTTGACAATTTATTTTGGGAGTATGAAAAAAGGAACAGGATTTCTTTTGAGAGGGTTTATTTAACACATATTAAAGTATAAAAAAAATTATTTTGATTTTCATACAAAATGGCGGTGACAGAGCCCATCTTGAAAAACGTGTTTTTTACAAATACCCTCACGGGAGGACGGTTTTCTCGCAAAGCATAAGACCTGGAACAAAAACCAAAAAATTATAATCTATATATTAATAGTTATGGGACTACGTAGGGATTTTTTTAAATCAAATTTTGAAAAAATTTCGCACTTTGAAAGAAATAAATAGATTTTTTGCTCAAAATTAAGCAGTCAATTGTTTATAAAAAGAAAAGTTTTCATTTAACTAAAAAACGGCTATGTACTGCCACAGAGAATGTAATTGTGAAGCTACTATCAAAATTTCAAATCGACCCGTGCAAAGGTGCTCGAGTAATCGGCCCTCCCAGTTTGAAAAAAAGTTGTTTTGAGAAAAACGCGTTTAAAGTTGGATGAGGCGCCTGAAAGAGGCTCGAGGCGCTGCGGCAAAATAGATACTTGAACTTAAAAAAAAAACTTTCGTTTTGCATATTGTTTTTATGAACGCAAAGTATTTTTTAGGCAAAAAAAAACGATTTTTCCAAAATCCTCAAGTGTATGTCTTCGATTTTGTTGAAAGTGATATGTGTGATAAAGCATTGATACCTAGTAGACGCGTATATTTTTTTTCGGCGCGAAAACACTTTTAAGGGGGGAAACCACCCCTAAAAAAGCGTGTCAATCCTAAGTTTTTTTTTCAATACTTCGACAGTGAATTTTTCATCTCTTTACATTAGAAGAATTTTGGTTTTTGTTTCTTTTAGATCGGTCGGCTGCTTGTAAGTGAAACTGCAAAGTCGGCCCCCTAAAACCGTTTTTCCACCGATAAAAAAATACGTGTTTAATAGTTGTCCAATGCTTTGTCACATATATGAATTTCAACAAAATCGAAAGGTGGATACTTAAGGCCTTACGCCACTCTAGAGACCGAAAAAACAGGCTTTTTGGGGATTTTTTTTTTCAGAAAAACTACTAAATAAATCGAGATTACAAAAAAGGGTGTTTATCCTACATATCAGTGACTATATGCAATAATTTTTTTGAAGCGATTAATTTCAAAATGGCGGCCGTGCAGCGTTTTTGCGATTACGTCTCCGTTTTTCCAGGGTCCACGGCCGGACGAACAGCTCCTGTAATTTTTTAATTATAATGAGCCAATGCATTTTTTCTGATTATATATAATAACTGCTATAGAAGTGCGTAGAATTTTTTCGATATATTGATTTTTGGCCAAATGGCGCACTTCTAAAGTGGAAGGTGACAAATTTGCCTAAAAAATCGTCAGATAATTGTTAATAACAAATGAACTATGCAACTTAAAAAAAAATCCTACGTACTTCAATAGACAATGTAATTTTCAAGATATATTCAACATTTTAAGTGAATCGGTTGAAAATTGTCTGTTATGTTTCCGGCCAACTTAAAAAATGCAGTTTTCAGATAAACGCGTTTGAAGTTTTGAGTAGCTCGCTGCGGACCCGGCGGCCTTGTACTAAAATTCGAAAACCGAGTACTTAGAGATTTTTCCCATCATCTTTTGGGACATTATTTTTGAGGTCCGAGGGGACCATTAAAAAAATCGATTTTTCGAAAATTCTAGCGTGGCCTAATCCCTTAAGTGATGTTCCTTGTGAGCGTTTTGAAGCTGATCCGTGCCTCTTTTGCAGCTTCAGGCAGAGATTGTTCGGAAAGCTTGATGCCCTACGCGTCCGCCTCCGGGCACAGATTATTCGAAATTAGGGTATTTGGAGATTTTGACCGCGAATAACATTTTGGTATATCATTTTGAAGAGCCTTAAGCACCTTTTGAGTCGAAACTAACTCTTTCCAGTTTTCCAAAATTCTAGAGTGGCCATACCCCAAGACGGCTGCAGACTCAATGGAAGTTAGGTTAGATTATCGGAGTGCGGGTAGGGAGTGATAGGAAAGGGCTCAATTGGAAAGGGCAATGGGTCAAAACCTGCAAGGGTATACGTTGTGACTCGGGAAATAAAATAAAATATATATACCTACATTTGTCACATGCATAGGTTTTTCTTGTCCACGTGAATGCATACCTACTTTGCGGTACGTGGGATAGTATGTGGCAAATGCGCCTCATAAATACGTAAAAACCGTCTTCTATACCCGCCTGGTTGGTTCTTTCAAGTGCATAAGCTCGCGCATACACGCGAACACGTTAGAACGTACGACCGATTTACCTACGACATTACAATGGCGTACCTTGAACTCCCTCGGTAACACGCTAGGTTCGCGGCGCCACCTTGAATCATTCAAGGGGTTTCTCGTACCGTTTATGCGCATGCAAACCCTTTGGGAGCTTCCGCACATTCGTTATTTCAAATAATAGAGATTGCGACGAAGTTCTCGTAATAATTAGAGGTTGACGATAAAATTTCAATTCTTGTTGTCGATCGGGCGCGTATGCTCAGATATATAGAGGTCATTCCCCCCATGGAAATTTATATATGCAAAAATATACTGCAAATTTATTTTATTAATAATTGTAATATATGTGAAAGGTATGCCATATATTGAAAATATATGTTGCATATATGTGCTAAATTCTAATTTTCGTAACGTTTTTATATATGAGATGTATATGCGTGGAATTACTGTATATCAATGTATCATATATCAATGATATATGTAGCATTTACCCTGCATATATACCACATATATTTAGCATATATGTTGCATACACACTGCGTACATACCACATATATACTGCATAAATGGTACATATATGCCACATATATACAGATATGCGTAGCATATCTGTATATAGTGTTTATATGTAATAGCGTACTTTGACGGTAAGTTAAGCTTTTTTAAGTTTAAGTTTTAAGTTTTATTAAGTTTAACTGTAATAGTGTTTATACACAGCATATATTTTTTGTCAGGGATATGTATCAAAAATGTATGCGTCATATATGACGCATAAATGACACATATATGAGTCAAATATGACGCATACATTTTTGATATATTTTTCTGACAAAAAAATAGATTGAAAATATATCGAAAATATATGCGTCGTATATTCCTCATATATGCATCATATATAGTGTTTATCCGTAGCATATATGTTTTGGTCAGAAAAATATATCGAAAATATATGGGTCATATATGCGTCGTATATTTGGTGCATATATACTGAATATATACGTATTATTCTATTTTTCGTCACTATCTATGCGACTGATATATATATATATATATATATATATATATATATATATATATATATATATATATATATATATATATATATATATA
Source organism: Ophion ellenae (assembly GCA_963210295.1). Lineage (NCBI taxonomy): Eukaryota > Metazoa > Arthropoda > Insecta > Hymenoptera > Ichneumonidae > Ophion > Ophion ellenae. Next base: position 26,112,995 of record OY723392.1, read on the forward strand.
TATATATATATATATATATATATGTAGCATATATTTTCTGCATATATTTTACATATATAAATTTCCATGAGGGGGTTGAGAGATTTCCGTAGGAAAAATCTGTTAGAAGAAATCAAAGGAATATAGAAATATTCATTTTCGTTGCAGTCCAACGATGGAAACTTCTACCTCGTCGAAAATGAATTTTGGAGCAGATTTAAAAAAAATTGTTATCGGTTGAAAAAAATCTCCGGAAAGAATTTTTTTCGGAAACAGTTTTTGATTTTATCAAAAATCCCCTATGTACTTCGATTGCTAAATGTTGTTCCAATGTTCCTAAAAAAATGTCGAGTCAATCGGTGAAGAATTGACGATGTGATGTTGCACCCTCGAAAATTGGGGTGTTTTTCGTTTTTCGTCGGTAACGAATTAACGGTACGAGATATGAAGAAATTTCAAATTGCAACAATGTTTATTTTTTCGTGTACTATACATCGGAGATGAGAACGATAACGTTATCTCCGAAAAACGAAAAACACCCCTATTTTCGAGGGTGCGTTTCACTCCTTGAAAATCGGGTTTCGCAGATATAAAAAAATACGTGTCGCTTATTTTTACCCATTCTACAAGCAGGCCACATTTAATCGAAATCGGAGAGATCGACCTCGCAACCTTTCCTTGTGAGTATCCACCAAAAATCGTCGAAATTCATCTTTATCGTGGTAGTCTTATTCAGGTATAACAAACGTGCTGGTGGAAGTAAATAAAAATATGCCGCCGTCATATGGAAGAAGGCGGCATCTGCAAAAAAATCGAAAATGCGTTTTACTACACAGAACAATGGGAAGTTTTGTACTGATTCCAACAGTAGCAAAAACGCATTTTCGATTTTTTTTTCGTAGATGCCGCTTTCTTCCATATGACGACAGTATAGTTGCTCTAAGGGGTCTTGTTACTTGGAACGCCAAAAAAGGCTATTTTCATGTTTTTTTTATAGGTTTATATTATAGATATTGATATAAAAGTTGTTACACCTAATAAATACACTTTCGAAATACATAACACATTTTTCTTTTTAAACGTCTTTTTTTCTCGAAACAACGTTTTTCGACGGCTTGTTGACAACATCTTCAAAACTACTGAACCGATCCTTACGATATTTTAATCACATATTTTTTACAACTATAGCTATAACGCATATAAAAGATTTGTTAAAATTTTGATATTCATTTTTTTGCCAAAAACTGTGAAAAAACACGTTTTTTTTTGTTTTTTCGAAAAATGTCCGCCATTTTGTTATTTTTGCATATATCAATAATCGTATGATATGCGCTATAGCCATTGACATACTGAATCTAAAACCGTTTGATTTTTTTGTTTCGGATGATCCATCTCCGAGATTTCATCAACAGCGCAACAATTTTTTTAGGGCATTTTTTTAACTACCATTGTCGTCTATAAATAGTGACTTGAATAAATAGAATATTAAAAAAAATGTATTTCGAAACTGTATTTATTAAGTGTAAGAACTTTCATATCAATATTTATAATACAAACCTATCAAAACATTAATGAAAATAACCTTTATTTTAGCGTCTAAAATGAGAAGACCGCTTAAACACAAATGCATCAAACGTATCAAAAAAGGCATTTAGATTTATCGAACAAATAATTTCTGTCAATGCGAGAGGTCGTGAATAATCGGTCCACAATCTAACCAGGAGGGTATAAACGGTCCATTTGTTTGATGCATTCGATTTCATGCATAGCGAGGAACCGATGATATTGAAGTTTGCATCGTTGGAACGCAACGAAAGTTCCGTAGAGCGATTTTTTTTTGGCTAATTCAAGCCTCCAAAATCACTCAAACTTTTTTTCAGAATCCTTATCAATGATCTTCAGCCCAAATACGTAGAAGCATTTTTGGATGATGAAGAAAATGAGGCAATGAAAAAATAAAAATGAATTTTCGTTGCATTCCAACGATGCAAACTTCAACATCGTGAGGAACCGTCAATTTCTGGATGACGTTTCTTACCAGGTACTTCCGTTGCGCCCTTCTGCTCGTCAAAGTTCCCACCCTGCCCTGCTCCCCATTCCCGCAGCTTCCCCGTTCTCACCCTACATGCTCCCTTGTCGTTACCCTCTTTTTTGTGCGTGCTAACCGGGCGAACAACGACTCGTGCGAGCATCGCACCCGCCGCATCTCGCCTGCAACACGTCCATCATTTTCCTTGCGCACCCCTTAAGGGGGGATATACCTTTAGGCGAGGAAAAAATGGCTGCTTTTCATAACTTTTTTTTTCCAAAGGAACGATTTCTTGGCCATTATCGAGACTCAGGGTATGTTTCATGACTACTTTTGGTCGTTACGTGGTATTTTATTTTTATTAATATTTTAATACGGCGGAGTTATGTTACGGTCCTCTAAACGGGTTGCGGCGGTTGTTGTCAGACGGCGTGACTCGTAGCGTCGGCGGAATAAATATTTAAAAAACCAACGACGATGTTTCTTCTATTACTACTCATGCGCAGAATATGAACCTACAAAGAGTGAAAATTTTTGAAAATCGATGCAGTGGTATGGTTTGAAAAAAAATTATTGATTTTTCCGAAAATATGGCTACATTTTGCAATAAAAATCCTTTTTTTTAATTTTTAAAAACATTTGGAGTAATGTTTTAGACCATTAGGATAGAAAGGATTTATACCAAATTTCATCAGAATTGGTCGATTAGTTTTTTAGCTATACGCCAGGCCAGTTTTGAAAATGCAGCTTAAAAAACCGTGCCATGAGTATGGCACGGTTTTAAAATTAATTAAAATAAAAAAATACCATATATCAGCAAAAATTAGTAATAAAACATACCCTAAGTTTATAAAATGGTGAATAAATCTTTTCTCAAAGAAAAATAAAAAATAAAATCAGCAATTTTTTTACTCTCTTAAAGGTATCTCCCCCATAATCCCGCAGAGAATGCCTACACCAGGAGAGACGGTACAGTTTTATTTTTCTCAAAGGTAATCGCCACACTCGTGTTTTCGGAAGGAGAAAAGTGGGCCTCTTTTCATACGATTCTATTTCACAGTCGATATCCACTTTTTAACGACCTAGCCCCCCTCACAGTTCCTGCGGTTATTAAACTGCAGAAAAATTGCACTGTCGGGAAGTGACGAAAAAAAAGGCAACGACGATCCCTCGCTTTCGAGACTCGTTCGACAGTTCCATATTGCCCGGACTCTCTATAGCAATATCGAAATTGCGTAACGAGTTTCACACGCGTACGTGCGATGTGAAAGCTGGAGGGGTTTGGGGAGAACAGACGAGGGCGACCCCCGTGAATGTCGCGTTTAAAAGCACGGCTCTCTCGCACTCCCTCGTGCAACGTCGAGAGCGCGAACGTTGCAAGTGGGGTGGCAAATGAAACGAGATGCGAATGATGCGTCCTGCCCATTGTGCGTATGTACGTGTGTATGGGGAAAAGTGGGTTTGGGGACATGCGAGTAATGGGAGTATATTCGTATGAGGGTCTCTTCAAGGACCATCCTGTCTTCATAATTGGCAATTCGCTTGAGAATACTCGAAAAAACTGACCCCAGAAACGACAGATGTGCTGGTAACCAACATTACAGTGGGTTTAGCACAAAACAGACAAATATATAAATTTCAATATACGATTTTACCGAAATGTTCATTAAAATTGAAGAAATGGTTATATTTCGAGCATGCCTGGTATTTTGACGTATCAAGTTTTCATTTGGTGGTAATTTCGAGGAAATCATTTATTCGGGTGGAATAAATGTTTCAGTAGAGCTTCGATCCATCCACTTGATGGTTGCATGTATACAGGGTGTTAGGAAGGTCGATGCAAAGCCTTAAGGGGGTGATAGGTCACCTGGTTAGGAACATATGTAATCTAGGTTAGCTTAGTGCAAAGTTTAAGGATTTCGATTTATCATGGCAAGTATGAGTTTTGGAAAGTTTTCCAAAATTAGATACCAACTCGTTTATCTCTTATCTTAATGCTACTTTTTTAAAAATAGATTTCACATAAAAGGTATTTTTATTTTTTGACATTTATAATTATTCCACACGTCCCATTTAGTGATTTGGGTGGATACAGATGATTGTATTGGTGTTTGTCGATTGAATACACATTAAGCTGAGACGCAAATAAGTTTGAAGACTTTTTGAACATTATGAACGAGTTAGTACATAATTTTGGGAAATTTTCCAAAAATCATGCTTACCGCGATAACTCGAAATCCCTAGACTTTGGGCTGAGGGACCACTGTTTTCTTTCCAGAGCTGTATCAAGGAAATAAAATGAAGTTCACACACCAAATTTCAAGATTGATCAACATTGAGTATTAAAAAATTGATAAAAAAGAAATTTCAATGTTTTTAGTCTAGAATTGATTGAAAAACGCTGCAAATACTTAATCCTATACAAGGTGCTCAAAGTGTTGGCCATCCCTTTCGATGCGCACTCGAAATTTGATTTACATTGGCTGTGATGTATTATCAATCATGTCAGTCTGTATTAACGAACAGACTCCAATTGACGTGTCAAAAGTTTTTTACCAAGCTAAACCCAGATAGGTCGAACGGCTTTGTTTGCATTGTTAAAACTAACGAGGAACATCACTTGAGTGTCCGCCTTCGATTTTGTTGAAACTCATATATGTGATATAGCATTGAAATCTATTAGACACGTTTTTTTTCGACGGAAAAACGTTTTCAATGGGGAAACCACCCCTCAAAGAAAAACGTGTCACCCTTTAATTAATTTTTTTCCAATACTTCTATAGTGGACATTTCATCGCTTTACATCAAAAGAATTTTGGTTTTAATTTCATTCAGATCGGTGGGCTGCTGTGAGTAAAACTGCAAAATCACTTTCAGGGGTGATTTCTCCCCTTAAAGCCGTTTTTCCACCGATAACAAAAATGCGTGTCTAAAAGTTTTGAATGCTTGATCACATATATGAGTTTCAACAAAATCGAAGGCGGACACTTAAGGCCTTAGGCCACAGTCAACGGATATAAAATCAAGTGCGAATTTAACCATTTTTTTTTATGAAAAAGTGATTCACTCATAAAATTAATTACACATCTACTTAGTATGAATATCAAGCTGTTAGAATTTTTTTTTGTCGATGTACAAAATGGCCGCCTACTAATATTTTCTTTTATCTTTTTTTAGGCGCTCCGCGGCGCGACATTCAGCATCCACAATTTTTTACCTAGAACAAAAAACAAAAATTCTCGTTATCTACATTAGAATACCTAGAGAAGTACGTACGGAATTTGAAAAATATTGTTTTTTTCAAAAGTTGTAGGTATTTGAACTTAAGAAATGAATTTTCAGTGAAAAATTTCGTTGTAACTGCTCATAAACTGCTCATAAAATGAAAAGTTTTCGATTAATCAGAAATTTCGTACGTACTTCTCTGCGAAATGCAATTAGGAACATAACTTTGCAATTTGAAGTAAATCGAGTGAAAATTGTTGAAGTTATTTGTCACGCCAATTGGAAAAAAGCTGTTTCGAGAAGTTTCGAGTAGTCGGCCATTTTGTACATCGAAAAAAAGTATATATATTTTCTAACAGCTTGATATTCATACTAAATCGATGTGTAATTAATTTTATTAGTGAATTACATTTTCATACGAAAAAATTGTTGAATTCGCACATGATTTTATACCCGTTACTGTGGCTCAAGGCCTTGAGTGATGTTCCTTGTAAGAATCTTATCAACTCGTTTTGGAAAGCGGTGAGAAGCTTGTGATTGCCATAATAATGCTGTTCTCTTCGATGCAAAGTACTACGACAGAATTTCCTTCCGTAAATTAAGGTCATATCAACTTGCTCTTGACAAGGAAGCTTAATTCTCTACTGACGGAATGTCAGGTGCAGGAAGGGTAATTCGTAAACACCTGAAGGGTATACATTGGAATTCAGAAAATAAATGTTTATATGGACGTGAGTATGAAAATACAGGCTGTCTAAAGTGTCGTGACAAGGCTTCTACCGGGAAAATAGATAGCAAATTATGATGTTAAAGTTTGCATTGTTCCAAGGCAATAAAGATTCCCTTTTTCGTTTCGACATTCATATTATCACGAAAAAAAAAACATGTTTTTACATATACTAGCTTGTACATTTTTAACAACGATCGTAAAAAACGTTTGAGTCACTTGAGCAGCCTGGATCCGCCAAAAAAGTGTAATCGAATAAAACATTTTTATTGCATTTCCACGCAGCAGACTCCAACATTATCGGAAAGTTCTGAAGAGCCAAGCGCTTATCCTCATTTCGCTCCCGACTAATCGTCAACTGAACACTGATGAGCTAATAATATAACGAATGCGGTATGTCGAGCTATACATGGCATTGGCTATCACTAATTACTTTTTATCTCGATAACGATGCATCGGAGAGAAAAGTCGATAAGTACTGTTCTTCGGTGAATGGTGCAGTCTGGTTTCTGTACCCGAGGATGTCTCTGGGGACCGCCTGTATAAGGGGATGCAACCGACGAATCGCTATGAGACGAAATGAAAAAACGAAACTGCTAAGCGAAGTATACCCTTCACGTCCTATTTATTCTGATGCTCGCGTCTAAGGATCCCGGCGTGCGCTTGAATCCCGTCGACGTAACGGCGATTTCCCTGTCACTTATTCCGAGTGATGAACAAATATTTATACAAGGACCATTCAGCCTGGTCCACTCGTAAACGAGAGAGCTTCATTTAGGACATCTCTCTCTCTCTCTCTCTCTCTCTCTCTTTCTTAAGCCTCCTGTACTGGACGTACACCGCATCGTAGTATACTGTTCACGTAGTTTACTTTGTTCATATTACTTAATATTATTATATCATCTAATATAGTTTTTAATTATTTTATACGTATTGTTAATCGTGACGGTAATGAAATTAGATGTCATCTAAAAGTGCGTTATCTTCATTATATCTTTAATATCTTTATCATTATTACTACTACTATTATTATTATTGTCATATAGCATTTATTTTTCTCGTTTTTATTTACATAATTGCACATTAGTTGCACTTATTTACCTAAAAGCATAACCAAGGCATAAATAAATCATCCATCTCTCTCTCTCTCTCTCTCTCTCTCCTCTCTCTCTCTCTCTCTCTCTCTCTCTCTCTCTCTCTCTCTCTCTCTCTCTCTCTCTCTTGAACATTGTTTACTACGTAGTGATTCAGCGTTTGGTTATTTGTGAAACTTCATTTTGTTTTATTACATTTAATTTTGTTTTACTTTATTGTACTAAATCGTGTAGCGTTTGGTGGAGAGAGTCGAAACTGCATTGGACGCTCTTAATAAATCAATTAATAAATCAATAAATCAATCAATCAACGAATCAATCAATCTCTCCTTCCCTCTCTCCCTCCCTCCCTGTCTCTCTCTCTGCCTCTGACGGGTTTTGCGTTCTCTCAATCCGAAATTCCGGTCCCGAGTGTGCTTCCGGTTTCAGTCGAGCGACTCAGTATCGATGCTTTGTCTCGGGATCAAACACTAATCTCTTTATAAATTCGATATCAGCCTCTTGAATTGTGCGTCAGGATTAGCCCTTTAATTTTTTTGTTTACGTCAATCGTCAACGACCCTGAAAATTCCAATAATTTTTCGCACAAAAAATCGATTTTTTGACAATGCCGGAGGGATGCAGCCCCTTAGAGACTTGCGGCGTTTCTCGTTTTGAGTGGAAGCTTTAGTCGCCTCTCCTATTTTCTTATCACCCAGGATCCGTGTGTGAACGTTTGCACATTGTGTGGGTAAAAGACACACACATTGGGGACCCAGGCACCGCGCAGTGCCGAGAAATTCCACGACTGCGTAAATTGAGTTTACCCAACGGGTATATGCAGGGATTATAACGTGTGAGTCGAGTTGGGAAATTGGGCTTGGCGGAAACTTCGCTTTACTAAGCCTCCGGGGCCACGATCGTGGCCCGAGAAAGCCACGAGTCGCATTGAGTGAACTATGACGGCGAAGGGGTGTGGGAAGCAAATGTTTGAGGGGATTCACTTACAGCTGTGTGCTCCCTTAAATGTTTCATTATCTTTATTATGGGGAGGGGCTGAGTGTGGTCAGTCATGGTCGTTTTTTGATAAATTTGACAATCGAAGAATCAGCAGCTCAATTGCTTTCGTGTATTTATATATTCGCGGTTTTTCCGACCATAAGCAGTTATGAAAGGTAATTTCTAAAGGCTGATTGGGTATTGCATTTCAAATTCCATAATTGTCAAATTTCATCGCATTTTTGGAAATCGCAATGTTTTACAGAAATTGGTAGTTTGCGCGGTAAAAATCGGAAGGAATAATTTTTTACAGGCAAATTAAAGGTGTATCTCTCCTTTAGAGTTTTCCGTGCGGACATTTGTTGGGGAGTCGAGAAAACCTACCGCATCACTATAGGGATCGAGTCCACATTGGAATTCAAGTTGATTCTGTGCTATTTCCTGATTCACGTAGATTGTGATTTTTTTATTTGTAATTCTCAACCGCCCATGTAGAGATTGACCGTTGGGCCTCGTACGGGCCTTCACAGTTAGCCTTTCTAGAATATTGGGCCGTGAGTATTTACTAATGAGGTGCCTTTGTATAAATGATAAGAACGGCCCGATATCGGCCAGCAGAGCCAACAATTATTGGGCCAATGATGTAATTCATTGTAGCGGCAATGTTGGTGATTGCACTTGGCCCTATGTGGGCCCTCTTGAAGGGCCTATGTAGAAATTGACCACTGGCTCTATGATGGGCCTTCACAGTTGGTCTATCTAGAAGTTAGTCTATCTAGAATATTGGGCCGTGAGTTTGTTTGGGTTTGTTTGAGTGCGTGAAAAATATTCAACCTATATCGGGCCAAGATTGGCCCGAGATTGGTCCTTATGGATACATATTTCATGGAATAACCTCGAAATAAATTGTGATTTGCGCATATGACAGGTTTGAAAATTGGCATATTTTACTTACTTATGTTGGTTATTTACAAATGCCAATAATAGGCTAAGACTTGATTACAAAAACTGAACTACAAAATATAGACGATTAATATATGACGTGCCAGTTATTTGCCTATTCTGGCACAATATACAGATAATGAATAACCCAAGGCTTAAATAAAATAAAAGCAGGTATGGTCTGACCCACTTAGCCAATAGAGGGCTTAGATTAATTAAATGTAATTTCCAGTATTTTGGCATTGCCAGTTTTAAAATTGGCAAATTTCGATGAACTATCACGGCTGTTTATTGGTTTTAACAGATGGGCCCGGATAGGTTTCAGTAATGGGCTGATATTGTGCCAGTTCCCAATTTATAACGGAACAATAATGGGCCAATGTAATTAGCAGTACTTCGGCATCACCAGTTTAGAAATTGGCAAATATTGTTTACCTATCATGACTGTTTAATGAATTTAAAAGATGGGCCATGATAGGTTTTAACTATGGGCCGATATTGTGTCGGTTTTCAATTTAAAACGAGACAATAATGAGCCAATGTAATAGCCAGTATTTTAGGATTGTCAGCTTTAGGATTGGCAAATTTAGTTTAACTATCACTGCTGTTTATTGGTTTTGGAAGACGGGCCAGGATAATCTTTAGTAATGGGCCGATATTGTGCCGGTTCTCAATTTATAACGGGACAATAATGGGCCAATGTAATTGCTTGTATTTTAGCATTACCAGTTTTTAAATTGGCAAATATAGTTCAACCATCATGGCTATTTATTGGTTTTAAACGATAGGCCGATATTGTGCCGGTTTTCAATTTATAACGGAACAATATTGGGCCAATGGAATTGTCAGTATTTTAGTATCCCTAGTTTTAAAATTGGTAAATTTAGGTTAACTATCACGGCTTTTTATTGGTTTTTAAAGATGGGCCAGGACAGGCTTTAGGGATGGGCCGATATTATGCCAGTTTTCAGTTTAGAGCGGAACAGTAATGGGCCAATATTATTTCTCTTTTGTTGGCTTATACGATGGTCCCAATATTGGCCTGATCGTAACATTGGGCAACTCATGGCAACGTCTACATGGGCGGAATTGGTTGGATCCAATTGAATTCTGCATTGTTCCCCGATGAACGCTGTTTGAACATTTTTACCACGTATATATCGAAAATATGTGCCTCGGCCTGTTGAGCGTGTGTGGTGACATTATATTAAAGTGCAGTAAAATAAATAAGTGGACTTTCAGTGATGTGACAAATTAATTTTTGAGATACCCTTTTTGAAGCGATTTGTACTTTTTCAGATATGATTTCTACTTTTTTTTAAATCCAATCATTTTGTATATCTATATATTTTGTGTAGAGAATTCAATGTGTAGATAGGCTCCATCAGGAATCGTATTGGATTCTGTTGGATAGTTGAGATCCTTTAGGATTCAAACTGGATTCGTACATTCCAATGAGAGATCCCGATTAGGGTCTAATGTACGGGGGTGGCCCTTTAGTATGGGGACAAGTATGGGAATCCAATTGGATGCCCACTAAAATTTCGGCACGGGTTTCTCTGAAAAAAATTCCCCCCGCTATATCTCCCAAAAAATGACATGCGAACTTACGAGAATACGGACATCACAAAAAAACCACGTTCAATACCATCGACTGGTAAAAAAATCCTCAGGGAGCGAACTTCTTGGAGCTTGTTTCTTAATTTTCCAAATACCAACCTCAACACCGCTTTGGGCGCTTTTTGGCCGAGATTGGTAACTTCTGTGCCAATAAAAAATTCGTAAAGTCCGAGTACTCGTACTCTTGGACGGTAGTTAGATATTTATGTACAAATCAAGACGAAGAAAAAAAAAGAGAAAAATGAAAAAGCAGACGACAAGCCTGTGAGACAGAGGGAACCCTCAAGGATTCCCCGCGTGTATAAGCCAGGTACATAACCAATACGTGAACGACACGACCTCCCACAGCCACAGGGATCTTAAGCCGGCTATTTTAGATCCAGAACAAATTGAATGGCTTTCCGCCACGGGGCTCCCCCCCGAATTTCACGAGGCAAGAAGCTTGTGAAGACGTAGACAGCATACGAAAAATGTATTTACCCTTTAGGGTCTCCTGCCACACACTCATACACACACAATGCAACGAATAATCCTCGCAACGGTGTAATTGAGCCTTCCCCTATAATTAGGGAGGCACATAAAAATTGCGGGAATCCGGCGAATTGAATCGTAGAAGGAGGCAGGTAGCATTTGGTTCTTTACGATCACGATCGTCCGGCGGACAGATCGAGCGATCCATTCTGCACAATCCTTTGTATCATCGGATCTTGTAAATCTGCGGCGTTTTTCTTTTCTTTCTAATATCTCTTGTTACCGTTGATTTTTTCAAACGTGTGTGAATGAATTCGACCAACGGTGATCGATGGAGCGATCGAGCCGGATATTTTGTAATTGCGCGTCTGGAAGAGAATGAGGGGGAGTTGATATTGATTCCGGCTGATCATAGGCAGGCTTTGATCTACTGTGGTGATAATACTCTCTCTCTCTCTCTCTCTCTCTCTCTCTCTCTCTCTCTCTCTCTCTCTCTCTCTCTCTCTCTCTCTTTCTCCCTCTCTCTCTCTCTCTCTCTCTCTCTCTCTCTCTCTCTCTCTCTCTCTCTCTCTCTCTCTCTCTCTCTCTCTCTCTCTCTCTCTCTCTCTCTCTCTCTCTCCCTCTCTCTCTCTTTTTTAAGCTATTAATACGACTATAAATAATGCCGCAATAAAGTTATGGAAAAAAGTTTTCGCCTTGCATAGAACGTTACGGTTCACTTGAGCACCCAACGATCCGTACGCAGACTTGGCTCCATCGATAAAGTAACATGCATTCGCGAATTACACGATTCGTTTTTTTTCTCAAACCCGTTAAGGGTGTTTTTTTTGTTTCGTTGGCGTCGTCGATTTTTTATTCATCCGCGGATCCCCGCGAGGCTCGTTGCGATTAATCCGCATATAAATGTCTCGCTCTTCCAGTTCACGACCCCATACACGTGCGGCTGAATAATCGAATCGCCGCGAGAGAAGGAACGGAGCGCGAATAACCGCACGTCCGTGGATCATAGACCTGTAATCCTAGAATGCACAACCGGTGTAAATTCCGACCCTGGAGTGACTTTGGAAAATGTTACGTTTTCCTGATTGCTGACGTTTCTCGCGCTTTTACCGTAAAACAGGGTTCAATTGACATTAAGGGGTCTTCCCCCTTTAGACCCTAAAGAAGGCTGTTCCCATGCATTTTTTTGATAGGTTTATATTATAGATATTGATATAAAAGTTGTTACACTTAATAAATACACTTTCGAAGTACATTAAAATAACTTTTTTTTATGTATTTATGTTACCCGAACAAACGTTAAACGCGTTTTTCTCGAAACAACGTTTTTCGACGGCTTGTTGATAAAATCTTCGAAACTACTGAACCGATCCTTATGAAATGTTCACCTCATATTCTTTACAATTATAACTATAGCGCTTATGAAGGATTCAACATTTTTTTTATATTTACTATTTTTTTTTTGCAAAAAAAGGTGAAAAAACACTTTTTTTTTTCGCAAAATGTCCGTCATTTTGTTATTTTTACATATTTGAAAAATCGTATGATATGCCCTATACCCATTAACATACTGAATCTAAAACCGTCTGATTTTTTTTGTTTCGGATGATCCATCTCCGAGATTTCATCAACAGCGCAGACCTACAATTTTTTTAGGACATTTTTTTAACTACCAATTTCGTCTATAAATAGTGACTTGAATAAATAAATAAAAAATATTAAATGTATTTCGGAAGTGTATTTATTAAGTGTAACAACTTTTACATCAAAATCTATAATATAAACCTTTCAAAAAAATTCATGAAAATAGCCTGTTTTAGCGTCGAAAGCGAGAATACCCCTTAAGAGTAACTTTGGCAGTTTTTGGGGCTACTTTAACAGAGCGCCAAAATACGGTTTAAATTCGCGCGCATTTAAATGTGTTTAAATTTGTCGTTCAAGTTTATTATAATGTTGCTAGAGTTGATTGTAATGTTGCTCAAGTTGATTTCGATCTCTATGATAATTATGAGACTGATTTAGTGCCTATAATAGTATCCTAGGTACTTGATATTTTTATGTTAAACGTTTCCATAATAAAGATCACAATTTGATTGTAAAACGTCGTTGTTTTAAATTAAATTTCATGTATGATGCATAAAATATGATTTTTTAAAATCCAACCGATGTTACAGTAACCTTTAATCTTTGACATAAGTTGCATTTCAATGCCTTGTCACTCTCGAGGTTACTTTGACACTTTTTTTTTTAATATAAAATTGTGGGCGGGTGGTGGGGCTTGACTTTCTTACACATCTGATAGCCAAAGGCCACATTGTCCTATTGGAGCAAAAGAAGTTGGAATTTAGTATGATAAAAAAAAAGTTACCTACAAAAAACTTCCAAAACCTGTTCCAAGTAACCCTTATTATTAATATTACGGTACTCGAGTTTTTAACTGAACCAAATACGGGGAAAAAAGACGATGTTCAAGTTTGCGTCGTTGAAATGCAACGAAAATTAATTCATTCTGATTGGTCGAATTTTCCTTTGGTCGATTTGAACTATGAAAATCACTCGAACATTTTTACATATCCTCATAGAGATTTACGACCTCAATTTGTTAAAAAAGGCTTTGGGTAATAGTAAAAATACAGAAATGAAGAATGGGAGAAAGAATCGTTGCCTTCTAACGATGCAAACTTCAACGGCATGAAAAAGTGAATTGGGTTAAGCACTTGTCAGTCGGTTCGATGCCGCTGAGCTGGAGCAACTCTTCGATTTATGTACTTTAACTTTGCGGTAACCCACCTCTTCTACGAAGTTTTTCGGCGCCGAGTTTCTTTTGGCGCTAGGCGATTCCGGGACTAGAACATTTCAGCACAGGCATTTTCATACGGCGGATACGTGATGGTAAAATTAACTTTTGACAATTTATTTATTTTGTTTTGCATGATTTTATTAATAACCCATTATGTTTCTATTTATAATGTCTTATCAATAAAATGATCAAGAATAGAAAGAAAAAAAATACATAAATATACTTAAATTTGCGGAAATTTCATTGATATATGGAGATGTTGAATAAGTTCTCCTTGTTATTTCGTGAAAATGAATGATTACTTAAAAAAATCGTTCCTAATGCTGTCAAATGTTTCGAAGCTGTTGTGTCATCAACTCCTAATGATTCTGCAAGTTCAGTATATGTATGTGTGTGTGTGTGTATGTATATATATATATATATAAAATTTCCTGAGTTCCGATGTATACCCTTGCGGGTTTTGACGTATTACCCTTTCCCATTGAACCCTTTCCTATCACTTCTCGCCTGCACTTCAATAAAAATCGGACCTCGTCGTTTTATTTTGAAATGACGTATCGTTCGTTTGTTCTTACGATGTCTCTTCTTTGATACACATTCTTTTCTACTCACAGTTTTGAAAATATCAGCCTCAATGCGAGTACATTTGGGTTTCGGTGCTGATTAAAAGTTTTGCGAAGCGTGTGCACCCCACAGGCCCGAGCAGAACGGCTCGATGAAGAATCTCCAGGACTGTTATAGCCGATGAGTAAGAGAGGCGCAACGACTCCGTTACTCAACGCTGTCAGCTAGCAACAACCACCCAGACATTTTTCCCCGTTCTCTATCTTTGTTTTGGAAGAAAGAAAAAAGGGAGGTTTAATATCTAAATTTCAATGCTCTTCTTCTCATCTCAGCTTCCTATGCTCTTGAAAGATATTTCTCTCCCGTCTTGCCGTATTTTTCGTTTTCTTCCTCTCGCGACTCATAATGGACAACTGATGAGTATAGATTCCTAATTATGTCGTGACGCGTATCATTTTCAAAACTTAACGAATCAATGCTTCAAATTTAAAAAACCGTATCATGATTATATTAATTATGTGTTTTTTGTATTAAAAAAACACGTAATAAATGTTTTTATTCGTTCAATCATTATATTGATAACTCAATAATTCAATAATCAAATAAACATATTCAATAATTATATTGATTTACCATTTTTCAAGTTATATTCTCAGTAATGATTTTTTTGGTATTGGTTTATCTGATTTCGTACGAGACTAAATTTGTAGATCAACTTTCAAATTGTTTTTTGATGGAAGGTCGATTAAAAATAAAACGCGTCACCGTCTAGGACATTTGAGGGAGAACACCACTGTGGCAGGCCGAAAAAGGTCGTTTTTTCCGATTTTTTTTGTCTACTTTTTTTCACCCATCACAGTGGCGTCTTGAATTTCTACTCTCCAGAATAAAAAAATAATGGTGAAAATATAAATCAGCATACCAAATATCTACTCTGTACGATAAAAAATAAAATAAAAATCAGCCATCCAAATAGCGATTGACTCGAAACGTAAAAAGCATACTCGTTTACATTCTCTATTCTTTTTTTAAGGATCATTCCCCTCACGGACTCGCTTTCACGTACCTTAATATCCCGTAGGGAATTAGCATGCCGCGGATTAAATTCGTTCGACGAAATAATGGGAAAAACGAAACGCGAAAGATATTAAAAAACGAAGAAATATTGTCTGGCTTCGTAAATAGCTGTCGAATCGTTTTATCTACGGGATAACTTTTTCCTATATGTCGCAGACGAACAATAGTTTTTTTCTAATAAAGAAAAATCCGGATGAGAATATGTATATTTATATGCATATGTATATGTATACGTATACATATAAAAAAAGTCTGATTCCAACTTACTATATCTACGTAATGTTGACTAACGGTACATGAAGCTGTTTCAAGGCTATCCTCAATTTTTTCTCGAACCAATCGTTCGTTTAGGGGACCGAATGATCTTGAACATAACTTTCTATAAATGTACATGCTTTTAGGGACCCGAAAGTTCTTGACCTTTATATAAATATGCTTACATTTATCGGAATGTGATTTTAAAGACGTCGTTGCAATGCAACGAAAGGTGATTTTAAAGACGTCGTTGCAATGCATCGTTGCAACGAAAATGTTTTTTTTTCTTTTCATTTGCCAATTTCCTTCAGCATATTTGACCTACGAAAATCACGCAAACATTTTTGACGATTGTTATTTAGCAATCTACAACCTAAATCCGCAAAATAGGATTTTAGATAATAATGAAAATAGGAAACGGACGGGAATTTTCGTTGCGTTTCAATGTTGCGGACTTCAACCCCATAGGTAATTTTGAAGACATTCGACTTCGAGGACCGTCCTTATGGTAGCCGATAGTTTTCAGACTGAACCCAAACAAGTGTTTGTCTGAAAACCGTCGGCTACCATGAGGACGGTCCTCGAAGTCCATCTTCAAAATTACCTATGGGGTAGAAATCCGCAACATTGAAACGCAACGAAAATTCCTTTCCGTTTCCTATTTTCATTATCATCCAAAATCCTATTTTGCAGATTTAGGTTGTAGATTGCTAAATAACAATCGTCAGAAATGTTTGCGTGATTTTCGTAGCTCAAATATGCCGAAGGAAATTTTGAAATGAAAAAAAAAAAAAAAAAAAAAAAAAAAAAAACCCGAAACAATTTTGTCGCATTGCAACGATGCAAACTTAAACGTCATAATTGCCTTTCCCTTATATATGTACTGTGGTAGGTTCGTTGGGCTTCCGTATCACATATACGATTCGGGGATACCGATAAAAGTTATTTGCTCCCAATCGAGCTTTTCTGATCCCGCGCTCAGGGCGTTTACGTTCGTAAAAGAAAAAAGGTAGAAGTGAGGATGGAAAAGCTTTGCCTGCCGAAAATGTAGTATGGACTCGTACTCGTACTCTCTCTCTCTCTCTCTCTCTCTCTCTCTCTCTCTCTCTCTCTCTCTCTCTCTCTCTCTCTCTCTCTCTCTCTCTTTCTCTCTCTCTCTCTCTCTCTCTCCTGTTCCTTTTTTGGTTACTGCACAAGTGGTATAGAGTTTTTACGGCTTCATTTCTTCCCCTACGTGTCCAAATAAGCCGCGGATATATACGCGTGTCGAGCAGCTTTTTTCGTATCGCAACCGAGTGCGTCGATGTTCTATCCCCGCGATTGCACCAAACTAATCGGCGTTGTTTTATTCTTTTTTCCGAAAACTTTGTCCAGCTAAAACGTAGGATTAAAACATTCCAATGGTCTCTGGGAATCCGAGCACTGGATGAAAGCACCCCCCCCCCCCCCCCCCCCGGCGTGTTATGCCGCAGGTCCATATGTGAACGCAGGCACGGTCATTAACGTCCTTCCAGGTGCACCGAGAAAAAATCCCATACTTTTTTGGTCCTCCAAATGGAAAAAAATAAACAAGCGACGAAACTATGGAATCGGTTGTAACAAGCAAACATTTCGGACGCTTCAGGTACTTTTTCATCCAAAAGCAATACCAAAGAGAGTTCTGCGAACTGACAGACGAAGAGAAAGGATATTTTCGAAATTTCGTGACGGAAAAAGGAAACAAGCCAAGATCGAATATAGACCGGATCAATCTTCACTTTGTGTCGATTTAGAGATCGTTCGGGTTGATGTTGCAATAACACGGAGCTGAAAGTACTTGTGGGTATCCGTTTGAGAGTGGAGAAGCCACTCGAGCGCGACACAGGTCCGTCGGGAACTTGACGATTTAGTATCTCAAGTGTAAAGAAAATGTCTCCATTCATTCATACTTACCTCTTGGTCAACGTTTCCTTATATATATATATATATATATATATATATATATATATATATATATATCGTTGAAGACCTCCGGAGGCGTGAGTGAATTTACTGCAACCGTGAGCGAGTGCTCAAGCTCCCGTGGCCGTGTTACTTTTATACCTGGTGTTACAATCCAATGAGACGTGGCAAGAAAAGCCGGCGAATTGTACGCGCGCGAGACCCACGCTGGGCTTGATGGACCGTTAGGCTCGCATTATTTTTCATTTGTGCAACTCCCCAGGGTCACTTGAAATCTCTCCTCCCGAGTGTCCCTTTAAGGGCGGCACACCGGGTATTAAGAGTTATTACGTTTGGGTGTCTCACCGTGCTGGCGTTTCAAGAACGCCGGGGAGCCAGATGCGCTCATTCTTCACCGCATAGCCGGAAATTATTTCTTTTACCCCCCCCCCCCCCCCCCCCCCGGAGTCTCCACGCGTATATATATACTCTTTGTGCAAAAAGAGAGGGCGCGGACAATGCTTTATCGAGAATCGAATTTCACGCAAAATTCGCGTCACGCAGCGGACAGCTTCTCGAGTCCCTTTTGCTGGACAGGTTTTTTTCCTGCTCGAAGCTCATGAGAAAAGTACTCGGCGAGAAGAATGCCGAGGACAATGAGGAAAAAATCGCTTTTTTGAGTGCACTTGTATCGCAGAGGGTTCTAAGTCTGGAGGGAAAAGCCACGTGCGACGTTTAGGGTAGGCAATCCTTATAGGTTAGGACACTCTTTATTGGGAGACAGCCGAGAGACAGCTTCATTTGGAACATGCAACGTTACTTTGCGTTAGTTTGGGAATTTGCTTGGGTTGAGCTTGTGAAGTTACTTTGCTTGAGTTTGTTTGGGTTTAGTTTGCAACGTTACTCTCCTGTAGTGTAGGAATTTGTTTGGGTTTAGTTTCTTACTAACAGAACTTCTTCTACTAATTGGTGGTTACTTCTTACTAATAGAAGTTACTTTGCTATACTTTTAGAATTTGCATGAGTTTGTTTGAGTTTTTCAGCTTTTTTGGGTTGAGTTTGCAACGTTACATTCCCGTACTTTGGGAACTTGTTTCGGTTTTTTAAAAGTTTGTTTGGGTTAAATTTGGAATATTAGTTTGATATACTTTCGGAATTTGTTATGGTTCATTCGAGGTTGTTTGGGTTGAGTTCGGAACGTTACTTTGCTATACTTAAGAAATTTGCTTGCGTTTGTTTGAATCTTTTACGTTTGGGTTTAGTTTGCAACGTTATTTTCCTGTACTTTAGGAATTTGTTTGGGTTTTTTTTAGTTTGTTTGCGTTTAGTTTGCAATATTACTTTGCTAGACTTTAGCAATATGTTTGGGTTTAGTTTGCAACGATACTTTCCTGTACTTTAGGAATTTGTTTGAGTTTTTTTAGTTCGTTTGGGTGTAGTTTGCAATATTACTATGTTAGACTTTTGCAATTTGTTTGGTTTTGTTTGGGTTTAGTTTGCAACGTTACTGTGCTATACATTAGGTATTTGATTGCGTTTAGTTTGGGTAAAACTACATTGGACGAGCGGAGGCCTGACAAATAAATCCCCGGGTTGTTTTCTCACGGATTCCGAACTGCCAAATGGCATATGTCTTCGAGAATCAAACAAATCAATTAAATCCAAGGAACTTAACAGTTTCTTATGAAAAATCGTAATATCAGCTGCACTTGATATCTCTCGCTGACATATTCCCTGCGCGCGTTAATAACAACGAGATGCCAGCTCGATTCACGACCTCGAAGCTTGCATCGTTGGAATGCAACGAAAATTCTTCTTTATTTTTTCATTTCTTTATTTTTATCGCTATCTACGCGTTTTCTTTCAGGCCTAGGTTATAAAACCCTTAAGGCGAAGTAGAACATCTACCACGTGACGTATGAGTGCGAGAGAGATAGCTGAAATTTTCGAACAGAGATTTCTCAGAGACGAATAATATTTAAGGCAAAAGGAAATCATTAAGCTCTGCGTCAGGGAATTCTCCAGAGCCTAATGCTTCGTTTTTCCTGAAAAATATAACCATCTATAAGAAAATTGGGTTAGAAAATTTGTGAGGTTATGTTGACCTTGTACATGCCCGTAATAAGGATTTTCAAAAATATGTCTGTCATTTTTGTAGCCTAAGTGTCAAAATAAGTAAAAATCACTTCAACGTTTTTACGTATCCTCATGGAACATTTATGTTAATGTTTTGCATTAAAATAAATTAACATAATATTATGCAAACATAATGTTTTGCATAGCAAGAGACATAAAGTAATGAAAAATAAAATCATTGCAGTTCAACGATTCAAAGTTCATTGTGATCTCGATTTTTCTCGACTAGGGATTTTCAGTGGCTTGTGCATCGACTACTGTGCGGGAGACATTTTTGCCGATACGTGTTTCTAATAATAACTCAACTGAAAGCCGGCAAAATCGTGTCACCTGCATCGATTCAGGTTTTTCATAGTTTCCCTTGCCCGTAGTGAAAATGCGATACGGTAGTGTGTACCAGTGAAGAGTAGCTGGGGGCAATACTGCGGAGGTCTTTAATGAGTAACTGGGGAGACGAAGTGACAAGTCGAGGATAAATGTGACAGCAACGGTATCATAGAAGCTCGAGAGCGGTAGGAACGTTCGAAAAATGAACCATAAACGCTCATTACCGTTCGCACATTGTTTGTTTATAGTTCTAACTACAAATCCCGTTGCTCATTTGTTTTACGACTAATCTGCGTGCGAAAATCGCTGCTTTTCTCCATTGCAGTCGTTCATTCATTCCAAAACATTTCGAAGGTAAAAATAGAGCGGAAAATTATTGGCAAAATAATTTTCTATCAGGTTTAAGGTTTTCCTCTGCAGGTACACAATTTTTTGCTCTTGCTCACGGTTGCAAACACGAAAATACACCAGGAAATCAGCCTCTAATTTTTGTCAGCATGAGGCCCCAGAGATAAAGCTTCTAAGCTTTATCTAGCCCTTTTTTGTCAGAGATTAAGAGGTCTTCTCACTTTAGACACTAAAAACGGCTATTTTCATGCATTTTTTTGATACGTTTATATTATATAAGTTGTTACACTTAATAAATACACTTTCAAAGTACATAGAAAAAAAATTATTTATTTATTCAAGTCACTATTTATAGACGAAAATGGTAGCTAAAAAAAATGTCCTAAAAAACTGTAGGTCTGCGCTGTTGATGAAATCTCGGAGATGGATAATCCGAAACAAAAAAATCAAAGGGTTTTACGCGTATTTTCGTGTTTGCGGTTTTAGATTCAGTAAGTTAAGGCGTTACCCCCACTTGTAGCGCAAAAAAAGGCCTTTTTCATGCATTTTTGTAAAGAAAACTACGAAACTTTTTTAATCGATCAATATACCATCTTAAAGAACACATCTTGAAGAACTTTCAGTAATTTTTTTATTGAAAAATATTACATTGTTTAGTGGCAAATGGCCGTCAATGAAATAATGTTTTTATATACACGGTTTGCGGTGACCAACATTGCGGCGAAGTGGATCATCTGAAAAAAAAATGCGGATGGATTTAGTCAAATATAAGTATAAACTAGTCTTTAATCGAAGGATTTTAAAAAATATTCATTTTTCACAAAATGGCGGACAGTCAAAGTTAATGGTTCGATTTTAACGAAAAAAACGGCGGTTTTTTGGCTATAAAACGGCCATTTTTTTCGAAAAAAAAATCGAACGATTAAAGACTACATTTTTTAGTATTAAATAAGCCTGCAAAATTTCAAGAATATCGGTTCATTAGTGTTCGAGCAATCTTGGTCACCGACTTCAGAAATGCCATTTTGAGAAAAACGCGTTTAAAATTTCTCTTTCAACGCTCTTTCAACGCGGATTCTTCTCTTTCAACGCTCATATCTTAGTCAATTTTGTTCGGATCGACTTGAAATTTTCAGGACATATTCTCAGATACTCATACTTCAAAAAAATGCAATAAAAAAAATCGATTTTTTCACAATCGCATGTAGGGGTAACCCCTTAATGGCTATAGCGCATATCATACGATTTTTTATATATGCAAAAATAACAAAATGGCCGACATTTTTAGAAAAAAAAACGTGTTTTTTTTACCGTTTTTGGGGAAAAACAGAGTAAATATCAAAATTTTAAAAATCCTTGATATCCGCTACGGATAAAGTTGTAAAGAATATGTGGTTAACATTTGATAAGGATCGGTTCAGTAGTTTCGAAGACTTTATCAACAAGCCGCCGAAAAACGTTATTTCGAGAAAAACGCGTCTAAAGTTTGTTCGGGTTACATAAAAACAAAATTTAAACAAAAATGTATTTCGAAAGTGTATTTATTAAGTGTAACAACTTTTATATCAATAACTATAATATAAACCTATCAAAAAAACTCATAAAAATAGCCCCTCTTCAGCGTCTAAAAAGGGGTCTAAAGAAGACCCCTTCAACCCTCTCGGTCGTAAATGGGCCTCTGCTAAATAGTGTCGGATATTTCGTCAGGACAAGTATTTTAACCGCAAGGGACATGGCAAAAGAAAAAAAATAAGCGATTGTCGAGGCTGCGGAATGGTCTCGCGGTGGGCAATTACGGGATTACCATAGGGCCAAGATCGAGAGTGAGAGAGGTTATGTGCCTCGGCTGGAAAATCGATTCTCGTTGTGTTCTCCTCGCCCTTTCGCTTGCATTCGCCAAATAGATCACGTCGTCGCCCATGATCCTCTTGTTCATTGTGAAATTAAGAGTGAAACATTTCTACGTTTCTCGGTCATGTTGGGGAACATCTGTCCGACAATAGCGAAGCCACAGGATGACAACTTGCTTCGTAATTCATCCGAGAAAGCTCGCCACCATCTTGTACGATTCGAGACGGACTTGAGCAAATTCGTGCCCAATTCTTCCGCAGACCTTTCGTTACCTGGCGGCTGTCATCTTTTTCATTCCGCCAAGCCTGTCACATTAGCCCGTGAAAGACTATCTTCTCCAGCAAATGTCCTCCATTATGCACTATGCATATATATATATATATATATATATATATATATATATATATATATATATATATATATATATATATATATATATATATGCGCCTATATATGGCGCTTTCCATTGTCACCATCTTCAAAACTCGAGTAAGCCTTTGTAATCCCCTCACTTTCTACCTGTATTGTCCCTTTTATCGAAACAGTCCCAAAAGCGTTGGTCCACTTCGTCTCCGAAGTATCCGACGAACCACGTGCTCGGGAAATCCCTGAAATCGCAACACTTTGGCATCTTTGACAGTTGTTTGGCCTCTGTTATGTTTCTTGTCAATTTGCACAATTTTGGAAAATATCGTGCCGTTGTTGACCCAATGGTAATTCACGTTTGTCTTAATTACGCGGATTTAAAAATTGAGTGTGTCCTCGAGCATTTATACCGAGGAAAAAGTTCCAATCAAGGATACGGGCCTAATCAGGGTCTATTTTCTTCGGAGTTACTACATTGCGATTTAATTGAACCAAGTTTATAAATACTTTTTTGATTTCCAACTACGTTCAAGGTGCTTTTTTTACAGTAAGAAAATCGGGAAAGATGATATTGAGTGTGATAAAGGATTTTTCCACCTTGGTGCGGCACCGGAAATTAATGAATATTGAAGCGTGGAAAAATACGCCTTACATACGCTAAACAACAAATGAAATTTTTGCGGCATGCGTTGCAAAAAAAATGTTGAACAAAATTATGCCTTGTTTTGGAGTGTTTTTTTTGGAGGAATTTTTTTTTCAGTGTGTGAATCGTGTGATGTCTGGTACCAGATTCAGCGAAAGAAACAAATGAATCCCATAATGGCAGCATGTTAAACTTTGGTCATCAATTCTTCCTATTTTTTGAGCACTCTACGAGTCGTATATAAAAAATTATTTCGACTCAATTCTGCTACTAACGTTGAAAAACAGTACACTAAAAGTGTATGCTAAATCTGAGCTTAATAGGCCAATTGCTTATAGAGATATTGTGGATGCCGATTTGAAAATCATAGTTTCGAGAAAAAACGCGATTAAAGTTGCCGCGCCTCAACCGTGCATACTTTTTATAATTTCTATAACTCGGTTAATTTTAAAAGTATCATTGAACGGTTTTCACAGACGCATTCAGAAAGGTCTGTAGAATAATAAAATAAAATTGAAAAAAAGAAACGATTTTATCAAATTTCTATATAACAATACTGCCTTAAACGTATTTTTTTTGTCGGTGTATGGGAAAACCAGGGGTAGGTGGGGGCTTCATTGAGGTGTGCAAAAACCGGAGGCGGTACAATGTGGTCGCTCAAAACTCAGGAATATCCGGTTTCCTCACTATGCTCCCCGTGCACACTCTAATCTATATGCATATATAGTGCCCTGCAGAATATTCACATTCTTCGCCGATTGTTATTCGTTGGATATTATAGAATGCTGAAAAAAATGTACACGCGTGTTGCATTTCGCGCCGGAATGCGAAACGACGAACTTTCATGGTTTCGTTTCCCGTAGCGTATAAATTGAAAAAATAACCCCCCCACATCCAGGCTCACGATCCTTATGCACGTTGCACGAGTATGAGATGACTGGGAGAGAAGAAAAAGTGGGAATGCATTTGGCGGAAAAGTTTACGAGTGACGGATCTTTAGTTGTGAATTCTTTAAGAATAGGAGTGGGGAAGGGGGGGCATACCTAATTAATATTACCAAGAAATGTATTTTTTTCATCATGCAATCGTTTAATAATATTTCGAGCCAAGAACGATCGAGACAATCGCAAAAATTTTAATGCTATGCTACTTTATTCAATCGGAATTTTGTATATTTCTTGATTGTGTGTGTGTGTGTGTGTGGGTGGGTGGGTTTTTTAAAGTGAAGGTAAAAGTATAATTTGCAAAAGATCATTCACAAAAAAATGGTTAAAAAAATATAAACAAAAAAATTACGATGCAAAATGATTAAATGAAACGATAACAAAAAAGATTTAAAAAAGTAAATAAAATAAAGATAAAAAAATATTGAATGAAAAGGTCATTGATAAAAAAAAATGTTTCTAATAAATATTCTACGACGCGTGCGGGTATGTATCCCGTTAATTCAAAAAATCCATATCGTTGCGTCCGATGAAAAAAATCCTTTCCATGCAACCTCACTTTTTATAAAACTAACAATTTCGATGTTTATCATCAATTATTATCATAATATCAACGATTATTATCATAAATATCGAAAGCATCTGATATTTTGATGTACCTATATCCGATTATTTGATATTTTCGATACTTTCGATATTTATAAAAATAACCCCTATTTTTTTGCTGTTTTTTAGAGTGTGTTGCGAATTTAAAAAAATATGCATGTGAAATTAAACCCCAATTTTGATTATTTTAATATATTTTTATTTTTTAATTTTTTTACGATAATGAGTCTGACACATTGTCAAAATCAAGTTTTTCAAATAAAAAAAAATAATTGGATACGTTTCTCTTTTTACCTAATAAATCAACAGTCAAAATAAACGTTCCTATTAAACTTCTCACATTCAACATTTACAACATTTATTGTCATCAATGTAACAACTTTATAATCGTTACGCGCACGCACACATCGGAGCCCAGTCAACCAAGTCTCAATTTAACATCATATTATTGACATAATTCATAGCGCAACCAACATCTTGTCTAAAACCGTTATTCCGCAAATGAGAACAATGTAAGAAACGCAGCTGGTCGAAAGACAATGGTGTTCTTTGAAATTTCGGCACTTACAAAGAATTTCGGGAGCCTTCTTAAGCCTACTGATAATAAATACCAAGAACAAATACATAGATAAGTCATCATAGTTTGATATCTTGAAGTCGAGTCCGCGCAGCGCCATGTATGCAAGTTAAAGTTATTTTTTTTTAAATGCGCATTTTTGTTGTATTTTAGGATAAATTTCAACGATATATATCCAACATAAATATTAATGGATATACAGGGTGTCCCAGAACTGAATGCGTTCCTTGAAATAGGGGGTTGGGGGTGAAATTCTGAGCCGATTGATATAAGCATGTGTGGGTCTCAGATCAGCCCCTGAATATTTATTAATTTTTGAAGGCCGGCGCACTTGATTGGCCCGCCTTTAAAAATTAATAATAATTCAGGGGTTGATCTGAGGCCCACACATGCTTATATCAATCGACTCAGAATTTCACCCCCAACCTTTCATTTCAGGGAACGCATTCATTTCTGGGACACCCTGTATATCGTCACATATATCGGATGCATATCACTTGATATATATCATGCGCACCCTGTTTTTCAGCAATGTTCTCAGATCGGTGATATTTTTGCTTGAATTTCGTTTTTCCTACGTGTACGGAGAATCAGCAGGTCCAACCTGTTCGCACGGGACGTCCCATATATATTTTGCGCACTATCCACGCGCAGGTTCGGACTGTGCTGTGCGTTGTTTTCGGTAGCGCGACCCCGTGAAATATTCACAAACGTGTGTGCAACTGTCGCGCGCATATCGCGGAATATCGCGTCGCAGGAAGTTCTCGATGTCTGTCCCGCAGACCGGAAGTCCGCGTGGCTCGTTTCGTGCACCATCGTTCCTCGTCCCCGTGTCGAGCCTTCCTATCCGCGTTGCGGCGGTGGTGACGGCCATCCTGCATGAAGGAAAAATAAACAGGGACATTTTTTTTCAGCCCGCTACCTTCATCATCGCTTGTACAGCGGAACGAGATGGTGTTCCGAAAGGGCGAAGGGATAAACGGTGCGGACGCCGCGCACAGCTTTGAATGAGACATAAAACAGCCGCAGAGTTTTACGGCCTGAACTTATCTCCCCTTCTTGCGTACTTCATTCTCGGTTCGTTTCATTTCAGCTGACAATGAATCGGTTTACAAAAATAGCAGCAACTTTTTCTTCCCGTGATCGAGTCGCGATTCTAACTTGCGTTTGTTCTTCCTCGGCGTGGTTTCACAGTCAAGCTTCATTGAAACTACGTTTCGCAACTTCCAGACCTTCACATCCGGTTCTTTCGGAGCACTATTGCGAAACTTGTGCCAAATGGTCGGATTGAAAAAACAAATCTCGATAGCCCCCGAACGGATGACGTCCCTGATGATCAAAGGTATTTGATCAAAAAAACGCCCGTGGTAGAAAGGGAGATAGTAAAATTCTCTATAGTTTATTGACACCGCTATGATAATGTGCTTAACACATATATGAGCGGAAAATATATCTACACATTCGATTTGGATGGCGGGTTTGACTATCTATTATGTCGGTAAATAATGATTAACTATTGTAAAAGGCTTGACAACACAGGTATGGTTGATTCAGTGCTCTTACAAAATCGGCGCACAAAAACTAATGTTGTATACTGTACGTTAGGTTTTGTTCAGGTTAAACTTCTACTTCTACTACGTTAGGTTTTGTTCAGGTTAAACTTCTATTCAAGTTTGTACAATTCATATGGTTGACATTAACGTTTGTATAAAATTCAGGTTAAACTTCTACTATTCTATTCAAGTTTGTACAATTCATATGGTTAACATTAACGTTCGTACAAACTTCAACTATTCTATTTAAGTTTGTAGGAACAATGCATATGGTTAACATTAACGTTTGTACAAAGTTCAAGCCAAACTTCTACTATTCTATTCAAGTTTGTAGGTACAATTCATATGGATAACATTAACGTTTGTACAAAGTTCCAGTCAACCTTCTACTATCCTATTTAAGTTTGTAGGTACAATGCATATGGTCAATATTAACATTTGTACAAAGTTCAAGTCAAACTTCTACTATTCTATTCAAGTTTGTACAATTCATATGGTTAACATTAACGTTTGTACGAAGTTCAAGTCAAACTTCTACTATTCTATTCAAGTTTGTAGGCGCAATTCATATGATTAACATTAACGTTTGTGCAAAGTTCAAGCCAAACTTCTACTATTCTATTCAAGTTTGTACAATTCATATGGTTAACATTAACGTTTGCACAAAGTTCAAGTAAAACTTCTACTATTCTATTTAAGCTTGTAGGGACAATGCATATGGTTAACATTAACGTTCGTACAAACTTCAAGCCGAACCTCTACTATTCTATTCAAGTTTGTAGGTACAATGCATATGGTCAACATTAACGTTTGCACAAACTTCAAGCCAAACGTCTACTATTCTATTTAAGTTTGTAGGTACAATGCATATGGTTAACATTAACGTTTGTACAAAGTTCCAGTCAACCTTCTACTATTCTATTCTAGTTTGTAGGTGCAATGCATATGGTTAACATTAACGTTTGTACAAAGTTCAAGTCAAACTTCTACTAATCTATTTAAGTTTGTGGGTAAAATGCATATGGTCAACATTAACGTTTGTACAAAGTTCAAGTCAAACTTCTACTATTCTATTCAAGTTTGTAGGCACAATTCATATGGTTAACATTAACGTTTGTACAAAGTTCAAGTCAAACTTCTACTATTCTATTTAAGTTTTTGGGTAAAATGCATATGGTCAACATTAACGTATGTACAAAGTTCAAGTCAAACTTCTACTATTCTATTCAAGTATGTACAATTCATATGGTTAACATGAACGTTTGTGCAAAGTTCCAGTCAACCTTCCACTATTCTATTCAAGTTTGTAGGTACAATTCATATGGTTAACATTAACGTTCATACAAACTTAAAGCCAAACTTCTACTATTCTATTCAAGTTTGTAGGTACAATGTATATGGTTAACATTAACGTTTGTACAAAGTTCAAGTCAAACTTCTACTATTCCATTCAAGTTTGTACAATTCATTAGGTTAAGATTAACGTTTGTCGAGTATAATTTGTTGGAACATTTTATGAAAAGTGACTATTCGAAAAAAAATTATGATAATGCTTACTTATAGCGAAGACGTGTAAATCATTCGTAGTTGGAGCAACTACGGCTTCGTAGTTTTAAGCACTACGCGTGACTCACAAACCGTACATAGTATGTTTGTTGTGTTGCGAAAAAAGGGTATCAGTTCATTTCTTCTTGTAGCTCGCCTTCTGTTCTTGTAGGGCACACATCACTGTGCATATAACAAGTCGTATTCTATAATATGGTACGAATCACTATTCTATGGTACAAACCTATTGCGATACGCCAAAAATTCATTTAAGCAGGGACTTATATTATAAAAAATAGATCTGTGCAAAATTTGACCCAAATCGGAGGTATCAGCTATTCGGAAGTACATCCGGAATTACTTTTGTCTGTTATACCATATTTGCGATCAAAATGTCACAAGCACTTGATAACGCAGTCGCACCCTGCGTAAGTATAGGCAGAAGATAGGCAGCTAGGTTGTAGGTTCGATTCCATGTCATCATCATCCATATTCCATGTCAATTATTAGGGGCGATTAGAGAATCACGCTTTATAATTTAAAAAATCATTCAGGTAGAACCCTCAATTAACTATTTTATTTTGTTTTGTATTTATAAAATATTCTATGCATTTAGTAGACGGGTGTTGAAGCCTTGAACCAACACGCATGCAGTGTATAAAAAAGAATCGAATGATACACCAAATACCCATATAGCAGGTGGTATATTATAACATGGTATAAATACTATAATCATCGTCGCAAATCACACGCAACATTTTCAATCAATTTTTTCATACTTTAGTCCCGTTCACTATCAAAATCTTGGAAGAGTAGATTTTTCACAGTGTCAGGGAATATCCATTGTATGAAAACCTACTATATTAAAAAGCATTGAACAATCAACGTGTGCTCGTAAGATTAGTGGTTGCAATTAACATATGTGTATAACTTATGCAACTGTTAAAACATCCATAAGTAGTACTATACTTTAGGCAGTAACTATGTCTAGAAAATGTTATTGTCCCCTCAGGGATATATAAAATATAGTTAAAATGTCGTTGAAAGCACCATACATTTCTCTCAGTGTGA
Organism: Ophion ellenae; assembly: GCA_963210295.1. NCBI lineage: Eukaryota > Metazoa > Arthropoda > Insecta > Hymenoptera > Ichneumonidae > Ophion > Ophion ellenae. The sequence goes on from OY723392.1 coordinate 26,142,643, forward strand.
TTGTTGATTCAAGCTCAGTTTGACAGCTCAGGGTTTGGTGATGAATGGTTTTCCAAGTAAATTGACAGGAATTTTTATTGGGTTCTCATTTGACCAATAAACTAAACCAATGCACGTGTATGATGATATTGAAGTTTGTATCGTTGGAATGTGATGAACATGTTTTTCTTTCGATTGCAAATTTTGTTTGGCAGATCATAACCACCATAAACTTTTTTAAAACCCTTATAAGAATCCTACAACCAAAATAGGTCGAAAAATATTTTGGTTAACATTAAAAATGGAGGAAAAGGAAATAAAAAAGAATTTCCGTTGCATTCCAACGATGCAAACTTCAACAGCATCGTGCAATTTAATCTTTCTTGGGGTTACACAACACTATTTTTGTTTATAGTCTACATAGCACAGTCTTATTCACGTTTTCTAGTCGCATGCGTCCATCCAAATTGTGAAATCAATCATTTTTTTTTTACTACAAAACAATCGTTTGTTTTTTCAATGCACACACGTTGATCAGCCCATCTTAATGAGTACTGCGCTGGCACCGTAACTATAATCGTCTCTCCATTCTAGAGTTTCAAACTGAGGTATGAACTGACGAAGTGGTAAAGTTCAATGCGAGCTGGACAGTCAATAAAAAATGGCCGTCACTTAAAAATCCCTAGCAACACCCTAAATAATTTGCTCTCCATTTATCCCTCGACACGCAGGAAGGCCACAATTTAAGGGAAAAACCTTGATCTGACAACACTCAGGGCAGATTTAAAACGCAATTTTTTTCTTCAGTACTCTTTTGCGACGTGATGAATTTACCCGTATTATGGTTCTTTTTTTTTGTTCCTGGGAGTTTTTCACCTCCGCCGAACACTGCCGGCTACGGGCTGTGGAAATTGCCAAGTGGTTGGGTGTAGGAAAAAAACAGAAATTTCCATGCGATACGGGAGAGAGAAAGGGATGGGGAGAAAATGAGTAAACGTCACGACCACAAGCACACACGTGACTGGTACGTTCTACACCGGCTGGTTTCCAAGCACAATTCATTACCTTGCTCTCTGTCTGTCTGTCTCTCTTACCTTCGCCCTCTCTCTCTCTCTCTCTCTCTCTCTCTCTCTCTCTCTAAAATCGCTTCTCTGGTTCTTTCGTTGACGAGCTTTTCTCGCTAGGTGTTTTAAGAGCTCGTTAAAAAGTCATTAACATCCTCGGTGCTTTCAAGGTGCAAAAGGAGCTGGGCGAGAGTGAATGAGCGCTTTAGGATTTTATTGTAGCTTGGCTGCATAGTCTGCTTTTTCCTTCTCCGAATGCTGCGAACAAATGAACGCTTGCCTTACGCACCTCGCGTCTTAGCAATACTTTTCCACGTGACAGAAAAATGGATACGTTCTTGTAGTCGTGAAATTTGTAAGGTTACTTTTTTCTCCACGAATCGTTACGCATTCTCCGTTCTCTTTCATCAAGATACGGACGGTGGCAGAGGCTGTTGTTACTTTTCCTGCTTCCTCTGTTTGACTATCCGTTGGTTTTCCGATTGTTTGCTCAGTTGGACAGAGATATGAGCAGTGACTGGAGGTATGCGAGTATTTTGAGGAACGAGGAAATTCCGTCGCGCGGAAAACATTTTTCGAAGCTTGTTTATGGGTACAGTGAGGAGGAAAAAAGTATATTTGCTTTGAAGAAAAATGTTAGGCTCATTTTTCAGAAAAGTCACGTATCTAAAGAATTACCCCCGTTAAGTGCCTACGGCGTTTTGGGGAAGTTGCCAATCAAAGGAGCGTTTATAGTATCAGCTAAGGTTGCCTCAATTGCAACCACTTCTTCAAGCTTCATCGAGGAGTTGACTCTCAATTGCCTATCTTTGCCGAAAAATCCGCCCAATCGACCACATTCGCTTGACTGGACGAAACCGTTTTCTCGATTCACGACCGCGCTTATCCGAAATACGATTGATGTTCCGACGTACGGAAGAAATCATGTCGAAGCCGCACACACCATATGTTTATTTCAGATCCACTAACTTTTCCGGGGACGGAAAAACCGTTTTAGTTGGGGCGCCTCGTTTTTCGTTCGGCCACCCCGTGAATCACTTGTGTTTACACGTCAGGGACATGTTCGGAGTCTATAAAACACCCCGTGGTGGTGACAGTGACGATGAACGGGCCTCGCGATCCTCGCGCATGGAGCAAGCTCCGCCCTTCCTTTTGAAATATTGTGTCATCGATAAATTTGGAGACGCGGGCCATGCGGGAGGAAGAGACATAGAGGGCGTAGGAATGAATCGCTGGAGCGAAGATGAGACGAAAACTCGGCCGACCTGATAGCCGCAACGAGCTTCCATCATTCCGATCAAAACATGCGTCGTAAAATCTCCACTGTGCGAATAAAACGCATTATGCGTTGCTTGTACCAGTGACGGAGAGGGCTTGACGACTTCAGCTGGATGCGAAGTCCCGACCACAGTCGTATCTGAAGCCTCGAAAAGCAATTACAAAAAGAGAGAGAGAGAGAGAGAGAGAGAGAGAGAGAGAGAGAGAGAGAGAGCACTGGGCGCAAAGGATATGATGGACAGGGAAAAACATGAATATGCGCGCAGTGTCCGCACCGACAAATCTCGAATTAATCGTTCTAGATGCAACTGGAGGCGGCTTCGGAGGCCGCAACCGGAAGGCCGAGGGTCCTCGACCCACGAATTTGACACGTGTCACTTGCACATGTCACCCGGCCCGCGTCGCGATCAGAAACGTCAATCATGCTCACTCGATCTCCCCTCCCCTGCCCGCTGCCGTTGTCGACGCCGTCTGTTGTGCGTCTGCAACGCTTTGGACGTTGCGTACATCAGTCCGCGCCTTCCTCTCCTGTCACACTCTCCCTTTCTGTGCTACCGTTAGGTTCGAACTATATGGCATCGACCACACAATTTACCCTGCCCCCGTCTCCCGAAACCCTCATCCGAACGATGGTCGTCATTTCTTCCACTCTGACTCCTCCTGATGGTCATGAGCCCAAACTGATTTGTTCCACGATCGTTATGGTTAGGTGCGTTCAAGCGTGCGAGGACATGGAACAATCCCGAGGGTTCGAGGGCGCAAGGGTTCTTTTAGGAAGTCGTTGTCGATATAAATTTGAAGAATGACGGAGAATCGTGGACCACCTTGTGATGCTTTCTGGCTCGCAGATGATGAAGATGACGTTATGAAAGTCTTTTGCTCCGAGACAGTTTATTGGCAACGTTCATTCGATGATGTTTCGTTTCGTTTGATGTCGAATGGGCGGCCAGGCGAACCTTGCGTAAACATTCCACTCTTGATGGTTTGCCTACCCGAGAGGATGCTGCGACGCAAAGCCGAGCCACCGAGAGGAAGCAAACGCAGGAAAACTACCCCCTCGCCATCGAGAGACACTCGGTCCTCTCCTCGGCTTCTTCCGAGCTGAAACCGAATGCGCAGCTCACCTCGACCAACCCGGCAAATGTCTGTGCACACAGCAACTCTATGGCGCGAGACTTCCAAAAAAAGATGGGTTCAGAACGGCGACGTCACCCCGTGCATCCGCCACCGAATAGGTCGGCTGTCAGAATTTAGAAGTGTCATGCTCCAGAAATAACGTAAAATGATAGCGTGAACATTGAAATTTATGCACATTTGGATAATGACATTTTTCATTCTATTGGAAGATGTTATTGGTGTGATCTGTTACTAGGAAAATCTGTCTAGGCGCTGATGCGCCGTAACTTTTTCTGTGGTGACATTTCGGGAATGTAACATTTCTGCACGATGACTTTTCGGAAGTATGTCATTTTTGGAACATGACTTGTCTGAATTATGACAGCCTATCACCGAATCACCAGGCCGTACAGGAGTGAAAACATTCACTATAGAAATCAGGTGTCAGTATAACCGAATATTCTAAGCCTGTAGGTTACTCGGAATGGACATCATGGAGGCACTTATATGCACGGGGATAAAAGTGAGTCCGGACGACCACTTGTTAGAGGGTTGGATACGACTGAGCTACGGAAACTCTTCAATTCATAGGCTTGCAGTTAACTGTCGCGAATTCGCAGCTTCAGCAACTAAAATGCGTTGATAGAAGATGATCTTCTTTCGTTCGATGTATTTGTTTGGGTTTGTTTGGGTCCACACTTATCCTGCATGTCCGGCCTTCGTAAAGATGCACTCAAGGAACGATCGATTCTACACTGAGAAAAAAAATCATTGATCCAATATCATTGGTGTTATTAAATGAAATTTCGTTGATTCAATTGTAAAATTGTTGGTGTAAATAATGGGATTTATTAGTCCAAACAAAACGGTATTGACTTAAATAACATGATAAAATTAAAAGTTTTTTTTTTCAATCAAAAGATTTATCGTTAGCCGCAAACAATATATTATTGAAACTATCTAAAAAATTATCGCGAACAAATTATATAGTTTTGAATGCATTTACCGCAACGAACAAAAAAGCGTTTCAATTCATAACATGAATGTTCCCGAGTAGAAATTTCTTAGGGTTAGCCTGACCAGGATCAGGCCCCGATCGGGGTGTGATAGGGGTAACACCTATTACGGACATCCTGATCCGGCCCCGATCGGGCCGGAAGTGTTTAGGCCCTACATCAGGCTATACTAAAATGGCCCTACTAAGGCCGTCCCTGATAAGATCCCACTAAGGCTTTCCCCGATAGGGCCCCACCAAGGCTTGCCCTGATAGGCCCTACTAAGGCTTTCCATGATAGGGCCTTACTAAGGCTGTCCCTAATGTGGCCCTACTAAGGCTTTCCCCGATAGGGCCCTACCAAGGCTTGCCCTGATAGGCCCTACTATGGCTTTTCCTGATGAGGCCATAAATAGGCTTGCCCTATTCCTGCCTCAGCAGTCGCTAGATGCACATAACCTCTCACTTTTCACATGGAAACTTCGATTTTACAGCATCGTAGCTTCGGAGTTTCGATGCATTCCTGAATTCTATTAAAAAAAAGGTGCTATAGACTGTCACGACAAAAAACGTTATGCAACTCGGATGCGTGTTAGAAGATTTCGGCAGCTTTGTAAGGCGAAGAGAGAGAGAGAGGAACTATATATATATATATATATATATATATATATATATATATATATATATATATATATATATATATATATATATATATATATATATATATATATAGGAACTATATATATATATATTATTATTTTTATTATTTACATGAAATATATATATATATATATATATAAGGTTAAGTTTCAAAAATCTGTAGCATGTTATTCGATAAACCTCTTTAATTGTCACAATGGTATTAACTAATTAATATACTTTATGTGATACAACAAATAATTATAGGAATTAATTTGGTCTGTTATGCCATATCTGGGACCAAGATGTTAGAAGCACTCGGTAGCATAGGGGCAGCGTGCCTAGCTTTGGGTAGGAAGGTACGAGGTTCGATTCCCATATAGGCGAAATATTTTCTTCGAACAAAAACGTTTCAGCAGGCCAGGGAATGACGAATTATGATACAAAATCATTGTAGTGGAACTCTAAATTAAGTTGATCATTCCATTTTGGTTTTTTGAAATATTATATGCATTTCTTTCTGATCAGGCAACCTGATAGGGGCCTGATCAGGCAACCAGATCAGGCCCATATGTGACACAACGTTACATTTCCTAGTAGGGCCCTTTCAGGCTGCCTTATTAGTGCCCTACCAGGGCAGTCAGGCAACCTGATCGGGCCCTGATCTGGGCCCCATCGAAATTTCTACGCGGGTTGTTGATTCGAGTACACAAGAAAAGTTGAATTTCGCTCGTTTGATTCAGATAAAATTTCTATTGAGTAAATATGTTATTTTGTTTTTTTCACCATATCCGATATTGATTTCCAAGTACATTATTCGTTAAAATATTAATATTCTATTTTCATTGAAAAATATTAAGGAAATGTCTGAATTGGTTAAAAAATTATGCGAAAATAAAATTTTCTTTGTTGCGCATTTGGTTGAAAAAATTCAACCAAATCATGGCCGAGCGCCACCGCAATTACAGGTGTGAGGAAACCCGTAGTTCTCGGAGTAACCGCTAGAAGCCGCACGCGCGCTCGTTTCTCGTAAGCGTAGCGCGAACCGAAAATCTACACAAACGCCGGAGAAACTAAAGAGTATCGCTTGTTGGCCTGTGGCTAAGATCAAAGTGTTGTATCTGTTCTTATCAGTTGAATATCTGATATTCTCTCCACGGATATTCCATTGGATATCTGATATTCTCTCCACTATTATCGTGGATGATCATTCTAATGCTCACTTTTTATTCAAGATTCAAAACAAATTGAAAAACTTATTCCCGTGGCATATTCGTTTCGATGCAGTAGAGAAATAATTAATTCTATTGATTATATTTTTGTACGAAATAAAAAATGTTGTGGCAGCCGCTTAATTATTTCATCCATACATCTACGGATTGGATATAGAATGATTTCAATAGAATATAATTTAATTCGAAGGATAATGTAGATATTCAGAGACCAGAGGAGCTTTTCCAAATAAAATAATATGTTATTTAAATCAATCCCATTTTCCAATATTTTATAGTATCGTAACTCATATATCGGTGGCACTCCGTAGCAGCGCATTTATTTGAACCAACCAATGTATTTTTTTGATTCAATTGATTTTTTTCTCAGTGTAGATGTAAAAAACAAATGACATATGCAAAAGTAGCCGACCGGTAAGTGCTCACGACTTTTTGTGTTGGGACTTTCTTATTCGAGTGCAATCCTTTTTTCCCTGTCTACGCGACACGGGATGATCGTCCTTGGAGCGTTATCTTGTTTGTTCACGTGGTACGAGAACGAAAGATGGTCGTCCACTGGATTTGCGGTTCACTCGTGAAAATAAATGGATGAGAACGAAGGAGCTCTCGCCTGGCTTGACGGGACAAAAGGAACGTTTCGGGACGCAATTGGGCGCAGGCTCTTTCCAATATTCAAATATTGTTCCTTCCACCGTTTCCCTGCTACTTTGTGGTCCGTGACGTTGTGTAAACCGTCGTTCGAGAGCACCGGATTCTTCAGTTTCGAAAGACTTTCGAAGCGACACGTTTGCTGGCTCGTGTTTCTTTTGTCCTTGTAACAATTTTCCCGAGACGATGTCGTGGGAACAAAAGTACTGCACCAACACATGCCATCGTCGACGGCGAGGTGCACGCGTCAAGAGAACTTATCGGAGTGTTAAGGGCTTGAAGAGGGAGCGTAGGGCTGAGGAAAATCGCTCAAGGAGCACCCGCAGGTTTCCGCGTACACAGTCGCAAGCACAAGTTGTACATTGCCTACCTATGTGTACCCTAACTACGAGAGCCAAACCCGTACACGCGAGACACTGACTGAGTGCTTTCGAAATCGACAACGAGATGTGCGACGGGCGCTTGAACAGGAAGCCAGAGAGACCCTTCGGCGGTATGTTTCACGACACAACTTGATCCTCCTTGTGCGTAACTGGTCCTTCGCCGCGTATATCTTGGCCCTAAAGATCGCTTCGGGAAATTAAGGATCAAAGGCTCACATTACAGAAATGGATCCCTCAAAGCCGTCAATTCCGTAGTGACACTTTGCGATTTTAGCGGACCGGAAATGTCGTCAAGAGGTGGACAATTTTTTTCCGTCTTTTGAACCTCTTGAAGGGTCTTCGTAATGGGACATTTTCCGCTGATTACAAACATCAACGAGTTTTTGTCGAAAAGTCGAAATTACGACGATTTTTCCATTAAAACTTAGGGTTTCGGGGAAAATTAATGGTGAATTCATACAGGGGTGACACATCGATATGAATTCAGAAAAAAAATATTAAAAATCCACATTTTTTTTACACTTCGGCAAAAAAAAAGTTTGTCCTACTCAATCGTCGCTCATTTATTTTTTGCTTCGATTTGAAACTTTGCTCTGCGCCCATTTTCTTCGCAATCGCACCAAACAGCGAATATTTTTCGATTTTTGGCAGAATTTCATAGTCGGACCATAGATTTGCGTAATTTTTCCACACTGTGGAAAATTACGAATTAATTTTTCCACACTGTGGAAAGTTAATTTGGAGTTTGTAGAAATATTTGGAACCAGCATACACATTTTGAATAAATGAAAAAAACAACTGCGATGAGGAACTTCGAGTAAGCGGTGGACCCTTAAGCTTACTATCCGGCAAAAATGCAAAAGTCCGTAAAGTTTGATTTTATCTTGCCTTCAAAGTGTTACCCGTTTCATCCAATTTAATGCCATCCCCTTTGAATGTGAAGTGTGAAAAAGAAAAATAAAAAGGAGTTCCATCTCTTTATTTTGGTTTCTTTTTCAATGTACTTCTAGCGGACTTCTGATCGTTTTGCATAAGAAGAAGTTTCGTTTTTGTTTCCCCGAAATCGGTGGACTGCTTGCGGGTGAAACTCCAAATTAACCCTTGACATATGCTTCATTCTGGGGGTAGTTGCACCTCTTAAAACACTTTTTCCGCCGTTGAAAAAACGTATCTGATAGTTTCCAATGCTCTTCCAAATATAGTCGAACCTCGATATAACGAAGATTTGTCCATTCCCTTCCGATAGTCACCCGACACTTTGATATAACGACACATTGGGTGTTGGAATTAATTCGTAGCGTTTTACAAGGTGCGAGGGGCAATACTTTCATTAATGTATTTTTTTATTTTCATTTAACACATTTTTTTTCCATTAAAAAAACGCTACGATTTAATTCCAAGTCCCAATAATAATATACATTATTCTCTAATTGCTAATCGCTTGTAAAAATTATTCTGATTTAAACCATTCTTTCTTTTTAAAATATCTCTATATTTATGATACCCATATATATATTTAAAAAAAATTCAGGAACATGATCTCGATATAACGAAATCTCAATATAACGAAAACTCGATATATAGAACTTCCCTAGAGATTCGTTATATCGAGGTTCGACTGTACATGAGTTCCAATAAAATCGAAAGCGGACACCACAGTGATATTGCAGAGGCATACCGAGATTAAATTCAGTTCAAGGGATTTTCTGAAACCAAGTTCGGTTGAAAAAAATACTGAGGCTAAATTCAATAAGAAACAGCGTTAAATGACCCAGACGTGAATATATATATTTTTTCTCGCAAATGATGTAATCGATTTGGGGAAAACATCAGAGTTGAACATTTATTGGATAGGTCTAGGTGTAACGAAAATTAGTCTCCTTTTACCTTCCGCTTGATTCCATTTAATTCTGGTGATTATGTTAATTAGCATTATTGCACAAAAAGTAAGTGGCTACTAGTCGCACAATATATATATATATATATATATATATATATATATATATATAGAGAGAGAGAGAGAGAGAGAGAGAGAGAGAGAGAGAGAGAGAGAGAAAGAGAGAGAGAGAGAGAGAGAGAGAGAGAGAGAGAGAGAGAGAGAGAGAGATACATTGCATCTGTCGAGAAGTACGACAAGCGATTCGCGTTTACGATAAAAAGATTTGTACGAAGAAGTACAGGGAGCAATGAAAGGAGCCGCTTGCTATAGCAGTTGAGGCTTTTTAATGCACATCAGCCCCAACGGATTGAAGGATACGAGTACTCGCGGCCAGCGAAGATCAAATGGACCGGATGCGAGAGCGAAAACATACAGCCGCGATCGCTGGTAGTCTTACGATCCTATCTAATCGGGGATGACAGTTGATGGGAGCAATTTTCGATTGCATACTTAAATATCTCTCCGACACGTTTACGAACGAGAAAAAAGACAAGACTCGTGGCTGTAGCACTATCTGTTGCTCCGCAAGAGACGAAGATATCGATGAAAAAAAAGTCGCGTGAGACACACTTTTTTTTCATCGACATCGTCGTCTTTCACTTCTACGATTTCGCTGGTGAGGATATTTACTTACTTCCGGTCGTCGCGAAACTGTCGATTTGGCGTTTTTGGTAAGCGCGGAATGTTGATCTATCATTTATTTTTCTCTTACGAAGAAGAGGAGCCTAATGGACAAATCGATCAGAACAAAATGTTGCTTTCGCGGTGGTTTTTAGACAAAAAAATATTACGAAATCGCATATTTTTGTGGGTTTTCAATTTTTTGGTGGCCCCATACCGAGAGATGTGATTTGTATGCGTCAGCTAAAAGAGTGTATTTGTTCATCTACTCGTATGGAAATATTTGTCAAGCTTCGAGAAGTGGTTATATTTGTAGCACATCTGTCATTCCAAATAAACGTTTCAATGCTACTCTCGAGAATCATTTATTCAGGTCAAATTAATGTTTGGGTAGAGTATTGATTCATCGGCGAAACGATTTATCAGATTAAAATTAATATTTATCAGGCGACACGATACCGCGCTGTGCGTCACCTTCCGAGCGGAAACATCGTGCTGTTTAGAGATCGTATTGGGAATAAATCCGAACGTCTGTCATTTATTATAAAAAATCAATTACGGATTTCAATTTTAAATCGTTATTTCATGTTCGCCATTTTATGGTGACACAATCGCGTATTTGACGGGCAAATATTAAATACAGAATTAGTTTTGGCGAAATGAAGATGAAGATGGTTACCAGCGTTGAATTAAAAAAAATATTACGATTTTTTTGTTTACTTCTGTCAAAGACGTTTTTTCTTAAACTTTTTTGAAGAAAAAATACATTTTTCGAGTTTTTTTTTCAACTTCAGTCAAACGACGAACTACTATATTCGTTGAAGTTAACCCTTTGGATTCGTGAGGCGACTTTTGCTCACCACTTTTTATCGGAGCGAAACAGGCCTCGAGTGCAAAATATATTAATATATAATCCATGGGAGCAAATAAAAAAGTCTATTCGCTTAAATAACATTTTATCAGGGAAAAATATTTTTTGGAGGTTTCTTTAAGTCGGCTGAAAACAGTCAAAAAATGTTGTGGACGTTGGAATGAGAAAATTTGAAATATTGTTTGATATTTGGAAGAGTTTTCATATTTACTTGAATATAAAAAAAAACGTCATGGTCCTAAACTTTGCATCGTTGGAGTACATTGAAAATTCTTTCTCACGTTTTCTACATTTTTATTTCAATGATTATGTAAACATTTTTTTTTGCAAACATCAAATCCTTAACCCTCAAAGTGTGAAGGGGTTTTGGCACCTTCGAAGTGTGAAGGGGGGTCGTTTTCGGCGGCGCGCTACCAAGCACACAATTGTTGATGAAAAAATCTGTAAAAATTCATGGTTCATCCTTAGGATGTCCTTTCGAAGTACGAACAAGAATTTTTCGGATATTGTTATTTTTAATGTGTTTTTTTTTAAACAAATATAAAGCAATGCCCGGAAAAAACACTATAACAGTAATTTGGGCCAGGACACATTCGACCCCCCTTCACACTTTGAGGGTTAAAATCGTTTGACGGATCTTCGGAGCCCATATTCGTGGAAATAAATTAGACGACACAAACAAATTGATTTTCACTGCATCTCGTAGCTCGCAACACAAAATTTAATTCGCGCCAAGCAAACTATTTTTTTCGGTGCAATTTAATTCGCCTAATGAACTGAATGAATCCTGAAAATAATTCAGCAAAAAGAAGAAAAATAGCGAGTAAGAAATCTCCCAACGTCGACTCTTTCACCAGATCAAGACCTTCCGCCTCGATAAAATGATTTTTTTTTTCACGACGGAAACTGAATCGAAGCACAGATAAACAAATCGTTTTACCGCAAATGTGCGGTTCGAATGAAGATACGAGGGTTTGAGCGCGCACTTATGCCGACAGAGCCAACCGGTTATCAACCTTTCAGATAGAGTCGTACTCGTTCCCATGTAAACACGCATAATCTCGTGTACACGAGATGAGATGAGCACAGGCCTCGAACGTCTTTCCGCGATTGGCATCGCGACTGGTTTTTGCTCCCGATCCCTTTTCGTCGTTGGACATGTATCGACTCTCTCTCTCTCTCTCTCTCTCTCTCTCTCTCTCTCTCTCTCTCTCTCTCTTTTCTCCACGGCTTATACTTTTCCAACCCTCGCGGATTACCAACGGCAGGTGGTACGCAATTGACATCGCATTCCTCGCTGTATTCACGAGTTTTCACGTTCTGCTGGAAATCTCCAGTCGCACTCGTGATATCTTCGCTTGCGCTCGGACTTGAAATGAAACATTAGTAGTCTTTTTTTCTTTTTTTACATTGAAATATTCGCAACGAAAAAAACAGCGCAAAATCGGATTTAATTTAATTTACAAATGTTCCTGTTTTGTCAAAGTTATGATAAACATTTCTTAATTAGAAAAAGGCGCTATATTTATTCGCGGTCGCCTTTTGAACAATTGAACGCAAGCCAATTTTTGAAAATTCAACACCCCCCCCCCCCACCCCCTCCCAAAAATTACCTTGAATAAATATGATTGCATTTATCTAAATATATACCGGGTGAGGCAACACGTATTAGCAGTAAAAATTCTAACCTATCAGATTTGGGAGAAAACTTTTCCTACCAAAGTTGCATAGTTCTGAAGGGGTCATCAAGTGGTGACTACGAGGTTCATCCAGATGGAGGCGCTTGGGAGATTTAAAGGTCACCTGCATATTTTGAAATAGGACCACTATTTTGTGTTTCAGAATTATATCAAGTGACCAAAGATAAGTTAACACACCGAATTTCAAGATGATCCATCTGGATTTAGTATTAAAAAAATTATACAAAAGAACTTTCAATGATTTGAGTCTAGAATCGATTGAAAAAACGGTGCAAACACTTGGCACCTATAAAAGGTGCTCAAAGTGATGGCCACAACTTTCAATGCATGCTTGCAATCTGATTCGCATTGATTCTATTGTCTTATTCATCGCGTCAGTCTGTATCAACGAACAGCCTCTGATTGAGGTTTCAGTAGTTTAATACTAAGCAAAATCCAAGTAAGTAGTGCGGCTTTGTTTACATCCACTGCAAAAACAAATAAATGTCTTGTTTTTACACACTTAAATGGCGTAAATGGCTGTAGGGACTTTTTACACATTTTAACGTGTGTGAAAAATAACACGAATACCCATGTAGAGGTTGCCATGAGTTGCCCAATGTTACGATGAGGCCAATATTTTGGACCATCGTGTAAGCCAACAAAAGCGAAATAATATTGGCCCATGACTGTTCCGCTCTAAACTGAAAACTGGCACAATATCGGCCCATTACTAAAGATTATCCTAGCCCATCTTTCAAAACCAATAAACAGCAGTGATAGTTAAACTAAATTTGCCAATCCTAAAGCTGGCAATCCAAAAATACTGGCTATTACATTGGCTCATTATTGTCTCGTTCTAAATTGAAAGCCGACACAATATCGGCCCATAGTTAAAACCTATCATGGCCCATCTTTTAAATTCATTAAACAGTCATGATAGATAAACAATATTTGCCAATTTTTGAACTGGTGATGCTGAAGTACTGCCAATTACATTGGCCCATTATTGTTCCGTTATAAATTGAGAACTGGCACAATATCAGCCCATTACTAAAACCTATCCGGGCCCATCTGTTAAAACCAAGAAACAGCCGTGATAGTTCATCGAAATTTGCCAATTTTAAAACTGGCAATGCTAAAATACTGGAAATTACATTTAATTAATCTAAGCCCTCTATTGGCTAAGTGGGTCAGACCATACCTGCTTTTATTTTATTTAAGCCTTGGATTATTCATTATCTGTATATTGTGCCAGAATAGGCAAATAACTGGCACGTCATATATAAATCGTCTATATTCTGTAGTTCAGTTTTTGCAATCAAGTCTTGGCCTATTATTGGCATTTGTAAATAACCAACATAAGTAAGTAAAATATGCCAATTTTAAAACCTGTCATACACGCAAATCACAATTTATTTCAAGGTTATTCCATGAAATATGTATCCATAAGGACCAATCTCGGGCCAATCTTGGCCCGATATAGGTTGAATATTTATCACGCACTCAAACAAACCCAAACAAACTCACGGCCCAATATTCTAGATAGACTAACTTCTAGATAGACCAACTGTGAAGGCCCATCATAGAGCCAGTGGTCGATTTCTACATAGGCCCTTTAAGAGGGCCCACATAGGGCCAAGTGCAATCACCAACATTGCCGCTACAATGAACTAAATCATTGGCCCAATAATTGTTGGCTCTGTTGGCCGATATCGGGCCGTTCTTATCATTTCCGAAAAGGCACCGCATTGGTAAATACTCACGGCCCAATATTCTAGAAAGGCTAACTGTGAAGGCCCGTCCCAAGCCCAACGGTCAATCTCTACATGGGTATTGGTATCAACGTGTGTTGTTTAGTCCAATGTGTGTAAACATGCGTCTTGTATGTTGATTCTACACGCTTTATGTGTATCCAAATAAGCGTGTTATTGATGGGGACAGCTACGGAGGTGTGTAATAATTTGATGCGTAAAAATGGCACACTCACGTGTGTAATTTTAACGCATTACGTGTGTAGTTGTAACGCATTACGTGTTACCAAATGCATAAGTGTGTAGAATCAACATGGCAACGCGTGTCTAGCCTTTATCTTGTGTTACTTCTACATACTTTGAACACAAGTCAAACACGCCTAGTTTTTGCGGTGTTCTTTGCAGCTGAAAAATCTTGTTCTGAAAAGCAGTGAGTTTGTGATTTCCATAATAATGCGAGTTCTGTTTAAGGGGTTAGGCCACTCAGAGGCCGAAAAAATAGGCTTTTTGGCGATTTTTTTCCTCAGAAAAAACTATAAAATAAATCGATATTACAAAAGAGGGTGTTTATCAATCATATCAGTGACTGTATACAATAATTTTTTTGAAGCGATTAATGTCAAAATGGCGTATGTGCAGCGTTTATCTCAAAACTGCACTTTTTAAGTTGGCCGGAAACATAACTCAGACAATTTTCAACCGATTCACTTGAAATGTTGAATATATCTAGAAAAATACATTGTCTATGGAAGTACGTAGGATTTTTTTAAATATTGCATAGTTCGCTTTATCTGACAATTATCTGACAATTTTTTAGGCAAATTTTTCACTTTCCAAAAAGTTGCCTAAAAAATCGTCAGATAATTGTTAATAACAAATGAACTATGAAGTTCATTTGTCATTAACCATTTATTAACCGACATTTTGAAATTAATCGCTTCGAAAAAAATATTGTATACAGTCACTGATATGTATGATAAACACCCTTTTTTGTAATCTCGATATATTTTGTAGTTTTCTGAAAAAAATCCCCAAAAAGCCTATTTTTTTGGGCCCTCGAGTGGCCTAAGGCTTTAGTGAAAAGTACTGCGACGAAATTTGCTCCCGTCAGTACAGAATTAAATCTTCCGCGAAATGTTTCCTTATCAAGAGCAAGCTGATATGATTTTAATTTACGGAGAATGTCACAAAAAGGTAACAGAAGCGGCAATTGTGTATGCCGAGCGTTATCCCTATCGTCATCCGCTTTCGCGTTACATATTTACCAATGTGCAACACCAACTTTGAGCACTTTTTATAGGAGTCGGTGTTTGCATCGTTTGTTTGAGTGTTTCAAGGCTGAAAATATGGAAATTTCTTTTTGATCTACTTTTTATACTAAATCTCGATCGCTCATGTTAAAATTTAGTGTTTGGACTTATTTTGAGTTCCTTGATATAATTCGAGTATGAGGATAGTAGGCCATTATGTGGACATTCCTCGAAGTTGAATGTCTTCAAAATCATCTAGTATCGTGTCTCTCAGATATCATCTTGCGTGTATGTGTGCGTGTGTGTGATTAATCTTTCGGCTCCCCGTATACCGGGCTCAATGGCCGATCCTCGGAGTCGAGCATGTAACAGCGTGAGGGAGTTTTCCCAGAGGCAAGGGAACAAGGGCTTTGCAACGAGAGAATCCTCAGGTGGACATTAAGGGGGGATTGTCTTTTTTTTCGCAAAATTTACCGCTTTTTGGGATTTTTTTTGTGAAGAAAGTATACAACGGAAAACTTGTGAAACTTGGCATATAGTTTTATTGATCTGTTTACTACATACAAAATTTTTTTTAAACAATTTCATCAAAAAATCCGTCTCTCACCCCCCTCGACGCGCGATGGTCCTTTTTTGATGGTGTGCACGATTACAGCCTTCACGTTCATCCTGCAACAAAAACCCAAAAAGCATTTTGCTTTAGACACATAGAGCTATCGTTCGATGAAGGGAAAAAAAAATTGACGATTTGAACTTGAAGTATCGATTTTTCGAAAAAAATTGATCGATTTTTTGTTATAAATAAAAAACTATTAAACGTATTGCTTTTTTGCTTCATCAAACGATAAAAGGACGTCAGCTGAGCATTCTGTCCAAATTTGAAGGCAATCGGTTGAATAGTTTTTGAGAAATCGTGCACACCATCAAAAAAGGACCATCGCGCGTCGAGGGGGGGGGGAGGCGGATTTTTTGATGAAATTGTTTAAAAAATTTTTTGTATGTAGTAAACAGATCAATAAAACTATATGCCAAGTTTCACAAGTTTTCCGTTGTATACTTTCTTCACAAAAAAATTCCCAAAAAGCGGTAAATTTTGCGAAAAAAAAAGACAACCCCCCCTTTAGTCACGAACCCGTAGTTTCGTCAACCCTGCTGATACAAACGTATATATGATCATTTCCTCCCATTGCCTCGCTCGCATCTTTATCTCTTTGTTCCTCTTCCTCTCATCCTCTTGATTGGAGCAAGGCATTGAAATAGGTTGAGATCGGTGGATGCAGAGGAAAACGCGAAAATCAGCATAGGATTGCCGTTTGCATCGCTTGGATGCAACAAAAGAATATTTTTTCGCAGTGCCCAATTTTTTTCGGCTCATTTAGGTTCGCATATTACTGAAACGTTTTTGAAGATCCTCATCAGAGATCCATAACCCAAACTTGGGGAAAAAAAAGTTTGGATAGTTATAAACATGACGAAGCGCTTTCGTTGCATTCCAACGATGCGAACGTCAACACCATACATCACAATGTTGAAATTTGCATCGTTGAAATGCAACGAAAATTCATTTTCATTATCATCCAGAATACTTTCCTACATATTTAGGCTGAAGATATCTAATGAGGATCCTGAGAAGCGTTTGAGTATTTTATGTGCCAAAAAATTGAGCTACGAAACATACGTTGCATTATGGGGAGATATACACCTAGGAGCCGGAAAAAAGGTCATTTTTGTGATTTTTTTCAAGGAAAACTATTAGAAATTTCGAATTAGGGGTTTAATTATCTAAAAGTATATACATTCAAAAATATGTTTAATTTTCTTTATTTAAAAATATCAAAAATATACAAGGATATTCTATGATCCTTGGAGCGTCGTAAAAAATCTGCGTATACGGTACCCACTGGCGTTTCTTAAAAAATCATCTGAAAAAAAAAACCAAAAAGATTATTAAATTAGATACTATAATCTAGTACTTGTCATAGCCGATTTTGAAAATATCGATTTATGACAAAATGGCGGACGTTTGAACGTAAATAGTGATTTTTGGGCCAAAAATTAGTTATTATTTTTCCTATAAAACAAAAACTAAGTAACGGGAAAAAAATCCTATGATCAGTACTAGATAATGGTGTATAGAATAACCACAAAAAACCTCAAGGCAATCGGTTCATTGGTTTTCGAGAAATTTTGGGTACCGATTTGAAAAACGTGGTTTTGAGAAAAACGCGTTTGAACATTTGGGAATGAATAAATCATGAAATTTGTCAACTTACATGGAATCATCGATACCAGGCCCATAGTGTAGGTCTTCTACGGTGGACGGAATGTTCATAGCTTCTAAATCCTCGACCTCGACCATCTACCCGTATATCTCTCCTTAAAACAACGCAAACTTCAATATCATCATACATCGCCATCCTGCTGGCATATTGAATATAGAACAGAACGATCGGAAATTTTGTACTGATTCCAACGGTACCAAAAATGCATTTTCGATTTTTTTTTTTGTAGATGTCGCCTTCCATATAACGGTTGCATCGATGCCTGGAATGACACTGGCAAGGATGAGTGGTTGCTTATTAATGATTCCCCATAGTGAAATTGAATCGAAGGAAAAATCGGCGCTTTGAATCATGTTTTTTTTAAATTAAATTAGCGCTGAAAATACATTAGATAGGAATTTGATGATCTCAAATTAGTAGAAACGCCGGCTGCCTTGTAACGAGAAATTTGGTATTTTACTAATAGAGAAAATTTGTATGTTGAGGGTAAAAAATGTCCAATTAAATATTCCTAATTAAGCCCGTACAATTTAGAAAAAGGCTCGCATCAGTATCGAGACTTATCTAGATTTCTCGCTGGGCAGTCGAGTTCCGATGCCACTGTGTGTTCTTTACGATCTTCCTGTTACCGATCTTGATCCTCCGATCCGGTCCTTGTGTCGATCCAATCCTCTCTCGCTTTCTCTCTCTCTCTCTCTTTCTCTCTATCTCCTATCTCCCAGCCACATTCTCCTACCCCCCTCTCCTTTTTTCTCGGCCTTCGACGAACCGACGAAATGAACGACGATGCCATCGGAATCCAATGATTCATCATCCCCACGCGATTAACTGCGACGGGAAAATAATTGTACATCGTGCATGTCGATCTTCTTTCATTCTTTTCGTTTCTACCTCTCCAGTTTGTCCTATATTTACAAATTCACTTAGTACTCGTTCCAACTGGCATTGAAGGAAAACCTGTTTATCGACATTATTCAGAAATGCATCGTTACAATGATATCCGTGTCGATTAACTTGTTCAAAAAAATTGAATGCCCATCTCAATACGAATTCGATTTATCTACCGTCCATGTCATGCTAAATCATCGGAAAGAAATTGGAGAACACGGTAAACGCGTTTGATGAAAAAACGTTGAAGAGGAGAATTTCAAGCTTCGGATTCGAGTACTCCTTTCCCAGTTTACAGGTGTAGATAAACGAAATACATCATGTGTGTTGGTAATCTCTGTGAGGTATAAAACTCGATGAACTTGCTCGCATACCTACGCGGATGAGACTCGAGAAAAAAAAAGTGTGTGAAAGAGAGAGAGGGAGAGAGAGAGAGAGAGCTCTCGCATTCTACCGGAGTCTGTATGGCTCCGTTGGAGAACTTGCTGCCTCTGCTCCTTAGTAATTATGAGATATTAGCCGGTAATTTATAGTGCGCTCTCGCACGGCGCGTCCTTCGTTCAGCCGCGAAGAAGCAGAAAACGAGTGAGACTCGCACTCCAAATTTATGTGTGTGTGTGTGTGTGTGTGTGTTAGGGCACACACACACAGACACGCACACATTTGTACGTCGTTGTTCACTTTTGACTTTTCTTTGCACGTGCGTCTGGATGCGTGTATACTCCGGATTCCTCGTCAGAAACCTCATCATTTTTTAATCCCACCCTTTTTCGCACATTGTAAACTTTGGGCAAAACACTTTACACCAATCCGCTCATTTCCTTCGCAACGTTTTTTCTCTACCTTCAACGGGACTTTACGACAAAAAGAAAATGTAGCGAATTGAATCATGAGGAATAACCGTTCATGATGAGTTAGCTACACATGAACATGTGTATTAAAATTGCATTATAATGTTAATATCGTTTGTAGTAATTATTTTTTTTTGTCGCTTGTTTCAGGTGAGTACCGATGAGTCAGGTGATCGCGCGTTAAAGGATTGCCGGGCTTTAGATACAATCGGGTCTAAACCCTGGTGTCCGGGTGAGTGGGATAAGAATTGATTGATAGCAAACACGATACGAACGATTATTTCGGGACGAATGCAAGCACGAACCCCGGCTGTGCTGCTTACACGAAGAGGTACATTTTCCAGAAGCAATTACCTAGAGGTCTGGAAAGACTGATTGATTTTGGTGGTGGAGAACACTAAAAGAACGTGATGGTGAAGTTTGCATCGTATGGATTTTTTTGTCAATTCACCGTATTTTATAAGCAACTAGTTGCTTCGTGTGTTTGGCGTGCAAAAAACATGTATCAGTCATGGACGAGCCCCGGAACTCGCCCTTAGGAGGGGGTGGATAATCGAAAAAATTGTATCCACCAATGTGCGTAGATCACACATTTACTTTTTTGATATTTACATCATGGAGCTCGAAAAATTAGGCTGAAAAAGGTTCAGACGATTTTCGAGGCCCGGAACCCACCCTTAGGAGGGGGTGAAGCATTGAAAAAATTGTATCTACTGATGGACGTAGATCGCACACCTACTCTTTCGATATTTACATCATGGAGCTCAAAAAACTAGCATGAAACAATTTAGGTAATTTTCAAGTCCCAGAACCGACCCTCAAGCGGGGGTGAAAAATCGAAAAAATTGTATCCACCGATGTACGTAAATCCCACATTTAATTTTCGGAAGTTTACATCAGGGAGCTCAAAAAACTTTATTCGCTGAAAAAATTCATCCGAAATGCGTCCATCTTGCACCATCTAAATATGTAAAACAGGCTAGGGTTTGAGAGTTAAATGTCGAATTTTCAAAATTTCCACACATCTCGATTTTTTTAAGGCGTTACCCCCACTTGTAGCGAAAAAAGGCCTTTTTCATGAATTTTTTTAAAGAAAACTACAAAACTTTTTTAATCGATCAATATACCATCTTAAAGAACACATCTTGAAGAACTTTCAGTAATTTTTTCATTGAAAAATATTACATCGTTTAGTGGCAAATGGCCGTCAATGAAATAATTTTTTATATACACGGTTTGCGGTGACCAACATTGCGGCGAAGTGGATCATCTGAAAAAAAATGCGGATGGATTTAGTCAAATATAAGTATAAACTAGTCTTTAATCGAAGGATTTTAAAAAATATTCATTTTTCACAAAATGGCGGACGGTCAAAGTTGGTGGTTCGATTTTAACGAAAAAAAACGGCCGTTTTTTGGCTATAAAACGGCCATTTTCTTTTTCGAAAAAAAAAAATCGAACGATTAAAGACTACATTTTTATGTATTAAATAAGCCTGCAAAATTTCAAGAAGATCGGTTCATTAGTGTTCGAGTAATCTTGGTCACCGACTTCAGAAATGCCATTTTGAGAAAAACGCGTTTAAAGTTTCTCTTTCAACGCTCTTTCAACGCGGATTCTTCTCTTTCAACGCTCATATCTCAGTCAATTTTGTTCGGATCGACTTGAAATTTTCAGGACATATTCTCAGATACTTATACTTCAAAAAAATGCAATAAAAAAAGAATCGATTTTTTCAAAATCGCAAGTGGGGGTAACCCCTTAAACCCCAGGTAGCCGTTGATTGAGATCGTTTGTGTAAAAATATTCGAGGAACGATGCATCAACGAACGATGGATTGAACAATCCATTCTTGACCCTATCAGATCTATTTAGAATCCCCTGTCCACACATCCAATTATCAAACTTTTTTTTTGTGACTGTAAATTGACCGTGGTAATTATAATTTGATCGATAGATCTGTGAGTCGAGCCCGAACAAACATTGCTCTTTGTAAAATTTTGAAAATTTTTTAAAACGCCACGAGCCTCCGTTTTCGATCACATCCAGATAGTTATTCGAAGCTCAGAAATTTCCGAGAAAATCGAGTTCACTCGATATGAGGAATGTTCCGTATATATATTAAGCTGTGTGTGTCTTTTGTATCGAGATCGATGTTCGAAGCTTCCTCGGACATATATAGCTGTACGAGAGTACAAGATAAGACGTACGTTTCCAAGTCGTTTGGCTGGTCGTAACTCTCGGGGTAAGGAATGAAAAATCGGGACGAATGAAGAAAAAAAAAAATGAGTGTCAGAGGCCCTCGGAGGCGCGATATTTACGAGGCCTGTTCGAAATCTCGTTTTTCTTGCGTTCCGTTTTATTCCTCATACCCTCACCTCCATCTCGAATCTCGACGGCCAGTGAGTGTTTCCTTCCCCGTATATAATGGACACAGTAAATTTGATAAGAAAGGTAGCCGATAAAACGACGAGGACGACGACGACGAAGTAAGTGCGAGAGCTCTCGCGAACCGTCAATGTTTACCGAATGAAGAGACGGAGGCGTATTTGAGTCTCTGTACGTTTGCTTAGTACCAACCCGACTAAAGGGTGACTAAATGTTCGAGTAAAAAAAAAAAACAAATTTCCTGACCAATGATCGATCTGCGTACTTTTAGTTTTTCCGTACTTGCTCGTTCGGAAGCAACGTACATTTATTTTTTCGGTTGCCCAATTTTTTATTGCCACATTCGGGCTACAGAAATCGCTGAAAGATTTTTTAAGATCTTTAATGGAAATCCACAATCTAAACTTGAAAAAAGCGTGTAGATAGTCATGAAAATCGAAAAGAATAAAAAAATTAAGCAATTTCGTTGCATTCCAACCATGCAAACTTCAATACCATCATCGTTTTAATTCTGCACTCATTATTTTACGTATGCCACGTAAGAAAGAGGGGGGTAAGAGACTAACCAGAAAGCTCGCAAAAAAAAAATGATTTATAGTAATAAAAAATGATTCAAGGGCAGCAAAGGAGGAAGCGAGAGAGCCGAGCCCCTACGAGACTGGCGTTGCACGGGTAAAAATACTCCAAAATAAACTCCATCAAGTTTTCTGGCTCACCATGAGATTCGTATTTCCTCGTTGATGATAATAAGTCATGCACACGCGAACTGAAGTTGTTTTTCAAGCTATAAATTATCCCACGTGTTTATCTGGTTTATCGACGCAATCAGCCCTTTTTAGTCAAGTCGTCGTGCAATCATCTTCGGGTCTCGATATCACGACAGTCGTTATTAACTGCTCATGCAAATAAAGTAAAACAACTTCCCTGTCACGTATTTCAAGAACGGAAGTTGAATTTACATAATCGAGCAAACGATCGGTCTTTATCGATTAAGGGAGGGCATTGGTGTGACGGGCCGAAAAAGGTCGTTTTACCGATTTTTTTTTATTCACTAGCTTCTTTTTTTGCGATTTGGGAAAAACGTCTGTTATTAAGCATACATTGAACTTAATTCGTGTAAACGTTTATTAAAAAAAAATGGACGACGTTATTGAGGTATAATAGAGCAATAACAATTAAGTATAAAAAAAGTGGTCGTTCGGCCGGATCGATAACTTGACAATGGTTGGTGTGAAAAATAAAAATAAAAAAGTTTTATAATCTATATAGATGCAGTTCTTGTCGTACGTAGCCGTTACTCGAAAAAAAAACATTCACTGAACAGTGTTACAAAAAACGTGAAATTTTACCGAAATTTTTACTTACATTCGGCGGCTTAAAAATAGTACAAAAATTTTTTTAAAAATTGAAACTCGGACAACTATAGCTAGAGTTATGATTCTGGCCAGGTCAAGAAAAGTCGCCTCGAGAAAGACGCGATTAAGGCAGTAGTCTGCTTTAGAAGCCGAAAAAAAACGTTTTTTCAGCAATTTTTGTTGGAAGGGAAGGAAATGATTGCGGTAAACGAAATTTTGAGACGATAGTGTATTATATTCAAGCTTTAAAAAACAATTTTTATTATTAAAACATATTGAAATTTTTCAAAGTTGTAACGATTTTTCTGGGGCGCCTGGAGTCTGCACTTGTAAATCGGTGCCGGTGATGGAGGTCGTGCGATGCATCTGAAACAGCCGAACCAAATTTTTTTTTAGTTTTTATAAGTTCCTTTTCTATATGAACTAAAAAATACAGAAGAAATGATGAAATTCCAAATTTTTTCGAAATTTGAAAAAAAATTCACTTTTTTGAAAGAAAAAAAAATTCACTTTAAGTTGCAAAACAAGTAATTTAAATAGTATTTTTATCCAACTTTTTTAGTTCAAATAGAAGATAATTTAATACTGAAGCTAGATCACTTTGATTTTTTTCGATCGGACATATATTGTTTTTGCTATCGCCGGCACCGTTTTCTAAAACTTGTGAAAATGAAAACTCGAGAAAACGGGCTTTAAAGTTTTCGGTCCAAAAAAAATATAAGTTTTTGGATACTTACACTAATTAGATGTTAATCAGCTATCCCCGGGCCATACAATAATCCTTCCTCTTCTTCAAATCGATTTTTTGAAGCCTGTAAAGCAGACTACTGCCTTAAAAGTTTCAGTATACGTAAATCTCTACGCTACTTGCTCTCACCAAATTGTCGCCAACTCGGTCAATTTTCAATATTTTGACTCCATTTTTTTTCTCATATTCTTGAATACATACTTATGCTGTGAGAAAAGGTAAAAAAATCGATTTTTTGACTAGTCACAGTGGTGCCCCGCCTTAATTATCGACAATTTTATGGTGCAATTTGATCATTTGTGTATAGGATCTTTCAAAATGACCTGACTTTTTTATTTATTTGAAAAGTACGAATATTTTTATTTTAATATAAGGTACAAACGTGGAGGTTATGTGTGGACATAATACCGCGATACAGACCAAAATATTCTCGATCACTGTTCCTAACATGATGCTTCCCGATACCAGACCGATCCGTATTGCCTGACAACACACACGACCTTTCGTCGAACGTTAATTCACTTTTACATTAATTTACACTTTATTATAGGGTGTCTCAAAATGACCTAATCCTTTAAGATAATTTTTTAAAACACAATATCCGATAAATGGCCGCCTCGTCTCCATTTGCAAACGTTCACTCTGTTGACAAAATTTTTAATAACATTGTGGCATAATTGCGGACCAATTTCATTAAGGGGCCAGTCCACTTTGGAGCCACCAAAAAGGCTATTTTCGCGATTTTTTTTGCGGATTTTATCAAAGATATGAATATCAAAGTTGTTGGGCTTGGTAAATAAAGTCTTGAAAGACATTTAAAAAAACGTTCATTCATTTTTAAGTACAAAAACTATAGTTTAACGTAACGCCTCAAAAATAGGTGGGCTAGGTAGCTCCCTCACAACTCGGCAACGGCTTGTCTGAAACAAAAAAATCAAAGTCCATTAGCTTCAGTATGACACCAGCTACAAAATGACCCGCGGATATAAAGTTTAATAAAAAAAAAATAAAAAAAAAGGCAGATGAAAAACGAAAAAAGTTTTTAAAAACGCGTTTTTTCGCAGTTTTTCGCAAAAAAGAGTAAAAATAAAAATTTTAAAATCATCGAGGGTCATCTTGTTGTGAATCATGTTTACAATATGCGATTCAAATTTCAAGAGAATCGGTGCATTAGTTTTAGGGATATGATGGAGCTAGATTTTGAAAACGTTGTTTCAAGAAAAACGCGTTAGAAGTTTATACTATGAAAAACTCTTACCTAAGCTCAATCGGCAATTCCTGCACCGTACAAAATCCCTTCTGATTGCTCATCATCGTCGATTTCTTCAAGTCTTGCTATCTTTCGATTTTTTGAAATTTTCAAAGTGGTCTGGCCCCTTAACGGTGCGTCCAATTGCTTCCTTGAAGTCCGGAATGGTCTGTGGATCATTGTCATACACTTTTTCTTCCGCAAACCGCAAACAAAGAAATTCAATGGCGTCAAATCGCACAATCTTGGTGTCCAATTGACATCGCTGCGACGCGAGATATCACGACCATGAAACTTCGTCTGCAATAACTATGCAGTAACAATGCATCAAATAACAATTTCCATTCGTTGCCCCATCGTATAATTCTCCATGACTAAACTTTAATACTCCCTGATGCCACTTGTCAAAGATTAGTACTCAATGTTCGCCCCCAAAAAAGGGCGCGCAATTTAAAATGTCAGGTCATTTTCAGACACCCTTTACTATGAGAACGAAAATGTACTTGAGATAAAGGAATGTTCATTCCTCCAATGATGCGCCACTCATTGCGATAGGGGGTGGTTTTTGGGCCCGATTATTTTCGAGAAACAGCAAGAGAGAGTGCGAGAGATAGAGGAAGGCATAGAGTAATCAAATGGAAGAAGAGCAGTCATTACGCCAATCTCAAGATGGTTGACGTAAGTCTACCACGTTACGGTGTATACAGCCTAATTAAAGTTCGTCGAATTCCGCGTGTAATTGAAGCTTCATCGGAGACCCTCAAGGACCAGGCAAAGGAGATATACCTAGAGGTGCTTTGGAGTCACGTTGAGAGGCGCACCGGTTGGCTCCTCGTCATCCTCGTATAGCCCAAGTCGAATCCATTTTGCTCGAGGGTCGATGTTCCTCCTGGGTAAATTGTAATGAGATATACCGAGAGACAGCTTTGTCTTCCTCCCTCACCCTGTCGTGTTCTCGCCTTTCGTATTTGTCCCGGGTTTACTTGATAATTACCAAAATTAGAGTGCTCGCGTAACGTCGGAGCACGGTCGAGGGTCGTCCATGCAGGGAGAAAGGATTTCGGGTCGATTCGACTGGACGCGAAAAGGGCTCGTCGCCAATCGGCGGAAAAATCCTCAAGCTTCCAACAGATACGTGAAAAAACAAAGTATTTTCTCTTTTTCGGGTCGTACGGATCGAGCATCCGCGAAAGTTATCAGCACCACGTACACACATCAAAGGGATGTTCATTCGTTTCCAATCCGTAAAACACACGCAGATATCTCGGATTTCGCTTGGGATTTCGGTTTGTGCACGAAAGCCTCGCATTCTTCTCGTTACACCGGACTTTTCGGTTTTTTTTCCGTGTTGTACGTTCACGAGCAGGGCACGCCGAGCACAACGAAGCGAGACGACGGGCGACAAATCCCGATAAATTCGGATATAGGCGATGACGTTTTTATGCCCATCTCGTACTGGCTACCGTGCTTCTCGTGTCAGAAACGCGGTTATCGATGCCGCAACGATCGAGGCGACGGAAAAAAAAGCAAGAAAAATAGAAAAACAACGCATCGTAGCTCAGGTCCGCTCCGGGGGTGGTTATCGCCTGACAGAGAGAAACGCCGCTGAGGGCTTTCCCGATGAAATTTATGGCTCGAGCCTGGAAAACTTTCGAGCCGCGGAGTCAATTGAGATTGCATAGAGCAATACGGTCGATGGAAAAAAAGACAGCACGGTTCTGTATTTTTCTCGCCGCAGTAGGAAAAACGTTGAATTTGTATTTGTTGCTTCGGGTGCAACGTACTTTTTCTCCGGTCGAAGTCGTCTTCCGTACGGTTTGTACTTATAAATTCAATTCTAGTTCCTAGTCGAATTATTTTCTTTGCGAATAGTACAGTGTGACTTCGAACATTCGGGTGATCATGTATGTGATATCCCTGGGTATGCGATATCCCATTTCAACTTGCGAGGCGAAACAACGCGGAAAATGAAGTCCCGAAGAGAAAACGTTTCTTACAAAAGTTTTGCGATCTCGTGGGGGACGGTGGCAATAATTTGTTTTCTTTTACGCCCAGCTCTGAGATCGTGCGGAAACTTTGGTATTTTGAAGGAGAATTTAATGATTAAACGAACTTACCTGTAAGTGAAGTTCTATCATAATTGTATGTAGCGCCTCTTCCGAAGAGATCATTATGTAGTACCCCCTACTTCACGCCAGTTACCACATGTTGACAGTCAACTGAAACTTTTTTGTCTGGCTTGTTGACTGTGTTGCTAAGAGAGCTCATTACTTCAAAGAACTTGCCGAAATATTTTGGGTACATCATTATTTATAGAGATGGGTGATATTTTGGGTGGGACTGATCTCTTCGGAAGAGGCGCTACATACAATTATGATAGAACTTCACTTACAGGTAAGTTCGTTTAATCATTAAATTGTATTTCGCGCCTCTTCCTCGAGATCATTATGTAGATGTTTAAAGCATCATTTCGGCAAGGAGCATTGTTCTTTATTTGCACAACGGGTAAATAACTTCTTATAGGAATAGTAACCCAATGGGTTAGAAATTCAATTAACAATGGAATAGATTAATTATTCAATATTGCTTTGGCAAAGGCATCTTCATCATTTCCAATAGGTAAGTCGTAAAACTTAGCGAATGTGTGGGAGTTAGCAGTCCAGCCCGCGGTCTTTCTTATATTATCTATATTGACCCCTTTATTTTTTGCCGCTGATGTTGAGGCATGGCGCGTACTATGAGCAGAAAAAATTTGAGTGTTCACGCCACTTTTGGTTAACATATTTTTAACCCAACGACTCAACGTTTGAGAAGTGACGGCCTTGTGTGGTTTTTTAAGAGCGATAAAGAGCGATTCATCAGCTGTTTCGCGAAAATCCTGAGTCCGCTTTATATATATTTCCAACGTTGTTGCTGCGCAAATTCTTGTATCACTTTTATAAACTGGTACGTTTAATACCGGTTGTTTCCTGTTGATTCGTGACGTTTTGATCGTATCCGAAATCTTAATTTGCACGGAGCCTTCAAGCCTTACAATATTTGGTAATTTGATCAGTGAAAGTGTCTGCATCCGTTGTCCCGTTACAAGTGCAAGTAACGTTACAAGCTTCATTGATAGCGTCTCAAGGGGAATGTCCTCGTTTGGTATTAAAGTTGCCGCGTAGTCTGTCACAAGCTTTGGGTCCCAAGTATAATTGTATTTTGGCCGGGAGGGACGAGATTCTGATACTCCCTTGAAATACCTTTTTATCATGTGATTTTGGCCTATTTTTGGACCGACGACTAGGGAAATTGCGGAACGTAAACAGTTCAATGAACCGTAGGAGGCTCCCTTTCCATATTCCCTTGAGAGTAATGCTAGGACATTTTCAACCGAGTCATTGAATGGACTTAATTCCATCTCGATGCAAAAATTCCACCACTTCTTCAGTGCCCCATCATATTGTTTGAGCGATGATTTACGAAGTGAAGAAATCATCATCTCGATGGCTTCCTTCGGAACCTTGTTAATTTCGAAGGATTTCCGGATAAAACACCGGCAACCAGGGTATTGTTTCTCCAGAGCGGATGAGGTTCCTTCTCTGACGAAGTCAACAGGTACCTATTCGGTTTAAAAATAATCGGGTCAGTGATCAGGAGAGTCTTGAAAAGTGGATACCAGGCTTGGGCCGGCCATTGCGGGACAACAAGAATGCCCATTGAACTTTCATCTCGTATTTTTCGTAGAATTCGCGGAATTACAATAAACGGCGGGAAGGCGTAGAAAAAGAAATTCTCCCAGGATATAGTAAAAGCATCAACTGCTATGCTGCCTGGATCACGAAGCCACGAAACATATTTTTGGCACTTCGTATTGACGCGTGTAGCGAAAAGGTCGATGTCGGGAGTTCCGAAGGAATGAACGATCTTTCTGAACGCTGATTTTGATAATTCATATTCAGTCTCTGTTTCGAGTTTGCGTGATTCAAAATCTGCTTCCGTGTTCTCTTTGGAGCTAATAAATGATGCGAAAATCCAAATATTCCTCTCTTCGCACCAGTCCCATATCGCTCTAGCCAACTTATTGAGTTCTTCAAACCGAACTCCTCCCATTCTATTGATGTAAGATATGGCTGTGGTGTTATCGATTCGTAATAACACGTCGCAATTGCGTAGGTTGTTAGCGAAACATTTGAGTCCAAATAAGGCAGTCGTGAGTTCTAGTACATTGATGTGTTTCTTCCTTTCCTTTTGACTCCAAAACCCATGCGATCGTTCAGTCTCGCAGAAGACTCCCCAACCTGATAATGAAGCGTCCGTGAAGATTTCACGATGATATCTTGGAGTTTCAATCGAATTTTCTGCCGAAGATATAACTCTGTCCCACCAGGTGAATTCGGGTTGAAGATTTGTAGGCAGTGACATAATGTTGTCGTAACAGCGGTTATTCTCTTTTAGCGCTAAGTATCGAGCTCTTTCGAAAAGCTTTGTATGACCGAATCCATACTTCACTGCAGGACAGTACGCAACCATAGTTCCCAAGAATTCGGCGAAATTTCGAATTTTGCAACGCTTAATCGCGCGATACTTGGCAATTAATTTTTTAACTTTTTCTTTTTTCTCGCGTGGAAGTTCGATGGACATCTTTATCGAATTAAACCAGAACCCCAGGTATTTACACCTCTGCGATGGAACTAAATTACATTTTTTATAATTGATTATGAACCCTAATTGTCGTAACATTGAGAGACTAGCATCAACGTTTTCCTTGCATTCTGCAAAGCTCGGTCCGATAAGTAATAAGTCATCTAGGTAGATTACCGAAAGATATCCTTGACTTCTCAATTTAGACACGACTGGTTTTAATAACTTGGTAAAAACGTAAGGTGCTGTAGCGAGACCGAAAGGTAGACAAGTAAATTCGTAAAATTTTTGGTCGAATTGGAATCTCAAAAACCTTCTGTCTGACTCTATTATCGAGACTGCGTAATAGGCGTCTTTCAA
Organism: Ophion ellenae; assembly: GCA_963210295.1. Taxonomy (NCBI): domain Eukaryota; kingdom Metazoa; phylum Arthropoda; class Insecta; order Hymenoptera; family Ichneumonidae; genus Ophion; species Ophion ellenae. Next base: position 26,172,834 of record OY723392.1, read on the forward strand.
ATCTATTGTTGCCATAAAACAACGTTCATTTATTAGATTGATCGCGGTTTTTCGGTCCTCTAGTTTGAAGTGGTTAGTTGTGATAAACTCGTTCAATTTTTTGAGGTTTAAGATCAATCGATTGCTACCGTCTGTTTTAGGGACCAGGAATATATCCGAAATAAATTGACCCTCAATCGGTTCGCACGGCACGATAGCTCCTTTTTCAAGAATCTCCCCGATTAATTTGGCCGTTTCCGCTTTCTCTTTCTGAGATTCGCAAGCCTTTTTAGGAAAACTAGCCTGAAAGGGCAGTGAATCCAATGGTATTTTGTAGCCTTTTATCCAAGATAGAAGTAACGGGTTAGAGGTTATCACTTCCCAGCTGCGTATAAACGACCTAAGTCTTCCCGCGACAGGACTTACAGGTTCTAATACTTCCGACGATAGTTCCGTTCCTGCTTCCTGGTCTCGTGCTTGTTGTCTCGACGGTGTGTCGTAAATCCATGCTCTCGTTCTTTCCTCCCGCCGAACGTCGATGGATATTGTTTTTGATTGTTCAGTGGTCGACGAGGCGGGGGTTTCGAGTTTTTTGCCGGTTTGCTCGCTTGAGCCTTTGGAGTTGGTTTTAACTCTCTTCGTGAGTTCTCTAGAGCTTTCGCCGACTTCAGTTTTTCTTCCAGCTGTTTTCCGAATAGCCACTCATCGGCAGTCGTAGCGCTTAGAACATTCTTAAGCGACGCATTCAGATTAGTCAGAATCAAACTTTTCCTAATGGTGGATTCGCCGTGTTGCAGGTCTGCCAATATTCGACTGACATCACTTAGAAGTTCAAGTGTGCTTAGTTTCTCGTCTTTATTTGCGACGATGTCGGAGAATGCTTTTCCAACGGCCGAGAGGCAGGCAGTAATCTTTGCTTGCTTTGCTAAGATTCGTTCGTCGCGTTTGACGACAGTTTCCGGCAATGATGCCTGAACTTCGGGATTAATTCTCGGCGGGTCAATAATCATGCAGTTGGACGGAGGTGGGTATTTATTTATTAGAGCCGTCCTGTCGTCTTCTGGCAGTCCTTTCATTAAAATGTCTTCCCATCGAATAGCCATATCTTTAGGGATAGCCGCAGCGAGTATTCGTTCCTCTAAGGACCGTTTACCCATAATTCCCAGGATCTTTGGATCTAGAGGGATTTCGCTGTAATTTGCTTGATCGATCTGTTGTGGATTCTCGGATCCACATCGCGGAACTCCCGTCTGTGGGGTTAGTATATTTTCAGATCCACTAACTGCGTTAGTGGTCTGTAAAGTCACTATGTGTGAGGGCGGTTGATTTGTAGAAAAATCAGTAGATTCCGGTCGTATATATGTAGGAATCTGATGGTCTTTTTCTTGTCGTGCGTAATTTTCGGTAGGGAAGGTCGTGGCTTCGACGCTTGTTTGAGAACTTCGCGAAGATCCAGATCGTCGATGGTGTCCTGAGAAAAAGACGATAACGTGTCCTCGAGTGAATCCATTATTTTGTTTTTCCTCTATGAGGTCTCTCCTATAGGTTAGAGCCTATATGAGAGGTTTGGAACAGCATGCCCGAGTATAACTCTCACGTGTGGGTAAGAGCCCACACGTGTGGCTTCTGCAGATTCTTTTTCGGTCAAAGCAATAGCTAACTTGAGCAGGTTAGAGCCTGAACAAGCGACCATCAGGTATATTCCTGATAATAATTTCCCACGTCCAAAGGGTAATCATCTCCCGACGATCGTGCTTCTGTAACACGATAAATGCAACGATAATTCAGTACTTACGACGTCTCCTCTTTTGACGTTTCTTTTCTCCCCGACGGAGAATTACATCCTCCAATCGCTTGAGACGTTTCTCTAGACGATTTTCCTGGTTTGTATCATCGAAGGATGAACTTCGGCCTCGTTTTCCGTCCATAATCGTTGATATCTCGCACAAGGATTAAATAAACATGTGGTTCTTCTTGGCACAAAGAAGAAGAATGGGCTCTCTTAGCAACACAGTCAACAAGCCAGACAAAAAAGTTTCAGTTGACTGTCAACATGTGGTAACTGGCGTGAAGTAGGGGGTACTACATAATGATCTCGAGGAAGAGGCGCGAAATACAATATACGATTTTTATTGTCTCGAAAGGAATTGCTTGTTTTGGGACAACTGAAAGGGAAGAATAAAAATTCCACTGGGTCGGAAAGTATGGAAGTCACTCATTTTTTAAATCGTGTAACTACATCGATAAATAGTGATCGGGTATATGTCGATAGATCAAAGGGGTCCATCATTTTCACTGCTAACAAATATTTCGAGTTTAAACTCGCGCCATTTTGAATTAGTGACGGTTGTAATCAATGTAAGTAGTCTTCTCACTTTAGATGCTAAAAAGACTATTTTCATGAATTTTTTGATAGGTTTATATTATAGATATCGATGTAAAAGTTGTTACACTTATAAAATACTCTTTTAAAATACATTTTGAAAAATCTATGTATTTATGTAATCCAAACACACTTTAAACGCGTTGTTATCGAAACAACGTTTTTCGACGGCTTGTTGAAATCTTCGAAACTACTGAACCGATCCTTATGAAATTGGAACCATATATTTGCCCTCTCTCTATTAATCAAGCATTTCTTTATATTTAGCCACCCACACCTGATATCTCCATATCAGGTCCTGGTTGGCATGCAGTGTGGCTATCCCTATTATATAGGGCAGCCACCTCGAGTCCTAATCAAGGCTCCAAACTTAATGCCTTAGGCCACTCTAGAGGCCGAAAAAATAGGCTTTTTGGTGATTTTTTTTTTCAGAAAAACTACAAAATAAATCGAGATTACAAAAAAGGGTGTTTATCATACATATCAGTGACTGCATACAATCATTTTTTTTAAGCGATTAATTTCAAAATGTACACTCTGCAACATTTATCTCAAAACTGCCTTTTTCAAGTTGGCCGGAAACATAACTCAGACAATTTTCAACCGATTCACTTGAAATGTTGAATATATCTTGAAAATACATTGTCTATGGGTATACAAGTACGTAGGACTTTTTTTATATTGCATAGTTCATTTGTTATTAAAAATTATCTGACGATTTTTTTGAAAAGTGCAAAATTTGCCTAAAAAATCGTCAGATAATTTTTAATACTAAAAGAACTATGGATATACTCAACATTTCGAGTGAATCGGTTGAAAATTGTTTGAGTTATGTTTCCGGCCAACTTAAAAAATGCAGTTTTGAGATAAACGCTGCACAGCCGCCATTTTGAAATTAATCGCTTCAAAAAAAAATGTATACAGTCGCTGATATGTATGCTAAACACCCATTTTTGTAATCTCGATTTATTTTGTAGTTTTTCAGCAAAAAAATCCCCAAAAAGCCTATTTTTTCGGCCTTTAGAGTGGCCTAACCCCTTAAGGGTCCCTCCTTGCCAAGAGCTTTCTTCCCAATGATCCAAGCTATGTCTTCTGATTTAAGATAATGGAGATGTGACTGCAAGATTTCGTAAGTACGCGAGGAAAAGTTCGGTCTCAGCGTCCAATACCCGGGGAACGTAAATCCTATGTTGAAGGTTTTTTTTTTATCAGCCTCGTCTTTCCCTGTTAATTTCGTTTTAGAAATGAGAACGGTCTATCCTGCCTGTATATTTGAGGGAAAGGGATTTCGGTAATATCGATGAGGGATAAGACGCGGACATATCCTCCGGAGGCACGATTGTACCGTGGAAAAGTGTGAAACGAGAGACGAAAAGCGATAACGGTGACGAATGATATGGATACGGCGTGTTTTCCCGGAGGTATGAAGCCTCGAAGTCTATATTCACATTTCGGAGTGCTTTTCGAGGACCGGGTCTCATAAGGAGAGAAAGAAAGTGTCGGGGGCCACAAGAAAGAGAGCGAGCGAGAAAGAGGGAGAGAGAGAGAGTGAGAGGGGGGGGGGGAGCCGTGTAAGGTTAAGAGAAAAGGAAAATGGCACTTTGGGAATCCCGCAGGAATTTCTCGTCCCAAGAGCCTTCGAGAGAACTATATCGCCCAAGCAGCTCTGCTTCTCTCCCTCTATCGCTCTATTGCGGATGATTCATCCGACGGGAATGACCCTCGTATCTCTTCCACACATATTCACCATACACGAGAGAGAACTTTATCCCTTGTACAAGGATCCGGTTGTGCTGGCAATAGATAGGCGAAGGGATGAATAAAAACGGAGAATTGCAGGGCCTCAAGACGGGAAACGAGGAGACACACGGTTGGACGTTTTTAGGTTATGTCTTGCCAATTAACGGAGACTTTGTCCTTGGAGTGCCATATTTCAGGTGTTTACATTTTATTTTTTTTAACGGAAACGCGTAAAGCTCTTTGAGTGCGGTTTTTTTCTTGCTTTTATTCATGATATACAGAACGTTAAAAAAATTTTTTTTTGAAAAAGAAACCAAAATGGCGGCCGTTGCAGCTCCGCGAAAACAGGTCCTCAAATCGCGGGAGGTAAACGGCTGACATCACTGCCCCCTCTTTGTTGATCTGAAACACAAATTCAAAGCATATTATCAATCTGTGACCCTTTGGTCATGGAATGACGGATGGGTTTTTCGTTTAGTACAAATTTCGGAAAATGGCGGCAATTTAAATAAAAATCGAATTTTCGCGTTTTTTTTTCGCATAAAAAGATCAATAATAAATGCAAAAATGTATCTATCGAAAAAACGATCCGTCATTCCGTGAAGACATATTTTCTGAGTATGCTCTCCAAATTTCAGATCGATATGTTAATTACAGCGGTCAGGAGAATGTCAGCCATTTTTAAAAACGTGTTTTCGAGAAAAACGCCTTTAAAGTTTTGTAATGTGTTTACACAAATGTTTTTATAATTACCGCTAATCGGCAATGCCTGGTCCATAGAGGCATCCCTCCTCTTCTTCTAGCTGTTCATGTTGAGCCGCTAACATCCCCCGCCGATTTCAAGGACAAAGTCTCCCTTAAATCGATAGAATCGATTAGTACAAAAAGTGTGTAGTTAAGAAGGTTGTGGGGAGGCGTGCTTTAAGGCGTTATACGCAGTTGCAAGGCCAAACAAATTCGTTTTTTCACGATTTTTTTCTGAAAAAGGATTTCATTTGGGTAAAACGAAAAGTATTAGGCAGTGTAGAGGCATCTTTTAGCTTCAAATTGGAATTTTTTATTTTCAAAAATATTCATCAACATTGCTCCTGTAGGAAGTCTCCTGGAGGACCCCGAGAAAAGTGTCCGGCGGTGAGCAAAGTATGTCCGGTTTGGATGATCTAAAATGAAAAAACCAAAAAGATTCTTTTAGGGGATAGATGAATCCAGGTATTGATCGAAGGGATAGTCGAAATTTTAATTTTTTACAAAATGGTGGCTCCGGAGAGAAACAATTGCGATTTTCGACCAAATTTTTTTCGTTCTATCGTTGAAAAAAATAAAAATAATTATCGGAAATCTTATTCCTTAGATCAATATCTGGAGAATATATCTGACAAGGTTGTGTTAAAATTGCAGACCGATCGGTTGAGCCGTTGTTGAGAAATCGTTGTCGAATATTCGCTAGATCGATTTGAATTTTTTAGGCAATATACTCACATATTTGTACATTCCGAAAGAGCAATTAAAAAAATCGATTTTTTGAAATTTTTAACTGCGTATAACTGCGTGTTCCATTGAAACGGCGCTGGGGTAGATCGCGGCCGATATTTTATATGCGTGGATTATTTTGACACGACCACAACTTCAATTTGTTTTCGATATTAATCGAAAGTATGCAATATAAATACGGGCATAATGTGAAGTATAAAGAGTGTGTACAAATTAAAGTTATCAACGGGTTGCACAGAACTCGTGGCCGGAAAAAGAGGAATTTTCTTGCGCTTCTTCTGGTAAAACGGGTGCAGGTTTTGCATTTTTTTATATCAAAGAGTATGGTTTTTAGTATCGTTTGCCATTTTTCTATAGAAAAATATTATGGCGTTGAAGTTTGCATCGTTGGAATGCAACGAAAGTTATTTTCAATTCTCTTTTTTTTCTTTACTTATATTACAATCTATAATTTTTTTATTGATTAAGATCGCGGATCTCTTATGAGGATTGGAAAATGCGTTCCAGTGATTTGCGTACCTTAAATCGGCGAAAAAATTGAGCAATAGAAAAAAAAAAAACTTTCGTTGCATTCCAACGATGCAAACTTCAACATGGTCGACTTGACATTCTCAGAGAATATGTTTGTAACGTTATGTTTCGAAAATCCGACCAAAAACGAAAATCCATATTTTCAAAAATTTCACCTAAATTTATGTCATTAATATGCTTTAGTGAAACTTCGAGCTATGTATATGTAATGTAAATTTACAATACATTTCTCGTATCTTTCATTATCGGCATTTGTATAATACAAAATATTTTATAGTATAAAAAGATATCAATCTCAGTGCTAATTGATTACATCCGTGAATGGTTGTCTTCATTTTTCAAATTCTTACGATCTTCCTGCTCCTGTTTCCGATATTGTAGCAATTACGTTACGAAAAACTATTCCAGGATGATTTTTCTAGATGAATTACTGATATTATTGTATCTTTCCAATTTTTAATCTGTCACTCTCTATCGAAACGACGCTGGGGGTGGAATTTTCTATTGTTACTTTCTACATTCTCGCGGAAGCTTTTTCTCCCCGCTACGAAGTTTGGACCCCTGTACTCTTCATATGAGCAGTAGTCAAGTGCAACTCCGTTTGAGAAGTTGAGTAGACAATGTTAAAGAAATGAGCCAATGCAATGTCTCGTGCGTTGCTGTATCGTTTCGTGGTCACAGTGATGGAATCTCGATACAATTTTTCTCCATAAAATAAAACGACCCTTTACCGTCCCTCGCTATCGTCAAATATAAAAGTTGCTCCGTCTGACCTCACAAATGCAGAGTTAGTCGTTAATGGGTTCCACAATGCCTAGCTGGCAGCAAAATCGTTCAGTAATCTTCTAAAATTGGATTACCAAACGAAGAGTTGTTGAGTAAAGAAGAGAGTCGGGTTAACGGGTCGAGGGAATGAGGCGAGACTTACAGCTTGAAGAAGTCGTCAACGTAAAATTGAAACGTCACCCACCTTCTACCCAGCACGGACCACACGGGCAGTTGTCGGACCGTGCAACGTTTAGATCGATACAACTGATACCTTGATCGTTACATACGATAAAACCCGGATCTATGATGTCGGTAATATATATAGGGGGAATACATTTTGGACCTCTTTTACCTATGTAATGTTGGCTACATGCGCATCTTGCGGCGTTGGAGATGGTTCTTAATTTTTTTAACGAATCGCTAAAATTGTGGGCGGGACTGTCCGTGAAATGGCTTTAATATAAATATGCTTACATTTATCTAAAGGTGATCGTGAACATAGAACACATGGAGACTTTGGGAACCTACTATTAGGTCCTAAAAGTTCATGGGGCTTAAGGAGCTATACCAATGTGAACGCTGAACATTTGGATGATTTTCGGGATTTTTTTTCAAGAAAATTACTCAATTAAATGTTTCAGAAAATTAAGAATATATTTGGCTATATTTGACCTATATTACATAATTTTTTCACAGAAAAATATTGACATCCACGCGACTTATGCGCCGCCTTCCGAGGCGCAAAAAAAAAAAAGTTCCTCTACTGCTGACATGATTCCGGCCGGTTGGGTAGCTGAAACCGAAAAAGAAAAAATGCCGTTAAACTAAAAGTTATTTCCTGTACAATCACGTAGGATTTTCGAGAAATACCAAAATCTAACAAAATGGCGTAGTTATGGAAAAAGTGTGTTTTTCAATGCCAAATCGTCAATTTTCATCCAATCAAGGATATCCTAGGTCATTGTAGAGTAAATATATTCAAGAGTACTCAGTTCAAATTTCAAGTCAATCGGATAATTGCTCTTTGAGTTACAAAGTCAACAAATTTCGAAACATCTTGATTCAAGAAAAATGCGTTTGTAGATTTAACTATCGATTTTTGCAAGATGAAATGATATTGATATAAATGATAATGATATTCTTGAAAGTATAAACTGTCGAAAGAGGCAAAAAAATCGATTTTTTGAAATTGTCACAGTAGTATAGCCCCTTAAGATCTACTATTAGGCCCTACTACTAATAGAACCTATCATTGGGTCCTACTACCAATAGGGCCTACTATTATGTCTCACTACTAATAGGACCTACTATTCAACTTTAAAGTCCCCAGGTATGTTGAGGACCGACCATGAGATCGTCAATCACCTATTAGGGTACTTAGGAGCTACTATTAGGTTCTAAAAGTTCACGGTGACTTAAGATATACTGTTACGCCCTACTACTAATAGAACCTATTATTGGGTCCTACTACCAATAGGGCCTACTATTACGTCTCGCTACTAATGAAACCTACTATGCAATTTTAAAGTCCCCAGGTATGTTGAGGACCTACTATGAGGTCTTCAATCACCTATTAGGGTACTTAGGAGCTACTATTAAGCCCTACTACTAATGGGACCTACTATCAGGTAGGTCCTACTTGTGGGTCCTACTACTAATAGGACCTACTATCAGGTAGCTCCTACTATTGGGTCCTACTACTTATAGGACCTACTATTGGGCCCCGCTACTAATAGGAACCACTATTGAACCTCAACGTCTCCATGTACTTTGAGGACCTACTACGAGGTCTTCAATTACCCATTATGTCCTCAATTACCCATTGTCTTCAATTACTCACTACTAATAGGACTTTCCATTAGTTGCGACTACTAATAGGACCGCCTATTACTTGCTACTGCTAAAAGGACCTAACATCAGGACTATTAATAGGATCTACGATTGAGTCCTTTCACAAATAGGACCTTCTATTGGGTCCTACTAGTAATAGGACCTACTATCACGTCTAACTACTAATAGGACCTACTATTCAACCTCAATGACCCCATGTACTTTGAGGACCTACTATGTGGTCCTGCTACTAATAGAACCTATAATTAGGTCCTACTACTACTGCTATTAGGCTGTCAAAGTATTTCGTGGACCTACTAGTAGGTTCTCGATGTTGAATATACCTGCTCGAACGCGATTATGTATATATTGAGACATTCCCGTCTGTTCTTGCTATACTCCACGGAGAATTAGGTAGGTGTCTTAATTTCTTTCCGACAATTTATAGCCCCGGAAAGTCGAGGATATGAAAAATTACGTAATCCGATTTTTGGGAAGAAGGCGCACATCTCTGCGTCGGAGTACATGAATCTTTATTATTTTTTTTTTTACATCGCGTTCTTTTGCCGTGACGGCGGTATTTTTCAAAGTCGCAATAACCCTCGCAAACACTACCTAATCCCGACATTTTTTTTCTTTACTTTTTATATCAATATTTTATTTTCCTTTGACAAAAGACCCGCAAGCACGCGTTCCTTCCGAGCGAGTTATCGTATTATTTACACGCGCGCGCGCACGTATGTGGGTGTCATGGGATTCATCTCCCGCGTGTTTGTTTCCCAGCTCCCGAATGTGAGAAGATTTATACCTCGGGGGATTCTACTGCGGGCGTTTGCCTCACGGTAATGCGCGTGTGTATGGTTGTGGACACTCGTATACATATATATTTTTATTTCTCTACGCATATACATATGCGTGTATGTATATGAACACACACACATATATATATATATATATATATATATATATATATATATATATATATATATATGTGAGTGAGTGAGTGTGTGTGTGTGTGTGTGTGTGTGTGTGTGTGTATGTGCATGCGTGTTATCACCGAAATTACGTACCGGAGAGTCCACATGTGTGGAAATATTCACGTCTGTCGTCGCGATTTATCAGGACTAGAGCAACAACGCTGCTGCAAGACGCTGCATGCTTGATTCAGATAACAATCGAGATCATTTACTGCCATTGTCGGCAAAGCTATTCACACAGCCGTAAAAGTTTCGCGGCTGTGGCGAGAGATATTTCCAACTAGAGATTCACCAGCGGCAAAGAGCCGCACTACTTGACGAGACAGTCATTGGCCAACGACTCTGAGAGCAGAGAAAACACGAGCGGACGAAAGAAAAAAGCGACTCGCCAAGCAGGATTCAGCTTCTTATTCGTCATTACTAATCTTTGATCTTAGGCTGGCGGAACTCAGAAACGTCATGCTCCAGAAATGACTGGCTTCCTAAAAGTCATAACCCAGACATCTTACATTCTGCAAATGTCACCATACGGAAAATTACGGCGTATCAACGCGCGGAAAGATTTTCCTATTTACAGTTAGCACTAATGTCTTCCAATTGAATAGCAAATGTCTTCGATCAATGTAACATATTACTCGTCTTGCATTGTCAATGTTAGTTTTGTTACATTGACAAATGAGTGAAGAATAGTTGGAAATAACAACCCCATACATTTAAATCTATGGAAATTTGGCTGATGACATTTTCCATTCAATTGGCAGATGCTATTAGTGCCATCTGTTAATAGTGAAATCTGTTTAGACGTTGCGTCGCAATCGCCTGTATAGTAATATTTCGGGAACACAACGTTTCTTGATTATAACTTTTCGGAAGTACGTCATTACTGGAGTATGACTGGAGTATACTTTTGCTTTTTTCCGCGTATGATGTCTGATTCGCTATTGCAAAACTATTGACCGAAAGACAAAAAAGGGAATTCTAGCCCACCGCAAACCAAAAACCGCCAGTCCTTTTACCGATCCAACATGCTCCAAGCTGATGTAATGATATTTATAGAAAAAGATCGGCAATCTCGCTGAGATCGGTAACCCGATCTGCAACTTGGATCTACGTCCGAATATGTTTGCAATTCTTACCCGGCATAACGGCTAACCACTGCATCTGAAAAATCGCAAGCCACAAGACGGCAGCTACAAGTGGAGCGCCAGAGACCGCGAGTGCCCGGAGGGCATTACCTTCGCATCTCCTCGGTTGCGGTAGCTCAAATATTTGAGATACAGAGAAATTTATATTTTGATGCTGCCGCGGTGTACTAAAGGCTCCTGTTCCACGTGCTTGTAAAACACGCGCGCTATAAAGGTGTATATAAGGGCGACTCGCTTTCAACTCACCGCGAGAGGACGAACAGCAGCGACGCAAGCCCTAATTACATCTAACTAACGTGTCCTTGGTACTTTTGTAAAACCCTTTATAAGAGTCCGAGAAAGCCCTCTGATGCTCCTCCCTCTCGCTTGCCTCCACCGCCGCGACACATTACCCATACGACCACCTTAAAGTCGAAACGAGGAAATTCCTCTCCAAGCTAATTAAGCGCTAATCGAGATTGGGAGATATATATATATATATATATATATATATATATATATATATATATATACACATCTACCCAATGTTGTTCCGTTTTAGATGCCTCGCTCTTACATCCTTTTTACTCTCACTCGCCAAAGCCCTTTCCCAAAGACTCATGTAACCCTCTGTGGTCTTGATCTTTTGTATGCCCAGGAGTGAGAACGGGGCTCAGGGCGATGGTGAGCAAAGGTACACGGTGTCACGTTTCCAAATTGGAATGCCAGCCAGTTCCGGATTCACAGACTCCATTGTCCCATTATTACAAGCTTCGCAGTCTGTATTCGTGCAACAGGAAATACCAATTTCGGAGGATCACGCACGAATCTTTATCATTCACTATTTATGCGGATAGAAGGAAAGGCCTTGGAGCACCAAAGAACGAAGTGCACGACCAGATGCGTGTTGTTCTCGTGAGATTATTACGTTCATCAAGAATTCTCTTGATCTCTAACAAAGAGCATCAGTCGAAACGTATTGAAATTAACAACACAAAGCACTTTGTGTAGCTGGCACAGGTACACAACGAGGAGACTTAAGATGGTCATTTTTGTTCTGCTTTGCAATAAGGTGACTTATCATAGTCATTTTTGTTTTGCTTTGCAATGAGGTGACTTATCATAGTCATTTTTGTTCTGCTTGGCAATGAGGTGACTTATCATAGTCATTTTTGTTTTGCTTTGCAATGAGGTGACTTATCATAGTCATTTTTTTTCTGCTTGGCAATGAGGTGACTTATCATGGTCATTTTTGTTCTGCTTTGCAATGAGGTGACTTATCATAGTCATTTTTGTTCTGCTTGGCAATGAGGTGATTTATCATAGTCAATTTTGTTGTGCTTGGCAATGAAGTGATTTATTATGGTCATTTTGGTTCTGCTTGGCAATGAGGTGACTTATCATAGTCATTTTTGTTCTGCTTGGCAATGAGGTGACTTATCATAGTCATTTTTGTTCTGCTTTGCAATGAGGTGACTTATCATGGTCATTTTTGTTCTGCTTTGCAATGAGGTGACTGTATCATAGTCATTCTTGTTCTGCTTGGCAATGAGGTGATTTATCATAGACAATTTTGTTGTGCTTGGCAATGAGGTGACTTATTATGGTCATTTTTGTTCTGCTTGGCAATGAGGTGACTTATCATAGTCATTTTTGTTCTGCTTGGCAATGAGGTGACTTATCATAGTCGCTTTTGTTCTGCTTTGCAATGAGGTGACTTATCATGGTCATTTTTGTTCTGCTTTGCAATGAGGTGACTTATCATAGTCATTTTTGTTCTGCTTGGCAATAAGGTGACTTATCATAGTCATTTTTGTTCTGCTTTGCAATGAGGTGACTTATCATGGTCATTTTCGTTCTGCTTTGCAATGAGGTGACTTATCATAGTCATTTTTGTTGTGCTTTGCAATGAGGCGACTTACCATAGTCATTTTTGTTCTGTTTTGCAATGAGGTGACTTATCATGGTCATTTTTGTTCTGCTTTGCAATGAGGTGACCTTATCATGATTCGCTCATATCTCAGCTATGAGCGAAAAGTACAAACATTGTTAAGTTTTTTTTATATGTCTTTGCTTCCAAAGCAACGGGCATGGGTGCATGCTTGAATTCGTAATGAGTATGTGTGTCCAGGCACCCTGATCAATGGCCCTTAAAATATTTCGCCGTGCAACATTCGCGTCCTCGAACGCCGCTGTCGCAGCACCGGTAAATTCTTTCTCTCCTTTTTGCCCTCTCGCTCTTTTCTCCTCGGGCTCTCTCTCTCTCTCTCTCTCTCTCTCTCTCTCTCTCTCTCCCTCTCCCTCCCTCTCGCTCTTTCTATTGACCGAACTCCTGCAGCAGAATTCTCAACGAGATAGGGGGTGAGACAGTGAAAGTCCCCGGCAAGACGCAGTGTATGAGCAGAGAGGAAAGAGGACATGTGAGCGAGTTAACCCGAGCGTAGATATATATTTTTTCCGGCGCTGCTCTCGGTGTATCGCATTTCCGTTTTGGTGTGCGAACGCTCAACATACTCGGAGAAACACACACACGCATATATGCATGTATCATGAAACAAAGGTGGAGTGAGTTGACGTGCGTGATTCAGGTTTGCGAGGATATTCACGAAAGGATACAGGATCGATTGTGCAGTGATTGGCCCGTATGAGCCGGCGAATGGAGAGCGATACGTGACGCGAAAACGAGCCTTGCAGTCAAGAAGATTTGCGACTGCCAATCGCCGCCTCGTGGGGCCAACGACTGGCTCAATCCTGACGTTTGGGGTTTACGCATTAAAGGGAATGGTTCCGAGGCAAAGGACGGGCCGAGCAACAGGGACAGAGGACCGCGATGGACCATGAGAGCAACGAGGATTGGAAGGATCTCGCGGCGCGAAGAGTGCGGACAAAAAGAGACCGTAAGCTGCAGCACACATCGTATACCCCGAACATCAGCAATTCTTTTGCCCTTCTTTATTCCCTCCTTCGCCCCCTCACCCTGTCTCTGTATCCACGGCCCGGAATTCCTTCCTTCGTTTAAACTTGTGGGCCTCCTATCCGCCAGTTTAACTGTTACGTCTTACCCCGAGAAGCTCGCGAGTTTAGCTGTTCAACGTATCAAGGGTAACATCTCTTACGGCAACTGCATGAACCTAGTGTGAATCTAGGCACATTGATAGTTGTTAGATGCTTTATCGTTAGATTTACAAATCTAGGTATCCTCATAGTTACATTAGATACATTAGAGGTGTATGCGTAGCTACATTCTAGTATAGATCTACCGGTTCAATGATCATCATTAGGTCATTAGGTTCAGATTACGTACTTGCCCAGTACTAAAGTAATGATCTAGCCCGGACCTCCGTGAACTCGGGACTAAGGTCTTCGATTAGGTCAACATTCTTGAGGTATTGACAGACAAATGGGGCAAATTCGAGCCTTTTTTTGCACTTTTTAAAAGATTTGTCAGAGAGACACCCTGTAGATTTCGTGAATTCCGAAGTCGCTCTTACGGTCATCACAGAAGCGCTGGCGGGAGCCAAGAAGAGTCAATAAGGACTTGGTTGTGTCGCCGAAGACCAAACCCGACTGGGCACGTCTCTGCACGTTCTCGTCTTCTATTCATCTATACCAGATTGCTACCACGTGGTTATACGTTTTAATCGCGTTATTAGCCGCGTCCCGGATTAGGTTTCCCAACGTTCAACTGCCGGAGTGGCAACAGCCACGGTGTAACCGGAGATCTTCCTCGCGCTTTATACACGCAACCTCGTTTCATCGAATCTTACGATATTATTGGAGATACGTCGTAATACCGATCTTGACTTCTCATGATCGATAGCTCTAACAATATTGCAAGAAGTATAGACCCAAGGAGGTTGGGTCTATAGTTTTGTCCTTTAAAAACACTTTTTTAGATACATTAGATTCTTTTATTTTTATAAAGATACCCTTTTAGATACATCAGATACGTTTAGTGTGCAAAAACAGCCTTTTAGATACCATAAATACTTTTATTTTTGAAAACTTACTCTTTTAAATACATCGAATACTTTTATCTGTAAAAGATACTGTTTTAGATACATAAGATACTTTTATCTTTGGAAAGATACTTTTTCAGATACTTTAGATACTTCTATCTTTGAAAAGATACTCTTTTGGATACATTAGGTACTTTTATCTTTAGAAAGATAGTCTTTTAGATTCATTAGATACTTTTATCGTTCGAAAATACTCTGATAAATATATTAGAAACATTTATTTTTTAAAAGATACTCTTTTGGATGCATTGGATACTTCTATCTTTAGAAAGATACTTTTTTAGATACATATGATACTTTTATCTGAGAAAAAAAGAAACGCGCAATCATTGTCGGTGATATCATTATGGACAACCTCAAAACTTAACCTTTGCTACATTTTTTCTTTGCCAGCTAATGTTCTGAATTTTAAATCGTCATTGGACATCCGGCATTTTATGACAATAAGGTGTAATATTTTGTGTACAAACACTGGAAGCAAACATATCTAATTATAAGACTCCAATAAAATACTATTGGGATTGAACATACACTTTCTCTATTAGAAGTAGTATTCCTTTTTGACGCAATAACACATTTGTTGAAGTTAAATAAATAACTTCAATGCCGTCAATAAAATGACCTATCTGAAGTTGGCAACCGACTTTACAAAATGTAATTTCTTTCTTGCATTCGTTTGTACTTGACTTGTACCCGATTTTACCACCTTTCATTCCGTTTGTACCTTAAGGGGGCCAAAAGTATGTGGGTATGGAAAAAGGGGCAACTCATTGAAAGCTACATCATTAATAATAAAATGGTCCACTCAACCTGAATAATATTTTATTAAAGACCACTATACGGTTTTTCTTGGAGACAGTGGTAGACAATTGGAATATTTAGTCGAAGTGAGCGTATTACTTTTATTTAAATAGCGAACAAACGGCTCGTGGGCCGAGGTTCAAGTAAAATTGTATACGATTGAAGCAAACCATTTTCTCTTACGGTGAAGTTGCGATCTTTCGGATCGCTTACCGGTTGGAAAAAATGTGCATTGGTCTGTTGGTATTTTTCGACGGATGTCGTCCGTTACTGAAAAATGCATTAATTATAAATGCAGTTGTAGCAAAAAAAAGAAACGAGGCATTCCACGACGCGCAAGTTGCGGACCTTTGGCAAAATGCTCGGGAACGGAGTCGGTACCGGGTTTTTACGCCATATTCCGTATCGAATTGAAGACTGAACGCGAACGCGGGGAGAGTAGCGAGAGATGCAGACTCCTCGTCCTCGCATACAAAGCGAGACACGCCACAGGAATTTGTACGCAATATATATATATATATATATATATATATATATATATATATATATATATATATATATATATATATATATATGAGTCGGCTGTTTATTTAGGCATGAGATTTCGATCTATTAATTCTATGGCTCGTTAGCATATTTTAACGGGAAGAGGGTATACGATATACGTATGTGTCACATTGGGGTCTGATCGTAACGTTTATACACGATATATAGGAATGTAACGTACGAATACTCTCAGACTGTAATCTGTGGGGAAGCTTTTCTTTTTTCTTTGGCGGGGCAACGGCTAGGGGGAGCGGTAGAGGCGATACTCATCTCTCCTTCGTTTCGCGGTTAAAGAGGATATCCCGTAGTCTTCGATCGTCGATCCTTAGAAAAAGAAGACTCGTATCGAGAATACCAGAATCTCTCGTGAAGTTTTCTCTACTACGAATATACTTAGCTCCCACTCGCAATAATGACATTGAAGTTTGCATCGTCGGAATGCAACAAAAATCAATTCGTCTCAATAGCCCAATTTTTTCGCTGTTGTCAGCTGCAAAAATAACTCAAATGTTTTCACGTATTCTCGTTTGAGGCTTACGCCCTCACTTTGCAAAAAAAAAAAGCTTTCGAAGATAATGAAAATGAAGAAATGGAAAATACGAAAAGGAATGCAAACTTCAACGGCATCTCGCAATATTGCCGGAATTTGACAATGTTAGTTAATCGAGGAAAGGGAACGTTCGCCAACCGTTTAGCATACCATCGGTATAGCAGTATACCGATTTGCCCAGCTTTCGCGGTTTGATGAATTGATTGAAGAAAAAA